>OU911088.1:22027500-23285000 GCA_918358865.1 Melinaea marsaeus rileyi | reverse complement strand
TATTGAAAAAAACTTTACCATAAATTTATTTTTGCAATTTAATAGTTTGTAATGATATCACAAGTATATGTAAAATATTATTTTATAGTGATCTTAGTATTTTTATGACAAAGAAACTTAATGATTCGATGAGGAAAGATTTATATGTTATTACTAGAACTAATTATCGTAATAAAAGGTCATTTTTAATTCTAAATAATATTATATAAGAATATATCAAAAATAATAACAAATTTAATATGATAAAACTTAATATATGTAAACCTTGCTATTGTTTCATCTATATAATATAATATGAAAATATTATAAATATATTATGTAGTGGGAAATTTTAATTTGTAAGAATTAATCGTAGTTAGGTTATCAAATTATTTAGAAGAAATAGTTTTATCTTTTTAGTGACAAAAAACAATATTTTGCAATAATAGTTATTGTAAGTGCATTTTTTTGTCACAAAATGAGTTTTTACTGAGTTTTTACTTATCTTGAAGAATATGTGATTTTTTGGCTGTAAAATTACATTTACAGAAATCCCACCTATAACACGGTACTCTTATAACGGTGTTTTAATATAACTCGTTTTCAGTCCCTCGCATAACACGTATTATCCCTCATATAACGCGGGGATTTAGCACGTTATAATTCTATACTATGAAATTTATAATAATTTTTTACAGTTCATAATTAATGTCGCTTACCTTTGCATATTGTGTTGTTATAAAATTAAATAAAATTAAGTAAAAAATAAAATTTATTATGTTTTTTCTTAATATTCAATTAGAACCGCCTCTAATGAGAAAAGTTAAACGTGAATTATTTGTACATAACGCGTTATACAGGAATATTTCTACTACGCGTTTTCCTATAACGCGGAACGAATCTACCGTGTTATAGGGGGGATTACTGTACGTAACAATTTTAAATGAAATTTGTATTCCTTCAATTTTATATTCAGACGGAATATTTATAGAATAGATCTAAATACAAATATTAATTTATTTAATGATTAATGATTCATTGAAATTGGAATATACGATTCAAAATCGTATAATTTAAATTTTAATTCTGACCCCACTCATTGTTCGTCCGTTTTGATTGTAATATACTCGTATTTCTCCTTTAAAACGTTACAAAATTTTATTCAATTTGAATTCAATATATTTTATGAAACTAAAATAAGTAATTTGTTTCATTTCTTTGTTTAATTATAATTGGTTATTTTTTGTTTCCGGCATGTAATAAAAATTAATTAATGTATAGTTTTTTTACATAAATTAATATTTGTAACAGTAAAATGTTACATAAAAAATATCATAATATCCGTTACAATATTTTAAATAGTTAGACAAGAAAGTCAACTTACTGTTATTAAAATAATAAGAAAAAAAGTAGAATTTTGTACAAAGTCACGTAGTGTGAAAGAATATTAAAAATCTTTGTTTACGACTCGAAATATAATTTCATTAATTTTAAATAAAATATAGTAAATATTGATATAATATAGTGCGGGGTATATTTCAAATACTCACTCTCCGGGGTAACATCGCGCAGGACGACTCTGGTCTGTGCTTCCGCCGGCATTATTTACAAATAAAGCTCACTCACTTATAAAACTTTATTAAAAAAAACTCTAAGAATATTATTTATTGCGTATTTGTGTACAACTCGCCACACGGTTAGATTTATTTCATTCTTTTGTTTTTTTAGATGTTTCAAAACGCAACCGCTGTGATTCAGGGCCTGAGCGCGACTGACGAGTGACGACTGACGATGGACTGTGGCGCCTCACTTTAGTACGCATATTCCGTATGACAAATGTCATTTATAAGCTCGTTTGATGAAATTACACAACTTGAAGAAAGTACACGTACGTACATTATCTTGCAATGAAGATGTTGTGATGATATCGAGTGACTTGACAATGAAGTAATATTAAATTATTGTTTAGAATCTCTATGGAAATTGTATCAATAATTTGTTGTAAGTATAGAACAAAATATGTATATTAAGTAAAGAAAATAATATTGTACCACATTGTTTTGTTAGTGTGTCCCGTGTACTACGAAAGTGCATTACATGGTCCGAAATTTAGCTCAGAAGTATTGAATCTAAGAAGAAAGTTTTATATGAGACTTCAAATATTATATATATATATATATATATATATATATATATATATATATATACAATATTATAAAGAAAAATATAGTTAGTAGTTAAGCATTACAACACTAGTGTGTTATATATATATATATATATATATATATATATATATATAACACACTAGTAACTATATTTTATAACTATATAACTATATTTTTCTTTCAAGTTTAAGATAAATTATCAAAAATTATAATGATACTGATATGTTGTGAGAGTAGAAAAATGCTACATTTTTGTATTTCTGTGAATATTTCTTATTTCGTTATATTTTTGCTGGACAAAGAATTTCAATCAAATGTGTCATATATTTCAATTGAGGCGACGAGCAGCACCAGTTTCATAGTACAATAAGGCTTTATACACTATCTATATACTGCATGTATTAAGACTAATCTATTAAACAATCTAAAACAAAAATTTGTTTTGTTCTTTGGTTTTATGTTACATAGTTATAGCAATGCATTTTGTAAGTATTTTCTATAAAATTAAAGTCGTAAAAATTATTCTATATAATGAGTTAACATGACATCAAAATCCATCCAGTATTTTTATAGTATAATCAGACTGTTTTCTCATTCATAAAACTAACAAAACAGAGACATCTAGTGATGAAAAACCAACATTTATTTAATTTATTTGAATGTTTACCGCATATGTGCATTATTTAGAAGTGTTTAGTTTGTATTTCAGAATGATAATGATAATTGTAAAAGGAATTGAAATAATAATTAATGAACATGTGTATATGACTTTATAATTAATAGTTTCGTACCGATCACTACAATAGTTTTCAAGTGACTGAAACAGAGAAACTGAAAAGAGATAAAAAAATATGAAAATAAATTATATCGTATCAATATACACAAAATACTAGGTATATAAATTTAGATGTATTAATTTTTTTTGGTTGACTAAAAAAACTACCTTAAAATAGAATATTTTTTTGAGCGAAGCGAACGAAGTGAGCGGAGCGTTTTACTGGAGACTTTTTACATTCTTTAATTATGTTAATTATGAAATTTTGCAATCAAAAAGACACACTTTAGGTGATGGTTTTAAATATAGAATTATTAAATATAATTTTTTTAAAAATGTCTTGTCATTGAGGAACAATCGTCAAAAAACTGATATCCCATTAAAGTCAATGGGAAACGATGAGTCATTACACTGGGCTCGCTTCGCTCAATATGCAAACGGCATCCGATATTTCGCGAGCGCAGCGAGTTGAAATTGAGGGTCTGTTGGCGCCCCTAGTATTTCTTCATTGAGCGAAGCGAGCGGAGCGCTCTACTGGAGACTTTTTCACATTCTTTGTCACGAATAGGCTTGAAAACTACATGACGGAAAATTATGTTTTTTTTTGCAATCGAAAAGACACACATTAATAAATGGTTTAAAAAAAAAGTTTTGAAAAATGTCATGTCGTTGAGAAATAGTCGTCAAAAAAACTGATATCCCATTGAAGTCAATGGGAAACGATGAGTCAATGGGCTCGCTTCTCTTAACATGCAAAGGGCACCCGAGATTTAGCGAGCGCAGCGAGTCGAAAGTCTTTTGGCGCCCCTAGTAAACATTATTATAATATGTTTGAATTTCTTTTTTTAAAAGACAAAAAGAGACGTGGAACAATAGTTATAATTAGTAAGTGTAGTTATAACTATATCAGTAGGTTCCTTTTGTCTACAACGTGTATGATTCATTTGCATTAATCATTTATAACGTAATCACTATATTTGTATATTATTTAAACTCTATATAGAATAAACTAAATACATTAAAATTTGTAAAAATGTAATTTTTTTTTTTAAATATATTTTGTGAATCGCATGTGCCAGTATCAAAGGAGGTTTACGATTAAAACGAAAAAGTATATATAATAAAAGGATTGAGTTACAGCTTCCTTGAATTAATATCATGGAACCCGATAGCTTATATTATTTAACTTTGTTTGTTTAAAAGTATTTGTTTACTTATTGATAATACAATCTTAAACTTTAATTCAGTTATATATATATATATATATATATATGTATATATATGTATATATATGTATATATATATATATATAGTGGTATAACATTTCAACGAAATCAAGTATAATATTATATTGAGACATGTTTCAAAATATGTGATTATCTTCGTGGTGAGTGTTTGAAGGACATATGAAATGAAATATTGCAGCACCATCTAGTGACACGTAACAATATAGTTTATAACGGGAAAATATTATTAACATTTTTTATGAACGTTTGTAAAAGGTTATAATAGTATATATCACAGCGCCATCTCGTGGTGACTAGCAAGAAACTGATAAGCTTCTTATCTTAATATAATTTAATGGGAAATATTTTTCTTCAGTCTTTGAGGTAAATAAAGGTCAAATTTAATGGTTTCTAAAGGGCTTAAATAGTTAGAGCACAATGTATTACATTTCTTTAATAAATCTAGAACCCCACAGCAATGAACAAACGTACAAAATAATTATATGTAAATTACATGAGTAAAATATCGATTTTTTTCCATGTATTTTTATACTACATATTAATTTGCGCAATCTAGTGAGAAAAAGATAAACTACATCTTAAACATGCAAAGTTTATTGTTCTTGACGTACTACGTTCTCCCAAGAGAGGGCGCGTTTAAAAATAAAATTACGAAATGAATTCAAAATAAGTAAATAATGAATCTAGTGTCATTAAACTTTCATTCATAAACAGATTCAAGGTCGAAGAACCATCTGTAAAATAATTATACATCTAAAAATTATATATTTATATGTAAATTAAGGATAAATATGTTGTCTGTGCTTTAATGACTTTTGACTTGTAAAACAAGGCAGCATTCAGTCCTTATTCTGAATTGCAGGAAGTCTTGCTCATGCCATTTGAGTCTGAAGAATTTTATCTTTGTTGATTTGTTTAAAAACATATTTTAGGTATATTTTTTTTATAAATATACGCCACTAAGTTAAAATAAATTATAAATAGTAGAAAAAGTGGTGACTTATCAAACCATTTTTATGTTAAGCAAAATATTAAATATTAAATATTAAAATTAAATGAATTGACCCATATGTTATAAATCTTAAAACTATGATAAAACATTCCAAGTTATGTAAATTAATTCAAATTTTATCAGATATAACATATATTATAAAACCACTTAAAAGTCGGATTCATTCATAAATAATTATTCAAATTATGATTCACTGTTATAACAAATTGTAATGAGGAAAAAGATAAAAACCAACTGTCAATTTCAGAGCGACAAAATGGCGCTAATAAAATATCGTGTTTGAGTCGATCGATTAAAGAAATGGTATTAAAATATTTAAATTAGTAAATTAATATATATAATTACAAATATTTAAAAACATTATACAATTTATAAGATATTAATTTAGATATCTGTTTCGATTTTATTTTAAATTGAATTAAAAATTTTATAAATATGGCTAAATTAGTCCTGTTTCGTTTAAACTGATTAAAATATATTTTATTCAATATTATGTCCTACGCAATCGACCTTTGGTAAGTTTATGTATTAATGTTAAAAGGTTAATTTGAAGGTTTAAATCTTAGTTTCAAAATGAACTTTAAAATGAAGGTTAATGAAGAATAATAAATGAATTTTACAATAAGTTATTTGTGTTAGAGTAAATATTATTTATACGACTTAATTGTATGTCTTTTTGATTTTTTATTTTAATAAATGAAAAATTTATAAAATTTATTGTTCTAATTAGAAGATATATAAAATGTTATTTTATTCTAGAAATATTATTCATTTAGTATAAAAGTAATATATATAAAATAAAGTAATCGTATTTGTATTAACGATTTTGAATCATCAGATTAAAAAAAAACATTATATATAAAATTATATCCAGACATCCAAATAAACTAAAATTTAGTTTTAATTCAACTATGATACAAATATAATATTATATGTGGAACTTGTTTACGGTTTTGGTTCTTCTTCTCTTCTCACTTCTATTTAAAATAATTAACTTCTCTTCCTTCTTCTTTTCCACTTAGGTAATTTTATTTAAATTAATTACCATATCATGTGTATGTGTACGTCTTTTATTAAAAGTACAGAACTTGACTAGGATGTAACATTGAAGAATGTTATAGCATCTTGAACTATCAGGGTCGAGAGTCGAAGCCGCGACCCTCTGATGAATTGTAATAAAATATAATTAAACACAGTTATTAATAACCTTGCTGTATCAAGACTTCATTGAAGCCTGTATTGTTTTGAGCGAAAGTAAAGTAAATCAGGATCGGCCTCCGTGCGCTGCGGGACTTGAACTGAGCCCCTCCTTTGAATACCCTATTCAAAAACAAAAATTATATTTATATTTATATATATATGTATATGTATATATATATATATATATATATATATATATATATTTGATTTTTATTTGCTTATAAGCGTATTACTAGGTTGACGATCGGCAATGTTAAATCTATGGGAGATACAGATTTTTTATTATAATTTCTGAACGGAATGAGATATTTTAAATCTGTTTTTCTAAAACCATAGCCCAAGCTCTACAACTCTGTCAAGTTCTATTCAGATCGGTTCAGAAGTTTTTATGTGATGTCGCTACCAAAAGAGGTTTCCCAAACGGTTAAGAGCTTCGCTTACGCTCAGCTCAACAAATGTTGGGTAATACCTAAATAACTGTAGCTTGTATTTTATAATTATGTAAGAGTGTTTTTAATATGAGGGTTCCGTCGTTTCGTCATGCGCGCGCGCAGCCTAGCGCAGAAACTTAGGACTGGAAAGCTGTAATTTGGCGTAAACATACATATTCCGATGAAATGATAGAATACAATTTTATATACTTTTTAGGGTATCTTCCCTATAAGTATAGTGGGGTTGTATTTTTTTCTCGACGATAATTTTGGAAGTATGAAAATATTGATGATAATAGTACATATAACGAACTTAAAATTAAAGCTAGCACGACTAGAAGTTTACGAGAAATAGTCAGTTAACTTAAAATGCATATTTTTAACATTATTGCAAATGCTGACTAAATCTTCGAAGATCAAAATAATATACTATAGCATTGTATATCTTAAAAAGATCTACTCTATATCTATATATATATATAAGTATGTGTGTAACAATCTCTGAAACATTTGTCCCGACTCGCACTTGACCGGTTTTTTATAATATTTAGTATTTGATTTCGTTTTATCCAATTTCAAATTGAAAAGTGCGTGTAAATGCCTACTTGAATAAAAATATTTTGAATTGTAACAGTTAAAATAAATACGTTTTGAGTGAGTAAGCTTGTTAAACAAAAGCTTTGCTTAAATGTTTAGAGTGGCCATTTTGATTTGAATTAAAAAAACCCTAAAGATTTTTGTCTGACCGAATATTACTTATAATACATTTAACTTTTTTAAGATTTATTGTTACCAAAATTTAATATAATAAAAATTAATTCCCTTCATGTCTAATATATTTAACTCTTATTATGACTTCTTGTTAAGTAATACTTGTAAACTGTTCGTGTAACTGATTTCACAAGCGCCCATGATCTTTATAATATTAATGGCTCCCATTAATATAATGGTTGTGAAATAATAATAAAATTTTTAATATGTTTGATAATGTAACAGTTAATATAAGACATGTTTTATTTAAAGTTAAGTACTACAAGAGTTTAGACCTTCCTTTTCATTGTTTTAAATCTAAAATCAAATTATATTATTAAATAAATCTTATTCAAAAGTTTTAAGTTGATCGAAATGTGTGAAGATTAAGTTGTTCGCTTGCAGAGTTGATATTACAATGTACATCTAAGATTGTTAAATTTCTTTTAAAGAAAAACTGTTGAGTTTCTGGGCGGCACTTCTCAGCAGAGCTGGTAGGTTATTCACGGACCTGTTGAATTGACGATACAAAACGTGCGTGTAAATAAATATATTTGCCTAGTTGAATAAATATATTTTGAATTTGAATTTGACAGGTTTAATAAAAATAATAGTTACTCTAAATTTAATTTTTCATTCAGTTCATTGATTTAAATTAATCAAAAGTAATACAGTCATAAAATTATTTATCAAATGATTTTATTATATGTCATGATTTTATGTGCACCTTAGTTTTTATTTAAGAGTAATATCTATTATTTTTGATACTAATTTGTTTTATATCGTCATTAATCTCTCCTTATTCTCATAAATTGATGCAATGTCCACTCCCTCCACTCCCTAAACTCCTTCCAATACTCAGACAACACTTGTCTCTTACTCCATTCATGTCATTCTCTTTTTCACTTATAACAATCCATATTAATACTTAAAAGTTATTTTTACATAATTTTCATATTCGCATTACGTTTTATATTGACTTTATTTTTTATATATTTATTTATTATTTATATCAAGCATAATAAATGTGGAATATTGTGTGCTGGTTTATTGAAGATAAAACTACATTGAATAATTCAAAACTAATTGCATTAGTGTCATTTATTTACAGAACAATTCAAGAATAATTGATTCTAACCTTAATTGAATTATAGTTAACTTTTTTCAAATGTGTGTGTGTGAGTGTTTGTGAGTCACAGTTAACACCACTTCGTTGTTACAGACAAAGAAACGTGTCTGAGCACAGCGCATTGCGCCTGAGTGCTTTGTGGAGTGAGGACGCGTCCTGGAGTCACTTTGAATTGGTGAGTTTGTTATTTTTAAATCATTTATTTATTATCATTTTCTAATATGATTTTATTTAATTATTAAAGATTACATTGTTATTTGGTTAACTGTCATATAATTTGATTATAAAGAATTTAAGCTTGATAACCTTACCAAAAGCGATCTGTAGATTGGATTTGAAATAAGTTGTTAAGCCCTTATAATTTAGTTTTTTTAATATATATATAATAATTCATTATATATTATTTCGCTCAATTATTGACCTACCTCAACAGTTTATGCAGTAAAGAAACTTAAAAATATTTATCGTAAAAGAAATAATAATTTTGAAACACAAAAGAGAAAAAATTATTCATTATTTCCGAACAATTTTTTATATTTCTTATAGTGTAAGAATATAAATATATATAAAAGGTTATTGAGAAACATTTATAAATCATATAATTATATCTGGTATGTAATTGTAGATTAATAGATGTATCATTTAATACTGATATGATTTAATTTATTATTTACTATAAATTAGTTCATAGGCATGGGTATGCTGTGTGTGTGTGTGTGTGTGCGTGTGCGTGTGTGCAATTACCGGTCAACGGCGAGTGGCGTGACCTTGGCGATGCACGTGCTTTATATAGAAGTCAGCGCAGACATGTTCATATAATTATCTGAAAATTACATTTTTTTTAATATAATCACATTCATTAGAAGGCCTTCAAGATAAAGCCTTGCTATTGTTATTGGTTATTTCGATTTTAATTATATTTTTTTTGTAATATAATTTTTGTTTATAAATATGACTTACGAAATTTGTAGGAGTCCATTTTGTTTTCAGTTTCAATTTAAGCCTACTTATGTTATTAATAAGCTCGATTTTGAGTATTTTTTTTGTAATGTAGTATTTTTTTTATTATTTTATCTAAATTTATCGTATATTTAATAGTGTAAAGTATTCTCATCTTGTCTGCAGCGCGTCTATCTATTTCCGATCAATCATTTTCAAACATCCAAGACTTGCCCAACCTCTGTGGATATGAATTTCTTCATACATATACTTACATACTTCATACTCCCCTTATACTGTTTTTGTTTATAAATTTATCTAATCTATAAAATAATATTTAAAATTATATTTTTGTAATTTATAATTGTATAAATTATTATGATTTAATTGAAGAGATTATCAACACGCAAGGTATTGTTCTCATGACAACAGAATGTCGTTTGTGGGTGCCTTTTTGTTTTGCAAACTTCGTAATGTAATAAAGTTAAGATTTTCGTGAAATTTTATACGACCTTGTGTGTGTGTGTGTTAATGTGCAATATTACAAAATTAGTCTCGAATGAAATGTACATTTCAATTGTTATCTTAAAATCAAATAAAACTTGTGTATGTTAATATTTTTGTGATATTTGACGAAATATCTTAAATTTTGTATTGGCATTGTCGTTACCAAAATAGTATGGGTCGTTCATTCACTGTTTAAACTTTAACCTTTAACATACTAACAGAATATATTAATATTTTATATATATTATATGTATATAATATATATTTATAACTTGGGTTTAACTGTAAAAATGTCTGTCCAACTTCTATTTTATGCTTTGGTGTAAATAGTTAGATATTTTATTATTATGCTGGAAAGTAAAATTTATTATAAAAAGGAAAGAATTTCTGTTAAAAATAAAGATAATATAAATTTATTGAAAATTATTTGAGAAAATTGAAAATAAAAAACATATTTGTTAACGTGTTCAAACTAACAAACAAATTGAAAATTTTACATATGATCGGTTTAATCATATTACATGGCATCTAGTTACCAGTTCTGTGTGTGTGTGTGTGTTCAAATATTTTCGTAGTTAATATTGTAAACGCAGTCTATTTTATATTTTTTTTGATAGAAATAATATTCATAAGTCATTTGGTTCCTTGTCATGATATTTTTAAACATTCATGTGTATGTATGTATGAGTGTATGTATGTATGTGTGTATGTATATATGTATGTATGTATGTATAAGAGTTTCATTATTATATAGAGGTTACTTTGTATATATTTTTGTATTAGAATATTTTATACCTAAGGAATTTTATTATGTTTCCTTAAAAGAGGTAAAATTACTTGTTATAAAAATATATAACAATATATAACAATATATTTTTACCTTAACGTTAGAATTTTAATTTATAAGTTTCTGTTTGAATAATATCTGATGTAGGTTTGCGTTCTCGTATTTAATATGAAATAATATTTTCACTTTAATGGATGGAAAATGTATGAATATTGAACATACGTTTAATTAAAAATATTATTTTTATATTCTTATAGAAACAACAATTTTGTTGTGTGTATGAAATCAAAACTATGTATCCGTCTTTACCAGAATTACGACGAAGAAATATTGAATTTTTTACATTATACTAGGGGCGCCAACAATCCCTCAATTTCGACTCGCTGCGCTCGCGAAATGTCGGGTGCCGTTTGCATATTGAGCGAAGCGAGCCCAGTGTATTGACTCATCGTTTATATCAGTTAATATCAGTTTTTTGACGTAATATTAAAAAAAAAAATTTTTGGACATTTTTCCAATTTTTTTTTAAAAACCATCACCTAATGTGTGTCTTTTTGTTTGCAAAGTTTCATAATTTTCCGTCAAGTAGTTTTTGAGCCAATTCGTGATAAAGAATGCAAAAAGTCTCCAGTAAAACGCTCCGCTCACTTCGTTCGCTTCGCTCAATAAACAGTGCAAAAAGGTAATATTTTATATAAAAATACACATAGCGATACAGGTTCATTTATTACCATTAGACTGTCAATGTCAAATAATGTCAAATATTATGTATACACTGTCAATGTCAGTCAAATGTCAAATAGTTGAAGAGTTGAGTTCTTTTATGTAGTAGAACAAAAAACATACATTCATATTCATGTTTATTTGGTAATATTTTTTGTTTAAATTCTTAAAAAAAATTACAAAAATATAAATTTGCCGGTTAGGGCATCCCAAATCAGTAGTCAGAAATATTTATAAATTACCTTATTAGTTATCATTCTCTAATAACACGTTAAAAATATCAATTAAAATATTCAAATCATTATAATTAAACTAAAATGTACAAAAATATAAAAAAAAATTAATACTAAAATCATAATAACTTATTAACTTATTTGTATGTCAATATTATTCAAATTATCCTTTAACACTAAACCTACCGACAATTCTTGTATACCTGTTCCTACCGCACGCGGTCAAATTGACCGGTTATTAAGAGTTATTTTATTATATAACGCAGGTAATAATGGAAATAAATAAAAGTAAAGAGTGTAGAAAATATTATATGCATATTCTAAGAATTGTCATATAGTTTGATAACGATATTATAACGTTTAAAAATGTGTAAGTTTAACAAAAGTTTAAGAACGGTCAATTTGACCGGTATTTGGTAGGTTTAGTGTTAAATATTCGTCATAACTATAATAAACCTTTGATGACCACATTTGTTTAATCTTATAAAAAATAGTGTCCCTTAATTTCTTTAATTTCCTTTGGTAACTTATAATGTCCTTATAGCCATACAACAAGTACCTTTTACTAAAGCCACCATTTTGTCACGAGGGTAATCTAAATGTTTTATTGTTATATGTAGCTTCATTTATGTGAAACAGGTGGCGTTGTTTTCTTGTAAACATTTCTAAGATGGAAGATTCTATAGATGGAAGGCATTGTCAATATTTTAAATTTCAAACTAATGCCGGCAGCTATCTGTAATTTATACCTGCTATTGCATGTATACATTTTTTTAAATAAATAAATTAGCATTCCCCATAAAACAATACCGTATTTAATCCAAGTGTATTCATAAGCGTAATACGCTGACAGAATAACATTTATATTCGTCCTCTCTTTTATTTATCTTAAACCGTAAATGAATTTATTTAATTTATTTATAATTATGTCAATGTCATTATTATTAAAATTAAATGTAAAATTCATTGCTGGTTTTTGGTTTGGATAAAATTGTATTAATTTAGTATATAAATTTCATAATGTATAGATGTGTTGTTCAAATCTTTGTCAGTAAAAATTACAGTCAATCCTCGGCCAGTGGACCACCACATTTAAACACTTTTGAAAACTTAATAATCATTAGTTTGAGACGAAGTTATTTATCAAATAAGTGACCATATCAAATTGATAACAAAAATACATAAACTTAATTACTTTAAATTTATTTAATTACATATTATTTCAATGAGGTGTACTCCTTTCGTCCGTGTGGTGTAAAAATACATTAAGTATGGTTCACTGAAGAGTTCTTTTTGTAATATTTGTAATAATTAAACTAGATCACTTACTAAAATATTATGTGATAAATTCTATAGAAATTATTTCAATAAACTCAATTAATAATAAGTATAATTTAGTCTCAATACGATATTTAATCTTACATAATTATCATACATACAAACAAACAGACAAAAACCGATAAGACCACCTATTTGTATTATTCATATATTTCCTTGTACTGTTTTATTTTGTTAATATTGCGTCGTACATTTTGGATGGTGTGTAAAAAATATAATAATAAAGTGTTAATAAAACCGGGTGTTTTTGTAAGTTTAATCTCAAAATAGATATATATATATATATATATATATATATATATATATATGCGTTTTACCTATTTTTTTACCAATTTCATTTTATAATACTTTATCTAAGAGTATTCTAATGTTTCATCGTGAAATGAATATTTTCTAAGATTTTTACGAGTAATACACATTTAAATATTTTTTTGCTTGTTTTTAAGTACTAGGTGTCAGTAACTAAAATATATAATCCGTATTATACTAAAACAAATAAAAAAAAATACAATGATAAATACAAAGAATATGAGCTGCGAAGTAGTCCTCATTCCCTTGATAACAGCTGTATCAACAAAGGATGCATTCTCCCATTGTTCATCTCAAAGCTATCTAGAGCAAGTACGAAAACCAACATTTTTTGGCAGTTTTATACATAAAAAATTCATGTGCCATCAGACAATATTTCTGTGATCATTAAAGAATTTTATTGTTTGACTTTCCAAAAATTTTTAAGTAATCTCAAAATGTCTGACATTTAAGGTCATTAACCTTTGTTAATAGTCTTGTCATGGTCGTAATCTTTATATTCAAGTAAATTCAAGATAATTAGTACGTTTTATCTTTTGTAAATTCATTTCTATCTTTATCTTTATCTTTCTATATATATTAAATATGAAAGTTGATTTTATGTATTTAATAAATATAGTTTCTATATTTAATTATAAACTGGTACCTTTAGTTTTCGTACTTTCTCCACTACCAGTCCTTCTAATTGGTTGGATTTGAATTTCACTTTATTGGCACCGTAGGTTGAATTTATAGAAATACTAGCTTATTCCTTCCCGCTTCGCTGGACACACTAATAATTTGGATGTGAACCTATTTTGTTATGGTAACCTTTGTCATATTATCCGTTGTCATCATAACCGTTGCTATGGTAACCGTTGCTATAGTAACTCTTACCCCCACGTTAAATTTATAGCTCCTACATTTTTAAAACTTGTCGAAATGTAAATAGTTGAAATCCGTTGGGATAGGAATTCCGTAAAATCCGTTCTTATTGGACGTCACAAAAGAAGTAACTATGTAAAATGTTAAGTTAATCGAACAGATAGTTTCGGATTTTTCGAGATGAGTCAGTGAGTGGTAAATCGCTTATATACATATATTAAATGGATATCTGACTTAGGAACTAACTTTATATAACATTATAACTTATATTTATTTGTATATTTATTTATCTCTATTGGATAATAGGAAGTGTATGTATTGTGTATCTTATACCTCTCTTGCGTTTCTTCCGCAGATGATTTAAGCCAACCGTAAAACCGCCGAGTATTTATATTGTAATGTTTATTCTAATATTATGTAATGGTTAAGTACACATTGGAAAACTTTTGTTTAATAAATTTTATGAGTTTTTATAATTTATTGAATAATACCACCATACCATTAAGTGTTACTATACATATAGTTATTCATGGAATCTTTTTATTAAAATATAAGTAGTATGGAAAAAAATTCATTAATACAACCGGACCTGAACCTGTAACCTGTGTTACAGATTCCGTAGCTCTACCAACTGAGCTATAACCTAACATGATGAATAAAACATTTTATAACAGTTTTTTATAAATAGTATTTTTTAATATTTATTGCCATATATTAGGTATAATATTAAATGTATATTTTTGAACAAATGTAAAATCAAAATGAAATAAATACTTATTTTCAGTATCTGTATACTATAAATTTGTAATTAATAATAATAGAAATATTTTAATATCGTAATTAGTTTTGGATGCACGATTAAAATGTTTTTCTCATCTATTTTCCTTTTAGTGTCAAAGAAAAATATACTCAATTACGATGTCTGTAAGCTTATATTACATTAATAATATTATTTAGGACAAAAAGATAATGAAAATAAAGTCTTATAGATTTTTAAAAGTGATATGTAATCTTTTATCTTTTAAAACGTCTTTATATTTTGCATTAGTATATTGTCTAAGACGCCTCATAAAGTAATGTTTTATTAAATGTGTATCTTTCTATTGTTATAATGGATATTATTGATTCAGAGACAAAGGTGAGACAATAAATGGAATTATTCCATATATTTATAAAGTAAGGTTGTTATTTTTCTTTAGCTGAAGTGAATTTGACTGAAATATTTTTTACTTTTACTCAAGATACAAAAAATTTACTGCATCTGAGTTTTTTGTGAAAAAATATTGTAATTTGTATTTTATATTAAACTGACTCTACCCACGAATTCGTTCGGAATATGTTTTTTTTAATAAAACTAAGTTACTCCTTATAAGATCAGATATCTCTCAGTGAAAGTCCTGTTAAAATCGGTCCAGCCGTTTCAGAGATTTGCCGTAATAAATAGATAGACAGACAAAGAAAAATTTTAAAAGTTTTTTTTTCTATACTTATCTAGTGACCTAGCTCGTGTATTTTGCAATACAGCCATATTTATTGAAGTATTTGAAAATAATTTCCATTGCACTTTATATACTTACTCATAAGTATAAATTGATTAAATTTTTCTTCTGGGAGTTCTGACTACTTGAGACCAAGCTGCCAATAACTCAGAGTCGCTCGCTCGCTTGATATACCAAGAGGCCAACTCGTTCCAATATACCTCGTTTACGGACTTGAGTTTGCGTTTCCTTCGAACAACCATATAACCATCAAAGTAGTAAAGCCAGGTGTCGTCTGAAACGATGTCATTGTCATGATTCGAAGTCCCATTTTCTTAAATCTTCAACATTTTTTACACCAATTGACTCTCCCTTTATGTTCTAGTTTACGGCCGTGGAGTACCCACAATGTACAAACTCTTCTTACTCCAGGGATATCATGTAAAATTTTACGGACACTTGGTGTATTAATCTGTAATACCTCTATATGTTTGTAGGTAATATGACGATCTGTCTTTATCAAATATTCGATGTTTCCTACGTTTCCCAGAGTAGCTACTTATACAGGATAACCTGATCTTGGATCACTAAATGAAGTTACCTCGTTCAAATCCACGATACCACCGGTAAAAAGTTGTGCGATGAGGACACTTTTCTATTATCTTATCTATAAATATCTATAGATAGGTCATATAATTGTAGGGAATAATAACGTCTAACTCGTCTCTCGACCACTCATATATTTTTCACTCTTCAAAAACGTATAACTTTATAATGAAATGATACACAATGATTTATTATATGACTACCTACTGGCTATGAGTTATAATTTATAATATATATATGTATGTAGGGTACATGCATATATATGTCTTATAAATGTTTATAGAAACTCTGTATTGCAGAAGTTATCTAGTTTAAGTAAAAGCATATTTGGAATTATAAACAGATACTTAAATTTTATTTATATATTTGTAATATTCTATTACATAATAGTCATAAAATTATACGCAATCAAAATGGATTTAGCAGAAAACGTGTTTGATATAAACGATAGAGAGTTATTAATTTGCATTGCGTAATAATCGATTCGGCCTCAAACAAAATTTAAGAAATAAAATATGTTTTATTTCAACCTTGTCCGAGAAACTGACTGACTTACTCTTACTTAACAATCTTACGCAATTTGTAAGTTTCCCAAAATTAAATTCACGGGAAGCCATAACTTATTTTTAATACTTATATAAAAAATAATTGAGGTTTTTAATTGCCCTTGGTTGGCTTCTAAAATAAACATTCGATTATTTTGAAATATTTATTCTTTATGCAACAAAGTTCTATGGGAGTTTGTGTATGAAAAGCACTTGTATAAGAATTTTATATTATAAATATTATAATTACATTTCATATTCACATGATGTTTATTTCAGCCCAATATGCCAACTCAGGACTACAACGTCGACCTGGATTTGGGCGAGCCGCCTCCAGAACTGCAGGAGTACGCTCGTCTGGAGTGCGGGGAGGATCCCAACACGAGGCTGCAGGCTATATACGAACTACGAGACATGATCTACGGTATGAGAGAATAATCCTTTTAATGAAATTTATTATGATATTATTTTCTAATAAACATTAAGTTTTTTTTGTAGCTTACGGAATACACTGATCTTTTTTATTCGATTCAAAGCGTATAAATGCCTACTTGAATACAGATATTGTGGTAAAAAGTATTTGTGTCACATTAAATTAATACCAAATAGGATTTTCCTTTATTCTGATACCACTTTGGCGCTTTCTATGATATGATACCGGAAACAGCGCAACCGGTTGAATAGTGCAAACACATTGAAACTGTGATCTATATACTCTTTGTTTATCTCTGTTATATTTGTTCTAAATGTTGTCATCATGTCATCAGAACAACGCAGACGGAAGTCGTGATTACGTTGGATAAACATGACCATGGCCCAACTAACACGTACTTGCCACTTGTTTAATACCTCAATACTAAGAAGAGATCCATAAAAAACATTGTATGTATCAATATATAAATTGTTCGGAAATAAACTTACAAAAAACCTTATAAAAAAATAAACAAATCAAACAGTTATCAAAGATTAACTTTATAATAACATTTCTGTTAGCTTTGAAATAATTTGTTTTAATTGTAATTAAAAACAAATATACAATTAATTAATTAATTGAATTAAAAATAACAAAGGTTAATAGTAAATTTAAATCCAAATGTATTGATTGTCCACGTAATCTAGATTACTTGTCCACGTCCACGTAATTTAGTCGTACACCGAACCAAAACTCTTGTGTAATTCCACTGCAGTATTGAAGGAACACTCGATTGTTCTACAAAACTATGTCAAGGCAATGTTTTGTTCTAACAACTGAAGCAATCACTCGGTAATATGGGAGTAGTGAGAGATCAAATATGTATCATTATATACCACAATGTATAAATAAAATGTGTTATCTCAAGATATATCTAAAGATATCTAAGAATATCTTTTTGTCCACAATAAGTGTATTTTTCCAGAGCGAGGTGAATGCACTCCACACCGCATGGACGATGAATATCTTCTTAGGTTTCTGCGAGCACGTAATTTTATCCCGCAAAGGGCGCACAGACTGGTAGGTTTTATTATTATTAGCTTTAACAAAAATAACTTTATTTTACCTTATTATCTAAAACAATCTACTCGTATGTCAATCTATTCAGACATTCAATGTTTAACACATTTAGTATATTTAACAATTATCAATTTATAAATTTACATCATATTATAAAATTACATATAGATATTCTATTACAAACATTACTCATAACTCATCTAATAACATTTCACAATGTAATGACTAATTTTATCTCACAGACAATTTATTTATTATGCTCAATTATTTTTCTATAAATTATTCTAAGCAAATATCTTAAAATTTTCCATGTTTTCAAAGTGCTTATAGTATCTGGGTCAAAGATTTCCGAAAACCATTTGAACTATAATAAAACTCAAACCAAACTAAGTTTGTAAAGTTTTGTATTATTACTTTATGATAGACGATTTATCATTTATATTATTTTTATTATAATACAGAATATTGAATATATTTTTGATCTTTACGGACGTCAAAAAGGACTTTTTATGTGTGTATGTGCTTTTATGTATGTTCTTTTCATTATGAAGCGGCTCTTCGGGGTTCTTAACCCGTAATCTTCGAGGTCACAACTCACGGTAAGGACCCCGAATGGGTTCAAAAATAGTCGAAAAATTCCGTTGAATAGCGAATAAAACCGGTTGAATATATTGTATTATGCTCTTTTCTTGTTCTTCTTATGATTATTTGACGGCATATCCTATGTTTTTTTTCATTAAATCTACATTTCTTTTTGATATAACACCTGCAAATATTAAATGTATATTGCTAAGTTTAGTTGGGATTAGGTAATGATTGGATTACCTCCTCCTACACTAACTCAGGTTCAGGTCACGGACGTATGAACCTTGGACTACCTACAATATAATAATAACATGACTAAATTACACATTTAAAAATATAAAATCCATAATAATCAATACCATTTTCCTTTTTAGTTATAATGTGAGGATATAAAACTCATAATCGAATAGTCATGGGACAAAATTCGTTTATTAAAAATGATTTATTTGTATGTCCGTCTTGTTAAATAATATTTAAAACTATTATTACATAAAGTATAATTATACAAATATAGTAGTTTGAGTGTAGTTATAATTGAACTACAGTTAAAGCCTAACAATAAATAACTGTCCCTATAGATGGTGAACTACTATCAGTTCAAGGAGGATTACCCGGAATTATTTGAGAACGTGTACCCCTTGGACCTGAGGAAACTGGGCGACGCCAACGTGATGGCAGTCCCGCCCTACCGCGATCAGAACGGACGGAGACTTCTGCTTTTTAGGATTGGTAAGAATGCCGATTATTATCCAACTGGTTCTCGACTCTTACAACAGATCGGCGTAATATCAATAGGTATCTACAAAGGTACAAAGGGAGACGAAAGACATTTTCTCTCCCTTCCTCTTTTTCTATCGTTCATACCTTCATCTTCCATCTAATTTATCTATAAAAATAAACTCAGTATATTGTTGATGTATTATGACTAGAATTAAGTCTAGGCGTAAAACATTAAGTATCAATTAGACACTTTAAGTCTTATAGTAAAAGATTTTATTGTACCCAATGTTTAGTATTAAGAATCTGTTTGCTTGTCCTTGTATCGCATCGAACATTAAACCTGTTATGAGGCTTACTTCATAGGTACATCGCAATAAATCTTGCAACGTCATGATTACTTTGCTCAAAATGTTTGTTATTTAATGCATCATGTAAAAAGAGACGAAAAAAATGTATGTCTAATTAAATTTTATATCCCAATTCAGGATGCTGGGAACCTAAATCAGTGCCTGTTGATGATATCTTGAAGGCGACCATATTTGCTCTAGAGCTCGGTCTCTTGGAGCAACGCACGCAGATACTGGGCGGAGTCGCTCTCTTTGACCTGGAGGAACTGGGAACACAGCACGCCTGGCAGATCACACCGTCAGTAGCCAGCAAGATAGTCAAACTATTAGTGGTTAGTATTCAATCCAAAGATTATTCATTTACACTTTATGCCCAAAAATATAAGAATAAATATATAATATAATCTTATTGTGCGCATTGAAATATGACCGTGGGTGTACCGAACTCGATTGAAGGTCGACCTTCATAGAGCGACGCCTCTATTGAAAAGAATTGAACAATCCGACCGGAGGCCTTCAAACAAAGGCTTCTGACATTGTTATGACGCTATTATGACTTCTCTTTCAGTCCAGCTTCCCGGCGACGACGCACGCGATACACGTGATAAACCATTCCTGGATATTTGATAAAATGTATAATATTTTCAAACCGTTTCTAACATCACAAATGCGTTCGAGGATCTACTTCCACGGATACGAACCCACGTCCCTCCACAAGCACATCCAACCCGCCTCCCTACCAAAGCGGTACGGAGGGGTATGGCCGGACTACCCTTACACTATTTGGTTGGAATCGTTAAAAAAAAATTACACAGTCGCCAAAGAAGTTCTAGGATCCGGATACAAGTTCCGAGAGGAAGAGATTTGTCCCGAAGTTGTTAGAAAGCTTAAGGAAGAAGGAATAAGGATGTCCTAAAACCTAAACCCAGTGCTCAATTGCCATAAAATCAGAGAAATTACTTCTATTTATAAATGACAATTTAAATTGCTATAAGTACTAATAGATAAGTAAAAATAAAATATAAACAAGATAGCAAGTAAGTATATACAAAGTATTCGTCAAAAAATCTGTGATAAAAAATATATATATTTTTGCTATTCTAATGCGATTACAATAAATTGTACAAAACTTAAACTCAACATTATAGTTATAAGACAAGACATTCAAATACATTATATTTAATAAAAATAAACATAAATTTATTGTGAAAAATATATAAAATTGTTTAATTATTTCTCAGACTTTGAACCCCTAATTTTAAGACTGCCTCCACAAAGGCTTATTCCGATAAGTATGATATCAAAATAATCCTGATAGTGGAAAATATATAAATAAACAAGAATAAACCCTCAGATATAATAATGTGGATAAAAACACGAGGAAACCCACACTATTAAGTGGGAGTGATTATTGAATGATTTATTTGTATAAGTAGGTAGCACTTAATCCACCGCAGCCTCCCTCCGGACCCGAGACATCTTTAGATCATTTAAAAACGCCTACAGATGAGCTCATAATGCAAAAACATTTACAATTTGTCGCCCACACTATTGTGACATTTCATTAATTATATTTATTAAAACAATTATTTGCAATTAGGCAAATATTACCTTATTAATAACATTATTTACGAAATAAATTCTTTACCATGAATAATTATGATTTGATATGGTTTCATATGGTTTATTCAAAGTCAAGTACATACATTGAGTATATTATCAAACAAAAACTTATCTTTTATTATCCTTACTACAAGTGTCACGAAATATATTAATACCCTTCGTACTCTTTAAGCGTTCTGAATGACTAATCGGTTCTTCAGATATCGCCTTCAAACTGGAGCAGTGCTCCTTAATTACACGCTCCCGAGGTAATTTATTACTAGATATACTTGATAGATCTGTATTTGTCATATTAATATCACTTTTCTTCTTCCACAAGCCGGTGATGCGAGTGAAAAAGCCTCTATTCGACCTTGGAAAGGGTAAAATTTGATGCATTGATAGAGATGAACTTTTTTCTATTGTTTCTGTGGAGGGATCGAATTTCGATCTTGAAGTTTCTAATGCGGGAGCTTTCAAATTACAACAACTTTTGGATGTCGATGACCCTGTTTCTGAAGTTTTCTCATGTAGCCGTTGCTTGAGAAAGTGCAGACTGGCCGTGTAAAAGAGTTCTATGTCCTCCGGCTTTGATAAAACTTTATCCAAAGAGGGACTTGAGACCGAATTTACGGTTTTAGAACAAGATGTCAGTTGACGCTCCCCTTGCATTCCTTACACATTACAACGATAGATTTATTTTGCATTTTTATTGTCTCGTGAACATATAAATGGATAATATCGCTTTACATAAAAATTTATAAAAATATATTTTGACAGAACAACTGACAGCTGTCATGAAAAATACAAGGATATTTTCAATTGGTTGTATTTAATGTTGAAAGAAGGTTGTATATGTATTTATTTCCATGCTAAACCTAGGATTTTACCTAGTATTATGCCAAAAAAACTGTATTAAAACAACAATAAATACAAAATATATATAAAAAATAATATAAAGTTAAACTTCATGACTCCATTACTGCTTTTAACTAAATAAAATATATATTCCACATTCCACAACTGAAAATAAACTACTTTTAGTATAAAGAAAGAAAAATATAAATATTTACGATTTTTTTGGGAGTGTACGTAAGTTCATTTAAAAAACATTACGAGTTCAAGAGACCAGAGAACAAATCTCATGAAGGAAGTAATATTTAGTCATTAGAGCGAAAAATTACATTTCAGGTAGCCATTGTGGCTCGGAAACGGGCGCGTCTGAGCAAAATCAAATTAAATTGGATATAAAATTAATTGAAATGATAAAAATCTTTTAGTATATTAAATAGAAATTCTCAATACTGAGTAATCAGCCAAATATTAAGTCTAAATGTGTCTTTCACCTGGCACAACGTCAAGTGATCTTTGACCCGAGTAATTGGAGACACAATTAATACAATATGAACCGAAATAAATAAGTAAATCATTAATATTACTGCAATAATTTATTTAAATACCAATAATTATTTTTAAGTTCTGTTTTGTCTAAGCAGTTTAAAAATAATGTGAATCTTTAACAAAACCTATACCTAACCTATATATATATATATATATATGTATATATATATAATAAAATTGAAGTGTCCGTTTGTAATTATAAATGCTTGTAAAAGTATTAAAAAATCATTTTTTTAAACTTTTCTCTGTCTGTCTGTTTCGGGAAATCTTTTAAACGACTGAACCGATTTTAACAGGACTTTGACTGGCGAATAGCTGATGTTATAACAAATAATTTAGGCTCTACTTTATAATTTATTCTCTGCGAAATTGTGAGCATGGCTAATATATATATATATATAAAAGTAAACTCACTATAGTATAAGGTTAATCCCAAGAGATTTATTTCTTACAAATAAAAAACAAAATAACAGAAGGTCGTTGACCCTTTCATAGCTTTGTTGTTTCAAGATTGATTGATCTTCTTAATCTCAGTATATTTTTTGAATATTTTCTTTCGATCAATTTCTTCCTAAGGCTTCGTTTATCGGAGATAAAAAGTATTTTAATATAAAATATTTTGATCTCTAAAAACAGATTTATCTTAAAAATATCCTGAACTTAATGTCAATGATACTATATCAATTGCTGTAGACAGAACAAAAACACGACCTTTCTTTAATTTTAGTATATAACCATAAGTCATTAATATTTTATAATAAATTTGTAAGAAAATACATGATTTTTAATTAAAGAATAATTAAAAACATTAACTAAAATTACTATATTACTAGCTGTGCCCGCGACTTCGCGCGGATATTTTTTTTTTCATAAAATATTATAAATTACTCCTTACAATATCATCTATTCGCCAATGTAAATTTTGTTAAAATCGGTCCAGCCGTTTCAGAGATTAACCGGAATAAGCAGACAAACAAAAATTATTATTTTTTTACATCAGTACTTTCATACGTATTTAGTGAAGAGCTGTTAATTTGGAATTACAAACAGACACATTTTATTTATATATATATAGATGTAATGTTTCAGTACTTTCTTCTAAAAGCTTAGATCGTCCGGATCAGAATCTAATCTTATATATCTAAACCCTAAGTTCTAATGAAGTATAACATATATAATATATAAAGTTTACACGTGTGTCTGTAAATAAAGGGATAATTGAAGGGGAATTATATTAAACGTTTAATTAGTTTTTGAGTCAGTTAATGTCATTGAACCGAACGGGAACACGAGTAAGTAATTAACTTCATACAGGTAGGTATTTGTACCTTTTGCTTATTTCTATCAAATTATATTTCATAATTTTCTATCCTTAATACACTTTCTACCTTCTCAATACCTTAAATCAGTAAAAACAATAAAAAAATCTATATATTTATCAAAAAAATATATTAAAAAAATATCTTATACATATTAATATTATTAATAATTAATTTAAATTGTTAATATATAATCGTTTTAATCTGATATTGAAAGACCTTCCTCCAAAGCACTCCTTCCTGTTTATCGTCTCATCCAAACAAAACATCAAATTTGTTTACCGCCAAACATAATTGTATGCTATTAAGAGTTGAAATTACACGATTTAATTCCCCCTTCCATCACAGGACCTTGCGACGCAAGCAGGTATCCATGCTTACGTTATGGACCTTCCCCCTCAGAGCGCTTTGCTTCGTCTTTTTAATTCGTACAGCGAAGGACTGGCACAGCTTGCCTGTCCCAATACAATGTGTCTTCAAGAGAGTGAATAGGTTGCTAGGTTAATACGCCTTACCTATGACTACATTTCCATTTTCCATGAAGTGGAATGTAGTCAAGTATTAACCAATGGTATAAAAAAGACTAAGTGAAGAGATAATTTTATATAATATAGAAGCCCGCATTATAAATTAATTAAAATAGGTAAGTTAGGTTTCTTTGTCTCTGTAACAATTGCTCAAAGAAACTTCTTCTACAGTTTGTTGTTGATATAATTATGTATTTTGTATAATTAAGCTGTAATCTTTTGATTATAACTATGTATAATAAATATATTATTAAATTAATTGCAATTATTTATAAATAAATATTACATTATTTCTGTTTTTTCCGGTGTAAGTCGAGTGTGAGTGTCAATATTTATTTAAATATATATAATTTATAATCAATATTTTATTGATATTTTATTGGAAGCATCCTGTTGGTTCGTCTGTTATTTTATTCAATGTTATGAAGATATGACGCAGATGGTAGAAGCAAATGGTTATAGGTTATAATTTTACCAGATTTTAAATTATATATTAGTGAAAGTGTTTTGTTGCTTTGACCTCATCATTGTTTATCATTCCTTTATTAGAATCAGATATACTGGAATAAAACTAGCATATGTCTAAAAAATCTCTAATTATCTAGAATCTAATACCTTTAAGTATAGTAATACAAAAAAACTTGTACCTTACTCTCATAACGGCTTGTTTCATTAAAATTGTTCATTAAAAACTATTCGGTATTGAAATGTTCCCAGTTTTCAGTGCGGATATAATAGGGTTCACGGGGGTTCACCGCTCCAGAGGTAGCGTGAACTTTGACCTCGCGTGACACTGCAGCCTCAGTACAATAACGGATCAAACTGCTTATACTATTTCAAGTATTATCCATTGATACGTAAATATCTTTTGTACAATAGAAATATGAATAAAATGTAAGTAAAGATTTAAATCGTAAATCGTGAAAACTTTTCACTGAAATCCTTCAAATATTTATTAAAACCTCTAGAGTTCGTTGAACTTTATTTTTTTATAATATGCCTTCTTTATTTTCATGTAGGAAAAGAATTTAGAGACCTCTAACAGAAATCTAAACCCAAAATACGCTACGAATGTACAAGGCTAGTGACCTCTAAGGCGCGTAACAAAAATATTTCATTGAGTGAAACGTACAAAATAACTTCAGCTCTCAAGGACCTCACAGGAATTTTTATTGGATTTTTTTTATATAATTTTATTAGATTTCACTCATATTTGAATATTTGTTTCTCTTCAAAACGACTTTAAAATTCAAAGCTACAAAAATGAAATAAAGTTTTTTCATATCGTAAAAGAAACCGCGGAAAAATATTAATATTAAAATAAAATCTTAAATTAGATTTATAAATTCAGATCGGCTCGGATCAATTAAAAATAGCGGTCAATTACACGCAAATCTTCCATATCTTGTTTGTTTGTGAGACGGTTTAGTGAATGGGGACATTCCACTGCGTTCGTGTATTGATGAGATATAGGAAAATTACTTCAACGTACCACCAATATGAAAGGTTTTCATTTTAGATTTTATTTCTTTTAAGTGATACTGATAAGTACTCTTTGTGAGTTTTATGGAGACAGATTGACGGGAATACTATAAATTTCGTATATATATTAACTGTTAATATAATAATAAATATTTTCAACAAGATTTATGAAGTTTAAAGTGAGTCACTGATGTCGGGAGGTGTGAACTAATTTGTGGGTTAATCTGCAAATTTTTAATAGCTAAAGTTATTTTTAACGGAATATTCCGTTAACACGGCGCCAGAGACATTGCATTATTTCATATCTAATATTAACTTATTAGCAATAGTACATATAGACAAGACAAATTGTAGCAGTCTCCATATAATAATCAGTTAATCTATCGTATTTCTTGTATACTTTAAGTAAATAAGTACGCAAAAGTTTGAAGATACCATCTACGATAGAAAGAATGGGAAAGTGATCATAAGTGATCATAATACATAAGAATGAAATGTATGAAGTCTTAGGTATGGGTATGAATTGTTATAAGAGTAGAAAAAAGAAGAGCAGAGAAGAAAAGAGAAAAAGAAACAAACAGTTGCTGAAATATATATATATGTATATATGTTTAACGGGCAATATCCTACTAGTCCTCAAGAAGACGTCGCCTGAAATTCAATTCTTTAAATTCAACTTTTGAGAGAGATTATATTTAAGACTTTATTTACAAGTGAAAATAAATGTCAATGACCTTGTCGGTATGTGTCATCAATTTCAATCGACTTCAAAAATACGTGTAATGCAGTCTACAGCTATTGATTTATTTACTTCTGTATTGAGAGAAATTAATTATTATATATTAAATTTATTATTTGTTTTGATATATTAAAATAACGTGCATTTATGAACTGTGTCAAAGTTAGTGAAGGCTTTAGATAATGTTATATATAAACTGTATACTTTGCTATTTTAGTTATATTTAGATACTAGCTTTTGCTCGCGACTTTGTCCACGTAGAATGGTGTATTTGAGCGCCATTATTTATTGTTTATGATACCAAATAATCCATGTACTAAACTACGGTTTACTGTTAATAGATAATTCAGTAAATCACAATAGCTTATTCGTTTCTTATATAGTAACTTAAGTGTCATTTTATGTTTGTCACATATTTATTATTTTAAATTATCCCCTAAATAACAAACCTAAATAACATAGTTTGAATTACAAATTTTATCTTCATTAAATAATCTTGTTGACAGAATCATTTATTTTGATAAAAAATTATGTTTTGTTAATTAAAAATACAACTTCATATAAAATTACTTTATTAAAAAAAAATTAAAAACTTTGTAGTGAATCAAATATAAACAGCTAAACAGTAATATTGACTTTTCTGTAGAACTAAGAATGGTCAAGATTTTTGTTGTACATTTGCAATTACTATTATTTTTCACAGATTTTTTAGTTCAATCATAAAAAATATAGCCTATTTCACTCCTGAATAGTGTAGCTTTCGATTGTAGAAAGAATTATCATGATCGGATCAGTATTTCCCATAATTCACCATCTCCTTCCCGTATCCCAGTTTTGGGGTCGCAGTATGGTTTTTCCTTCCATACTCTCCTGTTATTCGTCGTCTCTGTACACACTCCTTTCTACATATCGTCTTTCACACAATCCATACATCTTTTATTCGGCCGTCCTCTGCCCAGACTACCCGTATTTTCTACAAACAAACAGAATCAGATATAATATTAGTATAGACATTTATATTGGAATAACAACATTAAAAGTGAATCAAAACTGATATTTATTTCACACCTTAGAAATGTAAAAGATTAATTCAGATCTATCAATCACTTTTAAAAATAATCATCAATGAACAGACAGTTATAGGTTTGAAGTACTATGAATATATGCGTCTCATCTCTCTTTCTCTCTTCCTCATTAACTCATTAACTTATTCTTTTGGTTGTTTGTACATGTCATGTTTTACACTACTTATACATTTTTGTCTATCTGTAAATATGTCATTCTATAGCTCAAGAACAGTTTGATTAATTGATAATAAGGTTCCTTCATTTCTTTTTACTTACAATTAAAGTCCATATAAACTTGTGATACAAAATTACAACCAAACCATTGCCATCATAGTTTAGATACTATACACATACAAACATACGGATTTAATAAAATACACTCCACATGTCTGTATGATTTCCGCACCGCATTATAATTTTATGAACCATATTATTGATAAACACTTGGGAGGTTGAAATCACACTTATATTTATAAGCACCGAGAAGTTCAAAGACTATGATTTATGGATCTTATGAAGGTAAACCCGACCTTCGTATAACCTAGAGACTTCATAGACGATGTTATCAACTATATGAAAAGTCCTCGTGCAAACCTGACCTTTATGTACATATTTTTTCATTCATTCTGATATATGATATGATGATAATTACATATATATATATATATATATATATATATATATAGAATTAGAAGAATATGTACCTATAGGTAGTTTAAATTTTGCAAATGCAGTTGTTACTCGTATTGGCGTGTTTAATAAATTATGATCCGTATTGGTTTAAATTATACTTAAAATACTATAATTTTGGTATGATGTAATATAATATAAGTATTATTGGATTTATAATATATTAAAGACTGTTGTTGCATGCGGCTTCGTCTGCTTTTTTTGATGATTAAATAAATACATTTGAATTAAAATTTAAAAAAATCATACATATTGAATACTAAGATATTTGTTTGGTTTGTTTGTTACAAAATAATGTTCGTGTTCATCCGATCCCATAGGAATATCGGGATAAACTTATGTTACCCGCTGCTAATAGGTATCGATAGGTGAATGAACTACAAATGAATTCAATAGTTGTTAAGCATATTAATTAAATAAAAATATACAAAAAAGATTCCTCTTGATAATATCAAGTATATAGTCCTTTTCAATATACATACACACACTGAAACATTAAAGAACTACATATGTGTTTGTGACATATGTGTATGTGTGTGTGACAATACAATATTTTCTAGATCTTCCATTCGGCCTAGAATGATATTCATGTATCATATATATCATCGGTCTGTCAATGCTACGCTATTTTGAATATGAAGGCGATGTCTAATTAAACGCAACAGACCAAACAAAACACTCATTGCCAATATAAAATTCGCGAAGGTTGCAACTGACTCGTGTTTCAGGAAAATTGACGACATTATTGTTTTATTAACTGTTCAGTGAATCACAGATTATAAATACAGTTAGATTGCGGAAAGATGTTTTGTTTTTCACTAATATTACATTTTTGTAAACATCTTTATATCTTTTCGTGGAATGTCTTCGGAAGTGATGTCATATTTTTAAGGTTAAAATGCATTGACTTCTCAGTATTATTATTGGTGAAATCGATTTGCTATGCTTTATAGGGATTGCAGGAAATATACTGCAAATATTATTCAGCTTTCCTTATTATGGTTATTATAAAGTTGGCAATAGTTTTGTTTAACATATAAATAACAGCTGATTACGTCTGCACTTTTTTTATTTGTTTTTAATATGTTGGCAAAGATCAAAAACACAAGTCCAGCAAATAAAAAGGTTAAATGATACGGATTTTTTTTTTTTGATAATTTTATGAATTATTTCATTTCGCATAAAAAATGTTTATGTTTAAACGTAAAACTCTACAATTAAGTGTTAAATCTCCAGTATCAAGGGCACATCAATAATAAAAGTTTACATCCACGTGTTGGTTTTACTTCCGCGTTTTTATATTTCTCTTAGAAACGACATTGAAACGAAAGGTCCATTCATTATACAGCTTAATTAAATATACTAAATCAAAACATCGCAATTAATTCTCCAAATTCAAGATTCCAAATAATATACGATTTACGTCTGACGTAAATAAAATATAAAAATTTGTTACAACACACATTTATAAATAAATATACCTTGCAATTCAATTATATATATTTATATATATATAATGTAATTGTGAAGTTGTGTTGAATTCAATATTGAAACAGACTTTGATTTAATGAATATATAACTTCTATAAAAAAATATTTTAAGTTTTTCACTGTCTGCCTGCATGTTTTTTTTCGGATAATCTCTGAAACAGCTGAACCGATCTTGACAATACTTTCACTGGCAGATAACTGATGTTATAAGGACTGACTTAGACTGCTTTTATTAAAAAAATAATATTTGAAGAATAACGTGATCACAGCTAGTATTTAATAAAACAAAAATCTGTCAGATTTAAAAAATAACAATAAAACCGCCGCCATCTTGTTAAAAATCATTATAAATTCCGCCATTTTATGCACAACGAATATTTGATGTATTGTTTCTTCGCTTCATTAATTGTTACTATATAATAAATAGTATTATTACTGTAATAAATACAACAAAATATCACCACTAGATATTATGATACAATATTGCACCGGAATCATAAATTAGAAGAGCCATAAACATAATATCAGCGACCCACGGCTCCGTCCACGTGATCTTATGCAACGCTTGAATGAAAGAAAACTAACGAAGATACTAAAAACTAAATGAGATATAAATATAATTAAAATACATAAATATTTAAATATATAAATTAATATTTATTTTCTTGTCCGAATACTTATGTAATCTGTATCTGTCACTTTTATTTGACACTACATTTTTTTATAAATTCATATGACATATCTAGCGATTGACATATATATTAATAAACTATTTCGTCTTTAATTGCATAAGTGTTCGTCGAAGACCTATATTAAAAGAGAAGAGCGATTTATAACTGTTGAAAAAAAATTAAATCATTTATTAAAATACTGAATCATCAATATAATTAACATTAAAAATTGCTAAAGATTTTATATATTTTAGAATATTTGTAACATAACAAACAAGTGAATCAAAATGGCGGCTCGGGTCGTGTGACAAATTTCCTCTATTATTATAGTATTAAAAATTCTCTGGCTTCTCGTATGCGGAAATGTCGTAATGAGCTGTCCCATTTAAACACATTTAGAGACTTTGAAATTTAACTCTACCATTGTAGGGAAGAGATACTTTTAAAAACGCTACTCGAATACTGCTACTAAATTATTTATTTATCTGTACTTACAGAATTGAATGAATGAATTGAAACTTTCATTCATTCAATATAATGAATATATTTTTCTCAAAAGTGAATCTAATATTCAGTTTTAGAACATCGTTTCGACATATTGACGGTTATAGAATGGGAATGATCGAAGGGTCATTCGAAACCCTTTGAAGAACAGCCAGAATGACTTAAAGATATCAGACGCGGGGCCGAAGGTGAGATATTTAAAAATTTCCTTCAATACTCCCATAACGTATAAATAACACTAATTGGCATAGCTTTGTCGGTGTGAGGAGAGTGATGAATAATGTTCGTTTTACTGTTTCACCAATGAAATACACGAGGAATAGTTTCAAGGGTATAACTTTGCAATACTACATTGAAACTTTGATTAAATTAATATAACCTTCAGAAAGCTTTGGATGGATTAAATAAAAAAATATATATTTGGAGTGTATTTTTAATATTATTATAATCAAATTGTCTTTAGGATATTGTGTAATTATAAAATATTTATCAAACAGTTAGTTATGTGTGTTAAAAAAATATCAAAAAAGGTATTTTATTGGTGTGGTGTCCTCATCATCATTATTGGATTTACATTTCAATACTCTCTAATTTTTACGCAAAAACACAAAAAATGCAAAACAGAAAGAAATGGGTCATTTTTACAATAAAACTAAATATCAACGCCTGTATAATTTTTATATGATAGATGGATTATAATTTGAGGGAACGGAAGCAGACGAAGTTATTGGAACAGTCGAAATAAATAAATTTAAGTCAAGATTTTAGATGAATTGTGAAGGAATTCAACCATACATCGTTGGTTGGACTGTGCTCGATTCGATTAATGATCTTAAGTATATAGTTAATAGATGGACGGAGTGGAGTCACTCTCACTAACACGTGATCTCAAATAGAAGTCTTTGTACCATGATGGAGTCTATAACAATTAATCTATTAAAATCTATTTTAATCTATAATAAGTAATCTAATCCAATCTAATCTAATTTAATTTAATGTAATAACATAATGGAGATTTATATTCATTTTAATCTTTCAATAACTTTTTTTTGAATATTGAAAAGTTCGTGTTCGTGAAAAGTTGAAATGTAAATAACCTTAAACAAACTTCAGATTAGTTAAATTAATTTTAATATAATATTTATTAAGATTAAACAAAATCTAAAATAAAAGTTTTTTTTAAATATGAAGCAATTATCAAATGCAAGTGTTTTTTTATAGGTAGTTTTTTACTACCTCGGACCATTAAATCCCAATTTGCACCGATATAATAAAACTATTTTGTATAATCTATGTCAATGTCGCAGTTTATATCTTGTATTGTGCGCCTTTGAACGTAATATTAAAGTATTCCTTTGATTTGGACCTTCCACTAAGAGGCCGCGGTGATTTTCTTTGAACTTCAATGTCAAACAGGTATAAACGATAACTACTTGACTATTTCAAAACTTTTTAAACACTACTAAAATCGATGTTGTAAAACAAGTGTAGCCCGGTATATTCCGCAGTATAATCGTACGCATACTTGGCGGAGTGCCAAATGCACTGGTGCCGGATACCATCGCTCTCAAATACGAAATTCGGATAAGAGTTCGCTACGACATGGGCTGTTATTAATAATATACCAATGATTACAGAATAATATTTGATATTAAAAATAACAAATTTTAATATTCACATGTAATTTTATATTCTTAAAATGCGTTTTTAGTATTTAATATTATAAATTAAATGAATTCTTATTCTCAATAATCGCAATGTTTAAATGGACTGTAGTAGATCCTTTACAGAGAATTAGTAGTTTGCTGACTTCAGTTCAAAGATCGTTGACACTAAATTTATTACGTAAGCAGTGTCAAGTAGTTTTATTTTTACGAACCGAATATCTATTGAAGAAAAGATATCTAAGTGTTATTTTAGTTTATAATGAGGCAAATGTAAGCCAAGTGCCAAATATACGAGTCGTAAGTTCAATATCAGACATATTTAGGCTAATATGAACAAATTTTCAGGAGATTTTCCTCTAGATTGTTAAAGTTTTGACGACAAATGGAATAAGAGATGTCTTGGCCTGGACGATGACAGCGCACTGACAGCTGAACTCGCTTTGACACAAAACGTGGTTGAATTTAATACACTAATAAGTTTATCATTCATTTGGAACCTGAACTTTATTAGGAAAGCCTTTGTTCATAATATATTTGGAATACATTTTATAAACAAAGGCTTCCCTGCAATCAAAGTTGTAAATAACGGACAGCAATCAACGGAACATAACCAAGAAATTTTCAACGCTAAGTTTGTTTTCACTTAAATCAACTTTAAATAATTATTTTTATAAGCTGCTGTGGAATGTAACATTTCAATAATAGTGTGGTCTCTATTGCGTAGTGTCTTATTTAATATCATGAGAATCTTTCATCATCTTTTTTGTTTTTACAGGTGGATTTTTTTATCACAAAATTAAAAATATATATTTTTTTTCTATACATAATTGATTATAATTAATTTAAATTATTATATGTTAATCAGCTTAAGGTTGAATGCTATTCTTACTTCGAAAAAATGTATTATTGTACAGACAATATGGAATACAGAATACATAGAATATAATTGATACCCAAAATTGATAGATTATATTCTTAATTTAAATAAAAAAAAAACAATAATTCGTTGAATCATAACAAAACTTACACCAAATGGCCGCTAAAGGTCAGGAGGTGGTGTTACTTACGTGACAATTAGCGGTATGAGACCCAGCTGCCGAGACTCCCGCCAAGAACATTGCCTGTCATTCCTCGCGTCCAAACAAAAATAATAATACGACGCAATATAAATAAAAAAACCCTTGAAAAGTGACCCGTGAGTCATGCAAGGTCACACAAATTGTAATATTCTACATGCATTTCATTATACAATCTACCAAGCGCTAAATCGACTACCACACTACATTGCATAGTGAAATGTCTGTTAGACAGCTATTAGCGCGCTTGTGATTGGATTCAACTAGCTAAGCTAAATACAACAATGAATTTTAATTACAAACTGTATGTATGTAATAAAAAGTGCACGTTATCGTACCGTGGCCTCACTCGAGGTCACTCCCGACCTGGATTCAGTCCGCTCTGAGTCACAAAGCATTCCTAACAAGTACAAGATAAGTTCAATAGTATTACAAATGATTTATGTTTACGATTTGTTGTTAATAATCTTAGTTATGGGAATGTGAATTGATTTTCAGTTGTATTTATTACCTGGAACAGGTTCTTTCAAGGCCAGGCTTTTCTTGACCCTAACAATATTTGTGTAATAAAATTCATGATAAAACGAAAGTTGCATTGACAATTCTAATTGAGCGAAGCGAGCGGAGCGCTGTACTGGAGACTTTTTCACATCTCTTGTCACGAATAGGCTCGAAAATTACTTGACGAAAAATTATGAAATTTTGCAACCCAAAAGACACACATTAGGAGATGGTTTTAATTTTTTTGAAAAATATCATGTCGTTAAGGAAAAATCGTCAAAAAACTGATATTCCATTGAAGTCAATGGGAAACGATGAGTCATTACACTGAGCTCGCTTCAATATACAAACTGCACCCGAGATTTCGCGAGCGCAGCGAGTCGAAATTGGGGGTCTTTTGGCGCCCCTAGTTAATAAACACTTAAAACGAATAGCAACCACCACTAACATGTTATTAAATCTAGACATATTACTCTCTGACCTGTAATCCAGGACACGAGCTAGTGTTATCCAGGACACAATCAAGATTGCGACTATGATTAATGATGAGCTCATTAGTTTAAAAACGTGTAACGTTATTAAACGTTTTCTAAGTTTACAAATACTAATTATATGAATACGAGTAAAAGGGTCAGTGGGTAAAACTTATATAAACCAAACGGAAACTGTGTATAATATAACTTTCTTGATAAATATTACAAGATGACTCGTATAAAACTCGTATAAAAATTCCATTTTTTTTATCAATATACTTTTCCAATGTCAATGAATCTATTTAAAGGGATTATCCACAATACGTCTATTTTAAATAATCTTGAAATCCGAAAAGTATTTTTGAAATTTTCTACATTCAAAAATAAAAAAAATATAATATATATATATATATATATATATATATATATATATATATATATATATATATATATATATATATATATATATATAATATAATAATAACCGATAAACACCTCTTTCTAACAACCTTTCTAAAGTTTAATGTAATTAATTAATATGAAAACTCCACAAACAACATTACACGTGTACGAATAGTTTAGAAGCGAAACCTCTTAACAGACTTCCAGTAAATCCTTTATGAAAATGAGCTTTCAACGGAAATTTCTATCAGAACTAAGGGGTTAAGTCGAACTATGCACGTGCTTTATATAGGGCAAATTTTACAACTCCACGAGCCAAAACATACGCAAAAGTTAACAAGTTAACGAGAAAATTCAATAATAATCAACGAAAATTGTATTTCAATACTATTTTATATTTATTTTTAAAAATGTTGCATACTTTGCTAATTTCATATTATAAAGGTCACTTTGATTTAACAATTATTTATTTAAATAATAATAGATTTAATAAACGAAAAACAATAGAATTTGGCAACAATATTCCATTTCATAATGGCGGCGGCTATGAGTATTATTTTAATTAATAATACTAATTAGTAATGGTTATATTACTGAGGGCCAATGACCCTTCACGTGGAGAATTTATTCTATGATTTGTTCTTCAAATTACAGGATAGTAAATACAAGATGAAGTACCACTTATATCTTATATCTGATATAATATTTATAGACAAGTTACTTGACACGTACTATTTAAATGTAATGGATCAGCCTCATCATTGAACTCCAGGTCATTGATCCGAGAATTAAAATGCTAATGTGCTCTACAATGAAGGAATGAGGACGAAATCAACAAGGATTACAAACATGGCTACATTCTCAGGTAAGGTTTTTGACCCAGCTCTTGACATCGGAGATTCCAGAGTGGCGCCCAACAAATTAGGGCGTCAGGATCAAAATGTCACTGAGTTATTTGGAAGCCGTTATTTTCCGTGTCCGGTGATCAACACGCCTACTATTACGTTCTAAACTTAATGCGATAAAAATAACAGAGTGTTTCCTTTATAGTATCTTAAATGTGTCGATGTAAACACTTTGTACAATAAATGCATGTTTACAAAACATTAACACAATATCACACTCGTTCTCCATAAAGCGATGATGGAGGGACGATAAAGATTTTTCAGTTCTGTGTATTACTGCGTACTCTTAATTTCCATGAACCTTTAGCACTTCAAACCACGAACTCGTAAAGTTATATCGGTACTTTCATATTACGTTTTTATGTGAAAATAATCTGTTACAGCATTACGCATAAAATGTTTTCCTTTAATTGTGATTTAGTGTGAATAAACGGGAAGGAATGTCGCAATCTTGGCAGTATAATAGAGACAAAGGAACTTAAATAACTTTTCATTGAACATTTTATGGGAGAGGTTAGTAATTATCGTATTAGTCGCATACCTTGAGCGTCGTCAATCATTGAGGCGATGCGACGCGCTGCGGCGCAGGGTGAATCACGGCGCACGGAGTTTGCAAAGTTGTGGGCGACATGTAATCCTCTTTATTTTTACAACTTGAATTGTGATACAATAAGAAAGTTAATTTTAGATGTATGCGTCCCTGTATTTATTTATACAAATATCCTTTTTGGTGACGTGCGCATCCCTAAACAGGTTGACATTTCTGGATGATATAACAAAGTCCTACCACCTACCGCTACTAAAATATAACAAAATATAATGAACATTAACATAATATTATGATTAAATTAATATGTCATCGGTATATTGATATCACATAATTATATACTTATATTTTATGAACCAAATCAGCTCCAATAATACGCAATTTAATTTTAAAACTTAAACAAACAGACGATATTTATAAAAACTAAAACAAATTGTTACAATAATAAATACATTAAAAATATCCTTACACTGTTTGTTTGTTTTTCAGATAAAAAGCACTGGTATTGCGGGAAATTTGAATAATAAATATAAAATTACTTCCTTCTTCCAACCGCGGTACGGACAAAGAAATAACTTGTAAACATTATTGTGGATTACACAAATCACTGAACACACTTAATCGTGTTACAAACAGCCCAAAGTGATCATAACACCCGTTACCGTCTCCTCTCATCCAAAGAAGTTACATTCAAGACAATTAGTGCTGTATTTATTACCATATAATAATATATATATGAAATATAACAAATATGTCGCTGTTATAATTCAAATAAATTGCATTCACTGAAGCATAAATGGGTTATTTAAACATACTTCGAGATAATGGATGTCAATAACACATTTCTGAAAGTTATTTTTTTGGCGTTGAAAATAACACGACTTGAATGTATGTGTTGTATAATATAACTATAGAAATAAATTTTACAAACAATAATGCTTTGTGGAAATTTTCGACAATTGAGTGTAACATCAATTGACATTTATAACGTCACAACATCATTTCGCTGACGTCATATTTACATACAATAAGTACTTTAATTACATAAAATTTTTAATCAAAAACTTTGTTCTGTAACTGCTTGTATGTTACACGTGGTTCGAAATTGATTTTGTATATCCTATTAATAAAAGAACTGAAAGAAACCTTTGAGGTTAAAAGTTAATTCTATTTGTCTACATCAGAAGTGCAACCAACTCTATGATTCACTCTAACTCAGGAGTCATTGTTAGTCAGAACAGTTTCGAGAAATTGTAAAGCAACCCAACTGCATTCATTAATTAATTCAAACGTTTTGGTCTTGTCACTCTAGTTTAAATAAATATGTCTTACTAACTTTTACAACTAAAACGAGCATCAAAAAGTTAACACTGCTGAAATATATAAATTTATTAATTTTGATATGTAAAATGTGTTTTTAATATATGTAATTTTGTTATAACGTCGAATATATAAAGATTTTTTAGTTTACTTTAGTTTTTTTGAATAAGCTTTTTACGCATAAGCTGTTTATAAACAGCTAATAGCAGCTTTTAAAATATATATAAAGCTTTTTTAAGTATCATATTTTTAGACTTATATTAATATTTTTAATTATATGTAAAAATCATTTTAACAACATCATAATATACAAATTTATATAATTTTAAATTATCATCTATCATCTATCTATCTCGCTTACGTTTTATTTTCGTGTTTAATTTTATAGTGTAATAAAATAAAATTCCTCATCCCAAAGCGGGACGGAAGTCCATCTATATATAGTTAAAATACGATAATTTAAACTAACATGTGACGTCGGGTGGCAATCATTAATTATATTTATGCACCTGACGCAAATCACGCTTGTGGTCAAATTCCTGGCCTCACGAGAATTACAACTGAGCTTCAATAGAAAATTACATCATGTAGACGTAAATTTCTTTAATACTTCGTATAAATGTATAAATAAATGACTCAGACATTTTTATTAAAGAGAAATTTTTGTTAGGTCATTTAATAATATACATATTTATTGTGAAAAATACGATATTACTATTAGAAATCGTGTTTTATATGAATACATAAGATTCCTGGGACGTGAAATCGCTGTGACGAATACGAACCAAGAATAGATGGATCGTTAAACTGACAGAAAATACAACGCAGCCCACCACCACCACATATCCAATTTAAGATAACAATACTGTTATTTATTTATTTATTAGTAATTGTTTGATCACCTAAACAACTGTTCCTACGTTTAAGCTAATTTAGTACAGTATTGATGCAGGAATATCGTAACTCTAGTAACGCACTGTTCAGTCTAATAAGGGAGCACGGAAATTTGGACTCGTTAAGAATATCAGGAATATGAAATACTTTAATAAAAAACAAAGTGTCTATAAAATTTCAACACGATTTTGGTTTCTCGTCTTCATTTATAAGGGTTATAAAAAATATATTTACAAATTACATAAAAGTAATTTTAGCGCGCGCGTCAATTAATACCAAATAACGGGAGCACGCAACAAGGTTAATAAGTAACGATTTTAATACCTAAGATATGACGTGATCTAGATCCTTTATGTATCCAGGATAAATATATATCCAGGATACGAGGCCAGCTCTGGGGATCACTAAGTATATCAACTAAATTGTGACACGGAGTAGACCGCTATTGTCGTATCTTTCATAATATCTTATCTTTCTTTATATAAATAGAAATGACAATTCCACCCCCCCTCCCCCCCAACTACTAGTGGTATGAAAAATGTTTGTACTATCATACATATCTATTTAGGGTTGACGAATTTTACAATATATGTTTCTGTTTTGTTTTAAGTGAATTCGAGTACCACGATATTTTGATATAATAACATTAATGAAATTATAAATTTATGAGAAGCATATTTATTAGCTTCATAATATTATTATATAAGAGCTGTTGCACTGTAGAGGAAGATACAATTATATAATCATATTAAATTACTGCGAAGATAGCAAGCAACCGCAGTCTCATTTTCTTGGAAGTTTCAATTTCATAATTTAATAATATCTTTTGATAAATAATAATAAAATATATTAAAAACAATATAATTAATGAAAACTATAAAAATAAATTCTTAAATGTAATGATACATATTATCTTATGAACTAAATTTACTTAAAAATTATATTTTTTAGGAATAATAATTATAATAAGATTAAATTTAATATTTTATATTACAATAATTAAATTTACAATATCACTCACATCCATCTTAAAGATGAAAACTATAATATATCGTATAATGAAATTGTCCAAGATCTCAATTTGCTATAGCAAGTAATCAAATTAAAACTAGTCCACTCTCCAGTCTATATTCCATTGAAACATTGTTATAGTTTGTTATCAAACGCGGCACGTGTTTCATTAAACCTTATATATATATATATATATCCGATACAACCACCGTTACACGTGTACGTTTGTTCGTACAAAATCTTTTGATTACAAATGAATACTTGTAAATACAGTTTGAAATTGGTTCATGAATAAGATTAGATTACATTAGATTAGATTAGATGAAATTAGATTAAATAATATTTATCATACTTTGGTTTTATACTATACAAGCTGTATCCACGACTTCGTCTGTGCGGAGTATGTTAAAAAAGTAGCCTAAGTTATTTCTTACAACATCTATCAACTAGTAAAATCCTATTAAAATAGATCCAGCCGTTTCGAAGATAAGCCGGAACAAACAGACAGACGAAATATTTTAGATATATGTTTACTTGGATTGCAGATTTCCTATTGAGGTAGGCAAGGACGTCTGTTGAAAGACGTACATAGGAAAGCTTTTACTCGTAAATGATGCTAGTGAGGTAAATAATAGTATCTCAGAGACTGCGGTACTGAAGTGTAGCTCTTCACATTGCTATTATGTTATATTTCTAAAGAAATGTCGAAGTAACTTTACCTGTACCATTCATACCGCGTCAACGTCGTAGACAATACGGCTACGGCTACGACTTATAGGTACTACGAACGACGTAGCAGCTACGGGACCTTATAACTTATATAAGTTATAAAGACGCTGTAAGTGGACTCACTTAAAATAATAATAATAAATTAAATTAATTATAACATTTTTGATTGAAATTATTTTATCAAATCATTGGAAAGAAACCTTACTTAAACATGTTAAAGGTAGTGACTTTACTTAAATTTGTCTTCATAGTTTAAACTGAACGTATTAGTCACGTTTCTATTCAATAAACAACGTGACGAGTCATTAAACTAGCACGCGGTATCGACTTTTGTTTACTTCAAGTATTTTAATGTCTGTGAATGTATAGCTTATATATGTGAAGCGTAGTTATAGCAAACCGCCAAGGCTAAACCATGATGGTACCACCACAGAAGATGTACGTCAATTTTCCATTACGACTAAGTGAAATGCAATCTTTACAGCTTGGAAACGACCACAAATAAATTTTCATATTTCTTTACGTCTAACAAGCACACACCTGATGGCCCGTGACCACATACCCAAGATGTTTTACAGCATTAGAGGAATAACATGTGTAGCCATGTTAAAATTACTTAAATCTTAAATGAATATGGAAAAACTATCGTATTTTTTTTATACAGGCAGAATTCGAACCTACAACCTCAGGACAGTTTTCCCTTTAATACCAAGTATTGCCAGCATACATCTACACCATGTATATATAAAGACAATCATATTTGCACTCATCCCTATACAAACCCATCTTAATATGAATCCCAAGACAAAGTAATTAATGGGATATAAATAGTCTATCGAAGAGTTTCCCGGAAGCAGTGAGTGTCTCGACATATTTCTATGTACCAGAAGATTTAACCTTTTCTGATACTTGGAACTAAACTGTATTTCAATAAATATTAAGAATGATAATAATGATTGCAAGAATGATAATAATGATTGCAAGAATGATAATAATGATTGCATCGTTTTTAAGAAAACCTTTAATATATTTGATAAAAGAAACATTTTACTTTGTAGTATTATGAGAATTATTATATTTTGTTTGAATTATATTTATTTATTTAATACATTTATGTTCGAAACATTATCGTTATTTCCATCGACAACTCGCAAAAGGATTTCACGCCTATAACCGTAACGTATTATAATTTGTTGTAAAATTTATTTTCAAGTCCAAATGTTATCCTTGAACCAATTCGTTGTACCAAATATTAATATGTTATAGTATAATTATAAATTACAATACAAAGAGACCATATTCGGTATGAAGGAATGGGGGCATCAAAAGTAATTCGGTCATCGGGATCGGATTGAAAGAATCTGGTCAGCTGTCTCCGATGCATGGAGATCAACGCTCCCATTGTGTCCGAAGTGATAGTTACAGAAAATTAGGCTTCAGATTCCTTTGGTATTTTTGTATGAGAAAATTCAGAGACAGATGTAGCTAGCGTATATATAGAACGGTTGGACTGCGCGCAGCTCAGTCCTGTGCCAGCGGTCGATTTGGACGCATGTACAATTCTGTGCTAGGACGCATTTAATAATACTCCATTTGTTATCATATAAAATTAATTGTAACGGACCTTTGAATAGTGTGGCTTTTGTGTTAAGTGTTTAAGAAGCTGTGTTAAAAGCTTTTGGGAGCTGCATCTAAGCTCAAGGGCTTTTCTTCATAACACAAGTTGCTTATAACAGGTGAGTTGTTATTTTGCTTATGTACCGACAATTAAAACTTATATTTATTTTATGGAAATACCTTAATTATCAAAATAAACTTTATATAAAATAAATGCATAAATAATATAAGTTAAATTTATGTAAATAAACTTTTATATGTAACAATAAATTGGAATTAAAAATATATAATATATATATGTTAATGTATATATATATATATATGTATTATTTATTTACATTGTCCACATTACCCACACGCGACCATGACATAATAACAAACGTGTAAACTGTTAAATAATATCATATATTATATATTTATCAAATATTTTACTTTAAACTATAATATTTATATTAACCAGAACAATAGAATAATGATAAAGCATTAAAGAAATGAGCTTTTCATATTTAATAATACAAAGTTCCATATAAAGGTCTCTACTAATACATGAAAGATATCCAATAACTCTGGACAGTACAGAATTTTATTCTAATCATCCTTCCAGGATCATGTCCTATAAATGAAATTAAAGGCTGAATAAATGAAGGCTAGGGTATTCATTAAGGAAACATCATTTTTTTGCCAGTAAAAACCAAAAATAGCGAATCAAATATTGTAATAAAATAATAAGCATTGAAAATGAACTTGTATCTTCAGATACTAATTAAAGATCTGTTTTTTTTAATAAAAAAATAATTTAAAATAAATAATAATTAATATGATATATAATAATAAATTGAATTAATATATTATATTAATTCCGAAAACTGATAATATAAACGGCATATTACACATCACTTTTAATTCCGGTCTTGTGTGAATATTAGTTTTAGATGAGAGCCAATATTAGTTTCATCGCCGTAAAGCGTTATCCATGTGTTGATAATTACATATGTGTGTGTGTGCTTTAAGCCAGGAAGCTACCAGATTTAGCGTTAGTATATTTTTGTCTAATCTAACATCTTAGATGAGATTGTAATGTATTGTAATGATAAAAATACGTTATATAGTTGAATAAGAATATAAGTTACAAACTTAAAAAAATAGAAAGCATTCCAAAATGTGACTAGAAAAAACTTTACACAACAATATTAACAATAATTATTATATAATAGAATAAAATATGACATAAAGTTTCATTTTAAATTTGACTTTTAATATAAATAAATAATATGAATATCTGTTAAAAACATAATATTGCGGCGCGCGTTGCTCGGTCACATGTGAAGCTTATTCCAGTGGTCGGCGGTAATTAATAATTTTCCACGCATCGCTCATCCCGGGTGTGATAAGCGAAACTTTTCCAGTAATCAATGAGCTAAATTTCATACGCTTCTATGCATTATAACTTTGACTGTATAAAGGTAATAACTTTTGAGGTATAATATTATTAATTGAAGGCTTTATACATTATGCCTTATTTCAAACTGCTTTAACATCGTATATAAAAATAATAATAATGTTTAATATTATATTTACATATATTACAAATATATGACATAATACAGTGAACTTTGACCAAAGGCGAAGTCATAAAGATAAAGCTTACAAGTTTTTAGTTTTAATTTCATATATAAAGTTTATTGTCTTATATTTGAACAGCTTATTATATATATATGTGTATATATCGACAGATTTACTTACTGAGCGTGAATGAAACTTCACCTAATAATACTGGAGGAGTATTTTGAAAATTTCTGAAACGTAAACAAATCTATTTCCAATAGATTTGTCTTCACATCGTTTTAATTTCAAACGTCAATTTCACGGATATTTGCGTGGGTATGGTCATCAGTTTAAGGAGTGTTCACTATGGCGGTTAATCTGTGGGATTTTATATTAAAGGACAACATAACATGTAGGACAGGATGGCAAAACGAGGAGCCGGCCTTCTATACACGCTTATCAAACAATATAGTTATATATATAGTATAGATTCTTTGGAGGTTCGTGGAGCTGTAAAAGTGGAAACGCCTTTACAATCTCGTGCCAGCAGGTTTTTTAATTAGTTTATATAAAACGCAAAACTTACTTTATATTTTAATTAACCTGGTTCGTTTACTGCATATTTAATTTAATTTACTGTAGATGCAATGTTTAATATCTTTTAGCATTAAGATTATTCAGGGTTTACCTACAACATTTAACTATTATTATTAGAAAAATAGGTAAAAAAATACCCTTTTTATCTTAAAATAAAACAGAAATATTTTAATGTTTTAATATAAACGTCCTTGCTTATATTCATATTCTTTAATAAACATGTTATATTTTTGATTACAAAAAGATATTTATTTTTAGTGTATAAATTTTGTTTTATAAAATAGGTCATACAATATTCACAACATCGTATTAAATGATCACATCAAACGAAAATTCATTTAGTTGTTCATGTAACATTTCATTACAATAATAAACGTAGGTAATCTTAAAAATTAACATCGAAATCGGGGTCGGGAGATCAAATCGAGTAGACAGATGTGGATCAAATAGTTTATAACGACACCGCACTGTCGAAAATATTATTATTAATTTTGTTTTATAACATTTGAAGCTTCAACCTTGGACACTTAGGATCTAGTTCAAACCTATCTGGAATACACGAGCCGATATTTATGATATTGATTCATTCCAATGCCTCGATGATTTACGATCAAAACATTGTGTTAAGGAGAATTTGTTAGTGAAATGCATTCGTGATTCTTTTTTAATTGATTTATTGAGCGAAGCGAGCGTAACGAGCGGAGCGTTCTACTGGAGACTTTTTCACATTCTTTATCACGAATAGGCTCGAAAACTACTTGACGGAAAATTATGAAATTTTGCAATCAAAAAGACACACATTAGAAAGAAGAAAAAATATTTTTTTGGAAAAATGTCATGTCAAAAAACTGATATCACATTAAAGTCAATGGGAAACGATGAGTCATAACACTGGGCTCGCTTCGCTCAATATGCAAACGGCACCCGAGATTTCGCGAGCGCAGCGAGTCGAAATTGAGGGTCTGTTGGTGCTCCTAGTTTATGAAGTATGATGGATCAGACAGGCAATATTCTCGCTAACTACATGAACGGATGTTTGGGTTAAACATTTGCATTTATAATATTAATGCTTGAAATATATATTGGAAGGCTCCAAATTGTTTTAACTTTATTATGACAAACAAACAGTCAAGCTATAATATATAGGATAAGGACGACAATGTAATTGATGTAGAGTTTGTTTTAACTTGTGATCCTCATTAGCCTAATTTCAGCTCTTAACCTCATATGAGTCAGCCAAATATTGTGCAATTATCATAACTGGGTTGGATTTTATTGTTAGATTAACTAGGTCAAGTTTACATACAGTGGTATTGAATGATGAATTACGGGTAGTGATGTAAATAATCTAAAAACGCCTCAAGTTCACCGAGCCCTTTTTATCGATAAATATAAACAGCACATCGTTTACCGCCCTACTAATTTAACGTTTTCTTTCTAATTCATTCCTCATCGACCGCTAGTTAAAACTGTACAAATACCCACAACCGGCATTGGATTCTGAAATATAAAAATTTACGATATACAAACTTCCAAACTGCCAGATATTTTAAAATAGAATAATTTAATACCGAACCTTCAACCTTTGTAAACAATGGTTTATTACTCGTTAAACTTAAGTTTAATTTATCTTAATCTTCTGTTAAACTATTCCACTGCAAATAAGACTTAAAATATTTCATAACGAAGTCACAAAGATTAATATTCATATAAATCATGAACATAATTAGTTTTAAATTTAATGCGTTAGCGAACTAGAAGGCGTTCACCCCGCACTAAATATAACCACTAATGTTTCTTGTTGATCCCTTGCTATCGCTCGATTCATTTTAACACTAATTATATTAAATCAATTCGGGCATTAGTAATGGTGTCAGAGGAGCAAAAAGCGCCATAAATCTAATAGGTCTATGTAGGTAACACAGATCCGATAATAATATATTATGATGTTTACCTTCATTGAAGACTGCGGAAATGCGAAGCTCGCGTCAACAACTATACGATATTTTATGTATTTTTGTTTTAATGGGCTATGAGTTTACACTATTTATATTTTTGTGATTTATTTTATTTCAATTCGGGACTGTATTGTTTATTTTACACACATGCTATAACTAGTTATATATGATATATTTATTTATTTTTGGTCTCATTTGCGTAAAATCAGTGCAATACCCGTACGTAATGAAAAAAAATATCCTCAGCCCGTCAATCCGAGAATACAGAATAAAAAGTAAATTGTTGAGACATATAGGATCCATTTGACCTAAATATGTATATGTAGTGTGTACTAAAAGCAAACAATACGACAGACGTCTGTCGTTGTAAGAGTACTTCACTTTCAGCAAAAAAATTCGTTAGTAACACAAACATCTCAAACAGATTTGAGTTCTCCCGACGTTATGTATGAAAACAACTTACGAATAACATTATGATATATTCAATGTATATCATAAACCTGAGTAAATAAGAAATCTTCAGAGGTTTTCACTAAAGCATTGAATCATCGTTCCTTTGAAACTCGTTCAGTAGGTTTATTGTCCCGATTGTTCTTGTATACGAGTAACAAAGAGTTTTAATGTTACACTTTTAAACCACTTCAAATAATTTAATCATTTTTATAACCGACAATTCTTGGATGTCTTTCATGTTGTTGTTTTTGTTTGGTATTAAATATACATGACTTCAATCATAAATTTTGCCATAATAACAGTTACATAAGCAAAAGTGCTAAAACATTAGACATAAAATTGCTTACCGATGGTTTCCTACTGTGCCCTCGATTTCGGCTCCCTAACACAAATGCGCATATAAATACAATGAAATTGCTACTAAGCCTTGAATAGGCCTTGGTCCTTGAAATATGGGAAATGGAGACTTAACTACAAGGTCTCGACCTTAGTGATAAGACACTTCGATTGAGGTATCTAGGGAAAATCGATACGTAAACAAGGCTCAATACTATTAACTGTAACACTCGAAAGCCTATTATAATGCTTTATTGATATTAATTGTGAGAACGTGATTATAAAGGAAAATTACTAGACAATACCTAACAATTGCCATATATATATATATATATATATATATATATATATATATATATATATATATATATATATATGTTTCTAGATTAGTTAAATGTGTAATAATTTTGATACCCTGTTTTCAATAAATGTAGAAATATCAATACATTTAGATAATGGGGACTAAAACTGAGGAACGTGTTCAGTGCGTGATCTCGCTGTATCTCGTCAGTATTTGTGCATTTCCTCCCACTCTGGTGTTGGAAATGTGTTGAACAATCTAGTTAGTTGCAAATAGCCCTTTATTAAAAATTCCGACACCCACATTGACCTTTGCATTACAATGTATCTCTAGATTCGCCTACTCGTGTTTTTAAAACCAAGTTTAAACCAATGTTACACTCAAATACCAATCAAACGAGTTTTAATAAAAATTTGGATGACTTTCAAATAAATAAAACTTCAATAATATTCTTAATATAAATAGTGTGCAATAAAAAAATTGTTTCTAAAGCTTTTTGAACTTTTCAAAGAACAATGTTATGTATGCGATCTTGTCTAGTAATTTTAGTAATATATAATCGATAGAGAATCTATGGAGTATTTTAATCTATATATAATCTGATGAGTGTAGGAGGATAACAATGTATTATCAAGCGACTTGCATTTTACACTTGAATAAGCTATGAATAAAGTGTGGGTGTAGACAAAATGATACTTAACCTATCATTTTGTTTGAATGCTAGCTACTGAGATACTTAAAGAAACTGTCTTCATATTAAATCATTACAATATATATAAGTATAGAAGGGTTTATGCGCAATGGAAACATCACAAACAGATCCAGAATGCACGCTATTGACGTTTCCACGTAATATATATAACAGCAATATGTAAGCTATGAGCGTCAGAAACGTGATGGTTAGGTATCATGATGTAAACAAGTAAATCACGTGCCTTTAAAACCAGATTAACATCTGGTGTAACTTTGTTTGGCTTAACATTATCTTTGGTTCGATTCCCGTAAGTGACAAATTTTCATAATAACTTTGATTTGAATCGAAACATAAAATATATGTAGAGTAATATTTCACGTTAGACCTAAAGCTTTATAAACTTTTCCGTCTTTCATTTAGACAATTTCAACCGCAAGAAAGATAAAAACGTAAAATAATATTGTGCATCTTGCGTTTTTAAACGCTGCGTAAAAGCTAAATTTTGGCAGCGGTTTCCTTTTTTTTAGACAGTAGTGAAATATTATTTCGTTGGCGCCAAACATATATTAAAGTGACACCGTCGCGACGAGTCCACTACCGGCGGATGATTATCAAATTGGTTTTAAGACACGCGAACTTTAAAACACAATATTTGTAACCATAGCTTAAAAAAAATAAGAGAATTAGAAAAAAGTATTATATAATTTAAATTTAATATATTTAATTTTTGTGTAAACTATTTTATTTTATAGAATAAATAAAATGTTTCCGCACATAAAAGTGTGAAATGTATGATGGTTGGTCTATTACAGTGTTGAGTGAGGAGGATACATTTCACGAAATGAAGATTATTTATTTTAAAATTAAATATATTTTAACATTCCATTATATATTCTATTTTATATTTATCTATTATGTAACTCGATTGATTGATTTATGAGATAAAGAAATTTGTTTATAAGAAAAACAAAAAACGTGACTGTTAATATTGAGAAAATAAGTTATTTATATACATATCCTTATCAAATCCTCCATCCACGATAATGTTTGTCTGTCACTTGCAGTATGTCTAGGGTTATTAACCCTTCAATGGAAGAGTCTTCTAAAATACATTCTATTATTACCGCAACCATTGCAAAAGATCTCGTTATTGCAAAGTTTTGAAATTACTAAAATGATCATACAACTTATCATTTCAACAAAAGTTAACATTTTTATTTTAAAAGTACACCTTTTTTCTCCAAAATAGATAGAAGTATCTATTTGTGAAAACCGCATTAAAATCCGATAAGTAATTGAAAATTTTATTTAGATAAAATTATACAACGGATAACTCTATTTTATGGAGATTATTATTCTATTTATTAATTCTTTTATGTAGAAAATTTTATTTTTACAACAACTATTTATAAAATCATAGAAATTTTACATTAATGTGTTTTACACGCTATACTTAGAACGATTCGTCAACACAAGATGGCCGAACGTCATCAAACAAAATTATGAATGAAATGATCTACGGACTTAAGAGACTAAATTAAAACTTGGAATTGATTCAAAACAATCAACAATTTTTTGACTAAAAATAAAATTTAACACATTAAATAGTTTATACAAATATGTATAATTAATGTGCTATTTTGTTTCAGGCTATCAGTATTAAGGGAATAATGAGAGACGAACGCGCGTGTCCCCCGCGGGTACGGATAGCAGTCATTGGAAGTACAAGAGTTGGAAAGTCGGGTGAGCAGACTAGTATTAAAATAATATCTACTATTACAATTAACATTCCTGTATAATATTATATACTAATAGAAAAGCATTCCTCTAAAACATATATAATATTGACCCAAATGTTTGTTCTAACATAATTCTAAAGGTAGTCTGAAATATTCCGACCTACTTTATCTTTATCATATTTCACAAATATCTTAAATTTCTCAAACCTTTTATAAATATTTTTATAATATTAAATAACTATATAACGTTCGCCAAAAATTTACGCGTTTAAAGCGAATTTTTTTTCCGTAATATTTCATACCGATGTTTATTTTCAACCGTTCTTCATTCTTTATAACCATTATTAAAACATCAATACACTATAATAAATACATTACTTCATTAAAATTGTAAACATAACTCTTGTTATTTTTATTTTTTATATAAAAAAATCATGGCATTTTAATTTCAGCTCATCTTTTTCCTAAAAAAAAATCTAATAAAAGTAGATGTGATCTATTTGTTTTTCCCGTAACACCCTCCCTCCTATTTTTTACAACCCACTCGGAAAAAATCATCATAATGTCACCAAAGTTTCTCTTCAAACTATATATAAATTCTCAATAATTAATGTGATTGTCCTTTACAGCGCTCATCGTCAGATATCTAACAAGGAGATATATTGGGGAATACCACTCAAATACAGGTCAGTACATAACCATATGAATACTAGTATCATAATATTCGTATATATATATAATATATTTAATTTCAGATCTCCTGTACCGACAGACGGTACCGATAAACGGCACTCCGGTGGAACTAGAAGTGATTGACGTCTCCGGCTCAAATGTTGATAAATTTCCAACAGAACAGGTAATATAATTCAATCTATCTATATTAATTAACAATTTACTGTAACATATCTATATCTAATAACGGATATTGTGAATAACTTATTGAATTGTATCAAATATTGTTCGAACAATGTAGGTTAATGCAGTTCACTAAAACCTTGTTATAACAGTGATTTACCTTCGTCAAATCTAACACGGGACGACCTTTGGCGCCCTAAGAATAACAGTTACTAAATCAAAAGATTAAGGATTGTTTAAATTTTCTTTAAAACAATAATAACTCGAGGTCATACATTATAGGTTCAGTTATGAGGTATAAAAATTATTTATTGCACTTTTATTACAATATTGACTCCTTCCTTGTTAAGGTATATCAAAAACAGAACTCGGATACTTAGGGCAATGATGTTAGTTAACAAGTCATAGATTAATCTAAATCTGAACCCGTTTATAGTACCATGTAGGTTAATCGTCACAAATATTATACGTTTTGAGAGAAGTCGTTCCAGTGACCCGAGTAACACTCACGCGTTGTGTGAATTGTATGACTCACTGTGTTTACACTGATAAATAATAAACGTACTTTAGTGGAGTTAACGTAAAATATAATTGAAAGGATTCTTATTATTATATATCCAAGAGCGTATATATTTAATTCTGTTGTAATATTACACCCAATAGACCAATATCCCGTTTTATCACACTCAAGGGTGCTGTATTCAAAGATTCTTTATCTGTACGAGCATTGCGTAACGTAATGTTGACTTTAATTCTGATAAGAAATTTGATTTTCATATAATTGTGTTTATTTTAAAAATAAATCTCAGTAATATAAAACCAGTAATCCATTTTGTACGACCTATTTAGTTCGGATAGCACTTAAACTAGTATCTGGTTTTAGACAAGATGTCAGCTTAAATGTTTTTAAATAACGTGTAACAGTTTTAGTGTTTTAGAATAATAATTAATGTGTATACTTGTTTTAGATACAATGGGCCGACGCCTGTCTCTTGGTGTATTCAGTGGTCGACAGGAGCAGTTTTGAATATGCGACAGAGATTCTGAATACATTAAAAAGGACTCCCACACACGGTAGTCCGGCGCACGGTGCTTCAACGAGCACGGGAATGCCGCTGGCGCTGTTAGGAAATAAAACCGATTTGGACCACTTGAGACAGGTAAGACGATTTATTTTAAATGTCTCAGCATTGTAATCTGCCTTATCGTAGTATTTAATAAAGTTAGACTAAGGCTTATGTAATAAATAATGAAAAGATCTTTCAAGTTTACGTAACCTTGACTGAGCGAAAATGTGGCATAACGAAAACAAAAAAATATTTATAGTCAACATTTTACGCGGTTACGTAAAATATATTAATTTGTGAAAATCATATTTATATTAAAAAAAATATTGTCCATTCAATCGTAATGAAATGGACGGACGAAGAGTAATAATTGATAAATGTAACGCAAGTTCTATTTTAGTTTCAAATTTTCAATAAAACGCATAGCTGTGGTAATGTAACATAAATTTTAGTTCGATATGTTTGTAAACCAACCTTGATTTTGATTTACATTTTCTATGGTGTTATGTAATCGCGTGGGCACACTTGCACCATTTGACATTTATTACCCAAGAACTACGCAATACCAACGAATATTGATATTTTTTTAATCTAACGCCTAAGTGTATATATAAATAAACGCTTTATATTACTTTATTTTAATTAAAACCTTATTTATCATCTACCAGCCTTGTTATACTCCGTTATTACGTTCATAGTCTATTTGCTTAAGGAAGAAGCCGCAGGAAGCTTTTATTATTAGCTCTCAGCGATGAAAATATCGGAAACTTGTTGTCTTATTTATATTTCAATCAACTTTCGCTAACAGATATTTATTTTTAACATAGCCTCAGGTTATTTAATATTATATTTAAAATTGATTCTATTTATTGTAATAATCTTTTTTTATAATATAATATAAAGTCAAATACAATGGTATGTTTTTTATTTACGATTAAAATGAAATAGCTTCGTATGGATCGTGTTACTGATATAACTTTTTAATTGTTTCTCTACGAAAGGCAGTCATGATGTAAACCTAGTTAACGGTAAGCGTATGGATAACGGCCTGTTAATTTTTGCTTACTTTTAAACTTTAATGGATCACAAAACCGAACGTTAAAAGTAAATTTGTGATAAACAAACATCCAAGTGGCCAAATGGATTAAAAGTAGACCTGTCTATCTGTGCGTGATTTAACAAATCATTTTTAACTTTTCTATTATAAAACGATTGTCAAATAATCACGAGAGAGATAAAATTAAAAACAGTTCTAAACACGTACAATGTGACGTTATAATAAACAATCTAACATGATGTGTCTTGTTGTCAGGTACCGACAAAAGAGGGTCAGGCAATGAGCACGCTGCACGGTGCTTCGTTCAGCGAGGCCAGCGTCGCAGACAACTCTGGCGACCTCTACCGGTGCGTCGACCGCCTACTGGCTGAAGTACGCATGCCACAGCGCACGAGAAAGTTCTCCGTCACCAAAATGCTTGGATCTTTAATAGGTAATATAATTGTTTGCATAAAACTATCAAACTAAATATAAGAAAATTTGGAATATATTTAATTTTATTTCAGGTGGCACCACGAACAACAACCAAGCAACCCGGGGCTCCATGGTGGCGTGCCCCCGCGTGCCGGCTCCCTCACGGCCCCCGCTGGCGGCGGCGGCGCCCTGACCGACACCGGAGCCATCGCCCCGCGCCCGCTGATGCCTCGGAGCCGCCTGCCTCTGCCTGCCAGTACCATCGCGATTCTCATCACCAACATTATTCACAACCTAATTTTTATACACTGAATACAATACAATAGTGACGTGGGATAAGTGTTGGTGCATTTAATGAGCTTTAAATTTGCTGGATGCTTTAGTATATAAGTGTACATAGTTGAATGTTTTGTTTAAATTTAATGACAATAATATAATTGAGTCGTGCAACACTACCTGATTAAAGCCGTGTGCCAAAGATCTACAAATATGAAAATAAATGTAAAATAATCAATAAAACTTCTGTATCGATCTGTAGATAAATTATAATGGATGTCTAAAAATGTTTTTAAAACTTTATACGGATTGTAACAATTTTATAATAGTCAATGTTGTTTACATTTTCTTATATAATATATTATTAGATACATGATATGAATATACTGTTTTAAAATCTTATACGAGTAGATATATCAAATGTTTTAATCTAATCTATAATATTTCAACTTTCATATATACTGAATGTAAATTGTGTATTAAAAATATAAATATAGGTTTACAGCTCGATGGACAGCTTTGTTGGTACTGAAAGTTAATTGGAAAAGCTCAGAGATGTCCGTGTTTTTTACTTTTACAGTATTATTACATTAAGTAAGACTTATAATTCATTTTTACCAAAGATTCTGACATCAAATATTTGTTAATCAAAAACAAGGAACGATTGAATCGAATATTATTGAAATGTTAACTTAATGTTTACAATTACTTTACATAAATTACTTTCATTATGGACATCGATAAAATTTAAACCTTATTATGTGCCATTATTATTTTATTTAGAACAAATTATATTATAATTTAAGAAATTTAGTCACTGTCTAGTCATTAGGTATAGGCTGTGAAAAGACATTCTGAATGAGTTACATACGAGTAAAGCCTCAAGGTTTTGCTCGTTCAGTTGATGTTACATCTTGAAATCAACATGAAATGTGGAACCAAATAGAAGTGCCGATGTTAATACTAAGTTTGAATTTTAACGTTGTTTAAATATTTCGTTCCAAATGATATTATATGAATGGATTTATGGTTTAGAGTAGGTTAGGGAAAGTTGAACTGATTGGAATAAGATGTAAATATATTGTATGTTAATGAAATAAATGTTTAATTAATAATAATAAATGGTTTGATTTATTAGAAACGAAGCGTCTTAGCATTCCATGGATTCACAGTGCGAGTCCGGGCCCATCGTGTTGCAAGAGGAGTGCAAACAATGCCTGGGACTTGCGATCCATGTGTAAATTTAAGAGGCCCCTTTACTATGCGCATACAGGCTCACCTTCACTGTCTACGCTCCTCTCCCTACCTAACCATAGCCACCTTTGAAATACGTGAACCAATGATAGTCCTAGAAAGACCGAGATCTTTAAGTAAGTTGTAGAGAAATTTTGCTGTTATACCTCTCGCTACTACTTCTACAGCGTACGAATTAACTATCAATTTATCCCTGATCAGTTAATTACTTAGTTCGTAATACTTGTTTAGCTTAAATGTATGATCTCTGGGTATGTTTGTTTCTCAGGGTACAGTAAACTCCGAAAGTATAACGCTCCTTAATTGTTTTGAGTACAGGAATAAGTCCGGCCTAGATGACGAAACATAAACATCCCCAGGGATTTTGTATTGCTTTCCATACGTGTTCATCATGAGACGCATTTAAGATGGAGTAAGACTTTGGTTGCGATTTTTTGAACCTGCTTTCACGAACTCTACCTATCGTTTGTTGGTTTTTATATCCTTCTGCGCTCTTGCTCCTGAAAGCGTAACCGCTGTTCATAAGATTTCCAATACTTTAACGTGGCGACGCGAGTATTTACCTCTATCTAGAAGTACGCTACACCCTACTTACTAGCAAGTGTTTCGGGGTTCCTACTGCCTCCCCACAGATGTTGCAAGATTTTATGGTTGCTTTGGCCTTAATAAGATACTTGGATTTGGGAGAGTTATTTTGAATGCATTGAGATAAAATTTTAATAATACTGGGCAAAGCTAGTGGAATACAAAAATCTCCTATAGTCATCCATTCATTTTGCAATTATAGGCTCATCGCGTGCAGCCAGTAATTATCGTTTTCGTCTTGTCGAAAAAAAAAATAATTCTATATCTTGTTATTTCCTACTTGATTCTAGTCCTACTTTATTTGTTTGAGCACGTATCATAAACTGTTTATGGAATTAAAGTCGTGACTTCACCTCTGTGGCAATTTTATATTTTGGGAGAGATGTTACAGTATCATTATTCGGTTTTGAGATGATATACGAGTATATCTTTTAGTCGCTCTTCGGTGTTTATAGGGTTCCGATGGTTTTTTTAATTTTAACTTAAAATTGTGTCGGTTTTTAAATAAGGTAGAAGAGTCCGCTGGATGCTTGCATTTAACTTTAACAAAAGGATCTTATTGATATCATAAACGAGGAAAGGCCTATTTTGACGTGATGTTAAATAATTATCATATATCTAAGCCTTTTTGATGTTACTTATTGGTTGGTTGTCTACCTTTTTAAGATCCTTTAAAAAGCCATCCAACGATGGAATGCGCTCTTGGTAACCGATTTTTACCTAACAATTTGAACGGAGGTGCTTAACGGTAATCGTAGTAACGCACTTACCTATTATGAGACCCGGATCGTAAGAGGTATATCTTGTGTTCCGCCTACCCAGACATAGACTGTAGCATTTATTGGGTTTTGTCCTCAACCCGTCCGCCCAAGCACAGAAATCCTCCACAACATTTAAATTGGCATTGTTTTAGATTACATGTCAGTATCGCGAAATTGTCTGCAAAAGCTAGTATGGATTGTGTGTATTTATTGTTAAACCGATAACCCTATTTATTTTCGTTTTTAATTATTATTTATGTATTAAAATATTGATGACTATGTTAAATATAATTGGAGAAATAAAACAACCTTGAAATAAACCTATGTAATTTAGAGATTTGGAATGGTTTTAATTTGTAATTATGGAAAATAATTTTGAATAATATGATGCAATCATGTCATTAACTACCGTGGGAAAGTTATAAATATCATCAGTTCATGTCGTACCGACCTGAAAGTAACCAATAAAATATACCATTCCAAAATTTGTATTATAGATTTTGTAAAATGTTAAAATGTATGCAGATTTTTCAATACCTTGAATCAGGTTACAGATTTTTCTTTTTGATAAACGATTGAATTATGATATTACATAAATATTGACTTATATTTTTCCTGTTATAAATCTTAACCAAGCCACTTCTGTACAATCTAAAATTTTTAAGCTTCCTAAATTTATTTATCTATCCCACTTTGTTACTAGAAAAACAAGGTATAACTAATTTTGAAACTATTTGTTATCTGTATTTTTGTTTTCATTTTCCTTGTTTACAACTTTTCTATTTAACGGTTTTTCCCTGTATTTTGGATAATTGGAGATTTTCCAATAGCGATTATTATTATTAATATAATCTGGCTAATGCAAGATAATCCGATCCTCGAGTGCACTTACGAGGCGTCAGCATCAATCACGGTATGTTTTTGGATAATATTACAATCTCACCTTATGAGATTTATTTATCAAATAATCATAATTAATATATAATGTTTTCAACCCGGTTTACATTGTAAAATCTATGTGTTCAGAGCATGTTTTTGTTTGTTCGTTTGAATAATTATTTGTTTAGAGAGAGTGAAAGAGCGAGAGAGATTCCAGTTTGAATAATTAGTTGTTTAGAGTTAGTGGAAAAGCGAGAGAGCGATACGTTTTTAAATAATTATTTGTTTCAAATATATTTTGGGTAGACCTCGAAGAATTCGGTCTACCCATTCATTTGTACCCGACTTTCGAATTTTGGAAAAATTTCTTCACAGGAGGTCTTCTTATGACCCCCTGAGTCCGAAATGAGCATTGGTCAAAAAGTTTATATATATATATCCGGCCACAGGGGGCGCTAGGGCCTTACTTTTTCTGATTTCAGTTTTTCGACCATAACTTTTTCCCTATACAAAGAAGATCAATCGCGTTCATATCATATGATGTCTTTGATGAATACCTATAACTAATGTAGATAAATCGAAAACCTATCTTCAATAACTTAGGGGTGGGGGTAAAAAAACCGAAAATTTTTGTAAAAAAATTCATAACTTTTTTCTGGTAAACATTCTTACATCACAAGTATTTTTAATAGAAAGGTTATTTTTTACTCTAAATTTAGGTACCAAAAGTTTTTCCGTAAAAGGTACCGTTTCCGAGAGAAAAAATAAAAACCACTTTTAGCTTGAAAATTTAAGGTAGGTAAAACCACGGCAACTTTTTTCTGGTAAACATTCCCTCCTCGCAAACCCACCACGTGTCCCCCTGCGGACACGGATTTTTAAAGTTTAAATGAACTTCCAACATTTGTACGAAAGTACGGAATAGTAAATTTATGTTGTAAATAGTAAATATATTTTTCCAATTAAACCGTTAAAATTAGTATAAAGTAATAAGTTTCTACTAGCCACCATTGTTGAAATTTAAAAGAAACATACAATTAAAAATTCATCGACACGGGCCGGACTCGAACCTGTGACTACTGGGAAACTGTCCTGTTGCTCTACCAATTGACCTACCGTGTCAACTGTTATGGTAATGGCGACGACATGAAGTATAACTTTAAAAATTAATAAAAAAATTAATAATTATGCCTTCAGATTTATAGTATATATAAATAATTATAAAAATAACCCGTTATAGAGAAGGATACTAAGGATTTTTGAAATTAAATATATATTTTGCGAAATGTAATTATTGTTAAACGTCAAAGGGTAATAAACTATAAGTCAGTGACCCTTGTTAACAATAAACTTAGAAAGTAGCGGAAGTCGTTTCTTGAATCAATTACTAGGGAAGCTCTGGAATAAAACATCTTGGAAGCATTAAAGAGATGTTACTTTTACGACATTACGACATCGAAGATATCCTCAGTTACGAACATCTTTGAAAGTACCAAATGCCCTTAGGTATTGGTTTGGGTGCAAAAACGGACATGTTGACACCATGAAATAAAAGACGCATATTTCTTAAAGTATTTTTATTGTAACCATTTTAATACCGCTTGCAATTCTATTGACAAGATTTTTTTTGTGAAATATAATTATTTTATTGTCAAAGCTGCTACAAGCTTGGAAAGTTTTATTACAGATGTTGTCTTATCTATTTTCACTCATCATCATCATTTTAAATTTACACTTAAAAACTCAATGATATTTATAGAAAAAAATTAAAAATATTTTTTTTATAATAATACTGGAATTTTGATGAAAAGTGAAAATATTGTCCTATAGAGTTTTTTTACGTCGACTAACAGGAATCGTAAGTGTTTGTTTCCCGTATTTACATATCTTGATTTCGCTTTTTGAACAGTATCATTAATTTTCGTCAATCATTTTATTCGGTATAAAATTTAATTATTTTTTTAGTTTGATTAATTACAAAAACAATCAATTAATATGTTAATATAAATGTATACATATATAGCTATATATATATATATATATATATATATATATACTGAAGATGCTAATATATATATATATATATATATATATATATATATATTAGCATCTTCAGTGATTCGAGGAACACTGTAGATTCAACCATTTTTATCCTTTCCTTATTTATATATTTTATTCCCTTTTCTACATTCGTTGTTGTAAATTTGAGGACAAATCCTGTAACAGATCCCAGCGACACCTACCGTTTAACTGCAAATCCAAACTATCCAGAGATCCACTTAAAATGCACAATATTTCATCACACCAGCAAACAGTATATCAGAATATCAAAAATTGCATAATAGAATACTAAATTGGTACACGATATCAATTTTCTAATGTATGTTAACAGCGCCATCTAGTCTCTAATTATAACAAACGGTATAAAAATATTCTCCATATTTTATTTATATCTTAATACAAGTTGCGGAATAATAAAAAATATTAATGTTTTTCAATTGCGGAAATACGCAAAATATAGTTGTAGATATAGTTTAATTATAGTTTGATATTGTAGACGATATGCGTAAAGTATAAAAAAATACTACAACAACGCCACCTACAATACAAATCTAAAACATTAATTTATCCAAATAAAATAAATAAAATTGTTTTAGCTCCTTATTTTCAAACACACATACAGAAGAATACGAATATATATAAAGAAAGAAACCCAACAGACTTCAGTGACTTAAAAAAATATTTAATATTTTTTTTTCATGAGACCTTTCTTTTTAATAATTATTAATTGTTTTAGATAATTCATTGTTAGCATACGAAAATGCATAAATTTTTTGTTTAATTTGCATTAATATATATTTTTTGATATAATTAGTTTCTTATATTCAGTAGTAAACCCCAATAAAATAATAATATTAATCATATTCTAGTAGTAGCTTACTCACGGACTGACTACACTGATCTTTTTTACTAGTCCTAAAACTAGCCTAGTTGAAAAAGATATTTTGAATTAAAATTTTGAATTTAAATATACAAAACTACTACTAGTATGAAATACAAAGTTAAATACATATTTAAAATCAATATATAGGCATCATAACAGTAATCAAGAACACAAAGGGCGCACCGTTTCAACTCGACCACGCTCATATAAATCACATTCGCATCTCGAACAATAGCGAGATGAGGGGTGCGCACCCCAGCTGCGTGCTCCGATCGATCTGTGGACCGCTCCGACTTCTCGCCGCTTTTATACTCAGTCTGTCAGCTACATTCCAAATTCAAACATCCATTCTAAGTCAGTGTTATGTCTTAATTGTACCTCGGTTATGTGTTAGCTCAAGATGGAGGGGCGGAGGTCTTGGGACGGAGTGCCCGTGGGCGAGTCGCACTCTCCTCCACAGTCGGTGCCGGGTCGACGGACTCCGCTGGGTGCCGTCGGCCTCGGCGGCTTCTACATGCAAGGAGGCCAGCCTCCGCCTCCGCAGCATTGCTACCCCACTGACGAAAATCAGCCAGAACCCGGTACAAGTTACGCTCAACGGTAAGCTGAATTTATTATCCTTATAACATATAAACTGGTAAATAAGATATATTGCATCACATACGAGTATTACCTGGCACATGCGCATTGTCAGTAATTAAAAACTATCTTGTTTTGTAAAACATTAACAATATTATTTATCTTTGCAACAACATTCAGCTAAGCTTTCAACTAGAGCTATAACTATGATGTATCTAAAGACTAGCACAATATTGTAAGAAATAAATTATGGGGATATGCGAGCCCGCGATATAATTTAAATCACTTTTTAGACAATTAGTTCTAAGTAAATTATAATTAATTAATTCACCAACTAACTTAAATTTATATAATGATTTTGACAAAATATAATCTAAGATTTTATCATAATAATATTAACAAATCAATATATCTATAGTTATAGTTGAAAGTATAACTATCTAAAGAGCATCACATGTTTAAAATAAATAATCGGACGCCTCTAATAGATTCATCCACCCCTGGCTCGTTAGTATGACATGGAATCCTTTCCATTGTTAGATGTAAAATAAAGCACTTGTTACGCTTCATGTCACCCCGACCCTTGTCTAACTTACATTGGGGTAGCTTTACAAATACTAGTCCTAACTATATACATAGAAAAGTATATATAAGTGATAAGTTGGCCATATTTCCAGACCCCTCGGCGATGGTAAATCAAAAAAGATACGTCAAGGAAAAAATGTGAGACTGAATATAAATGCAAGAGAACGAAGGAGAATGCACGATTTGGTGAGTTATTGTTGCACACAGACAAAATAAATATAATTATAATGTATGTGTCTTTATGTGTTTGTTGTTGTGTGTTTAACACATTTATTTTTCTAGAACGACGCATTGGATGAACTACGTGGGGTGATACCATACGCACATTCGCCGTCCGTGAGAAAACTGTCCAAGATAGCAACTTTACTGCTCGCCAAGAACTACATCCTGATGCAGGCCAGCGCGCTCGAAGAGTTACGAAGGTATGTCCTCACAATCATATCGACACTCAATTGTAAATTGAAGTATATTAGTAATATCCCAATCTAATATATATTTCCAGATTAGTAGCGTACCTCCAAGGAACTGCGACAGCCGCTGGTATCGTCCCACCGCCAGGGTTCGACCTGGCCGGGATGCCAGCCACCGCCAAGCTGCTCCAAGGTCCTCAACCACCCCCTGACCCTCCCTCTTGAGATCCGGTTCTCAAATACGAGCCATAGTCACATTTAAAGCAAGTAATCCAATTTTAATGTGTAAGTTTATAATAAAAATGGAATGATTGTCTCAAATTTTATAAATATCTGAACTAAATAAGGATAAGGATTAATATTATATTTTACTTAACACTATAATACTTTATTCTGTAAGGTATTATAATCTAAAGGTAAAGAATCACAACATTATTCCTTAAATTATATTTCATATTGTAGCAAAGCGATTAGTCTCGCCATTATTATTTAAGAGAATAATCCTTCATTTTTTAATACTCATATTATTTACTGAATATGACATTTAATATATTATAGGCAATGTAAACAATTTGAAAATTCATTTCTTAATACATTCAAATACTATTAGCAGTACACATATTTTATATAATAAAAATTTACAATAAGAAGGAAAAATCTAACACAATTTATAATCTATATATGGAATTATTAGTATTATTATTTATTAAAAAAAATACTCTTAGTATAGTATTTAGTATAATTCGTCCTGTCTTGAAGGGCGACTGTGAATGCACGTGCCAAAGTAATTAGAAACTGGGTATTTTATAATACCATAGCTTGTAAGTGGAATAGTATTATAGGTTAACACTTTAAAATTTAATATATAGAAACTAGAAAATATTTTGTCTTATTGAAATTATTTAGAATTAATTGTAAGTCCAAAAATGCCAATTTAATATTAATCGAGTATCTTAATTGTATTGGTAAAATAAAATTTGTCTGCTCCAATATCTGCAAAATTTGTATCCTTAGTATGTAAGATTATTAAAAAAACAACAAGATGTTTTTACGAATATTTATATCTTAATAATTTATATACATGGGCTAATGTCAGCATCAATTGAGTGGTTTGTCAATGTCAATGTCAGTGTCATCATGGATACGTGAATTTTAAAGAAGTATTTATATAATATTCAAACAAGAAAACATTCTTAAATTGTCTGACAGTTTATTATTCTAAATAACTGTTTTTATTATTATTGGACTGCGTTGTAATTATTATATATATTATATATATATATATATATTTCTTACAAATTCATAACTTTTTTTGACAAAAATTCCGTTACATTTTAACATTAGTATAGGTTTGTTGGCTACCACGAATGTTTTCAATAAAAAAAATTATAACCAAATTTAAGAAAAATAATGAAACAATTACTATGAAACGTATATTACTCAATAATATTTATTCTGATTTAAATATTCATGAAATTTGATTTTATATTACGATTTATTAAGTATAATTTAAATGTATTTTGCCTAAAACATGTTTTATTATATTGTATTAATATTTTAAAGATTAGTTTTAGTGTTGGATAAATGTATTTATTCCAAAAGATATTATAAACCAAAGTAAAATGTGATTGTATTTAGCAATAATCTAACTATTTATATTTAATATTGTAAGGTAAATTATTATTATATGAGTGTACAATGTATGTGTTGTGAATCTTTTTTTATAACCCTATTTTCGTTGAATAACGAATAAATGAAATAAATTTGTTTGTTTGTTTGTCCGTCTCATGTTGTAACGCACTGACATATATACTTTTTTATACATACTTTTCATTAGAAAAATACAGACAACAAAAATTAAAGTAGTAAACTAATGTAATTGAAATGAAACTATTTAAAAAACTTACCTCTTGTATATTAGTTACATTTTAACTTGTTTATTACTAATACTAGATTACTTAAAAATAGAGTTATAGGTACTTAATTAATTTACTTAGTTCCTGAAAAACACAGTCCAAATTAAGTCCCAAAGAACATTTCATTTTTGAAGTGTGATCTTATTTTGTTTAAGACGATATTCCAAAAAAATCGCAAGTAGAGTCATCTATAAAACTTTTATATAAAATCTTAAAAAGAAAGAGTCACCTAATTTCACTTTTGGAATCATCAAAAGCTCAGGCAACATCATATAAAGTATTTGAAAAGCTTTTAGTTAACATCTTGCGAGCTAGTTACAAAGTATTCCGATAGATGGCGCTTATTTAAATAATCAAAAACCACACCCAACCTCGTCTATGTACGAGTATGTTATGCAACTTATTATACAGATATATATTATATATTGTGTTTATATTATTAACATTTAATCTATAAATAATTTATATACTTGGATTTATTGATTATTATAACACTATCTCAACGTGTTAATATTTCTAGACTGTGTCCTTGATAATATTCTGACGTCATAAACCCTAGTTATAATTGTAATCTCATACTGAATCATTATCTTCTTAATTTGTATATCCTTTTATATTATGCAATATATCAATATATTCTTTATCTATATAATATTTAAGAAATCTTCAGGTAAAAGTAATTAATTTTAAATAATAAACGTCAATACTTTAGGAGTTCTGACGTCACTTTTTTGCGTCTTACGTGACGTTTCGTTTCAATTTTTACATATTACATAAATATAAACATACATTTGATCACTTTACTTATCTTCAACATATAAAAATACAATTATAATATATATATAATTATCTATATTATCAGTTAATTATGCTATTTTTAATGTTTGTAATCTAAATCGAACTTACGACCGTACAGTGCCTGTTTTAATAACTGAGTCATCGCGCCTTGGCGCTATTATATAGGTTTCTTTGAAATTTAATAACCTCACTTCAGTATTATAATTGTAGAGAATTTTTAATATGCCTTATGTACTTATTTAGACTAAAATAATGTTTTCATCGAACTTTTAACAAAGAACTGTTAGTTTTTTATTAATTTTCAAAGAAAAATATTTCTTCGTGGGTGGTAGTGTTGTTTAATTATATCGTTTATACACATATAAATAAAATTAAAGTGTCCGTTTCTAATTCCAGAGTAATAGCTTATGAAGGTACTGATAAAAAAATTCTGTCTGTATAGATGTTCCGGTTAATCTCTGGAAGAGCTGGACTGATTGTAACAGGAATTGCACTGGGATATAGCTGATGTTTTAAGGATATTTTTTTAAGATTATATATAGATGTATATATATATATATATATATATATATATATATATATATATATATATATATATAAGAAAATATATATATATATATATATATATATATATATATAAATATATATATATATATATATATATATATATATATATATATATACATCTATATATAATAAGACATGTATATTTCATAAGACTATCCTAAAATGTTTTTAAATTACTGAAACTAGTTAGACCTTTTGCTTCATTGTGGTCAAGGTCTCAGACTTTACGTTCTTTAATACTTATTATATTCCAGTCTGGAGTTCATAATGAATAACACATAGTATATTTAATTTCCGAATATATATATATATATATATATAATAATATATTCATGTCACTCTGTTAATGGATATTAAAACGACCGGTATATGAAGTTTGCGTTGCTGTTACCATGTGAACGTGGTATATAGTGTCTAGGTACGAAGCGATACGAAATTCGTACTATATGTAGGTTCTAGTCTTACACAGTACACGGGAACTGACAACTACCTAGTATACGCATGAAAGATGAATAACTCTCCCTTATTTAATTTGTTTTTGAACTAACATTTAATATTTTTAATTAATTATATATGAAATTGTTAAAATTAATAAAATTATTAAATATGATTTGATATTTTTTTATTTTGAAAGAAGAATTATTGTAATTTGCATTTAGACTCTAAAATGAAGTCGCTCTACATTATCGAATATAAAATTTAAGATCAAATTAAGTTTTAAATAAAAAATGTTTACCAAATATCTAGGTAATATAACATATCCATACTATTATTACAACAAACACCAAAAAAAACTAACAATAATTTTACATTTAACAATCTGAATGTTTTACTTGGTCTGTATAAATTACAGGCGAGAGCGAGACAGCTGTATATCAGCATCTCACTCGCCCTCTGCGAAAGCCTCCTGAAAATATATATTGATTATCGTATACTCGGTACGTATAACAGCGCCCTATATTATGTAGTGGCTATTTATTGAACTAATACATACTTTAATTGTAATGATTTTACCAATTAAATTATTGTTAAGCATTTTCTATTACGCTTAAAATAGTTTCAAAACACATGTTCGTTTTACCTTGGGTAAGGAAACTATTTTTATAATGTATTCATGCGGTGCGTTCATTATTGAACTATAACGTATAATATAATCTCGGTTGTAAAAATTACTCTCCGATAAGAAATAATCTGATTTACTCGTAAATTCTTTGTATATTTATTTTTTATTACCTTCTAGACTCTTATAATAATGATTTTTTTATTTGTTCTAGATTGTTCTGTATATAAAAAAAAAAAAATTTTTGTCTCTTTCTTTTTACTTTATTTTAGGTTAATATTACATTATGCCAAAATTATTATAAAGACATAGATACAACAAATATTTAGAATGAAATTAAAATTAAAATAAGTTTTTTTTTTATAAATCATTATTTAAATATATCAAATTGGATTATTCAATAAAATCTTTGTCGAATTGATCATTATTTTTTATCTATATATAAATAAAACTGAATTGTAAGTTTGTAATTTAAATTAACAGCTATTCACTAAATGCAATGCAAGTATGTATTTACGGTTCTTATATAAAACAACATTAACTGTCTGTTTGTTTCCGCTAACCTCTAAAACGGCTGTACCAATTTTAACAGGATTTTCTCTGGCGGATAGGTAATGTTATAAGGAGTAACCTTAAAAAAAAAACGCGAACGAAGTCGTAGGCACGTAGCTAGTATATATTAATTAATCTACCCGAACTATGTAAGAATGGCTTTATGTTAAATATTTATGACTATATATTACATAGTATAATTCATATCTTACTAACATTATTTTCACCTTTCAATAGACATGGGACCATGACAAAGAGTTATCAGTAAAGTTTAAGCAATGGAACTTTCGAAACAACTGTATAAAGATAAACAAATAACCTAAAATTATTGAGTTGTTATATTTTATTCAGTTATAAATATTTATAATCCTAATAAGACTTACCTCATACTTTTACTCGTGTTTCATGTTACAAGTATTTGTTAAAAGTAATTGCGACATAAAGACAGAATTATTTAAAAAACAGCTGAGTCAGCTTTTAATAGCTCTTGATTACTCCTGATATATGTATATCTGATTATGTTATCAGCAACCTTATCCCCCCCCACCTATTTAAAATTTCGATTTATCATACTTAGTTAAAATAATCACATTTTTTTTATATGAGAAAGAAACCCAATCAAAATCGATCCAGCAAATAGTTTCCAAAAACCAAAAATATAAACTATCACTAAATAATACCAAAAAATCCTTATCAGATTTTAATCGCATAAATAAAACAGTAATAATAATAATCTGAAGTAATAGACATTTGAATATATTGACTATAGCTCAGTATAGTTAGTTCCTTTGAAGATCCAAAAGTCTTAGGTTCGAATAAATCTTTGTAAATACATGATTTCATGAAATAATTCATGAAAGTTCTGACACTAGTAAGGTCTGCCAAATTTACCTGAGCGTCTGTTTTTAGTTTACTTACATAGATATATATTTTTATTATAGTCTTAAATAATATTTTCTATTTAACAACTTAAAAATTATAAAATATTTTTATATAAATATAATAATAATTCCTAAATTTATAAATAATGCTTCATCCCTATCCATAAAATTCAAATATATAAAGAAACTTAAAAAAGAAAATGGCGTCCAAGAGAACTTATAAAAAACTACGTTAAAATTATATTCACCGTCATAATCTGATATAATCAGTTGGATTTACAGTTATCTTTATTGAAATATACATAAATAAATATAATTTAACATCGTATAGATTACAGTTTGCATTTCTTCAATATTAATGAATATAATCATCCAGGTATGACATATCGCTCATATCTGCGGCTGTCTGTGTATCAAAAATATATAACAACATTCATAGCACGACGTAGACGAGTTCTGTTCAACGAGACCCGTCGAGTCGGCCCAAGAGCAAAAGGTTGTGAACCGTAGCTAGAAGACTACCTGTTTTAAGGGAAAAAATATTACTATGCAATACCACTGAATTTACTGATTAAAAATATATATAAGTGTCATAGTAACAGTAGAGATATGGAGTCTGCTCCTACAATTATGAGGCAAAGTAACTAGTTTATTTTTATTTTGTTACGTGTAATTAGAAATATTTATACCTATATTCTCCTTCTCTTTCAGACCCGTTATGAGTATCTAAGTATAGTGCTCACTTCATTAAATATCTTTCTAGATGTTTTAGTAGTGATCTAATTATAAATGAGAAACAATATAAATGTTTAATAATGTGGTGGAATTTTTTAATGTAAAGCTGGTATTATTTTTGCTGGCGAAAGACAGACCGCGCTTGCGCTTGGCGGGTGAACGCGGTGCGGAGGGTCGCAAGGCCGGGGGGAGGTGTGCAGGGGGAAGTAACGTCACGTCGAACAACGCAAGCTATACCCTACTAAATTCGGGAGGCCACTCCCCACAACTGTTTAATGTACGGTTAGCCGCCTTTTACACTTTCCAGTGTTCAAACTTGCCTGCGTCGCCCGAGAGTCGTTCAACACGATTACGCGAGTGGGAACGGCTAGTTAGATGTTGTAAAAGTGGGCTCTCTCCGAGTGATTAAATTGTGTTGACTTTTCGTTTATTAATATTTTAATTAAATTTTTTGCACTCATTATTATTTTGTGAAACCCTGGCCGATGTGATTTTTATTAAAAGAGACATTTGTGGAATTGCTATCAAAATATAGCAGATAATAAATAAATAAGGAACAATACGGCGCGTCATTGCATTGAAAGTGTAATAAGGGACCTTATTGCCTACGAGATTGTAGCCATATTTGTTAGCGCATTTACGTGATAACCAAATTAAAAAATTATGACTCTTCGCATGGATATTTTGTGATGATGAGTGTGTATTATAATGATTATTGATACAATGTACCAAAATGGATTGGAGAATTCGGAGATACATGTATACAAATGCAGGTGAAGCTCGCTGAGGCCACGGACTTTTGAAACAGGTACCGGTTTTGTATTATCATTTTGTTTGATTTATAATGCTGCTCCGTCCGAAGTCAACATTCCTTGCATCAACCTCAATGCGATCGTTTTTAATTTGGTCGAAATTTTTAGTTTGGATTAAAAATACCGATGAATATGATCGAAGTAATTATTCCATTCAAGTTCTATTTCGTTGTCATTATCAGTCACATTAGAATAATTTAATAGCAATTAACTCTATGTAAAAATTGAATTGGTGTTAAGTTTTGATCTCTGTTTTTCAGAAAATGGACAACATCACGATGGAATTGGTTGATAAATCCCAAGATCAACTAATTCCTAGTAATATAATATCAACAATGGATGAATGTAGAGAGAAATGTTTACCTGTGATAAGGGACGAAAAAAGTAGTGATAGTTATGTTAATAGTGAAGATCTTAGTTGTAATGTTGAACAAGATATCATAAGTAACTCTCAGTTTTATGAGAGTAATGATAGTAAGGTAGATTATGCTGTAAAGTTAGATGACAATGATACTTTAAGTGACATTGACGATATCAAGACGGATACTGCGTCAGCGGACAGTGAGGACTCGGCGCTCGGTAGTCTTCCTCCCGACTCTGCTCTTACTGACAGAGAAGAAGATGCTCAGGACAGATCAGATGGAAGTGACTCCGGACTCGGTTCAGAGACAACAGATGATGCAAAATTACCCACGTTCAACTTACAGTGCAATAATGAAGAAAGGGTTACAACACCAGAAAATTTACCCATAAACGAAGATCTCGATTTAGCTACCATTAATAATGAAGAAAATAAATCTGAGACGTTTAACAAGAAACCCCAGAAAAGTAATCTTAAAAGAAAACGAGATTTCGATTGCAATAATGAACCTCAAGTGAAAAAGCAAAAACATAACATACATTTTGATAATATAACAGTGTTTTATTTTCCAAGAGCCCAAGGGTTTACATGCGTACCCTCCCAAGGAGGCTCTACATTGGGGATGGAATGGGAACACAGCCATGTGCAGACGTTCACTTTAACAGAACACGCACTAGAGCAGAGACGATTACACCGACAGGTTTTACAGCAATTAAAAACTGAACGCCATAACTTACAAGGGGTCTCAATATCATCCAGTGAGGACAGTGACACCGAAGAAGAAACGAGCGATATATCTGAATCAGAATTAGACTTAGATAGCTATTATTTCTTACAACCAGTACTCACCAAACAGAGGCGGGCTTTGCTAAGAGCAGCCGGTGTTCGGAAAATTGAAGGTTATGAAAAAGATGAATGTAGAGATATAAGGACGTCTCGCGAATTTTGTGGTTGTGCTTGCAAAGGTGTATGTAATCCTGAAAGTTGTCTTTGCAGTATCTCTGGTATAAAATGCCAAGTTGATAGACTAAACTTCCCATGTGGTTGTACGAGGGACGGCTGCGGCAATACCACCGGTAGAATAGAATTTAACCCAATGAGAGTGAGAACTCACTTTATAAATACTTTAATGAGAATAGGCCTCGAAAAAAAAAATGAAGAAGCACAAGAAGCCGTTAAAAGAAAATGGGCCGAAGCACACAACCTTTCTTCAACGTGCGTTTCTAATTCAACTTACGAAAAAGAAAATTGTCACGGTCAAGGAAATCTAACATCACACATGAACGTGACTCCTAGGATAGGTATAGATTCGTGCATCGACCCCACTGGTTTCAATAGTATTCACCACAACATGGGTATACCTAACAATAATCATAACGATACCTCATATAACTTCAGAAACGAACCCATAGATCACAGAATCATAAAACCAAATATGATGAACTTCCAAGAGAAGTCCGATCACGGAAATGATTACACCTCCAGCATGTTGCAAGGAAAGGGTCCTCCTTACTCCTCTACTGGAATGGATTACATGTCCAGTAACATGCAAAGATATCCTGATCACAGTTATCAATACGATCAGCACTCGTCAGACGGTTTTTTTAAAGGAATACACAGTTTTCCGGCTTCCACTTTTGAAGAGTTTGCACACAATTCTCAGATGTCGATGCTCAATCATTACGGTCACATGTACGTTCCCGAATACTTGCACAAGCCGAGCACGAGTATGACCGACCACAGCATGCAGTATCAGATGCAACAAAACCATTACGATATGTATAAAAATACAGAAACTCTAAACATGGATAACAAACCCGACAACCACTACGCTCTCATGCCGTATCAACAAAGCAATAAGCTGCAATCTGTAGAAAATGACGAGAATTGGTTCAGTCACAATACTCTTTTAAACCTGGATCACTCCGTTCACGTTCCACAGGAAGTCCCAATAGAGCATTCCGAAGTCCCACAAACGTCGGTCGAGGACAGCGAAGCGACAGAGAACTTTGGTGAACTTATAAAAAAAACTATGGTAGAATCCGTTACAGTGTAGTCAAATTAATTGTTGTCTTTTAAAACTTTCAATAAATTATCGTGTTATTAAGTTTTAATAATAATTGGGGATGTTATGTTGATTTATTACTTCTGAATCAATATAAATATAAAAACATTGTTATATAACATTATTTCATAATATCATTACAATATTTATATAATAAAATAAAGGAATATTTATAGAACGTCATTGATGAGTAATCTTTTTTTATTATTTATTACAATTATTTTACCTTTATTACTATTGCATGTTCTATAATCTTAAGACAACTGTATAATATAGAAATACTTTAAAAAGTAACAGATTCAAAATAATGCTACGTTCCAAAAAAACATTCCTTATTTAAATATGCCCTTTTCTACTATTGCTATTCAAAATTTTATTACATTTCATGAAAAAACTAATTTTCTTTCCCAACTCCAATCACTAGCTTAAAATATTAACATCGTGCTAATAATAAATTTAAATGACCGCCAGTCATGACGCGAACAACCTTGAACTTTAACGATTTAAAAGGGTGAAAAGTACTATTGGAATAGCTTAAAGGTATTACACAATAATACTAATAGTAGTATATAACAAAAGAAAACAGCTGTATGTGTTTTCTTATAATCAATAACAAAAATACTGCATAATTTACATAAATTAAGTATTTTGGAGATTATAATTACCTAACTATATTTTTTATTATATTTGTTTAAAGCGAAATATACGAATTTGATGTGAATTCCACGCTTCTACAGATTTAATATAATGTTTTCTAATAATTATTTAAAAATAGTTATCTCTGAGAAAAGTAAAATAATAATAGTCAATAACTGAAATGATAAACAATAATTTATTTTCTTGATTATACTTCGTAGTGTCTGGTATAAAATGAAAATGGTTAGTTCAAAATATATGATCTTCCTTAAGTTTCATACGTTGAAAAGAGACGCAGATATAATTAATTAAGATGAATCCTATCATATCCTATCCTATCCTATCTTAATCGGAATATAGACTGAACCTCTGCTTACGGAAGAGAGTTCTCGTAGGATAATTTTAGTAGTAGCAATGAAATATAATAGCACTGTTTTAACTAAATAATTTTCAAGTAAAAAAATAAAATCCAACTCAATACATTGCACATCATTTATTGTCTTTTTTTATAAAATTTAATATACTTTATTGTTTATAATTATAATATATTTATGTGTATCTCTGATCACGTCACCCGCCATACTTTTATGGACTTATCGTCGCTGGCCGTAGTGAGAGTGTTAGAAGAAGAGTCAAAGTGTATGCACCGGATGATATCTGAAAAAAAAACCATAAATACATCATACAAAGCTTTCATTTTATCAATACCTGAAGAATAATTTACACTGAACATCAACTATATATAATATATGTGTAGTAAAGAATGGTAAAAAAAATTTATACAAGAAAAGTGAGCGGTAAGAGACGGGGAGGCCTCGAGTGACCTTCGAAAACAGAGTATCTATGATACTGGAGGAAGGTCACGTAAAAAGCATCAGGACCCCCCGGGGGGCAAGTATGAAGAGGTTGATGTCTGTGGCCGAGGCGAAAGAGGTATGCAGGGACCGTAGTGTTTGGCGCTCCGTCGTCTCCGGCTACCCCACAAGGGCTATGGCGTGAAGATAAATAAATAAATATAAATATTCAAATGTTTTGAAACCAACAAACATCGCACTGATTAAAAGGTTAGACTAATTGTAGACAAAAATGGGAGTGTCTATGGAGAACAAATTGAAAAAACTTTTTGGACTATAAATAATGTTATCTGTGCATATTAATAACTGTATGATTATAACACGAAATGGAAATGATTTAAATCCTTAAAGTGAGAAAGTACTAAATCCACAAATTACAATTGCTACATTTACAGTAAAGTTATCACATATAACATTTCTATAGATATTATTCATTAACTCGCCTTTATTGCTTGTGGTGGAATAAAGGCGTGTTATAGTGTGTAAGTGACCGTGGCAAGGTTATTAAATACTATATCCTGATATGGGCACTATGGCTCGTGGCACAAGGCGCGGTACAGCGTGTAACTGGTAACGTTACTAGATACTGTATTCTAATATAGTCACTATGGTTAACGTCACAAGGCGGCGTGCACTTACCGCGGTGTGCTGCGTGCGTCGCCAGCTGCGCGACGGCGCTCATGTCCCACAGCAGCAGCTCCCCCGCGCCGCCCACCCACACCAGCGACTCCGCGCACCACAGGGACGTTATTGTCGATGACACCCTCTTCTCGTACACCTGATAACACAGTAAAGTGAGTTGTAGTACTACTAGTAACATGTATAGAGAGCATTATTAGTATTATTAGTAATTAAAAATCTAAAATATTATTCATAATCAATGTAATAAGTTAGTAATTTAATACTATATATAATAAAATTAAATTAAAAACAAAACCTACCGAATTTAATACTCTGAGATCCGTCACAGTGAGGTCACCACTCTCGCTCGCAGTGAGTATCCTATCCTCAGACAGCAGACACACCCCGCTGAGTGATGAGGAGTGTACTCTTATCTTATTCATCAGCTCCTTAGTGGAGTGATCCCACAGGTACACGTCGCCGTCGCTCGTTCCCGATAAAATGTCGAAGGTATGCTTTCTGTGCCTGTTGTGGATATATTAGAATGTAACTTCGGTTTTGACATCACATTATGATAAATTAAATGACGCTCTTTGATACGATGGTCTTTAATAATAGAATAATATACACTCGTTTTTTAATTAAGCTACAGCACAAATGTGACACGCACAAATGTGAACACAAATATCTTTATTCAAGTATTCATTTACATGATACACTAAAAACTTATACACTAAAAATATAAACACGATACACTAAAAATTATAGTTATAATAAGATTAATTTAATAATACACTTTTGATTTTAGATTTAAAACTAATAAAGGAGGGTGTAACATATATGCGTACACTGTCGCCCATGAAGGATTTCATTTGAAATATATTAATAACCTTGTCCTATTAATGACAAAAGGAGAAAAGTATTGTCTATGGTGTATCGTCACCCACAGACCTGACTGTCACGGCCGTCACTCTGCCGTCATGGTCGAGCTCCGCGCGCAGCCCGCGCAGCGCCGGGCCCGCGCCTGCGCGCCGCCAGCACCGCACCACGCCGTCCCACCCCCCCGACACCAATGTGCGCTCTGAGGACAAGTGGACTTTAAGTCGGTGCTACACGGTGTACTCTGAGGACACGTGTATGTTAAGGCGGTACTACACGTTACATTTTAGTAGGAAAATAGGAAATTATATCAGCAATTTTCTTTCTGCTACTATGATAAATATTCAAAGTATGCTTACTTTTAATAACCATTAACGAATCTAATAAAGTTCATATTATGATGATGTTCATATATGATAATAAGGTACCTTTTGGCAGCCACAGCAAGCAGCTTACAGAATCGTCGTGTGCTCTGTAACTCTCCACTACACGGCCATATTCAACGTCATACAGATATCTGAAAATATGATACATATTGTATGTAGGAATTTCAGCTATGGCAACATTTAATTATTTCAGCTATGGCAACATTAAACTATTTCGAATATGGCAACAATCTTTATGCTTACATTTCATTATCCCACGAGCCGGCAGCAACGATGTGCTCATCAACCATCACACAAGAGCTCAGCGGAGTGGAACACAGGATCACGCTCCGTATCTGTTTCTCTTGAATCACGTCATACACCTTCAAAGCTCCGTCCTTACCCACGGATATGATTCTATCTCTTTCCCTCAAAACACACATCACCGCCTCCTTGTGTAGGGTTATAGTATTCACACACTCTATTCTATGATAGTTACTATTACTATTTGTTAATGGTCTGTTTATCTGTATCGGTATTCGCTTCACGTGTGGTTTTTTGAATATTTGTTTCGGTACTTGACCAAATTCCATTATCTGTACTTCAAGTGCGTGGCGGTCGTTCATATCGTATATGCAGTCCAGGTCTATTGATCCCTCGTAGCAGACGTGATGGAACACTGAAATATTTAATACTACATTTATTTATCTATCTCAGTATGTATCAATTATATCATATGTTTCAATTATATCATAAAAATTAATAATATATGTGTACTTGTATATATATTTTATAATGTATATAAAAAGTCGCCATATATACCATAAATAATGTAGAAGAATATCATACATTCTTGATTCTTTGAAAAATTCGTAATACTAACCATTATTGGCTTTCACGGCTTCCTCCCCACGCTGTTTGTATCCAAATATAAGATCAATCCACACATGCAAGTACCGAGACACATATTGGCACTCCAATGCTTCTCTCATCTTGAATACAAAATCTTCCGGTGAGAAGGCCCATGGAGGAAGGTGGACGTTGTCCACTTTGCTCCCATCGTGACGTTCACCAAAATCAATGTCATATACATTCACTAGAAAATCCCCCTTCGAACTTGTATCATAGAACTCCGCCACCAGCTCCTGTAATCAAATGTAATTTTTATTATAAAATGTCTCTAAATATATGATTTCTTGTCAACGATTACACATTATACAAGCTCTTGATTTTAACCAGATTATTCTATGAATTATAGTATGTAAGTATATAGTATATAATTAACATTTTAGATTTTATTTTATACTATTTTATTTAATTTTGATTTTTTGCATTAGGTTCAAACCCACTTTCCTACCAACTCAAGGCACATTCAATCTTAACCAACATATATTTTTTATTATTAAAAAAATATATATTCACATGTCAAGTATTAGTATTTGAGTTACAATTACATTTACAGTTAAAAATAACGAATTTTCTAGATATTTAAATCACATTAATTAATGCTTCCCCAAATCCAAAATGCCGTGGATATGTTATGTAATGAAGGGGAAGAGCCCTAGACTCAAACTACTCTTCATAGTTAAAAAATAAAATAAAATCACCTTAAAATCTGACATGTTTTTTAAACAATTATTATAAACATCTTTGACAGAATTAAACATTCTATCTGGATGATCAAATCTTCCATTTTGTAAACATAACATGTATTGTGGATATTTTCTGACCTGAAAAAAAAAAGACATATAAATCAATTTCTATTAAATAATATAACTTTGACAAAAATATAGACTTACTAAATAAAATAATACAAGACCAGGAGCAGAATAATGGGAGCCGTACAAGAATTTTGGGTCGGACATTTCGTGGAATCTTTCTTGTAATTTTTGTAATCTATCCGGATTTAAGGCACCCATAGGTTTGGTAAGATCTCGGAATGTATCAGCATTCTCCAAATCTAGGGTTTCTGAAGTATAATCGGCCACCACCCAAGGAAAAACCGGATATTGTGTTAGGTCCTTTACGCTCCTATCTGCAAGACTAGAAGTAATATTACTTTCTTAAGTTTTAATAATAATTATATTTACAAGATAATATAGTTACTGTTTTCATTATATATGTATATAAAGTAGAGTAAAGAAATATAACTAACCAATTAAGGTATATTAAGTAATCATAGTTAGACACAATGCCGTTCTGCCATTGAAGTGTCATTTCCTCATCGTGTACTGGCTCTAGATTGACATTTGGAGAAGCTTCTAGAATCTTATAAGCCTCATCTCTATCTTCTTCACATTGGAAGGCGAGGTATATATGAGATATAGAGCTTTCTACTTCTGTGCTGTATATTTCGAGACCCTACAATATTTTTCATTTTTATTTGTGACATAGTGAAAACTTGTAAACATTGTTATTTATACAAAACTTGCATTTGAACAAAGCAGTGATTTTAATCAGCCAAGACAATAAACAAAATGAAGATTCAAACTAAATAAGCATAAAAAAAGAGCAAAATAAATTAAAGCCAATCATTAAAAAAAATAAAACAATAAACACTGATACATACAACTTGCCTTAGTAAAAATCTTCTTTTATAGATCCTATTCAACTTGCTAAGCTTCATTTTTAGTATTGGACTCTGAAATAAAAAAAAATATCACTTGGAATATGGAAAGTTATGCTTGATTTTCAAAATGGTCTGAACGATGGCTTTCTCCAATTATATTGTTTTTAATCTATTAAAAACAATATAATATAGATTAAAATTATATTTGTAAAGTTCATTTTTTTTGTACTTACATTTTCTATATTGCTGAATGGTTGAAAATACAATGTTGTTGCCGTTAATGCTAATTTGCCTTGATGTCTTACTAATGGAGAAATTTTCTCAGCTTGAAATTCATTAATAATCTTTTCTGTGAAATCGTCCATCATAACTGGATCAAAGGACATTCTCATATAGCGTGAATGCAAAATTGTTGCAACCATACTATTGTGCTCTGGTGCATGAAGTGTTGAAGCTCTGAGCAACTGATGCATTTGGCTTAAACATTCCTCTGCAGATACAAAATCAAAGACAAAACAAAATTCCTTGCTATCATATTTAAACTTATAAGGTGCCAGTATGTTTTCTTCTAACATTTCAGCATATTGCTTAATCTTAACTTTTATAACATTTTTATCTTTACTACAATCTGATGCTGTATTGATATCTGTACATTCTTTAAAATATAACTTTATGAGTGGATGTATCCATTCTCTAGGCTCGAAAACCAATGACTTGGAACAAAGTTTTAATCTACCCTGTATGGTGTCAGCCATGTTTAATGAATCATTCATTGTACAGGAATAATCTTCAAAGTAAATTTCCCCTGGCTCTAACAACAACATAGAAAATCTAAAACAAAGAAACATTGTCATTCATTAAACTGTATAATATAAATATTGTAATAACAACACAAATAAAAATAGAATTAGTCACTTTATTATATTGAAACATTGTTTTACCTGGATTTATTCATGTTTTATTTATATGCGTAGTCGTCGTTTTGGTTCATAAAATAATAATAATAAGAAAACGTAAACCTTAATCCCTTGTTTCGTATAATAAAACTAAGAAAAAGTTAATACGAAGTAAGGATATACTAATAAATTTCCTTAAAGAATGTATTTCTTCATTACACGTACACAATACACATTCAATAAACAAAATTATAATGAAATTATAAGTGTCAACTGTATGAAATCATTTTGAAAACCCATGTCATGATTCACAAATAAAAAAACACATTTGGTATAAAAATAATACATTTATCTTTTTTGTTTTTCAGATACAAATATAAGTTAAATATTTGTTCGTGTCAAAATTTATTTATACTTAACCCGGCATATATGTCAAACACATTATCAAAGATTATAATCAGCTCTATAGAATTAAAAACATATTATGAAAAGAACGAAAAATTAGAATAATATTTATTTTCATATAAGTTATATATTTTTAGTGAATTATTTTAAAATTAAACGAGGGATATATTTTATAATTAATACCTAATTCTTTGATGTAGAAACAAAACCCTCAAAATATACATTTATTAAAATAAACTTAACAAAATATATATTTATTTTTTAAGGAAAATAATCGTATTATAATTTTAAATTATTGCACAATAATCTACTGTATTTTTTATATATTTACTCTTATGCCTCAAGGGTGTTAAATAATTGTGTATTTTTAATTTTGTATTTTACTACTGGCAAGTAGCCACTTGGCAAATTATTTGGTTGATTGGCGCGAAGTTTAATTATATTCATTAGTCATTTTATAATTGATATTTGACAGCAGGCATTAAAATAATTTAATATAATAACACATACATAATCTTCTTCAGGGTTTAAATAGCAAACACAAAATAAAAAAATGCAAGAAGCTACAAATGCAATTTCCCAAATGCGTTTTCCACAAAAACTTTGGTATTTGCTTGACCTGCATACTGATGCTATATTATGGGGTGGCACCGGAAGAACTATTTTGTTAAATTATAGAATTCTTCATAATTATTTGCAATGTGATCACTCTATTTTTAAAACGACTAATATTTCTAGCTTTATAAGACAGTTGAACTTATATGGGTTTCGAAAGGTCACTTCACATCTCCAGGATCCTCTTTGTAACTCCAGCAACCCGTATATGCACGAATACATTCACGACTACTTTCAGTACGGTAGACCGGAATTACTCAACAAAATCACAAGAAAAGCGTTAACAATTAAAAGAAGTTTCAAGACTAAGGTATGTTGTAAAGAAAAATAAAACTAAATACGTAATGAAAATATATTCCTACTATTATCAGTATACTTTATTTATAGACTTTTGAGAATACTGATCAGCTGCTATATATTTCGCCTTTACAAAAAGCACGTCGTGCATTACGCATTGCGTTAAAAAAGGCAGCACAGGATTTGCTTGTATTAGATTCTTCAAAAACAGACAACCCCCCTGAATATGAAGGTGCTTTATATTTTTACACAATACTTGTTGTTAAAGATTTTATGTCCCTCCATTTCTAACTCAAGTATTATCCACACATTTTTAGCTTTATTGTATTAAATATTTTTTTATATTCTAAACATTATTGCGAGTGAAATATCCTATTTCTAGAATTAATTTAATTCCATATTTGGCTTCGCAAATTTATATGTTACATTATTTTTACAAAATTTATTCTTGTACTAAAATCTATGTTCAAGTAGATATCACATAATAGGGTTTCCAAGTTAATGTACTACACTTTTTCTATTTAGTACAAGATACACCAGATGAGTACTGTGAAGATGAAGATAATATAGAACTGGATTGGCTTATACCTGACACTCAAGACCGTCAAGAAGAGAAACCTGCACCAGGTCCTAACAGTTTTCCGCAATCCATAATTCAATGCTTCCTACTTTTCCTCACCTATCCTTTACACATTCCTTCTTTCTGGTACAGATTCTGTTCAATATGTCAAAAAGGCAAATGAAAACGACATGCCATTTGGGTATGAAGAGATGTTGTAATACTTTTATATAGTTAAAATTTATACTAAATATATCTATTTACAGGGTCTTTAGGGACTCGTCCCAGGATAGTCTCATTGACTTTTCAGAGACAACTAATCAAAATAATGATTCGTTTCCAACACCATTTTTAAGTATGCCAGACCTTGATGCTGATGCCAACACAGTACATTGTGATCTTCAGTTATTAGCCGAGTTTAATATTGAACAAGATTCTGCACAAGATATTACTAGGAAAATAAGTCTTCAAAATAATGGAAGTCATTCTTTAAATTGTGTTTTGCCTTCAGTGAGCAATGACCCTATTGATGATGTCTCAATAAGTGATGTAAATATATATTTATATATAATATAATATATATATATATTTTACTTATAAATTACCTAACATTGCATCTATATAAATGTTTTTTTTTATTAACATTTATAGAAAAGCATGGAGGCTACAAACCATTATCATGGTGAGTGGGACCAGATGTTTAATGATATGATGACCAATAAAGGTTCCAGTCAAGATGGCGTTTCTAATATGAGGGAATTATATTCTCAAATTTCACAAACTATTGATTTACTGAATTCTTAGTGAATTGGATAATTTTAAAGATGCAGTAAAATTAAAACAATTTTCAAGTTTTTACCATATAATAAAATGTTTGTTATATAAAAAATTACTTCTTCTGCTTTTTCTTTTCTGCCTCTTCTTCTTTTTCCTTCTCAATTACAGACACATATGAGTTGATGGTATCAATGTCTAACATTTGCATTGGTTGATTACGTTTCATAACAGCAATTTCTAAATTTTTCTGTCCAGATTGCACAACTTCCAGCAAAGCACGGATTGCAAGCTGCAATAAAAAATAATACATTTCATATAATTTGAATTATAAAAAAATATATCAAGCAATTTGTAACTACCTTCACAGCACCATTTTCTGTGGCTACTTCATCTGCAGTGTAATTTTTTTCTAAAAACTCACGAACAGTTTTAGCTGATCTTCCTGTAGCATTAGCCTTCCACTCATAGTAAATACCTGATGGTTCAGTTTGGAACAAATGAGGGTGGCCATCATAATCAAAACCACCAATTAAACAAGATATACCAAACGGACGTCGTCCATTGCTTTGCGTGTACTTTTGTTTAAGACTTGCAATATATCTAGTGATATATTCTAGTGTAACGGGATCCTCTACAGTTAGTTTATGAGACTGACATTCAATTTGAGCGCGGTTAATAAGTATACGTGCATCGGCAGTTAGACCGGCAAAAGCCATCACAACGTGATCGTCAAGAAGACAAATCTTTCTGACGGTACGTTCTTCTTGTAGCTTGGCAACGGACTTTTTTTCAACACCTAAAACTACGACATCCTTGCCCCTCACACCAACCTGAAAATATCAATTCTGATTATATACTAATTAACACAAAACAACAAGGTTTATTTTCTATGTACTTACAGCTGTAGAACCTTTGCGTACGGCTTCTTGAGCATATTCTACTTGTAACAAATGACCGTCCGGTGAAAATACGGTTATGGCTCTATCGTATCTGGCCGACATTTTAGGACTTTATAATTGTTAGAAAAAGAATATAGTTCTAATTTTGCTTTGTAATCCCTCAACAATTTCAATACACAGTACACACAAGTCACAGACTAACAAAAACTACCGCAACAGCATGACGAGACAATTTGACATTTGACAGAAACATTTTACAGATTACATTTGCCACAAGTAAGTAGGTACTATAAATATAGGCCATTCTAAATATATATATATTACTATATCCATTCATTAGATATAGTAATTTGAAACATGAAATGACAGGGATAACATTTTTTGTTATAAAATGTACTACCATATTTTCAAGATATAAATATAAAAACGTTATTGAAATACTGAGAACCGATGGCAAAAAACATGAAATTTACACAAATGTCCTTTCAGAAGTTTTAAAGTTATCAATTTGTTTTTGTGTTGGTTGGCTTGCACATCAAAAAACTAATAAAGAACTTTTATGTAATTTTATATTAAGCTTAGGGTAAAGTATGATAAATCAATCAAACGTGTATGACTAAATATTTATATAGTATAATTGTTTCGTTGTTTTTCAAGAGTTGTTACTTTAAATTGATATTATTTTGACAATACATCACAATATATATTATTTATTTTTCTAAATTGAAGTATTTTTGCCTATTACCTCTATATAATATTATATTTTTGTAATATTATAATATAATTTTGTTATATCATAATAAAGAATGGCAATTCAGACAAGATTTGCTGATTTGAACATGAAGATAGGGGATAGCAAACAAACAAACTGGGATGTAGTAAGAACACGGACAGAGAATCCGGTGTCTCCAACGATAACGGTAGTACTCAAAGTAATTGTTGTAATAACATCCATTATGAATAACAAAATATTTTATATGAAAATATAATCCAATATATTCTCCTTATACAATGATATAAAATACAAATATATTTTTATCGTTTTGAATGATGGTGACAGAGCACAACGCTAATGTATAATATTGGGCGATGATTTGGAAAGGTTCACAGCTAATCATTTGCCATCCTTGTTATTTTCTATATAACCTCATAATGCCACGAATATTTAATTCATGTCCGGTAAAAGCAAGATTTCATTTGTCCTTATAACCTGTGGTCTACAATCCCCAAAATATTAATTGTCAAAGTAATGACAATATGTCAATTGTCAAAATGGCGGCAGCCGCTAGCGCATTTGAGCCATGGTTAATTGATAAATTAAAATCTCTAAAAACTGATGAAAGTGTCTTTGGTTCTTATATATCAGGTATTTTAGAAAGTGAAGATTCAATAGATGAAAAAAAGGATGCTTTAGAAGGGTTATTGTCGGAAATTGTGGTGAGTACTCAATTTATATAATTTCATGGTTAGAATTTAATCATATTTTTTAAATAGAACATTTCTCTCACAGGATAACGATATCTCTCTGCATGTAAATGAAATTATTGATAAATGGATACTAAGCAAACCTAAAGAAGAATCTCCGAAATCCGCAGCAGATGTTGATATCCAATTGGCAAAAATATTGGAATCTCAGTCTTTAGCTACAACGACTCGTCGGGAATATACCGACGAGGAAAAAAAAATACGTGAAGCAATATTGTCTCAGTACAGCCAGCTCCCTGATAATGAGGTAATGAAAAATTGTTGTTTTCACAAATGTGATATACTTCTAACAAGTAAAATCTACATCCATCTTTAGGAAGACCAAGAGACCGAATTAGAAACAGATAACCAAGATTTAGTAAAGAACACAAATGCTTTGGATGTAGCTGCTGCAGCACGGGAAAGAAGAGAACAAGCCCGTCTTGATGCTCAGCGCAAAAAAGATAAAGATAAAGAAGATAGGTATGTATACCAAAGTTACATATAAATATATTTATTTTTACCGTTTTATAATAAGTTTATTTTCTTTCAGAGAGAAGCAAAAAGCACTTAAAGAAGAAAAGAAAGAAAAGCGTAAAACACAGAAAGGTGAAAGAAAGAGGTAGCAACCTAAAGGAGTTGCAATAGGTCTATATTAATATTAATACAAATTAACTTATATATCAATAAAAGAAGCATTTTTTGTGACATTTTGGCTGCATTTTATAGATATTAATTGTAAACTATATGTAATTTAGGCATATATTTACTTCAGCTTAAAGTGGCAATAGTATTTTTGTTTTTCTTTTTATTATACATATATATAAAATTTAATAGGTTTAGTATTACTAGCACTATATAGTGTTTATAATTTTCCTATCGTGTAATAATGATAAATAAGATATATCTTTGTAATTTGACGACATTTTGTTTCAATTTACCTCGCCAGCAATCTCTTAATATAATTGTAAGCTTTTGATCAGTTTGGGGAAGGGATGTTTAAAGCAAAAATTATTGGATTACACTGTCTAGACTTGTGATTGTCAGTCACACTAACTAATAAAATGTTTACCATAAGATTTGGCAGCATAACAGCATTTATTTTAAAAATCATCAACTTAGACACCAGTGTGGCAGTTAAGTTAATTAAGCAATAGATTAATATTGACTCTGTGTTTATGCAATATGGATAAACCTTTAAGACAAGATGAAAGTTTGCATGTAATGTCCTGTTTGATTTCACTATTGGGTTGGTTTGCAGCAACACTCAAAAGTTGGTCAATTACTTTGGAACAATTTGCTGTTTGATAATTTTTTAACAGAACAACCACTATGAAAATACAATATTATTAATATTTATTGTTATTGTTGTCTTAGAATGGAGAAGATACAGAAGGTTTAAATATTTTTATTTATTTAACAGATTTAACATATATTTTTAGGGGGATTTTTTCTGAATTACACATTTTATTCTATGTAAATCCACAGATTGAACTAATATTATATTAAGACATTTACAGTTGTCATAATTTTTAAAGTTTTCTCATATCTCTTCAAAGTAACAAGAACTTGACTAAATAAAAAATATTATGCTTCTAATCAATATCTTCAGAAGTGTATGTATTGTCTACTTCATTAGCTTCTGTTAGTATAAAATTATGTGCACCCCCTGCATATATTTGTGTTATTCGCAGTTGGTTATCTATGGGTACCCTAGTAGGAGAAAAAATGCAATCTCCTAATGAGGTTCCGGTATTGGCATGTTCATTCCATCCCCATGCCCAAAGTGTATTATCAGTTGCTAAACACACTGTATGCTCAGACCCTAATACTACATCTTTCACTAACCTGTCACCTGAAAGGAGGTAATTATAAAGTATATTAGATGTGAACATATCAAAATTTTGGTTTCCAATATATTTTTAAATATTATATATCTATTTGTAATATTAAATGGATATTAGGAGATTAATAAATACTAACCAGGCAATTTAATATGAATGATGGTACCAGTAAATGGTGCATCCGTCCCTAGCTGTCCGTAATTATTCCGCCCCCAGGTGAGGAGGGATCCATCTTGTAACCAAAGCAAGACATTGGTCCAGCCACTCAATAGTTTTTTTACATCTTTTTTTATATTAATATAAATTTTTTCTGGTCTATATAATTTTTTATATTTATCAGAAGGCATAAGTAATTGTCCATGTTTATTGTCACCCCACACATATAAAACTTTTTCCTCAGAACTCCAAGTTATGGTATGGTTCTGTCCGCATGCTACATGAGAAATTTTACTCAAATTTGAAACTCTCTGAAATCTCTCTGTACCTAAGAGATCATGGCCTAACCCTAGCTGTCCATGCCTTCCACAGCCTGTTGTCCATACTTCCCCTTTTGAATTAATAATTGCTGTATGTCTTAAGCCCATTGACACAGAACATGCATTAACTTGTAGTCTAATAGGATTTAGTTCATCTGTAAATTCACTTTTTGGTAAACCTAATTGGCCATGACTATTAGATCCCCATACAAATAAAAACTTATCGTCAGTAACGCCACAGCTAAAATCCCAGCCACATGCAATGTTCGTAAATTTTATACCACTTAAGCCCCAAACTCGTTTAAATGTGTATTCTTCTTGCTCATAACCCAATTGTCTTCTTGAATTCCACCCACACGAGAACAGCTTTCCATTGTCAGCTAACAAAAGTGTGTGACCGCCACCACAAGCAATTTGCTGAATATCTCTTAAAAATTCTGTTGACACTTCAGTAGGTTTTTCAATTTGCTCATTGGTTGTATTAATACCTAGTTGTCCATGTGAATTAGCACCCTAAAACATTCATAACAAAACAGTTATTCAGGTATACTATTAATCTAAATCACATTTTGATTTTTAGTTTACCCATGACCACATTTCAGGAACATAATAAAAAAGTGTATAAAAGGAGGAGTTGTCGTGAAAATATTTAGTTGTATTTCAAATTAGGTATAATGAATAAAATAAATAAAATATTTTTTATAATAAAATGGGTTTTCAGGATAAATTCATATTTGACATATGTGATATTGACAAATACTTTCAAAGTCAGTCAGACATTGTCAATTTTTTATAAACTGATAGGTTGCGTTCATAAAAAAAGAGTGTTTAAAGTTCATGTCCTATGAAGTAAGTGTTACTCCAGACGTTAATAAATAAGATACCGCAACTTGAAGTAGAAGGTATTTTTTTTAATGCTGCTAATCTTTTTCATTTTAGAATATCAAATCAGGGATAACTGATACAGAAAAATATAGTTTGACATAAAAATTCTATCATAACCATACAAAAATGCAGTTATTTTATGATAAATAGATAATATATTTATCTAATGTCTAAAGCTATTGTGTTGTCATAGTCTTTGGTAGACATGTTTCGATTTTATTTATTTTTCTTTCAAGGCACAGATCTTTTGTTCGAAAATATCTTTTTTTCTTCTCTTCGGTCATTTTCATTTTCCAAACCATGTAAAAACTTAATTTTATTTTGGTTTTTATCAATTGTTACCTGTTGGGATTTTGTATGACATGCAAAAAGCACTGACAGGTGGACATAGATGGATATGGTATGGAATAAGGTGATCGATTTTTAGTTTTAATAGAAATGGTTTCTGAGTTTTTATCACAAAAATATTCTAGGTTCTTCTGGTTTAAGATTGAAAATGTTATAAATGGTTAAGAATCAGGAAAAAAGGCCTTTTTTAATCTTTCTGATTCTATTACATCCTCTATTACTTTCCTTATTTCTTCGAGACAATCATCACCTTTACCTACATTTACTTGGGTTGATATATTTTCTATTAGTCTGTTGTGTTAATGTGGATATGAGTAAAACATCAGCATTTTAATCACTTTTGCCAATTTTGTGTATAATTTTATAATCATATTCGGATAATCTTAAACCCCAACGGAATTATTATTGATATTTTTAAAGGTATTTGTCTATGCTTGTGGTTCTTGTCGTTATTTTAATTTAAATTTTCTGCCTTATACATAGGGGTGAAAATATTTCCAGGCCCGTAGTATTGAAAATATCTGTTTTCTAGTAAAACTATAATTTATTGCAGCATTTATGTACGACTTGCATAGGCAATAAATTTCTCGCTTCCTACTGGACCTTGGGATAAAATAGCGCCTACTTCAAAGCCTGATGTATCTGTAGTAAAAATTTAGGGTTTGCTAGCATCAGGATATTGAAGTGTTAATGCATTAATAAGGAGTTGACTCTACACCTTTGAAGGAAGTACTCTTCTGTGTTACAGGCATAGACGGTTTTTTCTAAAGTAGGACCATCATTGCTTGTGTTAGGTTTGTAAAGACTTTAATAAATCGTAAAGAGTAACCTATTATTAACGTTAAATCTGTATATAAAATATTTTGCGAACCAGTTGATCGCATACAACTCCAAAAAAAAAAATATATATAACTTCTGTCTATGTTGTTTGTTAAGTCGTTCAAAGTAAATTGCAAGAAACCTACAGGGATAATTTTAATGCAATTTGTTATGTATATACCATCCCAGATAAATTGTATTCCAAATCTTTACATTGCACAGGGAAATACATTAACTGATTCAAGCTATAATTATAATGCAAGATAACATTTAATTAAGCTTTCAAATTAACTTAACTTGACTTTAATGGCGATGTTGTGGTGTCGGAATAAGCCAAGATAAATACCTAAATCAAAACTCAAGCACAAAACTTAGTTTATTTTCAATAAATGTAGATATTAATATTTTTATTACAGTTTTCAAAACATTCGATTGTCTTTCCAACTATTTAGCTCATCTAATACTGACTCCAGTAGCGGGTTGCCGCCCAAACGAGAAACCTGTAAATATAGTTATAGTTAAACTCACTGAGAAATATGACAATTTTAATTTTAATAGATAAAATGGTATGATAGCTAAAATTTATGTAAAAAAAAAATATTATAATAAAAAAATATTAAAATTTATGTAAATTATGTTATTATAACTCTTTATGAGTACACGCCGCATTTCAGGGGAGAGAAAGGCGAAGGTTATGTGGGACTCCCACCCACTAAACCAGACCGCACCGCACTCCAAGCCTCTTCGCTCTGGGCCATGGCATTGACCACGGCCGGAAACGAGAGGTCCGTCCCAATAGTTGTTACTTGTATAGCACGTGGCTCCGCCCAATGCGGTTACACTGCCAGCGTGTGCTGCGCCGCATCCTCGGCGCACCCACACTCGTGACACTCCATCGTGCTTTTTAGACCCGCCACCTTACACAGATACCTCCCGAAACAACCGAGCCCCGAGAGGACCTGCGTCAGGTGGAAGGTCAACGCCCCATGTTTGCGATTGACCCTGTTCCTAATAATAGGGCCAATAGCCGTACAAGTAGAGATGTCAAAGCTGGGTGCCTTGAGCCTCTCTCGCCACCTTTCGAGGAACTCGTCTTGCGCCCTGTGCCGCCAATTAAACTCCCCACTTTTCTCTGACGGAAGATGTTCTCCTCGAATACGGGCATCCTTCCTCAGCTAGCCTCGCCGAGTCTAGGCCCCACGGTGGGGGCCCGGCCAGCGCACAGGCTGCCTCACAGGAAATGGTACGATATCCCCTGACCGCTCTAAACGCCATGACTCTCTGCGCTCTGCACAAAAGGGTCTGATTACGGGCATTCAGAGCGTTCGCTCATATGGGTGCTCCGTATAGGCCCATAGACCTAATCACCCCTGTATAAAGGCGACGACAACCTACACTCGGCCCCCCTATATTAGGTAGGATGCGACATAGCACTCTAGCTGCCTTCACGAGTTTTGGCAAAAGACGCCGAAAATGGTCTTCAAATTTCCATCTACTGTCGAGAACCCGTCCAAGGTATTCCATGGATTATGTTATTAGACCTACCTCAGCACGCACCTCGCAGTCCAATTTGCTCAACCTGTCTCTCGTGTACTGCAAGCTGCCCGCCTGCTCTAACAAACTCAAGCAGTGCTCCTTTAGCTTCACGTCGGTAGTGCGTTTACGTAAAATACCTTCGAATGCTAAAGAAATCGTATGGTATATTTTATAATATCTCTTTAATTGTTGACTCTCTATATAAAAGTAGATGAATTTATTGTTTTTGTTTTGTCTGCTTTTATGTTTTGCATTTATCTTGAATCAAAATGGAATTTCGATTCTTTTTAAGATGATACCTATATATTATATAATTGGCAATATATATATGTTTAAACGTCTTTTTTAGCGGAACAAAGTTATTCATACCGAAATGTAAAGTTTTCATCAAGCAAAATATTAACAAAGTGGGGAATATATATATATATATATATATCTTCTTCTAACGTCTTTAGCAATTATAGCGAGCGACGATTAGAAATATATGTAATATTATATGCTTTGTCTTATGATCGTTAGAAACACGATATGAAAGATATGCAGGTATTAAATACATACAATAAAATGTTGAGTATAAGTTAAGTAAAGTGCAAAATAGCTGGTCGAAAGGATATTCTTTTTCGACAAAAAAAAGTAGAAACAGACTTAGAAATAAATCCGACAAATTATATATAATCCAATACACAAAGGATACATAAGATTTCATGTCCAACTGAAGTCTTCGACGCGTGTATTATGGGCAAGGTAAGGTTCCCTCTGTTAAATCTTCACAGAAACTGCTATCTTGGTTTAACTAAAAGGTTTTTAATATTTTGAAATTATGAAAGAAAATAGATTTAATATAGGAAGTAACAAAAATGTTCTTATATACTTGTTCTTATATACCTTAAGTTAAAAATCAAAATACCTCTTTGGCGCGTAGGTTGCAGTAGTCATCCCGCAGCTGGGAGTAGTATCCGAGAAGCTGTACGATGTGGTCATAATCATCCTTGTTGTCACCCAAAGCTTGTAATAATTTCACTCCTAGCTTTATGTATGCACCCGTCTCTATGGTTTATAAAGGGTGTATTCGTATGGCTTCCAATAAAATAAAGGTTACGTAAAATCTAGCACTGATAACTGTACAACTGTAACTATTAGACTAGGATAGGTATCTAAGGCCGATTATACCAAAAACAGAATTTTAAGTTAAAAAAAACTTTTTCCATCCATCACTTTCCATCATCATTTAATGAATCGAACAGTAAATTGATCTTAAGAACTAAAAATGTTCGATTATTGTTATTTCAATACAAAAGTAACCAAACGTTATAATTTTTCAAATTATTTACATTTCAACTGCCGCAGTTGACATGTGATTAGGTACTGACATATGAAATAATAGTTTATAAATATTGTTATATTTATTCTTTTATACGTTAATCAACAAATAAAACTATAATATATAACAATTATTTGTTGATTTAATAGTATATTATACCTTAGAATTACTTTTAGAAAGGTTAAGACTCTTTCCACTTCCTAACTAAAGATAAAAATAAAAAAAATAATAAGTCTCAAAACAAATAAATAATTAAAATAAAAATACATTTTTTGACGATTAAATCTCGGAATTTAATTTATGAGGCTTTAACTTACTGTGGATATGCATGTTTTTATAAGACTCCTCAGTGGGGCAAATAAAGTTATCGCGCCAGTAAATTTCAGTACCCTGTCCTATCCACATTTCATGTAAGTTATCGGCAAATATTTTACCGCCCTGTAACAAGAATACACGTGTACGAGTTCGAGTATCAGATATATTTTAAAACATTTATTTATAGAAAAACTTATGAACATCTTAAATAAAATGTAGTTTTTTAAAATAATCTTTAAGGAGACTTTAAAATATAATATGTAATTACTATTATTTTGTATGTTTATTATATACCATTAAAGTCTTATAAGTATGAGAATATTACAGACATAGTACTGGCGTGGTAAGTTATGACAGTCCTCTTTTATACTACATTATACTTTTGCTAATACATATAAATTGAAAATGTTAATTAATAGTAAGTTAAGAGAGAATTCATGAAGTTTCTTGTGGCTCCTCCTCATAAGAAACCGTGCAATTAGTCAGACGTTTCACTAGTTTTGACTTACTTAGTTTCTTACTTAAATGTTAAGAACTAATTAAAATAATACCAATCCGTTGGGCACCAGATCTACAACTTTTTGCATAGCTTCAGCGATGACGAGTACAGCAGTATTCATCGTTAAAGGCAAACCATACACGCACTGAGCTGTCGGTACTCCTCGTCGGATCAGGGAATTGTCCTGAATGTCATCGAATCTTGAAACAGATAATAAATAATATTTAAATTATCATTCTTTAAGTTTTTATCTTAAATATAAAATGTACACAAGAATATTAATAGTTATGTAAGCAATAGTAGTAGAGTTACTAACAGAAATATTCCATTGACCATAATCGTCATTGTTTCTATCACTCGAAGGACCATATCTTCGGGGACCTTTAACCAATGATTAAAAGACCAAAATATCTTTGTAGCAAGAATTTTCTCTTGGACTTTTGCCAGATGTGTATAAGGCGCCAAAAGCTCCTGTAAGATATAGGTTAATTATTTAGAATAACTAACGTGTGACATATCATACATATTTTTATCATTCAATCATTATATTCATATTTTGATAACTTATTAATTAATTGCGTAATAAACGTTTTCTTTAAAAAAAAAAAAATTTTATTCTTTAAAAACTTACCTTTTCTAAGTCATCTTCATTTTCTGTGTTGTACTTCATTTTAATAATATAACAAATAACTTGTATAGCAGTAAGAGTGTTTGGTAAAATACCTTTTTTGTCTCGTGATTGCCTTCTTATATATTGTTATAACGTAATGGAGGGACGAAGAAACCTTTGGTCCTTAATTTATACTTGGCATAATAAAAGCATTAGAGCTCTTATCGTGAAGTTGATTGTTTATAAATAAATATAAAAATATCTTTTATGATATTATATTTTGCATTTGAATGTCTTAGATCTTTCTTTGAATTTTATTATTTGCAAACTTAACTTGTAGCTAAATTCGAAATTAAAACAAAGCTAAAAATAAGGTTTTTGCGGATTGAGGGTGGATAAGGACTCGATTTGATATTACAAAAGAGATTATTAATAGTCTACCAAGACAAGAGTCACCAGTCTCTTTAGACATGCTTGAAAACGAAATGCTATAACACATAAGTATCATATATATTGACTTGAAATAAATAGAAATATTTTTACTTACAACAAAAAATATTTACCACATAACATTCTTGATTAAGTTTAAGTACCTTAATATTTATTCCACAGATTAATCAGATGAAAAATGGTAGTCATTAAATTTACAATTTAAATATATATTACTTACATTAAGGTACAGTACTGTTAAATAATATTAAATATAATGACTTGTAAAGTAAGATGCACGTATTATATTATATGTATTGCTACGTATTGAACTTTTATTATATAATATTCTGCAATGTGGGTAATACAAGAGTACCATTGTTTATATAATTATAGTAAAACTATGTAATATAAATGTGTTAAAGTTTATTATTATAGTATTAATTAGATTTAAGAATATGCAATTACTTGTAACAATTGTTATTGCTAAACATATGTTAATGTTAAAAGTTATTGATTTGACTTATTGGCAGAAGCCATCTTTATGATATTAAATTATAATGTTTGTGTATTTAAATATGTTAAAAACAAATGAGTGAGTTATGGTTGGTACAAACACATTTAGTAATTTAGTATTGTTCAGAATAACTATTTTATTAGTATTTAACTTATTCAAATGTTTAAAGCTGTAATTATGACCAATGCTATAAATGGCCGCTGTGGCTGTGTAACTGTTAAATTACTATAAACATGTAAACATGGCTACGAGCCTCATTTGATTTTTCATAACATTCCAACTGATAGGCGAAGTATTTTTATACTTACTCGTATATCGTTATTAATATTATATTTTATGTGTATTTAAACCTATTGTGTTATTAGAAGTTTTATATTCTTTTATTATGAGTATATTTTATACTAATGTTCTTTTGTATATTTTTATTTACTAGACAGTGTAATATAGCTTGAGTAATAGATTGTCTTAATTTCTTACACATCTTTATTTGTAAGTCTTAAATAATCTAACACGCCTAACTACCATTTTAATCAGTACATACAAAATACAATATTTGACCGAAGGACTACGTTTCCACTAGTTAAGCCCATTCTGCTATTCTTCAGTGTGTTTGTTCCGGCGTAGCCGGCGTATTTTTCATCCTATCTTCACGAAAATCGGCAGGCGTATTCTTTGAATTATTTGAATTTTTATGTCGAGCCGTTTTTTTGATTAGGTAAAAAAATTTAAAATGCGGCGTTTTTTAGTTTTGTTTTTGCGTAGCAGGAGCCATTTTTTCATCATGATAATGTTCTTTGAGTTATTATTTTTTTTTTCCTGCCATTTTTCTTACTGGGATGAAAAATCCAAAATGGCAGTGATTAAAATTTTTGTTTTGGCGTAGCAGACGTATTTTTTATGCACGAAAATTGGTAGGTGTGTCTTTGAATTATTAAAATTGTTATGTCGAGCCGTTTTTTTGGTTGGGCGAAAAATTTCAAAATGGCGGATTTCTGATCCGTACCACAAAAACGGACTTTGCGACAGCTAGCGGGCTGAAATTTCGTCTAATTATTCTTTGCCAAAATCTAAGGTGTTTTTTTGTTATTTCAAAATCCAAAATGGCGGCCATAGCGAATTATCAAAAATTTTTAAGTTGAATAACTCCGTTGTTATTTGGTGGAGCCAAATTTCGTACGGACTACCGTAACTATATGTACCTATACCCTGTATAACTATATGTACCTACATACATACATAGGTATACTTATTCCTTTTTGGAAAAGGCACTTAAAACATTGTCTCATCCCCTGACGTGCTGAGGTCTACTATTCACAGAACGACTAGTTTATAGAGCTCTATCAAAAAAATACCTCGTTCGACAGGGTCGATCGTGTTAGGTAGATTCCCGTCGGTCGGATCGACATAGAAAAACTAGCCAGCAGTATTCTACTGGTCATTACGAGTCTTAGGACGGGTCACTCTGCATATATTGGGTGAGCGGGGAACCACCCCCCACCCCTATCTCCTAAACGGGGGGTCGCATCAAAAAACTTTTCGGACAAAAAAGTTTCCTCTTTAATTTGTTAATTTTCTAAGATTTTTCCAACACTAAAATCTCATCATAGGCGAAATGTGACTTCACAGGTCGATAGAATAATAATAATAACCTTCGAATATTGCATATCGAGAATCGCGTGACCGGAATCTACCTAACACGATCGACCCTGTCGAACGAGGTGTTTTGATTCTCAATCTCCAGTTCATAAACGGCGTAGCGCCCCTACTCTGACGTCTGGGTCCCGTCATCGCATCGATTGCAATAGGTAGATTCATCTATGGAATCTACGTAATACATTCTAAAAATTGTTGATATTTAAAACTTTCTGGCTTTCAATACTTGTTAGTACTATATTACTAGTAAAATATTTTTAGTATCAATATTTCGCGAACTATAACAGTGAAGTAAGGAAATTATGAAAATACAACATGGCGTCAAATGACAACACTAACACTCACTGTCCCGCTGTTCACAACCGAATAGGTGGGTAATACTGAAAATTAGAGTTGAGAATAATTTTTTCATCAATAGTTGAGTATCATCCAATTTATAGTCCCACATCTTTATGAAAATTTACTTTTATCCTAGTAATAATGAGAATTTATAACAAAACTTGTCTAGATATATAATACGAGACAAATTATTTTATTAACTATAAAATTGTGTAAGTGTTATACAAAGTAATACATATGGTATTAGAAGCTATTATTATGTAACTCGAAGTTATAAAGTTTCAATCCTTATGTCTTTATAGCTATCACTTTCTTAAGGTTTTTGGAATAAAACCCGACTTTACTTTCTCACAATTATTTATGTTGTTAACTATTTTCATAGTATTGTAAATAAAAATAAATCGTTATATTTGAAACCATCAATGTACGCTGTCGTATTATCAAATGACGTATGTTATATTCCTATATACTTGTGTATTAATAAAATATTTTTTATATTCTTATTTGTTATAAAATTGTTAAATTCGCATTTATTATATTGTCACGAACCGTGGAAACGCTGATTAGACGCAGGTGCATTGTATCATGTTAAAATCCCAGAATGTTATATCTGAAACCCTTGTTTGTTACATTTATTGCTCTGTATTCTTTTAATTATAATTTCATTTTATTATATTCATTCTTGTCTCCAACTTTGAGCAAGGATCACTTAGTTTGTAGTTTAAATATAATGATTAAATTTTAAGTAAAAAATTTGCATTCTTTTGGATCCTCCGGTTGTGACCGACGTTATTCGTATAAAAGTATAAATCATAAACATCATCAATTTGATTACAAATAAATTCAAAACATATTTTTAATATTTCTAAAATTAGTATTAAAGTTACGTGGACATTTGTAAGTAATTTGTAAGTAAGGATTAAGATTTAAAGTTTCTAGACCGTTAATCTCTAAAAACATTTAAAGTACTATGTATAAAGTATAAAGTCGGTAATACTACCGACGTTTATTAAAATAATCATTTAGGAGTACATATCTACAACATTCATATCAATGCAATATATTATATGTATGAAGGTTCACAATGTGACCTCTAAAAAATATATATATAAATAGTTTGCACCAAAAAATATTGTATAATCCTGACACTAGAACAACTTTATTACATCTTACAACAAAAAAAAAAATTAAAATGTTATATATTTTATGTCAAATTTGCTCAAATAAAGAAATTCTCAAAATTGCGCTTACAAGATTATAAAAGGAAAAAAGCCTTGTTATTATACATTAAAAGTTTTTTTTACAGGAATTATGAACTATAAAGAGAGACTTCAGCAGGATCAGATTACAGGATGTAGTGATAATATTGACACAGCATCCGAGTCTGTGGGAGATATTCCAAGACAACATACGTTGCTAAGATTCATATCAAGTTACTTTGACTGTTTGTTTTTTTTAATATATATCGTTTCAGGTAAATATAACGACGTTATAAGTCAGAGGGAGACCGTCGTTTCCCTGGTTTCTGAGTGGAGGGTGATAAAGTTCAACAATCCCTCTAAAGATATACCTTGTGAAGATGGTATTAACGTTGCTCAAGATTTATGTTAATCTTGATCAAGTATCATGAACTCCAAGGATTATATTATACGTCTGCTTTTATATTTTCTTCAAGATAAATAAATGTACGAGTATTTACGTATAATTAACCTAATGAAGTAGTTATTGAAATAACCGTGGTTTTGTTAAGAATACATTTGAATAATTTAATTTTAATGTGTTGTTAATAATTCCAAAAAGCTGTTTTTCAGATAAAGAGAAATTTTTGCTATTATAATATAGATGTTGCTGAACTAAAGATCACAATGCTATTACCCAACATGGCATTTGTTTTTTAATATGTGTTAACATAACACTAATATCTTTGAAGTATATAAGTAAACCAACATATGTGTTCTAATTTTCCTATATAGGTCTAAATTGTTTATATTTTGGTTTATTAGACAAACATACACAAACATACAACACGTCGCAGTGATACAACGAAATTATATTTTATGGTATGATTATCATAAAACTTTTGAATAGTTTGTATAAAAACGAATGAGATTAGTTATTGGTTAATTCAATTTCAGATTAATTGTTTTACATATAAGTATTACATATTCCGCCTTAAAATTGATTTTAGAATTACTAATTCTTGACATTCGTGTGTTTTTGCTTTTCTAATAGTTAAAAGATTTATACTCAATGAACTTTTTCATCAGTGTTCCAGGACTAACATTATAATTATAAACAAAAAATATTCAGCAAGATGTATTGTTACTCATTGTGCTTTTATTCCGATTACTTTCAAAACCACTGCAACGTTTTGTTATCATCATTAAATATTATAATTGTCGCGGTCAGGGGTCCGCGTTCGATTGACCGCGTCGCCGATTAATGATGCACCTGCCGCATAGCTTGGGGCGGACAGTGGCGCTGTTTGTTACCTTTCGAGCGTAGGTAGTCCGTCCTTCTAGGTGGCGTGCTTGATCTACACATGTGGAGGGGGTTACGCCAAAAAAAACAACAGCATCACTGGGGGAATAGGCGGGTGCGGAGACCCACCCTTAAAAAGGGGGCCTTGAGGAAGAACATACATCCTGAGGGTGCTTCCTGTGAGGCTCGAACCAAGACTCAGGAAGCCGTTGTTTGGAAAGCGAAGGTTGGATTTGGTTTAGCAATGGGTCCTGGTATATTGGAGTATCCTGTGGGCTCAACCAATAGTGGGTTCGGTTGTCCCACCGCATTTTCAAAGTAGCTTGTGGAAAGCCCCTTGAAATACTGTGTGATCGTCGGAACATCTAAGTCCCTATTCAAGTCGATATTGCGCACGAACCAAGGCGCCCCAGTGGCTAGCCGCATGAATTTGGTCTGAAACACCTAAAGGAGCTTCAGATTCGCGTTATCGAAGGCAACGCTTATATGGAACATGACAGAGCATATGCAGGCTTTGTAAAGGTAAGGTAAGGTAAGGTAAGGTAATGACCTCATTTCTAAGGAACATTTTACTTCGCTTGTCTAATAAGGGCAAAAATGCCCCAAAATGAAGGCAGTACTGTTACGAACGGCCTTAGCATGTGGAGAAAAGTGTAACTATTTATTCAACGTCACTGCTAGGTATTTGGCCCTGTCTTTTTCCAAGGTATTGGTTTATTATTTTTTTTTTTTGAGGTTCTATTATGGATCGTGAATATAAAATCCCATGGTTAATCTAGTAATAAGTGCTCATCGTCGTGATCCGGTCGCACTGGATCGGTAGTCTCTGTGATAGTGTTCTGAGGAATCTCGACATCTTCTCCCAATGATGCGGCACTTTGATCTTGTTTGCGGCGCATGACGAAGCTAGTTAAGGAACATTCTAGATGGATGATGATAATGGCTGATTTTCGCAAAAATTCTAGTAGTGCTGAATTTTTTTGTAAGTTGACCAGAAAGTGCAATATTTGTTCATAAATTACTTTCTAAAATTTTTGTAATCCACAATATTTTCTCCTTAAATTCGCTTTATCGCCTCTCCGCCATATAAATTTTTTAAACCATGAATTTATCTCATTATTACAAATGCGCGACTTATTTAAATGTTTCTCAGATTACCGCAATAGTTACCGACAATTAATCATTCATTTTAAGTATTTTTTTAGCTTGTAATTTAGTATTTTTAAATGACCATCGTTTAAAAGGATCACTAAAACAATTTTATTACAAAATACAATGTCTATATAAGAAGTCAAAACAGATTCTCCATTTCATCTTAATATATAAAGCACAAAGACACTCACTCACTGACTCATTCATCGTTCTACAGCCCAAACCGTAATACTTAGAAAGCTGAAATTTGGACACAAGACTCCTGACATATTGAATAGGTGGAATAAGAAAGGATTTTGCAAAGGTCCAAACCGCTCCAAAGTTACAGGTAAAAAACTGCAAAGTTTACCCTCCGCTCCCTCTTTTCTCTCATTGCATTGCAGTAGAAATTAAAATTATTTGACCAGTCACTATGTTTATTCTCAACACGCTGCGATGTGAGAACCAAGAGTGTACCTATAACCCGATATGAATGAAACTCTGTAGTTATCAAACTCAAGACTTTCTCGTACTGATAGCGAGTCATGATGGGTTGGAGGATCAAGTGTGTATGTGTGAAGGATAGGGTCATGGGTTCAATACTCACGAAAGTCAGTTTTTTTTGTTTATTCCCGTCGCGAAGCACGGGTAACCTGCTAGTAATCAATAAAGTAACATTATACACTACATTTAAACTAATAATCGATTATAGTAATATAAATTTCTATATAATTTAATTATGGAATCCAATTCGACTTAACTCTGATAAAAATTATTAATGTTAATTAAACGATAACAGTGATATAAATATTTAAAGTAAATAATCAGATAATCTTCTTGCTACTTATATGTCAATTGGACAGTGATTTTCAATTGTTATATAAAATCCCTAAATATTTTAAGGCCACCTAGAATTCAATTTTGGAACAAAGTGATTTATTTTGATTAAATTAGAAATTTTACGCTTTAATGAATCTTTTATTGAACTGATCGCATCCGACAATTCTTCAATATCTGCGAATACAATATCACCTCATATAATAATAGATTTTAGTTTTCAATATGAACGAGTAATAATAATATAAAGGGAACGAATAATAATAATATAAAATAATATAAAATACTTATTTTCAATATAACTTATTATTAATAAGTATACATGTATCATATAATGATGGGCATATGTAAATATTATTCTACATGTTAGTTTAACACTAAACCTACCAAGTACCGGTCAAATTGACCGTTCGTAAACTTTTGTAAAACTAACACATTTTTAAACGTCATAATATTCTTATATATCGAACTACATGACAATTCTTACAATATGCATATAATATTTTCTTCACTCTTTACTTTTAGTTATTTTCATTATTACCCGCGTTATATAATAAAATAACTTTTAATTACCGGTCAATTTGACGGCGTGCGGTAGGAGCAGGTATACAAGAATTGTCGGTAGGTTTAGTGTTAAGCAAGTAATTTTATATTTATTCAAAGAGCATTTTCGAAGTTTTAGTACTAATTTACTTCAATGAGATATATGAAATGGTAAGTAAGCTTTATAACCCTTATTGATATATAAAAACTAATATACTGAAAGGTCTCGTTGTATGCGGTGGGTAGGTACGTTGTACAGAAAAGTGAATATAAAAAAATTCGCTTTAAAACACTTTACTTGGCCAGAAAAGTTGGGATATGGTGTGTTATTTTCTAAAATCACAAAATCTATTAGGTCTTTATTAATAGTATGGCCAGTTTTACAATTAAAATGTGTTGGCTGGCCGTTATGTAACAATAACAATGTATCCTCATCATCCAACCAGCTAACATTCAACAGTAATCGCATTTTTAAAAATGGTGACTAACTAACGAAATATAGAATAATTTGGAAGTGTATCAGGTTTTATGAATATTACCACACCGTAATGTTGATTAACAGGTAAATGTGAGGATAAAAGTATATTTAGTGTTATAAAATGAGTGATGGTAATATTTTTCTTAATTTATGGAGGCCTTTTGTTAGTTTGGTTGGGGTTGAGGTATATCAAACAGTTTTTTTTGACAACCGTGAACATAAATTTTTTAAGGTTTTGTTCATTTTACTGTGTAACTTATTACATGTCACTATCAGATCTTTTATATTATCTGTATACGCAAAACTTATTATATAATTTTGTAATATCTTGTAAAATTATGAATTGGTCTAAATTTATGGGAAATATTGTACCGTCTCTTATTTTTGTCATACTATGTGCAATTTGTTTCCATACTTCTTCATAATTCGGTTGTGACATTTTTCTTTGTCTTAACCTCTTCTATGATATTATTCTATGATATTATGCTTGTCATCTCATCTGTTTCTGTATTTAATATGTCTGAATCATTATTTCTTAAATATGTAATTTTATAATAATATAAGGTATTAAATCATCGTTTCTATTTAAGGTTTATTAATTTCTTTAATTGTCTGTGTATCTTCTATAAGGGGCGAGGGATCTGATGCATTTTGTTTACAATGAAAAAATTTTGACTAGGTTACCCATATTGTTACACGAAAAGCATTTTAATGTGTCTTTAGATATTTGTGTCTTCAAACATTAGTTGTATTGGTTCTGGTAACCTCTTTTCATCTTCAGGGTGACGTACAAATGTCTTCTAAAGCTTATATATGAAAATGCTGGATCCGTCTCCCTTAAGTTCAGGAATTGGTGATAATGTTTGAATTATTAATTGTTCAAACTTTTCTATAAGAACGGATTTAGCTATGACAAGACAAACATTCGAGAGCACAATTCTTTTATTCCTCGTAATTAATGTTTTTTTTTAAAGATTTTGTATACATATACGTGCATGTGAAATACCTGAAATTGATAGTATTGATGTAACAGGTAGATATTAAATACGTTAATTTAACAAGGTATTCCATGAGTGCGTCGATGACGTATAGTAGCTTGATTTTTTTATGGGAACGCTAGCTGGTAACATCACATTATCGTAATTTGAAACTACGCGTTCTGTATTTATTGTATTTTATATTGTGTGTGACATATTGGAAAATATTGGAAGGTTTCTTAAGTAAGAGCATCCTGAAATGTCTTAAGGTTGAGGATGACGTTACGAATAAGTCAATAAGAATATACATATATTTCGGAGCGAGCATTGATATGTTACAGTAATGGAGAATGGCCAATTTTACGTTCATTATTGTCTCTTTAATTCATGGTTTTAGGATTGTCACGATATACATAATTTCTAAAACATTTGTAAAATAATATAAATAATTGTAATTAAATATTAACTTATTGACTAAGAAGTAACAATTTACTAATAATATATAATTTATAAAAGTTAACATTTATAAATTAAGTAAATGACTTTAACAAATAATAATTTACCAATTTTTTTAATATTGTATTTCTAATAAAAACTTATATGATTCAGGCATGATCCGTGAGACAATTACATCTGTGACCAGGTGGGTTGCCTTTATCGAAGTAGCTTAAATTCAAAATTCAAGCCGTCCTTATACTATATAACCTGATTCACTGAATGGCACGTGAAGTCAGGTGACGTCAGGTGTTTACTCTGTTATCTTGGTACTGCGAAACACCTGCATAGCACCTGATGTGACGTTATTTTCAGTTAATAACTTTACAGTAATACCCCGCTTTATGTGACCCCGTTATACGCGGTTTGACTATAACGCGGATGCAAATTTCGCGCTCAAATGCCTCGAATTACGCGAAAAAGTGTGTATAAATATAATATAGTCATCAACAATAGATGTATTTTTACGTAAAAAATAAGAGTATGTATTGCATAAAGTGTGCCTAGAATTAAAGTGATTGATTAAAATGATTTTTATTTTTTGTAATAATTTTTGACTATTTTTAATCATAAACCTCGTTATACGCGAATTCCAGTTAACACGATTTTTTTTGGAACGTATCCCTCGCGTAAAGCGGGGTATTACTGTATATTTAATTATTCGCATCGACATATAATATACGTAATGCGCTATGTTTATAATGGAAGTTCACTTATTACCATCGTGTTATAGATCCTGTTGTTAATGGAAAGCACTCTCACCAATAATGGAAAAAAGTGATTGAGTTTATTTAAAAGACTTTAAGTGCTTTAAAATTCAACCAGAATATATAACAAGTTTAATATAACTCTCTCTCTATCAGTGATTTTTTTTCCGGGATACGGATTTTTACAGATACCCAATTAAGAAGGAAGAGTGATTATGTAGGTATACCCGGCAGCATAAGGGACGCTTCTATTTCCAAGTCTACTTATTAAAAAGCAATGTTTTTTCTCATTATCTCAATGGAATGTTATAATTTCTTGCGCAACTCAGTTTAATGTCCCGGCGGAACAAACCATGTAGGGTGTCTTGAGCATAATTGGAGCATCCTCACGCCGTAAGGCCTGGAATAGTAATGAAGGGTAACCCTTCACTCCTGCTATAGGTGAGACGAATCACCCAACATTCCCCCTAAGGGTGGGCTGGAGAAGGAACTGCGGAAATCTCTTGCTCGCAGAAGGAGCTCCAAACAGCTCTCACGGCCGATGATGGCGCCGATGAGGGTTTGCAGTGAGAGTTTCTTGCTTATCACGGCCACCATCTCAGAACGCCGGCGGTCCCAGGGTGTGATGACTCCGCCAAGGTGTGATGAGCAATGGTGACAAACTCGTCATAGGCAGACAGGAGGGAGAAGGGAGAAATCCTCCCTTTGTGCCAGGTTTAACACCTTTGAGAAGTAAGTTCAGCTCCCAGAGTTGTCAAACCTAACACTAACCCTAATAAAAAATTTAAATTATAAAGACTTAAAAATTTGCAATATTATCGATGGTTCTAACGTACAATTACCAGCTTCAGTGAGAGTTTATGATTTCCATATTGTATTTCTCTTGAATTTATAAACATTTTTCATTTCGTTTTTTTTAACGTTAAGAAGTCAGTCAGTATTGCTAGTGCACTATATGATTATGGAACTACTTTATACAGCGGGAAAATACCTTATTTTCAAGGAAAAATCAGAAAATTCAATAGTTGGTAAATAGATGGCGCCATCTATTAGATTGTACACATATTTCATGCGTGCGTGGCTCAGGTATTATGTTATAAATGGATCATAAGCAGCAGATACATTTTGTAATTCTTGTGTTCGGTATGATAAAATTTAAAGTGCCATATACTTGAACAATAAATTGTGCTGGGGCTTAGATATTTATGTATCTCACAGAACCCGAGTCTCTTCTACTTTACTCTTAGTATAACCTCATCGACCGAAGTTTTCGTTACTTCGTAACCAAATGGAATGGTACTCCAGCACCTTCCTAACCTAAAAACTCTTGTAGTTCACAATATAAATTCACAAATTCATAATAGATACTATTAATACAATATTATACTCAATAGTTATACACCTTCTTCAATTAATCAAGTTACTGTTTATTGTACGGCAATTAGTTGCTTTAGTTAAATTGCCTTACACGGAGGGGTGTACTTCTTTAAATGCTGGTAAATCTTTTATTTCTTCTTTTTAACTTCACTTATGTTCTCCCTTAATGGTATTACAGAAACTACACTATAAACTCGATCGGTGATCCGCCGTGTGGTTTGCCACACAATGGATCGTGCGGATTAACTTGGCGTTTGAACAGATTTCCCTCCCCTCCCTCCCCTGACATCTGACATTAGGCTTCCGTTAGATCGACTTTTTTATTCATGCCACTTTAATTTAAATCTACTTCACTGAAACTTATTTTTCATGTATCTCATAATTTTATTCTTTTTTTATTTTTTTTTATCCTTCTTTAATATTTTTGATAAACAAAGAAGTAAGAAATAAATATATATATGTATATAGCATATTTCTGAAATACTATTAGTTTTTTGTTAATGTTGTATGTACATCACAACACATACAGCATCCGGCTATCTTATGATATTGAGGCAGCCTTTGAAAATCAGTGAAGATTAGTATCAATACCGCTGGCGTTACTGGGAGGGCTACCTTTTCTGAACATCACTTTGTTTTACCGTTTTTATTGTATTTTTTTCATTTGATTTACTATATTAGTACTTATTATATTTTAATTATAGTTATATTTCTTTTTTAATTATGCAAATATGTTAGTCTGGAATATACTTCTCATTCTTTCTTTCTCTCTTTCTTACTAAGAACGACTCGTATAAACGACTGTACATTTATTTTGACATCGAAGCTAAGACAGGCAACCATTACCAACTATTTAATACTGCATACACACTTGCTATTGAGACTCAACAACAAATAGGTTAAATTGTTGAGTTCACCTGATTTATATTCTAACGGCGAGTGACGAGGAGTACAGAGCCAGGGAGTAAACATTAATAAAACAACATGATTCTATGTGCATTATTTTCGTTTGTGACTAGAATAAATAAAAATAGAGTAGAAATGCTTCTAATATGCATTTCTTCTCTATTTTTATTACAAACAAATGTATACTGTCTTAAGTTTATAAAAACCTAACCCTTTTCCAAGATTTTATCTTCAATAACACTTTATCTAATAATTTCTTATTACAAAAACGCAATCTCAGCACGTGGAGAATTTAATCGTACAGTGTTATATAGTAAAGTAATTCTTATCCGAGAAGATTTAAGGATCATTTTATGGTTAAAGGATCTGAAGTAGCATGTTTTGCGTACTCAATTATTCAATAAACGAGGGACAACGATACGACACGGTGTAGAAAATTACTGAAAAAAAAAATGCTGCAGATTTACATTTTGGTCTATAGAGTATATATATGTAATATGTATATGTGTCGAGATTATCTTTGTCGTATTTTATTTTGAAGAATATTAAATAACAACCTTTAAACGATTGAATTTGATCAAATCCTAGAGTCGCAGGGTTACGTATCATAGCACTAAAATTAGATTCGATTCATTTCTAATCACTATTCATATATTGACTGTACAATTAGAGTGCATGTTCTATTTCTTATAATTTATGCTTAGATAATTTTCTATATCATTATTATAGTATAATTTTTTATATTATTAGTGATATCCTCACTTATTTTTTTTTCTTTTAAAGGAATTGTTTCCCTTATTTTATATATTAAATATATTCCTGGACTTATACCCAATACTCTAGCATTAAATTTGTCTATACGTTTTTGTAAAAAGACTTTAATAATATAATATGAGCATACCGATAAGCAATGTATTCAATGTATCGTATCAAATCAAGTACAGGAGGATGGCGTGTTTGTTTAAATTTAGAAATTTTAGAAATAATTCTAATTTAAGCATCTACGCTGAATGAATAAATAAATAATCTGCACCTCACAATACTTTATCACTATTACGCTTTAACAGTATTATATTTACGACACCATAAGATCAAATAAATTAAAATGTTCCCAAATGTATGAGAATTGTAATGTAGGAATGAAATTGTATTGGGTATTCTTTTAAATAATTTTAAATTAAATAAATTAATATGGAGTTTAATGTCAGCTGATAGACAGACAATGCACAAGACTGAGAAAAATACTGAGATGCAGACAATTTATACAATTTTAATAACACAACATTGTTTGAGAAGCGCATTTTTAATTTGATTAATTGGTCACTTGGCTGGCTTAAGTTAAATTAGTGTTTAAAGCCGAGCTAGGGCTATACTGTATATATTGTATATATATACTGTGTATATTAAAATATATTGTTGACTTAAGATACTTCTACATTGTATAAAATATTCTCTCCAACATTTATAAATATGTATATGAGAGATAAACGAAAAACGTCTACAATTACCCCGCCTCACCTTACCCAGCATCAGATTTGGAGAGTTGCCAAATCTGAAGTTAAAATACGTTTGTATTACGAAATGAATGATTTTAGTATCCTAGTAAAACCAGTGGTAACAGGTTACGGCCATGGTTTGATACGTATGTCAGAGTTGCAGCAGCTTAAAATACAAAGTTTAAAATATTACAATTGTTGTATTTTAATTTTTTTTTACCGTATTAAAGTTGAATAAAAATATTAGATTGCTACAATATAAATAATACTATAAAGACATGAACATTATATCTTTAATACTCATGTCTCTGGGTCGGTCCTGTGTGTTCTTTAATTTCGTGAATTAATTGACTTTCTTTCTTTCTCGGTGGTAGACCATAACATCGAGTCGCCGGCAAGGTTACCACCCATCGGGCAAAGTCGTGCCGCAAAGCGACCTAGTCGTGTTCCGGCACGTTGTTCGATGAAGCCGTCTATATGGGAAATGGGTCTGAACAGTTGCGTTGCGTTGGCGAACCGGTTTGGCGTTGAGTTTGTGCTTATTGTGTCGGGTGTCTAGTCGAGGAGGGTAGCGGGATCCGAAGCGACGGCTTTCCGCTGGCCGCCCGCAGATAGTTGGGGGCCCTATTAGTGGGCCAGCCACCCACGAAAGGCTGCCCCGCCAGCTGCGTAAAATCCCAGGGTGGCTCCATCGTGCTGGTTGGCGACCAGATGAGGAGGCCCGATGGCGATCCCTGGGGGGGTTCGGGCGTCCCCGCAGTCTCCAGACTAGCCTCCCAGTGGCATGACATCACCAATTTCGGCGCCGGGTTTGATACGTACCGCCTCGTTCAACTGCCATTTCTCATACTATTCACTCTTTTATTTTATTTTTATTATGAAAAAGTCCAATAAAAAGAAGAAGTTTTTACAGCGGTTGCACTCCTCCTCATTTAAAGTGCACCTCACTAACATCAGGGGCTTGCACTCTAATCTCTTACCTGTCCACCACCACCTGGAGACAGAGCAACCGCACTTGCTCTTTTTGACGGAGACACAGATACAATGTCCTCTAAGCGCTGCGTACCTGGATCATCCCGGTTACTCGTTAGAGTACAACTTTCGCTCACGTGCCGGGGTCTGTGTATACGCACGGAACGACCTCTGTATCCTGCGTCTCCGTCATCTTGAAGACCCTACTTTTTCTTCCTTATGGATTTTAGTAGACACAGGAAACGAAAAAATCCTGTATTGCTGTGTCTACCGTTCGAACAGCGGTGATCAGGAGACAACTAAATTATTTGAGTATCTCGGTGAGGCTGCTGATATGGCTCTGCATCAGTACCCTTCAGTGCAGCTCGTCTTTCTGGGGGACTTTAATGCCTGTCATCAGGACTGGCTGTTCCCGTACCAGAAGACCGACCATGCTGGAAGAGAAGCGCGGAATTTTGCGTTGTCTTTCGACCTCTTTCAGCTGGTGAGGCAAGCGACAAGGGTACCAGATGTAGTTGGCCATACAGCCAATTGCCTGGACCTTTTGCTGACAACTGATCCGGACAGGTATCGTGTTGAGGTGACCTCCCCCTTGGGAACCTCCGATCACTGTTTGGTGAAATCTGTATTTACATATTCCCCACCAGCTTTCGAACCACCTGGTGTTAGGCGAGTATGGAAATACAAGTCAGCAGATTGGGATGAGATGCGGCACTTCTTTGCGTCTTATCCTTGGCGGCAGGTCTGCTTCTCTTCTTTGGATCCGTCGAGTTGCGCGGATGCTATAACCGATGTGGTACATCAGGCAATGGAGTACTTCATTCCTTTTGCTGACGTACCCATCGGTGGCAAAGCTCGCCCATGGTTTAATGCCGAATGTGGTCATGCCGAAGACCGAAAACATTCGGCATACCTAATTTGGACTGATGCTCGAAGCCGCAAAGCTCCGGATGTAAGTTTAAAGAAGAGAGCCTTTAACCAAGCTGCCAAGTTCTATAAAAAGGCATTACGGAAGGCTCGTCGCGATCGTATCGCTAAGAATGGCGAAAAGCTCTCTGTCAGACCTACTGGCAGTCGAGCTTTCTGGTCTCTTGCCAAAGCGATCGAGTCGAACTTCTGCCAACCCTCACTACCTGCTCTGCTGAAGCCGGATGGATCTCTGGCCCATACAGCGACAGAGAAAGCGAATGTATTTGCTTCTCTGTTCGCTGATAATTCATATCTAGACACTGGCAATGCTTCTCCAGCGCATCTTCCTCACTGCGGTATTTCGATGCCTGAAATCCGCATCACTAACAAAGAGGTATGGAGAGCATTGTGTCGTCTTGATGTGAATAAAGCCAGTGGCCCTGATGGTATACCAGCCATTCTGCTCAAGACATGCGCAACTGAGTTGTCTCCTGTATTGACACGTCTGTATCGTCTCTCTTTCAAGTCTGGAATAGTGCCGAAATCTTGGAAGCTTGCTAACGTGCAACCAGTGCCCAAAAAAGGCAGTCGTGCCGATCCTGCCAATTATAGACCGATTTCAATCACCTCCATACTCTGCAAGATTATGGAGCGTGTATTGAACTCGCGCCTTTTAGCGTACCTTGAAGGTAACGATCTCCTCAGTGACCGACAGTACGGGTTTCGTCGAAATAGGTCCACTGGGGACCTTCTAGTGTACGCTACGCACATTTTAGGCGAGGCCATCGAGAAGAACGGAGAAGCGGTCGCCGTCTCTCTTGACGTCTCGAAGGCATTTGACAGGGTCTGGCATGCGAGCCTTATAAGCAAGCTTTCAACATACGGTATATCTCCTGGTCTGATCGGTTGGGTAACGGACTTTCTGAACCAAAGATCTCTCCGAGTAGTTGTCGACGGGTGTTCCTCGGAACCCTTGACAATAAATGCCGGAGTGCCTCAGGGGTCCGTTCTTTCTGCAACTCTATTTCTGCTGCACATTAACGATCTTCTGAAGCCCGGTATCTATGGGTATGCAGACGACAGCACAGTTGTAGAAAGATACCTGCCGAGTAGTCGGGCTAGTAGAGATCAAGTACAGTCTGAAAGAGAAGCCATGGTGCAACGTTTGAATGACAAACTTCAGGCAGTCTCCGCAGGGGGCAAAGCCAATCTTGTCAAATTCAACGCCACCAAAACGCAGACGCGTCTGTTCACCGCCAAAAGGAGCCCTTTCACCTTGGCTCCTACTTTCCAGAGTGTATCTTTGGAATACAGTGACCGGCTTCAGTTGTTAGGCTTAGAGATTTCCTCGAACCTCAACTTTGGTCGGTGTATTGAGTCCAGAGCAAGAGCAGCTGCAGGAAAGCTTGCCGTTCTTGCGAAGGTCCGTCAGTACTTTACACCGGGACAGCTACTTGTATTATACAAAGCACAGATCCGGTCGTGTGTGGAGTACTGTGGGCATATATTCGCTGGTGCCGCTAAGTCTCATCTTGCGGTTCTGGACTCAATTGAGAGGCGAGCAAAGAGGCTTATAGGCGACCCTGAATTGGTTGAAGCCAACCTCCACAGCCTTGAACAAAGGCGTAGAATTGCTAGCCTCTCAGTATTCTATAGGATACATTTTGGTGAGTGTGCGCAGGAATTACATGATTTAATTCCTCCATCCCCCTTCCATCACAGGACGTTCCGACGCACGGCAAATATCCATCCTTACGTTGTGGACATTCCCCCTGTCCGAAGACGAAGCGCTTTGCTTCGTCTTTCTTAGTTCGTACAGCGAAGGACTGGAACAGCTTGCCTGCGTCGGTATTTCCGTCCCAATACGATGTGGGTGTCTTCAAGAAAAGAGTGAATAGGTTACTGGGTTAATGCGCCTTACCACCTATGACTACATTTCCACTTTCCATCAGGTGGAATGTAGTCAAGCACTAACCCAGAGGGTATAAAAAAAAATAAAAAAAAAAACTTTGTATCAAGTAAGGTTCATTATTATTCCTAGTATTGTATTATTATTATTTATTTAGCTTCACGCCATATCCCTTGCGGGGTAGTCAGAAATATTGTACAGTTGTTTAAAAATATAACTATTAAATTAATCTTTATTTCATGTTCGTTCTGGATCTGCTACAGTATATTTATATTTAATTTATTTAAAAATTTATTTCACTTACGAGTATCATAACACCTTATAACTAATATTAAAAATATATATCAGCTAAGCTCTCCCGACTTTATGCTTATATTTGGTGCAAAAGTAAATAAAATTATCTATGATTGCGAAAACATGGCAATGAAATGTAAACAGCACGTAGACACTGTTTGGATTCCATTTTATAAATCAAATATAAACAAAACCGCACTTTTATGTAATATAGTTAGTTAAAGTGACTTTTCGCAAAATGGACTGATACCAAAAAGTTTTATTTATTTTGATTAATTTTTACTGTATAGGGAATGCTAGTAAAACTTGGTTTTATGTATCCTTAGTTTATATATTACATAAAATTAAAAATGTTGGCCTTTATAAATGAAAAAAAGTTTCTTTAATCGTTTGGAAATATAATACCGCAACTGAGTCACATATGAGTCTAACTAGAAAATTTGCTCTTACTGTGATAATTTCAATTAAAATTTTATTTTAATAATAATACATTGTTTGAATAGGACATTTGTTTTGTGATCCAAATAAAAGAGTTGATTCTTCGGTTACTATTATGGAAGAAAAAGTGCTACAAGTAACTAATTTTTTTCACAAAACATTAAAATCACATACGGGGTGATTAATAAATCACAAACTGCAGATTGGAGCAATTAGCGTTCATGATATTCTATACAACCAGTTTTGCGAGCGAACCTTTGCGACGAGTACTCATCGATGCTCCAAAGCAAATGCACGTAGAATGTTATCAAGATATGATTGATAAGTTTGAATTCTTCCCGCCGTGTTTTCGATATCATAAAAGGGGACGAATAGTACATTTATCAATATAATCTAAAAACAACGTACCAATAGCGTGACTGTTTTAAAATGAACCAACGCCTAGAAATAATTATAATTTATTAAAATGCCCAAAAAGCATCCTATACTCGTATCATATCAACATATAAAATAGAATTGAAAATTTTATTATTATTCGTATCAGCACTCGGATAATAAAATGAAGCCATAACATTTCAATTTCTTTCATGTTCGTCGTCATGATAATTCACATATATTTTTAAATATTGTTTTGGATTTTGTCACGAACTTACACGTTGTCATTGCTATTTTTAAACTAAATTACATGTATAGATATCGACTCCTTACTGCGATATGATACGCATTATAAATGAAATAACTGATATAAATAAAAAGTTTTACTAGTCATATAATTTGTTACTGAATCAATGATTGAAGTTAACTTTTTAACCAAAAAGTCTATATATATATATAAACGGTTCAACTATTTTGTCGCAACAATTCAACCGTAGAATGAGTGGCAACCAATTGAAACTTAACAGTAAAGGTTAAGTATATCCAGGTGATTTTAATGGTTTATGATTATTTCATTTTAATATATTAGACGATTATAATTTTGAAATTTTTGCCTTCTTATAATGAATGTCTTGTATTTTTTTTATTTCTTTTAAGTTATTGTATACACCGACCAAGCATTCACAATTCGCTGATAAATTATGAATCATTATTCGAGGGATATCGTTTTTATAACAGGAAAATATAGCAGTATTTTATTTTATCCTCTCCTTTTTTATTTAAAATGAAATAATATGTTTTATTCTGTGAGGCACTGACAATTTTGTATAATGCGTAAGCAACAAACAGATAAATATAAAAAAAACATAAATAAACTATAAAAACAACTTTTAAAAAGTTTACTGAAATATTTTTATAGTTCGTTATTATTATTTCGAATTATATTTCATATACAATTCTTGCCCCGTAACAATTATATTTATTTATTTATTTTTACCTCTTCTACTTTGTATTATTGATCAGTATCTGTGTACATCAAATAGGAGAGGCGGGAGGGCTTATTCAGATACGATACTTATCAAAATAAGCCTTTGCCTAAATACAGTCTCCAACTAAAAAGGCTACGACGGTTCCAAACGCGCCTTGGTCTAAAAGATTATATACAGAGTTTAAAATTTAATTAATTAATCACTGTTTATGTTTGTGTGTTACGATTGTGACGTACAGGCAGTATATATATATAGGTACTGCCACTTAAATATTTGCTTACTTGGAATATAATTAACTAAAAAATATCTTTCTCATCGCTCATTAGAAATCCACAATATTTACATTTATATATTCATACATTATGAATATGTTAAACATCATATTTTAAAATAAGGTTAACTAATTTCACTGCTATATCGACCACTCGCACAGACCACGTTACATTACAACTAATATTCACCTTCACGCCATATCCCTTGCGGGGTAGTCAGAGACGACGGAGCGCCAAACGCTACGGTCTCTGCATACCTCTTTCGCCTCGGCCACAGACATCAACTTCTTCATACATGCCCTCCGGGGGGTCCTCATGCTTTTTACGTGACCTTCCTCCAGTATCGTAGCTACTGTATTTTCGAAGGTCACTCGAGGCCTCTCCCTGTATCTCTTACCGCTCACTTTTCCCATATAAATCTTTTTTACCACTCTTTCATCACTCATTCTTTCAACGTGCCCAAACCACCTAAGCACGTTCTTCTTCATTCTCACCGTGACATTTTCGCTAGTACCTGCCATTCTGTGGATCTCTTCATTGCGGATTCGATCAGCTAGACTGACTCCGCATATTCTGCGAAGAGATCGCATCTCCACAGCATTCATCTTTCTTACATTCTTCTTCTGTGTTACCCACGTTTGGCTGCCGTATAACAGTGTCGGTAGCAAAACTGCATTGTGTACAGCCAAACGTGCAGCTATACTGACGTTTTGCCGTCTCAACAATGCAGTCAAAGCACCATTGACTCTGTTACCAGCAGCAATACGCCTTTCCACATCCATTTCGTATCTTCCGTCTCTGCTAAACATACTTCCCAAATATACCACTTCATTCACTTGTTCTATTATCTTATCATTCACGTTGATCTTACATTCTGTTCTTTCTTCATTTCTTTCAAATATCAGAACCTTCGTCTTATCTACATTCAGGTTAAGACCATTAATTTCACACCCATCTTTCAGAGTGGTGACCAATGCCTGCAAATTGCATTCTGATGATGCAATGAGCACTGCATCATCTGCATATAGTAAGCAATTGACCTTAAGGTCACCTACTTTCACTCCCATGTCACTATCTTTCACTCCTTGGAGACAACTATCCAAATACAAATTGAACAACCAAGCTGACATAGCGCAACCTTGCTTAACACCCGATTGGATGTCAAACCAGGGCGACATGCCAGCTCCTACTCGCACACAGGCTGAGGGATCTCGGTAAAGAGACCTTACAGCCTGTAGCAAGGGTCCGTTCACATTGTATCGGGGCAGTATCTCCCATAACTTCTTTCTCACAACCCTGTCAAACGCCTTTTCCAAATCCACAAATGCACAGAAAACCTTTTGGTTTAGGGCCAAAAACTTTTCCGTGATCATGCGGAGGGAAAAGATCTGATCTATACACCCTCTTCCAGGTTTAAAACCTCCTTGTGCCTCCCACAACAGCCTTTCAGATCTCTCTTGCATTCTTCTCGCTAAAATTTTAGCATAAACTTTACCGCCCAAGCTAATCAAACTGATGGCCCTATAGCTTGCACAGTCTATCTGTGAACCTTTGCCTTTATACAAAGGTACGATGACTGCACTTCGCCAATCGTCTGGGACCTCCCCAGATTTCCAGCATAAATTGCATAAAAACCAGAAAAAGTCCCAGACGCGTGGCCCACCATATTTGATCATCTCGGCAGTAACTTCATCTGCTCCCGCAGCCTTACCACATTTCAGACTTCGAATCACGTTCTCTACTTCTTCTAAACTGATTTCACCATCGGCTACATCTTGACTCAGCATTACGCTGGTAGTCAAGACCGAGGCGTCCTCACGTTCATACATCTCCTTATAGAATTCCGCCCACCGCTGCAAAACGTGTGCTTGCTCAGTTAAAATTTCACCGCTTTTCGAAAGCACCCCTTTCATTCTACAGGTTACCGAACAACCCCGGGAACCACTAACTTCTCGCCAGAAAAGCTTCGTGTTTTCCCGGAAGTTGTTCGTCAACCTTTCATCCCTTTCTCTCTCAGAATTTTCACGCTTCATCTTTATAAGTGCTTTCGTTTTGTGCTTTTGCAGCTTGTACGCTCTTTTTCTTATCTCTCTCATACTTTTATCCTTACCAGAGGCTTTATAATCCAGCCATGCTTTCTTCTTTAACTCTACAGCGTCTTTCACTTCATCATCCCACCATTCATCGCGCTTTTTACTAAAACCTCTTTTCCTTTTACCACATACTTCTGTCGCTACTTTCACCATACCATTCCTAAGGTTCTGCCAGCATAGTTCAACACTTTCATTTCCAGAATCATAGCTTTCAAGCTTCTTGGAAACCCTCTCTTGATATTCCTCTCTGATCGGTGGATCCTGAAGCTTCCAGCTTCTTATGCGATAATTCGACGCCAAGCTTGGACACGTCGTGCGGCTGCGCCAACCTGCGAACAAACCTCTTATTCTAGTAACGACTAGATAGTGGTCCGTTCCCAGATCAGCACCTCTGAACACTCGCGTGTCCATAACTTGACTTCGAATACGCTGGTCCACTAGGAATAAATCAATCATACTTCTTTCTTCCGCTCGCTCCCATGTGTACATGTGAATTTGTTTGTGATCAAACATCGTGTTTGCCACAAACAAATTTTTCTCCTTACAAAATTCCAAAATAAGCTTTCCAGCCTCATTTACCCTCTTATCACCATATTTGCCTAGCACGCTTTCGTAACCGCTTCGCGCGGTTCCAACCCATCCATTCATATCTCCACATACTATCAACTTTTCATTATCTCTGACACTACTTAGAACATCCCTGACATTCTCCCAAAACTCCTCGAGCTCGCTCATTTGAGCTGAGGATACTGGCGCATACATGGCTAACAAGAATACTCTTGTTATCCCCAGCTTAAAGCGAACCCAAAGAAGCCTCGGGTTAATCGCCTTGTATAAGTTAGATAATAATAGGAAAAACAAAAATAAAGAGCACAGGGAGATTACCTGACTGGCTGGTTGATTTAAGAATTTGTTTTTTTGTACATTTCATTACAACATTTTCACAGTCGTACTATTTTTTTACTTTGAAACTGAACAATAGTGACCGAAATGTTGGAATAAAACCTAAACAGATAACATAAATGTACCATAAAGAGTAATTAATTAAAATGGACCATGAAGAGAAGTGAAGACAGAGATTGTAATATAAATATCTGAGTATTTTGTGGTGAGCTTGTGAACCCGGCGGGCGGAGAGCCTCTTAATGGTGTCTCGGTAAGACAAAGGAGAGAGTGAAAGATTAATGCGAGCTTTAATAATTCAACTTAAGAATTATTTATGATTTAAAGCATTCCTTTCAGATTCTACTTTTACTATTTGTATAATACGGAGCTTCACATTATTTTTAAATGATCTTTTAATTACGTACAAAGACATACATATTTAATTTGGGAACACATCTTTCATTCTCTTTGCTTGTGCTGTGAACAGATAATGCTAGTGGATATGTAATCGGAATGACTCTTCGGATAGAATAAACATATCTTTATGAGACTTACATGGACTTCCAAAGACTAATAATATTATTACTTCTCTAACAGCTTAACGTGGGTACGTATTAACATTACTTAGATATATTTAGATGATTTTTGGAAATAAATAAGATAAGATTTTACAAAGCGATAATATATAATTCATATATGATATAATATTGTTTTATTTCTAATCATCAAATATTAAAAGGCACTATATATTTAGAACTACAACAACTGGTAAGTGAAAACAAAATGTTAAATGTATATATTGAATGTCACATATTTTTTATTCAATTATTGAATACAATATTAAATATTAATAAAATTACTACTAAACTACTAATAAAATAAAAAAAAATAAAAATATTATATAAACCCAAATTAAATTATAAACAGTATTTGTTTTTTAATAACGAGTAAACAGAACAAACAACGCAAGAATCTAATTTATTTTAACTTTATTTTGTTTGGCGTCATACTATTTACATGAGTAGTAATATTATGTTTATTTTCTATTGTTCTATTCAGCAAGATCCTCAAGTCAAGTAAAGATGAATATAAATCATCAGTCACTGTAATGACGTCTAAAAGGAAGTGGATTTTTAAACGAGAATGAGATTTATTATTCTCTAACCTGATATTTTAATGTTACAATCTAATGAATCTTATTTTTGTATTATTTTATTTGAGAGAAGAAGAAGATAAAATTTAGTTTTAGCAAAGTAATTAAATATTTATATGTAAATCGTCTAAACTAGGGCTGAATCGGATATCAATTGTTTTTCATATTAAATACTACAAATATAACACTTAAGTATTACATAATCAGGCACGTAGGAACATATTTTTTTCTGGGTGGGCCAACTTTAAACCAACATACCGGGGGGTATACCCTCTCACCCTCTTTAAAACAAGTCAAGTTGATAACTTTAACAGGTATAAATAATTTGTGTAAAAAATTGATTTTTCTAAAACTGATAAAAATTTATTTACAAATCTTAAAATTAACAAATGACAACTATGTTCAATTATAATTATTGAAATTACAATGATAACCACACTCTTATTCTACTTTACACAACTTTGCCAAAAACAGTTTTTCGTCTTTCGGATCTGGCCACAAACTCTTTTCTTATATTCAAATCTAAGCCAGCTGTAATATCTTTATCAACATGTAGCAACATAACGTGAGTCAATCGCTTTTGAGACATTGTACTTCTTAGATAAGTTTTCACTCTTCTTAATGCACTGAAAGATCGTTCAGCAGTCGCAGCAGCTGCCGGTGCAGTTTTGACCAAAATTATCAGACGGATTACTTGATCTAACATAATTTTCGTCGTTGAGGGCAGTTTTGACATTTAACTTAATTCATCAATGTCCGAACTAGCAATGTCAGTCAAACTTTCGAGGAGTAAAAATTGCGCATGTAAACGGCCAACTTTGAAATCTCCGGAATAAATTCCGAGTTCTTCCGTAAGCTCTAATTCATCGCTGACTAACCCTTTGGTTGCGTCCAACAAAACAGTTTCGAGCGCCTCTAAAACCGAAAATCGGAGGAGTGGGTTTTGAAGTCTGTTCGTAACGTTTGTTTTTTTGTCTCACGCGAGGTTCTTTGAGCGGCTCTAACTCTAGTTGGTCGGACTCTTCAAGAGTGTTTTCAAAAATACGGTTGAACTCGGCTTCTGTGCGCAGGTTTTTTAACTTCGACGATAATAAAGCTGCAGCTTGCTTCGCACTGGTAGCTGTCAGGCTAGGGGCTTGTAACGCTCGAACAAGTTGTTCACAAGGAGCAAAAATTGCGATACTGACGTTGAGATAAAAAAGGGTCTCAGTTTGTTCAAGTTTAAGCAACCAACCGCGAATTTGAGCTTTTTTATCTGCTTTGACAGTTGCGATTTTCAAGTTTGATTAGAGTTCCCTGTACTCTTGGATAATTTTCGCGAAAACGCTTTAGAGCTAAGGCGCGAGCACACCATCGTGTTGGACACAAAGCGGCCAAGCGTGTTGGAGCTCTGTCTATCTGTTCGTCATCATCTGAGTCACTCTCACACGGTTCTAGAACTACTTGCTCGTACATCTTTTTTCTTTTCGCTGAATCTAAAATGGCATTAGAAACATCTTTGACCAAGTTCAGAGCATCGCACACCCCACCTATTTGCTTTGCTGTTTCTTGAAGAACGAGGTCCAGCGAATGGTTAGAGCAATGGATGTAGAGTGATTTTGGCTGCTCATCCTGGAGCAATTTTTGCACTCCGTTGAATCGCCCAACCATGACGGGAGCTCCATCGAAACAGTGCCCTCTCAAGTCTTCTAGTGACAAATCCAGACGAATCAGAACATCCTTGATGGCTGATGTGATGGTTTTTGCCCAGGCGTCGTCCGTAGTGTACAAACCTAGAACAATATTGTAAAAAATAATTTTTGAGGTGAAATATAATTTAATGAAATATAATTGAAAACAATTATATACAAACCTAAAAACACTTAAAAATAAGTTTTGTACTATTTTGTACCAAAATAGTACAAAACTTATTTTTTTAAAGAATAATATAAACTAGTACTTTGACTCGACGATTGCAAATTAATCTTAATCTGATTTCTTAAAGATTGATTGAAGTCTCATCCATTTCAAATAATCACTTGTATCTAACTTCGTATCATAATTTATCTTATAGTCGATTTCGACAGAATAACTTTAATAATAAATAATAGTAAAAAAAAATCCGTGCCCGCAGGGGGACACGCGTGGGTAGACCTCGTGTTTAACTCGTTTAAAATATTACTCACTAAATAAGAATAACACGATGCCGTTGTTTACATCAAACATTTTCAAGCAAAAAGCGGTTTTAATTTTTTTTGTCGGAAAAAGTATCTTTTTGAAAATACTTTTGGTACTTAAATTTAGAGTAAAAAAAACCTTTCTATTAAAAATATTTAAGATGAGGGAATGTTACCAGAAAAAACTTGACGTGGTTTTACCTACCTTAAATTTTCAAGCTAAAACTGGTTTTTATTTTTTTTCTCGGAAACGGTACTTTTTACGGGCAAAACTGCTAATACTTAAATTTAGAGTAAAAAATAATCTTTCTATTAAAAATACTTGTGATGTAGGAATGTTTACCAGAAAAAAGTTATGAATTTTTTTCCAAAAATTTTCGGTTTTTTTACCCCCACCCCTAAGTTATTGAAGTTAGGTTTTCGATTTATTTACATTAGTTATAGGTATTCATCAAAGACATCATATAATATGAACGCGATTGATCTTCTTTGTATAGGGAAAAAGTTATGGTCGAAAAACTGAAATCAGAAAAAGTGAGGCCTTAGCGCCCCCTGTGTCCGGATTTCTCTGGTTAACGAACTTGACCTTCATTTTTGGATGGTTGATTTTTGTGCAAAGTTTGAAAGGGATCCGACCGAAACTGCGGCCGCTATCGTGCTGACAAAAGTCGAATCTGGACGCACGCACGCATATATATATAAACTTTTTGACCAATGGTCATTTCGGACTCAGGGGGTCATAAGAAGACCTCCTGAGAAAAATTTTTTCAAAATTCGAAAGTAGGGGACAAATGAATGGGCAGACCGAATTCTTCGAGGTCTACCCAAAAGTATCTTTATCCACCTTTCTTTTAATTTTAAATTATTCGAATTCGTTTGTATATAAGCTTTAAAAAAATAACTCACAACTTTGAAACTTTATTTACTATCATCTGAAAACGTGTAAATGATAAACCTTGCTTTGACAATGAAAATCGTACAAATTTTGAAAATTGTTGTATTATATTTTACAAATGGGACAATAATTGTTAGGTGTACAAGGTGTTAAGGTGTATATGTGTAAGATTGGATTGAAAGAAATTTGATAAATTGATGAAATTTATATACATTATGTTTGATGTATTTAATCTATGTATTAGAGGACTAAATACATCGGCAGCTGTAAGCCGTTATCAGAGCAGAATAATTTTAGTTACATAACGTTCCATTCCCTAGTTAGTTACATTCCCTACAACGTCAAAAAGATTATTTTTCTTTTAAACAAAATGGGTTTCTTATGTTTTAAGTTTCATACAAGTTTGTTATTGTAAATCTTTCTTATAGTGATCTATAAGGATCTGGACTAAGAATGTGGAATATCATAGCACAGCTGAACTATTATTGATACGAAAAGCTCCATAGCAAAAGTTAGAAAAGCAAAAGTTTAAAAAATTACCAACTTCCGCAACACCATAAAAAGTTAGGAACTTCTATCTACCAAGTCGGTTTATTCAGTATACCTACCTCTATGGGAGCAGCTATACAACCACTTTGTCATAGTTGATACCTTATTAGTTTACTAACAACATTTTATTATAACAATATCAATATAACCTTTTTGACTTGTCAAAGCACCACTTTTATTGTTGTTTGTTATGACCGCGTCCCGATGCTGTGGACATATTGCGGTTATTGGGGTTTGTCGTTTGGGTTTGTTTATTTTTATTACGTTACATTTGTACAAACCTAATGTCGCTTTAAGCTAACTATTTATCTAACGAGGCAGTTGGATAACATTATATTTAAAAATAATTATTTACAATTTTAATAATATAAAGTATAAAAATAAAAGAAATTCTATGTGCTTTAACATTTTTTGTATTTAACGACAAATATGAACATCCCTTTAGATCTGTTTTAGGTCGAGTGTATTAACATCGATTTATATACCTTTCAATATGTTTAAAAATAAATAAACTTATTAATTAAAGTAAAATATTCTATCGATTAATATCCGGGCTACCCAGGTATTAATCGATGGGAAATTATTTTTATTTATTTGTTTGTTTGTGTGTTTATTTATTTATTAATGCACTCTGTCTTACTACAAATAGGCTGCGGAAGTAAATTAATAAAAATGATCACATAGAAATTGATTCCATAATCTGCTTTTATAGTAAAGATATCTACAAAAAATTATGAATGGAATCGAAAAATGTCAAGCGGTTTTAGGTTCACGCACAAACATAAAAGCGTTTGCTAGCTTTAGACTACATGAAATGCTTTTGAAGATACATACGCTGGTGCAGAGATACTCAAAATTTTAAAGCCGTTTGATAGCATTTGCATGTTCCGGAAAAGGCTAATCAGGAGACACTGAAGTTGGCGTAGGAAATCGGAGATATGTTTGAATTTACGCAGTCCGAATATAAAGATTATGCACAAATTCTGAAGACGTTCTATTTGTATAGTAATTCTTTCGTAGCGTCATAACTGCAAATGTCAGCATACTCGAGAAGAGGTAAAAGTAATGTTTGAGCCAAGAAAATGTATTAAAGAAGACAAAGCCTATGCTGATTAATATTGTCCATCAAAATTTACAACGTTTGGGGGCAAGAAATGGAAAATGGAACTGTTTGTTAAATAATATAGCATTGGTTTATTGTGCATTACATAGCACTGGTTATCGAAGGGTAATATTAAAAATATCGAAAATTATAGATTATCAATGCTCACTTATCTTGTCTTGGATTATTCTGTATTTAGCTCAATGAATATATTATTTTAGTAGCTGAATGTAAAGTCTACCATTGAACTGCTTAATCCCGTTTTAATTTTAAGTAATTTTCTGGTGATGTACAACATTATATATTTGTTCAATACTACCTATTAATATTTAAGTGTTTCACTGCAGTATTCTTGTACTGACATACAAAGGTGCCGTGTCTTCGTTTAACCTTTAACTAATATGTATAAAATAGACTTGAGATCTTATTAAAGTTATATAGCTATAGCAAAATTTATAGCGTTAGAGAAACTCAATGCAGTAAGCATTATTTACAATAGGAATCTTATAGGTTAGTAGCCAAGGAAAATATTTGCCGAATTATGTCTTTTAAAATAAAAATATTCATATTGTATTCTTCGAAACCTGATCAGAAGTGGCTTTTTTAAAAAAAGAACCGCACGTGATGTGCTTAACAATCAAATTATCTATTTACAACATTCACAATACACAAATAGGAAATAAATGAATCTAACACAGAAAAAGAAACCGCACTAAAAATGGGCAGAGTGACGACGTATTTTCTAAACGATATGTTGCCGATTTCAAACGCGAAATAAAAGTGTCCGTTCCAATGTTCTGCACCGGCTTATATAGGGTTGCCCCTCCACTGGTCTAGATGATTCCAACACGGCCTTTCCTGATAGTGAGACCGACCCCGGGCTCCATGTTTTCTTTATCTTAATTGCTGTCAACAGCACAGGTCTGTGTCTGGTATTGGTGCGGAGGGTACGAGACCCTCTTCGTTCGTAGTTTTAGCAGCACTCGATTCAGAGTGTCTCTGTATTCCAGAAGGACCGGGCTGTGGCTCAATGTCGTCGTCCACCCCAGAAGCATGGTCATCATCAAGAGCTAACTCATCCTTTTGATTGTCTACATCTGTAATAACAAAGAAAGGAAAAACCAGAAAATCTACTACAGGGAAAAAAAAAACATTTAATAATTACGGCTATCAGAACTAGCCACTTATAGGTCAAAAACCTAAAGTTTTTCCTATGCACACTAGGCGTAGAACATCCATTTATATGAACCGATCACCCTTTCGCAATCTAGCCTATGCCTGCCAACAGGCATGTGTAATGGTACCAGAACAGTGCGCCCGATCTACCTCCAAGGCTAACACTAATTCTAGCCTAAATCAAACAATCGAATACCAGAACAGTGCGCCCGATATACCTCCAAGGCTAACACTAATTCCAGCCTAAACCAAACAATCGAATACCAGAACAGTGCGCCCGATCTACCTCCAAGGCTAACACTAATTCCAGCCTAAACCAAACAATCGAATACCAGAAAAGTGCGCCCGATATACCTCCAAGGCTAACACTGATTCTAGCCTAAACCACCCAATCAAATGCCAGAATAGCGCGCCCGATATACCTCCAAGGCTAACGCTAATTCCAGCCTAAACCACCCAATCGAATACCAGAATAGCGCGCCCGATATACCTCCAAGGCTAACGCTAACTCCAGCCTAAGCCACCCAATCGAATGCCAGAATAGCGCGCCCGATATACCTCCAAGGCTAACGCCAATACCAGCCTAAACCACCTAATCGAATGCCAGAATAGCGCGCCCGATATACCTCCAAGGCTAACGCTAATTCCAGCCTAGCCTATACCCCATAGTTAGCCCTAAAACTAGCACACTGACAAATTTACTAGAATAGCGCAACACCCGATGTACCTCCAAGGTGAGCGCTAATTCTAGTCTAAATAACATAACAACCCACCCTATAACTAGGAGGGATTCTTACTACAACATGAAATAGAAATAAAGGCTATGGAATGTATTAATAAATAAGGCAAAAAAAAAAAAAAAAAACTCACTCACTCACTGAGTGCTGGGTCGTCTTGTGCTTGTTTTGTTCAGGATCAGTTGCAATTTCCACATGACTGCCGGCTATTTTTGCTGCCTATGATTGCATTCAATGCGAACCATGTTGCGTACAGTAACGTTCCACCTGCCCGTTTGATTGATGCATCTCTGGTGTGATAAGGTGGATGTCACACCCCATATTTCAATCCAGCCTTGAACTTCGGTGCTTTGGAACATGCGCCCTCGGTCGGCAACAACTAACTTAGAGGTCCCAAACAAAGATATCATATTCGTGAAGTATTTCTTAAGCTCCTCTGCGTCTTGTCGGTACATTCGATACAATAAGAAGTATTGCGAGAAAGCATCTACGACTATTAGGACATGATGATAGCCATCAAGTACAGGGAGAGGGCCTAATGTGTCCAGATGGACAGTTTCAGAATGTGTTTCTGACTTTTCCTACGAATGGATGGACTATAAAGGGGCACGAGGTTTTTTTTTTATGGGATAGGCATGTTACACATTGCGAAATATACTTCTTCGTAAAAGCTCTTAACCCCGGAATCCAGAAGTGTTTCAAAAGTAGATCGAGTTTTTTATCCACCCCATTATGACCATGCTCGTCGTAGAAGACGCGCAGAAGGCTAAGTCTGTGACCTTTTGGAACAAAGTAACAGAGTCTGGGATTTCCACCCGTATGTAGGATCTTGACATAGAGGACGTCCTTTTTGACAATATAACGGCTCGGTTCTAATTGCCCATCGGTCAACCTCTGAATGAGGGCCTGAGTTTCTTCGTCGGAAGCCTGAACAATCTGCGCCCAGCTCAATGGCTTCTGAACCGTGCACACATTGACCGGATTCCGGCTTAGAAACTCAGCATGAGGTAAGAGGCTACCCTTGCGATAGTCCAGGCCTAAATCGAAATCCTGGAGATATACCCACCACCGAGCCACTCTAGGCAAGAGATCTTTCTTACGTTGGGTGAGCTTTAGCGCGTTATAGTCGGTAACCACGGTAAAGCGCATACCCACCAGGTAGTGACGGAAGTATTGTAAAGCCTTTACTACAGTGAGGGTCTCAAGCTCATACGAGTGGTATTTATTTTCAGCCCCCTGGATCAATCTACTAAAGTAAGATACCACCCGCTTGCGATTACCCGCGTGAACCTGCATCATAACAGGATTATGGATTTCTACCGTCAATGAGGAATCATTGATTGCCAGCACCGGTTAACTTGTGAGACAATCCTTGATGTACTGACGAGCAGCTTGTTCCGCACCCCAATGAAAATCTACTCCCTTTTTAGTAAGTGCCGCGATGCAAGAGGCCTTCTGAGCGAACCCAGCTATATATCGTCTAAAATAGCTAGCTAAGCCCTAGCCCTAGCCCATAAACTGCCGAACTTGCTTAACATTTTTGGGTTCAGCCGAGTCGAACAGCGCCCGAACTTTCTCATGGCTCGGCCTAACCTGACCTTCACTGATGGTTCGGCCCAAGTATTCTATGGAGGTGGCTAGAAACGAACATTTCTTCAAGTTGACAAAAAAAACCAACCGTTGTCAACGCATCAAGCACTTTTCGCAGTACATCTAAACCCCGATCGATGGTCTTGCTCCTAATTAAAATGTCGTCAATGTAGACAATGATGTCTCCAGAATTTATAAATTCGCTAAGGGTTTTAGTGATGATACGCTGACAGACGACTGGGGCACTAGCCAGTCCATAAAGCATTTTAAGGTACTGGTAATGCCCTTCCGGTGTAACGAAACCCGTGAGTGAGACAGACTCAGGATCTTTGATGATGCCACGTACGCGAATAGTTTCAGCTTGTGACAGCTGATACGGTCGATAACACACGGGAGCGTTGGTGTTGAGTTTCATTGACATACACCCCGTATTCACAATTGATTGAGCAGTTCCAGAAATAAAGTACTGAGAGAACTCAGTTAATTATACCGAGCAAGCACCGTATCTATACTCGTATCGCGGGTGTACGCGAGCATTGGAAATGTTTCAACAATGACGAAGATATTAGCGAAATAGTCAAACTGCTATCGATTAAGACGTCGACCGAGATGCCCTGTATAAATGCTGCTACGACATCCCTGTTGGGTCACGCGCGACGCAAAAATTTACGCGGTTTGTGTCCTTGTTGCCGGTACGAACCTAGGTGACGGTACGTTGGTCGATGCACCTCCCGACGGTTGCTCGATCCTAGGTCTTTTGGGTACTCTGAGCCTGCCTATGGCCTAGTTGATTGCATGAAAAACACCTTACTTACTGACGTAATGCTTGGATTTGGCTTGATGTATATGGAGACAAACTCTACTAAATCGTTCGGCAATAATTTTGCTTTAGTGGCTGAAGCCCTAATACTCGGATCGCTACTGCCGCGAATTACTATTGCCGAAGTAAGCTCGTCGCTTAGACCGTTCACTATGCGCAGACGAAGCAACGAGCGGCGCACATATTCCGCGTACGTAGGATAGTTATCAGAGTTCTTTGCCATGACATTAAATAATATACCCGCAAAATCTGGTATCTTCGGACATAATGGTTTTAATTCCCATTTGACATTGGTCCAGCTACGATCACTGGATACCCATTCGTCGAGCCAAGACTTCCCGTTACCCTTTAGGCAATTTCCTATGCGCGAGAGACATTCAAAGTCACTCCAACCATTTAACTCCTTTGCGCGGTCTACCTCTACGCACCAATCATCGATATTGTGCAAATCCGGATCGAAATTTGAGATGTAATAATTCTGGGACGATTTCGCTACCGCACCGAACGAATCGCGCATGCAATACTATCAGCCATAGAAACCTTTGCTTCATCTGAAGGTCCATCCGAACGCTCGGCTTTATTATTCGACGACCCTAACGGCGACGTGTTCGAACGAGAACGCGATCTGCGGCGACGGCTGCGAGTCGCAGGTGTAGGAGAAGGCGAAAGTGAACGTCGCCTCGATGGTGCTATTTGGCGCACGCTACGTGAAACGCGGTAATTCGACGGTCGCGGGGACCCATCGGGGTCTTGTAGTGGAGTTAACAAGCGTCGCGATGCCCTATCACATTCGCCAACTGACGATCGGTTTCCATCGCGACTACGTCGTCGTACCGACGTATGTGACCTACGAGTCTCTTTATGTCCACGAGAATGTTGCAACACGTTATCGCACGATGGACCTGGCAGGGGTGATGCACTAGTTTTCGTTTCTAACACCTTTAGACGGGACTGCATTGCTTTCAGCTCGAGCCTCAGCATGCTATTATTGTCCATCGCTTTCTCGCGAGACCTACTCTGAGTACTCTGCCCATTACGATTATTGCGGCACGAATCACGATTACTGCGGCTTCAAACGCGTTCGCGGTCAGACATTTTGCCAAGAAGAAACGAATACCAAAATTGAAAGGAGTGTTTATTCGCTACTAATGACGGAAATCACACAAAAACAAATGTAAACAAAAGAAAAAGATAACACTGATACGCAAAAACGAAGTGAAGATACTGTGAATCACACTAAAACAAACGTAAAGAAAAGAAAAAGATAACACTGATACGCAAAAACGAAGTGAAGATACTGTGAATCACACTAAAACAAACGTAAAGAAAAGAAAAAGATAACACTGATACGCAAAAACGAAGTGAAGATACTGTGAATCACACTAAAACAAACGTAAACAAAAGAAAAAGATAACACTGATACGCAAAAACGAAGTGAAGATACTGTGAATCACACTAAAACAAACGTAAACAAAAGAAAAAGATAACACTGATACGCAAAAACGAAGTGAGGATACTGTGAATCACACTAAAACAAACGTAAACAAAAGAAAAAGATAACACTGATACGCAAAAACGAAGTGAAGATACTGTGAATCACACTAAAACAAACGTAAACAAAAGAAAAAGATAACACTGATACGCAAAAACGAAGTGAAGATACTGTGAATCACATTAGAACAAACGTAAACAAAAGAAAAATATAACACCGACACAAAACTAAATGAGGATACCGTGAATAACGCTAAAACAAATGTAAACAAAAGAAAAATATAACACCGACACAAAAAACCAAAGTGAGGGTACTTGGAAAAAAAAAAGAAGAAACCAGCAGGCCAAAAACAAGTGTGGACGAAAAGTAAGAATCCCACTTCTGATCTTCGAAACCTGATCAGAAGTGGCTTTTTTAAAAAAAGAACCGCACGTGATGTGCTTAACAATCAAATTATCTATTTACAACATTCACAATACACAAATAGGAAATAAATGAATCTAACACAGAAAAAGAAACCGCACTAAAAATGGGCAGAGTGACGACGTATTTTCTAAACGATATGTTGCCGATTTCAAACGCGAAACAAAAGTGTCCGTTCCAATGTTCTGCACCGGCTTATATAGGGTTGCCCCTCCACTGGTCTAGATGATTCCAACAGTATATTATAAGACGAGACATTCTTAAATTGCTTTTATACTCTTTATTGCAATTATTGTTAGTAGTAATTAGTTATTAGTAATTAGTTATTGCGATATTCTCTTATTCAAATTCAAATACAATATATAGAGGTGTTTACGGAGTCTTTATATTAAAGTGTAACACAAAAGACAAGTTGTCTTTATAAATATAAGATACTTTTTTAAATTTGAAAGTTATCTAAATTTTATAATTATATATTTTTTTATCTTTTGGAAATCAACAAAATATACGTGTTTAATCTCTCAGAACAACCACTGAAAATGAACAGTCACGGACAGCTTGGCACAGCCACGTAACTTACTGAAGATAACGGGAAAATAGGATCGAGGACATTGTACCAATGTTTGTAGTTTGAAAATTACCATCAAGAAAATGCTCGTATTTGAAATCGTAAACGTTATATGATAGTGGTCATAGGAACCTTACGGGTGAATTGTATGTGGAAAGGGTATCTGCGCTTTGGGTACTGACAATCTACAAATAAAAGAAGTAATGAGGCAGTTGGCCTGTGTGGCCCCGTGTAAGGATTTTACCATCCCTAGAGTATAATAAGCATATGGTCTACCACTCACAAAAATACTGAACGAATAATTACAATATCGTTGTAATTATTTGACCAAAAAATGGAGTAACAGTTACGTCTCTAACAAACTACGTCACAACAAGTAAAGGTCATTTAATTTTTTTAAAGAACAAGAAAAGGTCATTTATTTCAGCAGAGTTGAAATTAAGGAACAGTGTTATTATAATTTTAGCAATTTGAGACATTTTAAAGGGTTACATAAGATCCGGGCTATTGTTGGGCGAACAATATTCTTTTGTTAATAAAGTGTACGTAGTGACTTAGTAAATGTGAGAAAAACAGGAACAATAGAAAAATAATACTTTAAATATACTTATTACACTATGGAGTGTGCTTATTTAAAGGTTAGTTATTCGTTTTGTGTTGTCTTTTTAATCTAATACAGGTATATTTCATATGTGTTTATATGATCTGATCTGATTAACATATGAAATTTCTTAAACAAAGTTTGTTTAAAATTACTATGTGTAACTGAATTAGGGACTTTAAAATTAACAATGTATGTTATAATGCACTTTTTATCGTTATGTTAATGCGTTACGTAGAAACTTATTGTCTAGAGTATATTGATACCTGCCAGAAAAAATGCCATGATTATAACGGTGTCTTTTTTGTCCAATATCTCGTCAGTATTTCAACTTTAAATAGTCGTAGAATTTGAGGGTACGGGGTCCAACCGCTAAGTATTGCAAACAGGCACGCCCGAATTAAGATCACTAGTAACAATATAAGTGCCAACAAAACTGCAATTTTACCTTTGGTTCTATTTAAGGAAATAACTCATCTTAAAAGTTTTATTATTAGTCCAATATTTGTAGGCACAAATTGGAACTCATCTGTTTTATAAATATATGAAATACGAAAGGTTAGTAATCTTTAATTGTAATGAAATCAAGATTCCGCTTACCAAATCAAAATCAAAATCAAAATCAAAAATCTTTATTGAAAATAAGTTTCATACAAAACATTTTTTCATTGTCAAAGCTACCACCAGCTCGGAAAATTATTTCCACAGATCTGTGAAGAGCTGGCACCAGAAACTCAGCGGGATTGTCAATATTCTTTTTATTTTTTAATTAGAACTTAAATTCTAAATTACATAAATACATTACAATACTAACTAAATAATCTTGAAGTAGCCTGATAGCGATCGTTTCATACCCACGGTGCATTATCCTCTGAGTATTCAGATACATTGTAGTATCCTTTTGCACACAAACGTTTCTTGGTTATTCTCTTAAATTTGTAAATGGTAATACTTGAACGTTTGCTGGGACTTTGTTGTAAAACTGTATACATTGTCCCATGAGAGATTTACTCACTTTTTTAAGTCGAGTAACAGGTAGCGCGAGCTTGCTTCTCCCATAAGACATTATGCTATGAAAATAACTATAATACACTAACTTAGCAGTAGTCTCGTCAGTTAAGGATCAAATTTTTTTAACAGCGTACGCAGCAGAGCTAAGTTTACTAGCCAATCCAGCTATATGAGGGCCCCATTGTAGCTTAGCATCAACAGTGATTCCTAGAAAAACTGTGGATCACTTCTATCGCTTCCTCATTTAAAAGTACATTAGCATGCACCTGTTTAATATTAGAAATATAAATACCACATACAGTACACTGTTACAAAATATATTTAAAATTGTTTTACAAACATTACAACAGTAAAGTACTATAAGCTTACTCACAGACTGTCTTTGTGAAATATGGAGATAGCTAATATAATTAAAAAATAGGTAGATAACCTATATAATACATATTTTAATTGGACCTTTTCTCCCTGCGGCACGGCAGAAATCCAGCAAGGTTTAGTAATTTATATAATCTACATATTTTTAGTTTTTTAGTATTTTACTTTGTCATAATTATTTTATTATATGGTTTGTTTATAACTTTCATCACTTTAGCTAGCTGTTAACTTTTTAAATTCGAATAAAACATCAGATCATGATATTCCTTTGCTTTTAAGAAAAGAATAATAAAACAAGGAAGAAACAATTTAAAACAAAAAATGTTATAAAAAACATGAAATTTTAAGCTCGGCATAAATATTTTAGTCTATTATTTATTTCACCGAGAAGTGCTGCTTTTAAGGAAACAGCAACATGTACTCATATATATTATTCATAACAAACTGCCAGTACACTTCTCTCGCAATTTTGCCATAAAAAATAAGACGAATATCTACGAAAAGCAAAAAACACTTAGTTTTTTTTCATATTATTAATCAAATACAATAGTAATCGAATCGTACGACGCCGATATTGTCTATTGACTGTTTATTTGTAAAACGAATGGAAAAAAAACTATTTGTAATCTTTCTAATAGATCACATATTTGATTCAACATGTATTTTTTGTCTCTTATCACGGTGACTTTAGACGAAGCGAGGCTGCACTCCGCGGTGATGGATGATTGCGATTTATCTCTCTGACTAAAACGATGTCATCTTGGGATTCATAAGTTATAAACGACCACTTTGTTAAGAAATAAAGAAAATAATATTATCAAGATACAAACGGTATTATTATAGAGTATGTCTACATATTCTATAAATCTCCGCTAAACACATTACACAATTGTTGCAATTTAGAAAATATTCAAGTTGTATAAGGCTGTGCTTAACTACCAGTAGAAGCAATTGAAAAAAATATCAATCACTCCATACGATAAATTAGAATCTGCAAGTGTTTATTTTCTATTTTTTATTTTTTTTTTACCAATTAATATTTGAAAGAATAGAAGAACTTAAAACTGTAGTGGCTTTTTTTATTATTTATAATTATTTATTATAAATTATGCGATAGACCATATGTAACGTTGAAAAAATGTACTTAGTAGTCAAGAGGTCGACTCCAGATATACAAGTCAATATACTTGAGACCAGCGCTAGGGACTTCAATGAAGTAAGTTTTAAATTACTTGAGAGAATTCCCAAACACGTCTTCCAGATAGATATCTTATACATTTGAGAACACTTGAATCCATTTATTTTTTGGGTCTGGTATTGAAACATTTGAAGCGTAATAGTAAAAATTATTATTTATGAGGCATTTGTATATTTTTGTATTTTATTGAAATATGTTTTTTGTTAATAGTTTAAGATATTATTTAAGCTATTCTTGTTTTTATAAACATTCTCAAAAAGGTGTTCTCTTTCTATTTGGGTATGTATCACATTACTATTTTTTAAACTAAACCACATAACGGGATATTATATAGGTGTGTTATGTATTTCTATATCCCTCGAGAAAGAATTACTTTAATCAAGTAAGTTCCAGTTTTGTTAAAAGCTCTGTTGCTGCTATTGCTAAAATTAAATATTCTACTAAATATTATACGGATCGAATACCTTTTGTGGACCGTCGTATCAGCTTTTAGGTTCTATTGAAGTTATTAACAAAGATTGGAGAAAACATAAATAATATAAAATTCTAACATGATAATTACAATTATACAGATATGTAAATCTCTTGACGAGATCGAAAATATTCTTGAAGAAACGAAAATTTGATGGTAATATCACAGTGATCTATGTTTTTTTCACGGATTCCGTTTTGGAAGATTAATAGTTGTAGTAAGCGGAGTGCGCTGTCATTGTTAGAGACTCACGAAGCTGACTGAGACAACTCAATTAACTATTAAGAAAACTTTGCTAGAAATTAACAAGTATTACAACTCAGTGTTGTGGTGTCAATGTTACTGCCGCTCACTAAACTGCATGCGTGTGCTCCGAACAATACAGAACATATAACATCTTTTATTGTGCAATAATTAAAGGAAAAATAACTATCTTTTAGTGTACAATAACATATATTTGAAATACTCAAGAAACATCTTTAACTATGTTAATCTTATCCTTTGATATTAATATTGAAAGAAAAATTCATCAACACAGGCAGGACCAGAATTTGAACTTCTGGGAAACGCTCCCATCGTTTTACCAACCAACTCAATAGTTCTAGAATTTTTTTTCTATTCATAATAGTGTCCAGCGATATGCAAAAGACATCTATTAGGCTTCTTTAAAAAACTCTAATCCGTCTCCAGTTACGGAACTGGAGACGGAACTCCAAAAGTCACAGTTTTTATATTCATTTAAAATTTGAATAATGTATATGTTAAAGGCCTAATTATTATATTAACCATTTGTTACATATTTACAAATTGTTAGTTAAATATTATAAAGTAGATTTAAGACTACCTCACTGTCCTCACTTTAATTTTTATAAATGGATAGTTTTTTGGTAAATATTGTGGGTATTGTAACTTATTTGAGAACTTTTATAAATAGCGCACAACTCGCTTTGACACTTTTCTTTTTGTTGGTGCTTGAGTTGGACATTGATATTGGTGTTGTACTGTGAGTAATTATAAATGTTTTTTTATTCTTTTAGTGATTAATTCTTGTGTTATTCATAATAAAACATTAAGTTTAGTCAAGTTTTAATTGATTGTAAGTGATTATAAAAATGGGTGTATTAGAGAACTTCGATTACTTCAAATGAATCATTTGAATTATTCCTAATGATATATTAAGTTTAGTTAATATTTTAATTATTGTAAGTGAATATTAAAAGTGAGTGTACTACAGAACTTTGATTATTTTTAAAGGTTGGTTCTGATGAAAATTTCCATCCCTATTTAACCAGCAGATTAAACTGAATTTCCTCGTATGTGATGTGATTTAAAGTAAAGTAAGTATTTATTTGGGACAAAAAAAAGGATGCAGAACAAAGTTATTGAAAAACATGAATAATGTAAGAAAAATGACAATATAACAATACAAAACAAAAAATGTGAAAAGAAGTAACAATAATGTTTGTAATACATATTCCAAACTAATCGTAGTGTTATGTCTCAAAAAGGTTTTACCACTCAATATTCATTGGGTATTACAATCAACACTTGTTTTTAGAGGCAATCTGCTTCGCTGCGACATGTCGCGGTGTGACGGACGAAACAAGAATCATTATTTTAATGAATTGTAAAAAAACATTTTTTACCAAAAGACATCCGGAATCCATCTTGAGTGAGATGTTTGTTATCTCCTGGTGGTAAATAAGTAATAAAACGACGCTATAATGTCTCTCAAGGAATTTATAATTTAAATTGAAAATTAAGATTCATTATAATTAACCCAGTAATTATATAGCATAGCATAATAATTAACGTATCGAATTGAAATAATTAGACAATGATACCTTACAATTTACTTCAGACTGATTTGAAATTACTTTCTTATAATACTTTTGAAAGGTATGAACTTGTTTCCAATTACCAGTCTCTAAAATCTTTTCCATTGAAAAATTTTCTAACCAGTTACGTGAAGCCACCGCAGACCGTACAGATCATGGGGATGCTTCTACTCCTGCTTCTCTCAAAACTGATTTTATCCAGCCTCCAATTATCGTTCTTGACGTGGCTTTAGGAGTTCCTCTTGCTGTGATAAATAAATCAACTAAATTATTTACTTGTCGACGCTCTTTTGACAGCTCTATAAGGCCACGAATCCAATAGACACAGTCCAAAGCTGTGCATGGATGACTCAACAGCTTCCATCCTGATTGTCGGCAATTAGCTGTATCAGTCTTTGAACCAAAGCGTGGCTAAAATATTATTGAATTACCTTGGTTGCTATACCTGCCATCTTCAACAGTCAGGAGCGTTAGATCATGAACTCTGCGCTCCGACGATAAAAGCAGTAAAATCGCTGTACGTCTCAATACCTGGTACAAGTTAGTCACGTCCGGAATATTATGCATTAAATGTTGTATTACTAATTTAGGGTCCCATATAGGAGGCATCACAGTCTTTTCCTTTGCTATGGAAATTGCTTTTAGCATGTGCTTATTAAAAAAGTCGGTTGAATAGTCAACTCTTCTAGAAATGTTAGTAAAATTTGTGACAACTGATTTATGAACTAATATTGTTTTATATGACTAATCTTCGTCCTTGTGCAAGTAGGCCAAGTATCGAGCGACTTCCTATGGGTTAGGGTTGTTGAAGTCGACTGCGTTACTGGACCAAATTCGTCTTAATGGTCAAATCTCGCCAACTAGACAGAAACAATTGTTTTTCCCGAGGAGACCAATGGTCAATCATCTCTGTGCACCCAAAATCAACCAAGCCTCTAATTGAATTTGCTGTACATTCGGTGGATGTACTCCGGTCACTGTGTCTATTAACACTTGTGGAATATCCGGAATCTGGTAAGGTCCCTGCAGGCTGCGGCGCTGAAGGTCTGCCACCCAGAATACTTTTTCTCATCTCGGTGTTATTAGTATATAATATCCTGTCGCTGTGTTCAACTGAGATAGCACCCGAGGAATGAGATTCGGAGGTGGAAAAACCCAGTCTAGGTTGTACTTCCACTGTTGGCAAAATGCATTGTGAAAAACTGCCTCCTGGTCCAAGATGTCTAATGTCACATACCTCGTAACCACATGAGCCGTTTTCGATGCAAATAAATCAATCTCGGGCGTTCCCCACAAGTGAAAAATTTTGTGAGATGCCTGATATTGCAAACGCCATTCTGGACAAAGCTTCATTCTGGATAGAGCGTCGGCCTCGCAATTGTAACGGCCTGGAAAGTATTGAGCCGTGAAGTGCATGTTCAGGTAATCCATGACCTGCAATATCTGACGCGTTAAATTCAGGAGTGTTTTTGTCCTGGTTTCGCCCTTCTTGTTTATGTAGGACACAACAGTACAATTGTCCGTTAACAAAAGCACATGAGAGCCTAGCAACTGATCTTGTGCATAGACTATCGCCTCGTGGACTGCAAACAGCTCTTTGAGATTGATATGCCATGATTGCTGGATTATTGTCCACTGACCTAAGACTTTCGTTTCCCCTAGCTGAGCTCCCCAGCCTATATCCGAGGCATCTGTCGTCAGTTGATGCGTTATCGGGTTTGAGTTTATCGGTAGAGAGCCCGAAGCAGCCGTCATCCGCCATTTCATGTCTGGAATTACATTGTTTGGAATTTTTAGCCGTTGACAGGGCCGATGTTTGGGAAGGAACCGGCTGTAGTATTGCATTGACCGGCAGTGTAATCTTCCCCGACGAATGCAAAATGTGGTGAAGTTGAGCCTCCCCAAGAGAGATTGTGCTTGCTTGAGGGACCAACTGCCAAAGTTGCAATGTGCTGTTGAAATGCCATGCAGAGCGTTAGGCACTTCGGTGCCGACAAGGACTTCATGCTGAGTATTGTGTCCCACGTAACACCAAGAAATTCTAGACGTTGAGTCGGAACCAGCACAGATTTGTCAAAATTGATCACCCAGCCTAGTTTCTTTATATTCACGACGAAATCCACTTGATTGCTCAGAAGACCTGGACTGATTTGCTAGTAGAAAATCGTCTAGATATACTACGCACCTGATGTTGTGCCGTTGTAGATATTCGGCGATCCAATTTGTTAGCGTCGCAAATATCCGAGGCGCTGAAGACAGACCAAATGGCAGGGACGTCGTTCGCTATTGTAGCTGATCCTCAAGAATCGTCGGTGTTCTTTCGCAATGTTTAGGTGAAAGTATGCCTGGCTTAAGTCTATTTTGGTCAGCCAATTACATTCTTGCAAGAATGTTGGTACTCGAAAGTGGCTGAACAACTGAAACGGTTTCACTTGAACAAATTGATTTTCCCTCCAAAACTTAAATCTAGAGGGCGTTAGCATCGCCAACACTGCGAAGGAAGGAAGTTACTAGACTCATAAAGCTAAAAAGACGGCTTCCGGATGTCTAAACGGAATAAGTAATAACTTTTTAATAAACGCAGTGTTCCTCTTTGAGTGTTCCATTTTGTAAGGTATTATTATATTTAATTTAAAAAAATCAGAAAAATTTTCTATAATTGAATGTATAGTCTTTCGCCTGCAAGTATTTTCCCCTATCCTACAGGGAAAATATGGCCAATTACAGTTATTGAAATCTATAGTAATTAAAACTTTGACAAGAAATTCATTCACATCTTGTGAACAATATTAGACGGCACGGTAAAGGAGAATAAGTTATTATAAAACATTGACGCAACCACAACAAAAATATATATTTATATTTTGAGTTAGTCTAAATATCTTAATGTATAACCATTTTATAGTTGCATGAACAAATATTGAATATTAAAAAAATATATTACATAAATAATTGTCCCTAATTTGTATTTATGAAATTATATTGTATTCTTAGCGATTCTTGCGACATCTGTAATAAGTATAAGTAAATGTGAAATTCAAGAATAAATAGGTAATTGAAAATTACACAAAATCAATCTCTAACGCCGCGATCGAGCGTGCTCACGTCGGATGATGTGGGTTCCTGTGAGCTGTCAACACATTTCTTACAACATTTATTAGATTGAGTTTCCTTTAGGTATTTTAAAACATTATTTATTTATTTTTATAATACGTTTAAGATATTGCGAAAAAATTTAGGTCGCAAAAATTTTACACTAATGCAAACGACTAAAGTTAGACACAAGTGTATGACGGTAGATAATTTTTTAGATTGTTGGTATTCACTAATTTGAAGTTATGCTTTTCATTTTACTGTCAAGCTTTGGGTATTTATTTCTTTGAACATTATTCCATAAATAACGCTCATATTTTTAAATTCACTCAACAATTATGTTATAAAACCTCTTGCAAAACATTTAGGATACGATACGATACGAGACAGCGACACTAGTTTCTTTCACAGTACAATACACTACTACAAATTATTCACAATATACAATATTTACAGAAACCGTAGAACGGATCACGGTGGCAAAGAACAGCAATATTCTCAACAAATAATGACCTCGCATATTTTTTTATTTACTTGTATTTTATTGAGACAATAAAATATATTACTTCTCACTGACAAATATTTTTTTATAATAGCTCCTTAAATATATCCAATTAATTCAATTGAACTTATGAAAATTTATCTTTTACCACTATTAATATTTAATGAATTATTCGAATTTTTATGTAAGAAAATAGATCACTTTCCTTCTCTACTAATGACTAAAACAGTTGCTTATCAAGAAGCTTATCAAATATCACAATTTACACGCTCTCGTATGTAAATTACTCTGAACAACGAGCTTTAGGTGACACGAACAGTGTATTACAGCTAGTTAGATGCTTCACATTCTCTGTTTTGACGTCACTTTATGGCAAATGTGTACGTGTTTTATATATTCAGCTGGAAGTGCTAGAAAGTTTAAAATGTATTTTATTATTAAATCATATCAATAAAATTATTTTGGGAAAAAAAATCCTTGAAATAATTATGTATGACACAATAAAAAAAAGTGCATTACTTTATAAATAACTTACATAAAGTAAGTATAGCCAAATTCTGAGCTGAAATCTGTGAACACACAAATATATTTCCCGGGTGCAAATCAAACCTATGAATGTTTGGCGAACAGTAAGAGTCACTCAACACAAGTATTGTGACATCGTTATCTTTATTTAAGAAAGTTCATTTGTTTATTCTGAATGCATTTTGAATTTCGAATTTTGGAAAAATTTCTTCTCAGGAGGTCTTCTTATGACCCCATGAGTCCGAAATGACCATTGGTCAAAAAGTTTATATATATTATATATATATAAATATATAAATATGCGTGCGTCCGGATTCGACTTTTGTCAGCACGATAGCGGCCTCAGTTTCGCTCGGATCGCTTTCAAACTTTGGTATCCGAACAGAACACTCATTTTCATAAAACAATTTTATCATTTGCACGTGTTGTTGAATGCTATAGCGATCTATGACGATTTGGAAAAACAAAATGAATAAATGACAACCAATTTGACAGATTAGACAAGATGGCCGCTACCAACTGTCAAAGTTCGGAGGTGCCTATTGGAAGACCCATTATATGTCAGATCGATATCGTTATTAGATTTTTTGTCAGACAATTTTCGTCAATCAAATATAATTAAACGTACAACGAAATCATTCTTTTAACATCTCTGTACAAGTCAAGTCTGCAATAAACGTAACCTATGACAGTTTACAAGAAAACTGAACTGTACGACTAACACTAGATAAGTGCCCCTTCTTCTCAGTACTGCTCTGTGCCGCGTTTTGTTTAACGTGCTAATGACTGTCTCCGATCTATATTTTAAAACCTTAAAACCTATTATCACACAACACATATTTAACCAAGTCCTAAAAATCTGCATCTAACTTGGCCTTTTCATTTCAGAAACATACTTTTTTTTATTATGAAGACCAATAACCAACACTTGTTTGAACGCAAATTAAATCAGAACGTCACATATTGGTTGCTCGTTTGCACTTCTCTTGAGTTATAATAACTAATTAACTGCCAGTGAGATTTCGTAACATTTTAAACTTCTTTGATTGAATTTCGCTTTAAGCTCAGATTATGTTACCAACTTTAGCTTTCAAAAGTACTTATTCAGCTTCTCATACAGTGAAATACGTACAATGTTTTAAATCGTGATTAAAAGTAGTAAGCCTTACTAAGGCGATTAAAACATAAATTTTATACAACATTGAATATTAGTTTCGTGCGTGTCAATAAACATGTAAATAAAAGAAGTAACTAGTACTTTATAGTTTTTTATATCAAAATGCATGTGTAACGGTAATAGTTACACTATTTGGTCTTTGAAATGTTCCCTTAGCACTAGTCTTCACAAAGATTCTGAAGGTTAGTGCAATGGCCATCATTAAACATAGTTCTTCTAGTTCTTCATATATAAAGAATAAAGTCCTAGTGAAACAACTTATTCGGAGTAACTTGAGACGCTTAATTCATTATTATCTTTAATGACGTTAAAAAACAGTTAATTCGATATCAGATTTTTAAGATGAAATAAATAAAACGAAGACAATCACGCTAAAGATACAAATTATATTATGTTATTTTATATATTACTTAAAAGTTATATCACCATATTACGATCCTAAAGCTTCGTTCTGTAATTACTTTGCAGTGTTCTGTTTAAAACGTTTTGTACTTTAACGAGAAAACTTTAAACAGATTTTAACCACGGCGAAAGCTAAATTCGATTTTTATAGAGGTTAATTTATTTCTTGTTCTTTATAGATAATTAAGTAGATAATTAGATATAAATACTTTTATATTTTTTTAAATATTTGATTCAATAATTGTAATCATTACTATTAAGGCGCAATTTATATTACGATATGTCCTCGTAAGCCCGAGTATTTCATTTTAAAGGTAATTAAATAAAAGTGTTACCATCAGCTGTCATTTTATGATTACGGACTCTTAATATTCAGAATGAAAACTGGCAAACAAAAAAGATTATGAATTTATATTAGTAAATATAAAAGATATATACTAATATTAAATTATTAATACGACAATAACTTCTTAGAGAGCAAGGGGAAAATAGAATCAATTTAAATTAGCCTCTTGATTGATGCAAAATAACAAACGATATAATAAACGATAACATAATGTAAAGTTTATAAGAGACCGTATAACTTGTTCAGGTCAACGTCCGCGCCGTATTAAAGTAGGTTTTCTTAGTATAAATATAAAGAGGAAATGCCTTTAAAAGTTTTCTTTAGACCTCGTATCAAAATCATGTTTCTAACGACGAAACTCTATATGTATGTTAAATAAAATGATGTAAGTACTCATATGGTGTATAAACAGGGATGTCGGCAATGCCTGTATCTTATGTTAGTATTTCTTAAGCTGATCACTCTCCTGACGGCTCATGACGTGTCTGTTTGTGATAGCAACGCTTTACCGTTCACGGCTGCAGCTGCTACTTCAATTGTTTATTATTGTATATAGCATTTGTAGTAACTATTCCTCACTAACTTATCCGTTTTATGTTTGTGGAAATTACGTAATAGAGAACGATTACATCATAATTTCACATTATTTATAATGTTAGCAATTTCATTATAATTAAAATTTTATAATTATCTTTAAATTCAACAATAAAATTATTCTTATAAAGAATTATAATCTTCTTCATCATAAAAATAAAGTGTTATATTAAACAGATTTGCTCAGCGACCTCGTCGTTGTGTTGACGATCGACTCGGCTTGATAATGAAATGGGTCAAAGAAAATTTAATTTCTTGGCGCCGGATGGCGACCTAACCGCTCTGTCGTTCACATTTCACTTTTGGTAGTTTCAGCTTTCTACAGTGATTAACTTTTAGTGGTTTTAATATACTTATTACATCCGTATAAAATACAAATCAGTTAAATTAAATCATACTCTCCAATATTTTAACAACGAAAGCAATTGTTACAAAACTAGTAAAATAACTAACATCTAAAAATTATAACTGTAACGTGATAAACTCAAGAAACTTATATAAAGCCAGGAACAAATCAAATTATCAATAATGAAACTGTTTACTCCGTTCTTGTATTTTGACCTGTTCAAACAATGTACCTCTATTCAGAGGACAAAAGCGTGCAAGCGACGTGGAACAAGAATTATATATTACTACTAGTTGAGAGATAAAGATATGTCCATTTATATTAAACTGTATTATTACTATACTGAAAATAATATGTTATTGAAAGGATCACAATTTGAAACAAGGTTATTTTCTGTAGCTCTAAATAATATATATTTTTTCTTTAATATCGATTAGCGGTATATTGAGGTAGACCGTGGACCGGTTAGTTACCTGTTGGTAACCAACCATTCCACGGTTGCGACGGACCACGGACCACGGACAAGAGTCGTTACTCTTCGAATTAGTTTGTGTAGAATCCTTAAATCATGTTATGAACGAAAGTAATAAATATTTAGTATTTACCAAAACATTCGAAATTCTTTATGACATAATTGCTTTTCAGCATTGTTAACCATGATATCAGATATTGTTAAGAATCTAAGCTAAGCGCAAAGCGCAAGGTCAGGAGCAATGTCACACATTGCTTTAGCGGGGCGCGGGCGCCGGGCAGACACAGCGGGGCCCGGGCGGAAGGAGGAAGAGTGGTAGTGGCGTGGTTCGGCAGTCCAGTCAGAACGACTTTGCTCACGCTCCTATTCGTACATACATTGTGATTCAATACAAATTTATTATACGGTCCACTCTTTTATTCTATCGTCATCTTCATCTGGATATTCAGTTCTCCCTACCAGATAGGCACAGGGCTCTGACTTCAATAGATATCTTATATCAAATAATGAATATATCTACAATTACTTGATAAATAAAATTTATACTATAAATGTTACGTAAATTTACACAAAATGGGTAAAAGCAGTGCGAACGTTGTACAAGATTTTGTCACTAATAATTCATTTATCTTCATTAAAACGACCCCTTTAAAATATTACAAAAATACGAAATAATTTTTCAATTCACTACTAGGACAATTGAACTCGACTTTAATAACTACAATACATGAATTACCAATTAATCTTTCATTAAGTTTTAATATTATTTATTCATTTCATTTATATAAACTTTTTCTAAGCCTTCGTTAAGTTCGGTCAAGTTGTGGACTGAGAGTTCGGCAAAGTGCTGAAACTAGTTTTATCCGGATTCAGATTGAATGATAAAACTGTTGTTTAAAGAGAACAGACGAAACAGTTTCAGTTATTTCTGTTATTTCGCTCAAAGGGGACCGAAATATCCTCCTCTATTAGATACGTAACAGCTACATTGTACTCATTTTAAGATGAAAAGGTGTATATTTAAAATCTATCATATAACAATTTGATACTATTTTTGTCTATAATAATTTAATAGACAGAAGACAACAAAGAATAGATGTCGGAATAAACCAAGATAAATACCTAAATCAAAAGTCAAGCACAAAATTTATTTTAAATATTCGCAGATATTAATAAAGATGTTTTTACAGTTTTCAAAACATTCGATTGTCTTTCCAAGTATTCAGTTCATCTAATAATAAAATGTTGTGATGCAAAAACTTACATGAATACATTATTTTATTAGACCTTTTTTTTTTGTTTGCCTTGGAAAAATCCATTACGGATACCCGCCGGCCAGGAAGGTGATGGCCGGAGGGTTATGTGGGACTACTGGGCAATCTTGTGCAGGTACTTACCGAGTGATCCGTGCCCCGTGAGCACCTGCACAAGACGGAACGTCAGTGTCCCATGTCGCCGGTTGATCCAACGGTCCAAGTGGGGGCGAACTGCCCCCACTGTCGTCAGACCGGCGGCTGGGGACTCGAAGTCCCTCGTCCACCGTCGAATCAGGGCTCTGCTGCCTCGGATCTTACCCCCGTGGTCCTGGCTTTCGCCCGGTGCCAATACACCCTGGCGAGCACCTCCGCCTGCAGCTCCCAAGGCGGACCGCTCGCCAGGAGTGTGGCCGCAGTGTACGACACTGTACGATACCCCCTGATCATCCTCACCGCTAAAACCCTGTGTCCTTTGCAGGAGGGTCTTAGAATCGGCGGTGAGGGACCCCGACCATATGAGGGCACCGTACAAAGCCATACTTCTCACGATGCCGGCATAGAGTCGCCGGCACGGAGCCTGCGGCCCACCGACGTTGGGCAGAAGCCTTCCCAAGGCATCGCGGTGAACAGTTACTTCGGGGCTAGAAGGGAGAAATGAGCCCCGAAGTTTCATCTTCCGTTCAGGGTGAGACTCAGATATTATAGCTGAGCCTTCACCACCAACTCCTCACCCTGGACGGAGATGGAGGCCCGCCGAGGGGCATTCCGGCGAGGACTGTGGAAAAGGATGGCTTTCGTTTTGGATACGGAGACCTCCAATCCCAACAGCCCTATGCCGTCCGCAACCAGCGTAGCGCCGACTGTTGCCAGACGGGCCGCCTCCGCATATGTCCCTCCCCTGCATGTGACGAGGGTGTCATCCGCGTAACACAACACCCTTATCCGCGACAGGAGAGGACAGCGGAGCAGCCAGTCTTACCCGAGGTTCCACAAGACCGGTCCCAAGACAGACCCCTGTGGAACCCCGTGGCATACGCTACGCCGGTGTATTCACTGTTCGCCGCCAAGGCTTCCAACAGTATCCGAAGATAGGGAGGCACTCCATGGAGAGTGCACTCCAGAATGCCTCAACCAAAGTCTCAAACGGAAGACTGTTGAAGGCCACGTCCAGCGACACCGCCAGGACCACGTCCCCCTCGCGAGTTGCCTCTTGGGTCAGGTCTCTCAGAGCCGTCAGGGCGTCGATCGACCCGCCCTGAAGCCGATCTGGGCATCCGAGAGACCCGGCTCCACCTCCTCAAGGTGTTGGACAAGACGGGGAGAGAGAATTCTCTCGAAGAGTTTGCCCGTCTCGTCCAGCAGCACGATTGGCCTATAGGAAGAAGGGGAGTCGGCAGAACGACCGTCCTTCCGAAACAGGCACAACCTGCCCTCCTTCCAGGCCTTCGGGAACTGTCCAGTGCGCAAACAAAGGTTGAACAGCTCCCGAAGCCTGCCCCCCAAGTATTCCAGGGCGCGGAATAGAACGCGCCCCGGAATACTGTCCAGTCCCGGCGCAGTACTTCGGGCTCGGAGACAACTCAGAGCGACCTCCGGCTCGGCCTCTGTGATGTCCGGGAAAGAATCCACCCCCCCAATAAAAATCAAAATCAAAAATCTTTATTGAAAATAAGTTTCATACAAAACATTTTTTCATTGTCAAAGTTACCAATGGAAGAAGGGGGGGCCTACACAGGAGGCGAGTGGCCGGTGGATTCCGGGAATAGGTCCTCCACCAGCCGCTCGAGGAGATCCGGCTGATGGGACTCCATGACCGGGGCGCGAGCGGTGCGGAGTTTGTTCCGCGCCACCCGATACGGGCGCCCCCATTGGTCCCTAACGAGACTTGCCAGGATCTCCTCCCGAGCCAGGTCCTTCGCCTTCCGAATGGCCAGCCGCAGAGTCGACTTCTTTCACGGTAACGACTCCGCAGCTGGGCCTCCAGGTCCGGGTCGAAGTCGTGACGACGGCGACACCGGACGAAGGCCCTCCGAGCCCTGCAACAGGCCGTCCGAAGTTCGGCTATTTAGGACGACCAGACCTGGACGGCCCTACGCCTAGCGTCCGCGGCGTGGTTCACCCAGGCCGCGGATTTGGCGTTCAGGTCGCCGAGAAAGATGACCTTCCCCGACGCCTGTCTGCCAATCGCCGCATTAACGGAGTCGAGGAAAGTCTCAAACTCCGCCAGTCGGCGATTGTGCCTCGAGGCTTCCTTAAGGGCCTTAATCATGGTGCCCTTAAGGTTGCCAGACTTACGGCTGACTTCCAGGATGGAAGTAGCGCATTTTCCCGCCACGGCTAGTAGCTCCTAGGCCCCCAGGGATTCTGGGTCAGGCCTACGAGAGCCCTGCAGAGCTTCCTCCTCGGAGCACGTAACATTGCCGGAGAACGGCGCCTCCCTACGAAAGGCCCGTGCTGCCAGCGCCTTTTCGAACTCCATGTCCTGGGCTTCGAGGGCAAGGGCCCGTAAATTGGCCTTCGCCCGAGACAGGCCAGTCCCTAGCAAGCTCGCAGTGACGCGTCCAAGACGAGCGGTGTTACATTTTGCAAATACAGCACTTAGCTCAGAGTCGCTATCGGACGCGTCACTGGTAATCTCAACAACCCCGCTAAGGGGTCGCTTGCGCGAGCGTTCGACCTCGTGGTCGGACATCATGTCCGAACCACAGAGGTCTTTTAACCTCAAAACCTCAAAAAACTAAATAAACACACAACCATCGGGGCCCTGAAAAGAGCCTTTTGAATTTCCGATAACATATGTTAAAAGCTTAATCAGCGTTGAGAATTATTTTTTCATCAATAGTTGAGTATCATCCAATTTATAACGTCACAGCTTTATGGAAATTTACTTCTATGCTGGTAATAGTGAGAATTTATAACGAAACTTGTTTAGATGTATAATAAGAGACAAATTATTTTATTGACTCTTTAAAACTATATAAATGTTATACATTAGCTTCTAATACGTGTGGTATTACAAGCTATTATTATGGTACTCAAAGTTTTTAATCCTTGTCTTTGCGTCTATCACTTAAAGCTTTTGAAATAAATCCCGACTTTACTTTCTCCCAATTATTTATGATGTCATCATTTTCATAGTCTTGTAAATAAATTATTAAATGACTTATAAAAATATTAATCCTAAACATCATCAATTTGCTTACAAAACAATTCAATTTTATATATCTTAAATTAGAACTAAAGTTATGTGGACATTTGTAAGTATGGATTTAGTTTTTAGACTATTAGTCTCTAAAAACATTTAAAGTGTACTATTTTTTCGATACTAGCTACGTGTGTAGTTACGTCAAATGTTTCTTTTTTGATAATTTCTATTAGAATAAACGTGCATTACTGTGGACTATTAAAAACAACCTTTAATAAAATAATAATTCACGGGAACATATCTACGACATTCATATCAATGCAATCAATTAAAACTAATGTATATATAAAGACATTATATTAAATAAATATATTTAATTCTGTGTCTTAAATTTTAGAGTAAAGAAATCTTGTCAAAAGACAACTTTTGAATTGTATATATTTTTTTTATTTCAAATAATAATAATTAGTTACGATTTTGCTTTTAAAATATTCAATGTTTTCACCAATATCGTCTGAGGTAGAAATGAAACGACGTTATAAATCAGGGGGAGAACGTCGCCCTTTCCCTGGTTTCTGAGTGGAGGGTGATAAAGCTCAACAATTTCTCTAAAGATATACCTTTTGAAGATGGTATTAACGTTGCTCAAGATTTATCTTATTCAAGAATCACAAAATCCAAGGATTATATTATACGTCTGCTTATTATATTTTCTTCAAGATTATTTACCTTATCAAGTAGTTATTTTATTGTAAAAACCATGGTTTTATCATTTGAATATTTAATTTTAATGTGTTGTTAATAATCAAAACTGTTTTTCAGATAAAGGTAAGACAAGGGATGATTTTTGAGTGTTTTTTATGATACTATGTTAGACGTTGATGATACTATATATACTTGTATGATAGTAGCAGAGTCTCAGCCAGTTCAAGTCATCCACATTCCCACCGTCCACCCTGGGACCTACTACAACCGCGCCGCCGCACGACTGCAAACTCAAGCTTTGTTAAGCGGAGAATGCAAGGCAGATGGCGAGCGTTCTGCGCCCCAAAACAGAACCAAATCACTAAGGAGCATACCTGAAATAAACCGAGTGAGCCTGTAAACTTCGAGGCGGTAGCTCCGCCAGTAGGCTAGGGCACAGTGGGCTAATCACCTACTTACCCGAAAATATTCGATTCAAGCAACTGAAACAGAGCAGAACAGGATTTAGGCAGGGTGGGAAAACGATTTGACGTACGGAAGTTGGATGCACCTGCAATTGCAAGGAAATTCGCGGCTGAATTGCAGAACCGCTTCTCCGTTATGAAGGCAGACGAAGACACATTAGACTCGGAGTGGAATCAGATCAAAATGGTCTACCAGGAAACCAGCTCCGAAGTCCTAGGACACCAAATAAAGAAGTGCGACGAATGGGTAACGCAGTCGACTTGGGACCTTATTGAGGCTCGTAAAGCGCTCCACTTAAAAATCCTGGAGACACGCAGCGATACAGAACGGGCCAACCTTCGATTACAGTATCGGCAAAAGCATTTGGCCTCGTCTTTTTCCAAGATTCGGTTTGTTAAATAGTTTAATTTTTGGACGGGCCCTTATGGTTCGTGAATATTGAATCCCATGTTTAATCTGATAATAATTGCTCGTCCTCGTGATCCGGTCAGACTGGTATGCCAGCTCGAGATGTGAATAGCACCTTCTCCCAACAACACGGCTCATTGGTCTTGACTGCGGCGCATGACGAGGCTGGTCAGGGAGCATCCCAGATGGATGACGATAATGGCTGATTCTCGCAGTGCTGAAGTTCTTTATAATTTCACCAGATAGTCCATACATCCTGACACTTTTCTAATTCACATTATTTTTTTTCTCCTTAAATTCGCTTCATCGTCACCCCGCCATATAAATTTTCTAAGTCATGAAGTTAACTGAGTGTAAAAATTGCGCCACGTAATATTCAATTATTTCTCACATTACCACAATAGTTACCTACAATTAACAATTCATTTTTAATCATTTTTTAACTTGTTATTTAGTTTTTTAAGACGATAATCTTTTAAAAGGATCACTAAAACAATTTCATTACAAAATACATTTCCAATGTCAGAAGTCAAAACGGGTTCTTCTTTTCATAATTAATATATACGAGTATATATATATAATATAAGTTACACAATTTTTTTATAATATAGGTATAAACAGACAATCCTCTTGCTACTAATATTTCAATTTTACAGTGATTTTTAATTGTGATGTAAAATCCCTAAATATTTTTAAAGCCATATAGAATTCAATTTTGGAACAAAGAGATTTGAACCTACATTGGAACGTAAATTAAAAAATTTTACGCTTTAATGAATCTTTTATTGATCTGATCGCATTCGACAATTCTTCAATATCTGCGAATACAATATCACCTCATATAATAATAGATTTCAGTTTTCAATAAGAACGAATAATAATAATATAAAATAATATAAAATACTTATTTTCAATATAACTTATTATTAATAAGTATACATGTATCAGAGAATGATGTGCATATGTAAATATTATTCTACATGTATTATTGGCAGTTTAAACAAGTAATTCTATATTATATTCAAAGATCATTTTAGAAGTTTTAGTACTAATTTATTTCAATGACATTTTATTTATTAATATGTTAAAATAGTAAGCTTTATTCATGTATACTAACTAATATACTATAAGGTTTCGTTGTATGCGGTGGATACGTTGTATAGAGAAGCGAATATAAAAAAAATCACATCAAAAACTAAACTTTACTTAGCTGGAAAATGTAGGGAGACGGTGCGAATTTTTCTAAAACTAGGATCCGGCAACCGTGCGCGGCGGGTGTTGAGATGAGCCCTTCTCCTTTCTTCTATTCTTGATAACTTTTAAATGACTAAACATTTTTTCAATCTGTTTTCGCTATAATATCCGCGTTCGGCTCAAACATACATGAGAAAATTTTTAGCTTATTATCTCATCGCATTCTGGAGACAACTAAACACAAAAAAGGTCTTCCAAATGGTCAATCACAAAATCTATTAGGTTTATAGTAATGTAGTATGGCCAGTATTGCAATTAAAATGTGTTGGCTGGCCGTTATTTAACAGTAACAATATTTCCTCATTATACCTCTTCAATCACATCTGTAGCAATGGTGACTAACGAAATCTATTATATAAAAGGCGCATGTAATTGATTGATCAAATCCCTTAAATAATTTGTACTTTTTTTTTTGTTTTGGAAGGTTTTATGAATATTGCCACACCGTAACTTTGATTTACAGGTAAATGTGAGTATAAAAGTATACGAGTATTTATATGTTATAAAATGAGTGATGATAATATTTTTTTTAATGGTTTTTTAATCTCTTGTTGGTTTTGTTAGAGATTGTGAGATTTAATATATCATGTAACTTGAAACGCGTTCTGGTTGTGTATTTAGGATTTTTTGAAATATATTGGGGACTAAAGACGTTGCTGATTAGCTAATAGTTTGAGTAAATATTTTTTACATAATACCTACAATATAAGTCCTTGAATACATTAGAGATGATATAATTGAAATTTGGAATATAATGAGATAAACTTATCTCACTGAAATCGAGTCGGCCAACATTTAATATGGGTTTTAATTTCACATCGCTTTCATATTTATGTTATTTTGTGTTGCTTTTGTTAACAACAAAGACAAGCGAAAACGGTATTCAAGCAAATATTGTTCTTAATAATAAAGCCGAGAACGCGATGTTCATTTCACCATTTTGACGTACCATAATTTTGACAATAATACTAAGAAAATAATTTGAATTTTTCTCAGTTAGAATTATAATGTTGTAGAGTATACCTGTAGTTTGTAAGTATTATTTCACTTCATAGTTATGTATAGATAGATATCTTTATTGAAAGGTTCTGAAAGCGGCTTTACCTTTATCAATAAAAGTTACGAAAGCAGTAACACATCAAAACTTTTTCGAAAAAACTTTTAAAATTCACTAAATAATTACAACAAAAAATACCCTATGGCATGATGTAATATTCTTTATGGTACAAAAACGAGATATAGAATAAAATACCTCGTTCGACAGGGTCGATCGTGTTAGGTAGATTCCCGTCGGTCGGATTGACAAAGAAAAACTAGCCAGCAGTATTCTACTGGTCATTACGAGTCTTATGACGGATCACTCTGCATATATTGGGTGAGGGGGGAACAACCACCCACCCCTATCTCCTAAACGAGGGGTCGCATCAAAAAACTTTTCGTACAAAAAAGTTTCCTCTTTTAATTTGTTAATTTTCTAAGATTTTTCCGACAAAAAATTTTGCCTTCTTCTGTGACTTTTTTCGGTTTTTAACTTTCAACCCCCTCAGCTCTCCAACCCCTCGATCGATTTCCCCCGTTCAAGAATTTAACCTTCATTTTGTCCTTAAGAATGTGTATACCAAGTTTGAAAATCCTCCATCAATATTTGCGACCTGTAGCGTGTCCCAAAGGTTTGCACTTTCACCCCCCCTCCCAGCCACCCCTTTCACTTTTTCCAAAAAATCGAGATGTTTCGTTTGTCTTACTAATTTATCCTATCGACCTGTGAAGTCAGATTTCGCCCATGATGAATTTGGACTGATGGATCATATATACATATATATATAGAGGGATATATAATTTTTTTTTTTCGACGGATTCTCAATCTCCAGTTCATAAACGGCGTAGCGCCCCTACTCTGGGGTCTGGGTCCCGTCATCGCATCGATTGCAATAGGTAGATTCATCTATGGAATCTACCTAAAATAAGGTAAAGTGATTTTAATTTGTATTCAGTGAGGGTTGTTAATTTTTCTATAACATTTCTCTTGAATTGATAAATATTTGTCATTTCGTTTTTTTTCAACGTTTAGCTGATAGTATTAAGGCGTCAGTCAGTATTGCTAGTGCACTCTATACATTATATGTATGCATTATGTGATTATGGAATTTTCTTAGCTTTTTACAAATGTATCCCTGACATTATTGCTCGAACCGTTATATGAAACATCTTTTAATACTTTTTTGCTGTTGGATAAGAAATAAGATATTCTTTTTTCGCTTTCTACACCAAAATTTAATATTTTTTTCATAGTATAGGTAACAAAGAATTTTATTTTGATACAGTTATTATGCATAAAAAGGGTAACCACAGTTTTGAATAAGATTTAGTATACAAATAGAATGTGACCTAGAATAACACAAAAGCTACCTTTTACAGCGGGAAAATACTCTATTTTCAAGGAAAAATTGAATAATTCAATATTTTTTAAATAGATGGCGCTATCTATACTGTTAGGTTTTACACAAAGTTCACGTTGGCAAAGTTGCATGGGTCAGGTAGTATATTATAAATGGGTCATACGGGGCAGTTACACTTAGTAATTCTTGTGTTCGTTATAATAAAATTTAAAACACCATATACTTGAACAATAAATTGTGCTGGGGCTTATATATTTATGTATCTCACAGAACCCGAACCTCTTCTACTTGACTCTTAGTATAACCCCAAAATTTCATAATTTTCCATGAAATAGTTTTCGAGCCTATTCGTGACAAAGAATGTGAAAAAGTCTCCAATAATGTGCTCCGCTCGCTTCGCTCAATTATACACCCTATACAATTATTTATGTTACTGTTTATTGTACAAGTGGTTACCTTTGTTAAATTTCCTTAGACGGGGGGTGTACTTCTTTGAAAGCTGGTGATTTTTAATTTTTTCTTTCTTTCTTCTTGTGCTTACATAAACTAAGTACTTACTTAGATAAAGAGAGACGAAGCTTCTTAGCATTCCATGGATTCACCGTGCGGGTGCCGGAACCATCGCGTTGCAAGAAGAGGAGCGCAAACAATGCCTGGGACTTGCGACCCAGGTGTAGGTTTAAGGGACCCCTTTACTATGCGCATACACGCTCACCTTTATTGTTCACGCTACTCTCCCTACCTAACCAAATATCGTAAGAACCTACTAAAGTCGCCTAGGAAAAAGGGTTCCAGAAATGAACTGATGATCCTTCTAGAAAGGCCAAGATCCTTAAATAAGTTGTAGAGAGATTTTGCTGTTACCTCTCGCTCCTACTTCTACAGCGTACGAATTAATTAAACTATACACAAACTATAAATTTATTCCTGATCAGTTCGTTACATAGTTCGTAATACTTGTTAAGCATAAATATATGATCTTTGGATATAATTGTTTCCCAGGGTACAGTAAGCTCCAAAAGTATAACAAGTATATATTTATAGGATATTTATGAAATACTATTAGTTTTTTGTTAATGTTGTATGTACGGAGCACATCATCCGGTCATCCTATGACACTGAGGCGGTCTTTTCAAAATCAGTGAAAATTATTATCAATACCGCCAGCGTTACAGGCCTACCTTTCCAAACACCACTTTGTATTTTATTTGTTTAATTTTTTCATTTCTTTTTATTTACTAATTTAGTAGTGCTTATTATATTTTAATTATAATTAATTGTGATGAATTTTATATGTGCTTTATTCCTTATAGTCATATACTTTCTTAATTTTTCTTTATTGTTATGCAAAAGTTAAACGAAAACGATATATAAATATGTAGTAGATATATAAAATTCACAAAAGACCCAATGTACATATATTTATTTTGAAACCGAAACAAACACAGGCAACCTTTACTAACTTTTTAATACTGCATGCAGACTTGTTACAGAGACTCAATAACAAATTCCTGCTGAGAATCAGAAAGTAAAAATATTATTATCATTATTGAATAAAAAACGTTTGTCCTCAAAGTTTATGTTAAATTGTGAGATCTCACCCTGGAGTCGCAACGTTACGTATTATTAAAAAAAACATAATTTTTAAATCTTCAATTTATAAAGCACTCCTCGTGTCAATATAACACTAAAATAAGATTCGATTCATTTTGAGTCAATATTCATAACTTGACTGTACAATTAGAATACATGTTCTATTTATATATATATTATTTATGGTTTTTAAATTATTATAGTATAATCTTTTATATTAGCGATATCATTACTTACAGTTTTTTTTATATTATATATATATTGTATTATTTTAATTATTAATGTAATTTTATATATTAAACGGCTGCGATACAGTTTTATACTTTTGTAGTCGTTTACGATATGTGTTTGTTTGATTACAGATGAAAGTTGTAGTTTACAAAATTCAATTCAAATTCAATATGTCATAACATGTGTGTAGCTTTAAGAATTTTTGAAATAAATATATTAATTATGTACACAATACTCTAGCATTAAACCTATTTATAAGTGTTTGAACCATAACTTAAAAAAAATGAACATACCGATAAGTAGTGTATTCAATGTATCGTATCAAATCAAGTACAGGAGGTTGGCGTGTTTGTTTAAATGTAGAAGTTTAAGAACAAAATATATTTTAAGCATCTACGCTGACTGAATAAATATTTAATCTGCACTTCACATTATGTTATCGCTAATATGCTTTAACAGTATTCGTACGAGACCATAAGATTAAATTAAAAATGAATTAATAAATAAATTGAAGTGTGCTCAAATGTATGAGAATTGTGATGTAGAAATGAAATTGTATTTGTAAATCTCTCAAATAATTTTAAATTAAATAAATTAATTTAGAGTTTAATAGTAGCTGGAAGAGAGATGACGCACAAGACAGAAAAATACTGAGATGGAGATAATTTATATAAATTTAATAACACAATTTAATAACAGAAAATTTCGATCAACCCAGGACCATTTAACAAACATTGAAAGTGAAATACTTGATTCCATTGCTAATAATAACTATATGGTGACTGTTGCTCTAGACATTGAAAAAGCATATGAAATGGTCTGGAAACATAGACTTCTTAAACATTTATATAATATTGATATCAAAGGGAACACTCTTGCATTTGTCAGAAATTTTTTGGCACAAAGATCAATTCGGGTAAGAATAGGCGATGTGACTTCTAACTTAGTTCCTTTAGAAAATGGCCTACCACAAGGATCTGTGCTTAGCGTTATTCTGTTCTTGATAGCTATAAATGAAGTTCTTTCCTATACAATAAAACCAGTAAAAGGATTTCTCTTTGCCGATGATTTAACATTAACTTGCAGTGGCAGAACTTTACAACCTACTATAAAACTTGTCCAAAATATACTTGATAATTTACAGAGATGGTCATTGACATCTGGTTTCCGATTTTCAGAAAACAAAACAGAATTTATTATATTTTCTAACAAAAAGAAGAAACCCAGAAATATAAAATTAACATTAAATGAACACAATGTTAGAGAAGTTACTAATTTAAAAATTTTGGGTCTAACTTTTGATAAAAATATGTCTTGGATCACACACATTAATAAATTAAAATCTGAATGTAATGAACGGTTAAATGTAATAAAAGTCTTGGCATCTTTAACGTGGGGATCAAATAGAAAATGCTTAATAGCCATATACCGGGCTCTAATTAGACAGAAACTTGACTATGGTTCTATAATATATGATTCAGCAAATACAAGAACTTTGAATACCCTAGAAAGCATCCAAAACACCGCTCTTCGATTAAGCATAGGTGCTTTTAAAACCAGTCCAATCAGAAGCGTATTGGTGGAAGCTGGAGAGATACCATTACAATTAAGAAGGAAACAGCTTGCTCTGTCATATGCCGTTAATATTCTCTCCCAACCAGAAAATCCAACTTATCATTATAACACAAAATTATCAGCCATTGATTCAGAGTACCAATTTAAAACAAATCTTAGACAACCCTTAAGAATTAGAATAAAGAAATATCTCAAAGATATAAATTTTAATATCCCCATGGTTTATAGAAAAACATTGCTCAGTTCTGGCCCTTGGGAAAAATTAATTTTTCCCATTAATCTAGACATAGCGGAGAATCGTAAAGGAATTACCCCTTCATGTATCTATAAACAATTATTTCTCGGATTTAAGAACAAACATATAAACGAAAAGTCATTTTATACGGATGGATCCGTTATGAATGGCAAGTCAGGGTGTGCTATAGTCACCAACGATAAGTATTATCGGCATAGGCTTTTAGATTATCAGTCCATATTCAGTTGTGAAGCTACAGCCATACTTAAGACACTGGAGATAATCTCCGGTGAAGATAATACTCAAAGTTATGTGATATACACAGATTCCAAGTCATGTCTATCTGCCATTTTGAATCAAGAAAATAATAACCCCCTCATTACAGAAATCCAGCAAAAAATTATACACTTAATGAAAAACTATTTTAAACTTCAATTGATTTGGATCCCAAGTCATCAAGGGATAGTTGGGAATGAGAGGGCGGATAGTGAAGCAAGACACGCCACAAACTGTTGTTCGATTGATGAAACAATTAAATCAAGTCCAGCGGAAGTACAAAAATACTTAAAATATAAAATAAAGATACTATGGGATAATGTTTGGAAATCGAATAACAACAACAAATTGTTTGAAATAAGAAATTCTGTTTTTGAAGATATCCCCACATTACACTGCAGAAGAGATCAAGTTATCATTACTAGGTTACGCATTGGACATACAAATCTAACTCATCTTTACTTAATTACCAAAAACGAAAAAAATAAATGCAAATGTGGTTCTGATCTAACTGTTAAACATTTATTGATTGATTGCGTAGAATACAGTTTCCAGAAAAATATACATAATGTTCCCAATAGTTTGGTAGAATGTTTAACCGGCAATGGTTGTCACAGAACCTTGGGGTTCCTGAGGGCTGTGGGAATATATAAACTGATTTAATTATTGATATTCTTGTTGTGGTCGCTAATGACCTTAGTAGTTTTAAAGCGACCTAAAATAAATAAATTAAAAAAAAAAAAAAAAGATTGTTTAAGAAACGCATTTCTAATTTTATTAATCGGTCGCTTGGCTGGCTTAAGTCAAGTTACAGTTCAAGGTCGAGCTATATTATTTAACATTGTGTGAGCACAATTAAAATATATTGTTGACTTAAGATACTTTTACGTTGTATAAAATATTCTGTTCAATATCTATAAATACATATATGAGAGATAAACAAAAAACGTCTATAACTACCCCGCCTCAAGTTCTAGTAATGCACGTTGGAGAGATACCAAATCTGACGCTGAAGTTAAAATACATTTGTATTACGAAATTGAATGGTATTAGTGTCTTAGTAACCAATGTTAACAGGTTAGGACCTTGGTTTGATGCGTATGTCAGGGTTGCAGCAGCTAGGAAACAGCAGGCGTAGTAAACAGATGTGTTAATCACTGAGGATCCTATCTCTAAATTCTGAAGAGGAAATATAACCCTACCTTCAGATTCTTCTTACAGCAAAATTGCTACAGCAAAGTTCAAGCAAGCCATCAAAATTGCGGATCAACCGGGAAAGCACTTTTAGACCGCAACGCGAAGTTATGGCCGCTTTCTAAAGCTACTCTTGGTAACTTTAGCCAGCCGTGCCCACCGGAATTAAACACGGTGAATTACTAACCGGTCCATACAAAAAAAGAGAAAACCTATCTCGTGAGCATTATTTTTACTTCAAACTCGGTCTTGGGCGTCCAACGGAAATAATCCATTATTTTACCAATATTGATGTTATTTACAGAGGACAAATAGTGTAAATAGTGTGTACTTGTTGAAACACCAATATTAGAACTGGTTTCAAAAGCCATTGCAAAAAAAATAAAAACTTTTAAAAACTACATATCAAGTATTCTCTTCGATTATAAGGCAAAAGTTAAGTTCATGACTACGAATTGTTTGCATTTGTTTGTAGATTTTATACCACATCGTAGGTACAAATATATAGAAATACCAAAATTTCATAGGTTCGCTAAAAAAATACACATTTGATTATGATATCACAACGGCTCGCTTTTTTTAAATTGTATTTTATGTTTTTAAGACACGAGTACACTGTTACTAAAGCGTTGCCACGTACTTTACACCTTCAAAGCTCCCTTTATTCAAGGGCAGTCTCAGTACTCAACTCGAAGTGGCTATCAAAGACAATAAGGATCTGAGGATATGGAAATGCCTTCGCCAAGTCGATCACAAAAGAATAGCTGTAAGTACTATCCTGTTCTCGAAGTAATTCACGCTATTTATTAATTTCTATTATTTCTTTGTAAATAATCTAAAAATGGAAACTTTCAGTGACCAAGAGGGTGTATATATAGATATATTTGCAAAATATATTTAATTTGATCCAGCTGTTTAGGAATTATTGCAAGTCAATTTTGATTTAAGGTAACCTTTTTGACACTGATTAACTGAATCACCGTTTATAAAAATACAAGTGCTACTTCCCGTTACCCTAGAGAACTAAAGGTTACTTACTAGGTATACAATAAGGGTTTTGTGTCTACACAAAGGAAAAAGTATAAATACTTTTAAGATCGAAGATGTGAAGTACTTGATGTGGAACACTAAAGCACAGCTATAGTATCAAATATAAGTTAATGCTGCTTTATCGATAGTCTTATGAGTCACTATCTGGTGAAACTTAAAAATGAAAGATATGGAGTACCTAATTTGGAATCTTAGAGAACAGCCAATCTATCAGAGAAAAGAAATTTATTTTTTACTGAGTATACTATAAGTATAATCTATAATACTTATTAAATTCTTAGATTTTTTAACTTAGGATTACACTTCCCTAATTATTATAAAAGAATCTTGGCAACGTTTTTTTGCATAAATAATATTGAAACCTTTAAGAAAAGTAATAAGGCTTTGAGGTTGCCTTCAGCTAAAGCGTAATATACTATAAAAATTTGAGAAACGAAAAAAGTTGTACTAAAAGAAATAACTAAGATCCCATCAAAAACATAACATGTAAAAAAACGCAAATTTAAAAAATAACTGTAACAAATTATTAAATCCAATCTTAAACCATTCGGTTAATTCATTATATAAGGGAGGAGATATGATATCTGGTCAGGTTAGTCATAACACTTTATTTTAATTTCATATGTCAATATTAGAACGTTGTCTCACTTTACCATTCATAATATTAACAGAATAGCAAATAGCCTTTTGAGAACAACGAACGCGTAGAGAACGCCTTAGCTTTGGCTGGTACAGAATGAATTTTTAACATTAAGGCCACCCTTTGTACATTTTTTGTTGTAATTTTTTTAAATAAAGTATAAATAAATAGTCAATTAACATTTCTTTATCTCTCTCATATAGATGTATTTTATATAATTATTTTTGATTAGCTATCATACAACTATATGTTGAAATATAAATAATTTGATGAAAATATTTATAGAATATATCATTGATTATTTAAATTTATATAATATGATATATATATAGGTTTAAACAAAATATCTTCAATATACGATGTTTAAAATTTTATGTCTTTGGGAATTAATTGACTTTGCATTAAGTAAGGTTCATTATTATTCCTGGTATTGTACAGTTGTTTAAAAATATAACTATTATATTAATCGTTATGTTGTTTCTGGATCTGCTACAGTGTATTTATATTTTATTTATTTAAAAATCTACTTCACTTATCATTACACCTTATAACTAATATTAAAAATATATATCTCTCGACTTTATGCTTATATTTTGTGCAAAAGCAAAATAAAATTATCTAGGATTGCGAAAACATTACAATGAAATGTAAACAACAAGTGTACACTGTTTGTATTCCATTTGATAAATCAAATATAAACAAAACCGCACTTTTATGTATAGATAGTTAGTTAAAGTGACTTTTACGCAAAATGAACTGATACAAAAAAACCTTTTTTTTATTTATGTTGATTAATTTGTATGATATTTGTTGATTTTCAATTTAGTATGGTTAATTATCTATGTGTTGTCACTTAATTAAAGGCCCGTAAATAATATTTCGTAATATTTTATGAATAAAGTTGTTGGTTGAGATTACTATGAACTCCTTGAAATATAAAGGAAAATATTCAGTATTTCATGTGTATTATTTATTATTTTTAATTAACATATTTGCAGCATACTGCTAAATACTATTCAAAAGTAACTGTCGACATTTTGACATATTCATCAACTTTATGGACTTATTTAGTATGTAAGAAGTTTTTTCTCGAAAAATCTAGAATATACTTTATCGGAGGTGATTAGGGCTGTGTCCTGAAACTCTGTGTCTGTCTCTGAAAAATTGACAGTAACTAAATTAGAAACATTCTGATATTAAATTCTCGATCCTCAATAATATCACAAGAAGTTTACTGGTAATACATTACATACATACATTACATTTCAAAAATGCTACATGATATTTAAAGAACAAGACTGCAAGAAGAAGACTTTTAAGCTGGCGTCTAGGAATTTATAATACTAGGGGCGCCAACAGGCTCTCAATTTCGACTCGCTGCGCTCGCGAAATCTCGGGTGCCGTTTGCATATTGAGCGAAGCGAGCCCAGTGTAATGACTCATCGTTTCCCATTGACTTCAATGGGATATCAGTTTTTTGACATGATTTAAAAAAAAATATTTTTTTAAAACCATCACTTAATGTGTGTCTTTTTTACTGCAAAATTTCATAATTTTCCGTCAAGTAGTTTTCGAACCTATTCGTGACAAAGAATGTGAAAAAATCTCCAGTAGAACGCTCCGCTCGATGTGTTCGCTTCGCTCAATTAAATTATAATTTGGCGTAAATACATGAATTTACCGCAAGTGATTGACAGATGAGCCTAGCTAGCAGATTTCCTTTTACTGAGATATAAATTTAAAGTTTTATTTTAATAATAAATGGTATGACTAGTACATTTGTTTTGTGTTCCACGGGTTAAAAAAAATCACTTTTTACCCAAAAAGTCAATATATATAAACGTGTCAAATATTTTGTCGCATCATTCAATCGTTGTATTAATCAGTGGAACGAGTGGGAATTAATTGAAACTTAACAGTAGGTAAAGGTTAAGTATATCCAGGTGATTTTAATGGTTTATTTTTATTTTATTTTAATAAATTAGACGGTTATAATTTTGCAATTTTAGCCTTCTTATGAGGAATGTCTTGTTATTTTTTTTATTGTTATTGTATACACCGACCCCGCATTCACAATTCGCTGATAAATTATGAATCATTATTCGAGGGATACCGTTTTTATATTAGGAAAATATAGCAGTATTTTATTTTTACGATTGATTTTGGCTTGTTTGTTTTCTAAAAATATTTTATTTAAAATTAAATAAAACCTTTTTATTTTGAGTGACGCATAAATTTACCTATTAAATCTGGCGATATTTAAATTTTACATGATGAGCATTACGTCATTATAATGCTTCAATATAAACCTACTCTAACCAATACCAAATAAAATTTAAAAAAAGCATCTGTGCTATAAAATCCCCTCATGATTATAGATAGAATACTAGATTCATCAAAGATCGTTAAAAATGATTATTTAATTGACAGAGGTTCAGTAAAACTTAAATAAGCCCCTTACAAATGTTTGAACTGAAATGCAGCTACTAACCCTGGTTTTGCTATCCAAGAAAAATTTACCCGGAGGAAATAAATTATATTTTAAATATATATACAATGATACCCGTGTATTCTTTTGCATAATCTTACATACACAGCAAAAATAAAAATAAATAAACTATAATTTTTTTAAATAAAGTTTACAGAAGTATTTTTAAGGTTTGGTATTATTTTCTCTAATTATATTTTATATTTGTATATAAAATATATTTTTAGGTCGTAATTATTATATTTATTTATTTATATCTTTTCCCATTTTGAATCAGAGATCAGTATCTGTGTACATCAAGTAGGAGGGCCTTTTCTGATACCACACTTATCGAAATAAGCCCCTCCGTAAATAAACTTTCCAACTAAAAATAAGGTTACGACGGTTCCAAACGCGCCCTTGTCTGAGAGATATCTTGTATGCATAGATTAAAATTTAATTAATTAATATGACCAATTAATTAAAATGGATCACGAAGAGAAGTGAAGACAGAGATTGTAATATGAATATCTGAGTATTTTGTGGTGATCTTTTGAACCCGACGGGCGGAGAGTTCCTTAATGGTGTCTCGGTAAGACAAGGGAGAAAGTAAAAATTAATGCGAGGTTTTATAATTCAAATAAGAATTATTTATGATTTAAAGCTTTCTTTTCAAATTCTTCTTTTATTATTAATATACTACAGAGCTTCACATTATTTTTAAAGGATCTTTTAGTTACGTACAAAGTAATAAATATTTAATTTGGGATCACATCTTTCATTCTCTTTGCTTGTGCTGTGAACAGATAATGCTAGTGGAAATGTAATGGGAATGACGTTTCGGATGGAATAAACAAGTTTGTATAAGACCTACATAGACTTCCAAAGACTAGTAATATTAATACTTCTCTAACAGCTTATTGTGGGTGCAATACGCACCTACAGTATTTAGATGATTTTTGGAAATAAATAAGATAAGATTTTACAAAGTAATAATATATGATATAATATTGTATTATTTCTAATCATCGAAGATTAAAATCGAAAAGGCTATATATATTTAGAACTACGACAACTGGTATGTTAAAACAAAATGTTAAACGTGTAATAAATGTGACATATTTTTTTATTCAATTATTGAATACAACATTAAATATTTAAAAAAATACTAAACATTTGTAAAAAAAAATATTTATAAACCCAAATTTAATTATAAGCACTGTTTGTTTTTAAATTACGAGTAAAAAGAACAAACAACGCAATAATCTAATTTGTATTTAGTTATTTTAGCTTTATTTTATTTGGCGTCATATGTGTAGTAATTTGATGTTTAGTTTTTATTTTTTATTGTTTTATTCGGCAAGATCCTGTCAAGATAGATATAAATCATCAATCACTGTAATTTCGTAAAAAAGAAGTGGGTTTTTAAAAGAGAATGAGATTTATTATTCTCTAACCTGATATTTTAATGTTACAATCTAATACCCCTTATTTTTGTATTATTTTATTTGAGAGAATATAAATATTGTAATGTTATATTATATAATTGAAAATATAACGACTTATTTTTTAAATCCTATGAAAGTAAATTTCCTTTATAGTTTTGATGCTTTTAAAAAACAAAACACACGCCTTGGGCCCGATCGCAACTCTACGACCACTACAAGTTTTGTTAAAAAAAATAATAACTCTGTTAATATAACGCTTTTTATTATATTATCAGTATTTAAGTTAATATATTAATAGCAAATTTAGTTTTGGCAAAGTAAATAAATGTTCATATGTAAATCGTCTAAACCAAGGCTGAATCGGATATCAATTGTTTTTCATATTAAATACTATATATATAACACTAAAGTTTTACAAAATGGTACAACACTTATTTTTTAAGGAATAATAAGAAACTAGTACTTTGACTCGACCAACGGAAATTAATCTTAATCTGATTTCTTAATTACAGTTGAAGTCTCAACTAATTTAAATAATTATTTCGTATCATAATCTATCTTATAGTCGATTTCGACAGAATAACTCGAATAATAAATAAATAATATTAAAAAATGTGTCTTTATATCCCTTTCTTCTAATTTTAAATAATGAGAGGGGAATGAATTACTATTCGTTTGTATATGAACTTTAAAAAATAACTTACAATTTTGAAACTTTATTTACTATCCTCTGAAAACGTGGAAATAATAAACCTTGCTTTGACAATGAAAATCGTACAAATTTAGAAAATTGTTGTATTATATTTCACAAATGGGACGGTAATTGTTCAGTATACGATTGGATTGAAACTAATTGGATAAAGGGATGAAATTTATATACATTATGTTTGATGTATTTCATCCATGTATTAGAGGACTAAATACACCGGCATTCGTAAGCGCTACTGCGGTTTACTTTAGCTTACAACAAATGGAAATGATGCCATTGTGAAGGCTGCACAGACAATCAGTGGTAAATCGGAGTCCTAATTGGTTGAGTCTATTAAAGATGCTTTTAATCTGAAGACGTAGTGATCATCCAGGTTTCGAGTTTTTACAAGGAAATACAACCATGACTTGAGACCCGTCAAGGCTAAATTAAAAATTGACAAGGTTATAGTTCATACCAAGCTATTATTATTCTACTGAAAGTACTTCAATTAACAGGTCCTGGGACACGATAAACATCACCGGTTAGTCAAAGACCAGCACATGAATTTATCGATGGTCAATCAAATGGCAATATTCTGGGATATCTTAAAACAACGATAGATAGTTACTCTAAAAATTGCGAAAGCTGACTATCGTATATGGCGTAGTTCACTTCTATATTTCTGTCATTATTTCTTTATTTAGGATAGTTCTTATCTCAAAAAAAGTTAAGTCAATGCAAATTCTCGGTCCCTAGTTAGTATATTTTTATGATATACAAATGGGAGTACCTCTTTCATAGGGCAACGTATGCATGTTTTCAACAAACTCCTAGACATAGTTCAAGTATTACTCTATAACAAATTGTAAATTTTATTAAGTAACCTATGTGTGCTAACGAATACGATAGGAAGAGTGTAGTTAGTCCTAATGTGCCCACCCGTTCTTAAGCATATTCAATTCTAAAAAATACTCTTGAAAAATATAATTGATTTTTTATATATCTTAATTCCATTTTTTTATTTTTACAGTCAGATCTAATTTAATGGGATATTTTAGAATGAGTTTTGTTAAGAAGGGAATGGAGATTGAGCACGTACCTTGCATCGCACGTTTCATTGCCTGAACTCGAACGAACGAACGAACGTAGCTTCAGTTTATCCCTATTTTAAAAAGGATCATAGGTCGCTAATTTGTAGTATTTTAATATCCACAGTTACAGGTTGTATTCAGAAACCCTTATAAATACAAAATGAACTACAAAAAAATAAGATACAATTTATATCCTTTTTTAATCTGAGACGCACATGAATGTCGAGCGTGAGCAAAGTCAATGATAATAACCACAAGATGGATCCAGCTGGTGCTCATCCGCTATCAATGTCACTCGAACTAATCCAATAGGATTGGAAGTGGTATGGGCTGGCGCTTCCTAGGGGACAGTAAATTTAGTGTTTCGGGATTGCGTTAGTTGTGTGCTAACGTCCAACGGTGGAGCGTCAGGCATGAGGCGCCCGTGTCTAGTTCATGACTGACGAGGGTGAGAGGGTAGACCTAGAAGTGGCCTCGTGGGTGTAAGGTTTGGGAAAAGATTAGGTCTTGGGGTTTTCCTCTCTCTATGGAGCGGCTTAGGAGGGAATAAATTTAGAAATCCGTTCTTTATATAAAAAAAACGATAATATAACTTTTACTACTTTGGAAATCTAGAAAAAGAGACTATCATCACTACCAAGGCAAATATTATATTATTTAGTGATTTATAAATTTGTGTTAAAACTTTAATGTGCTCAATTTTTTTTTTTAATTTAAAAATAACATATATATCCATTTTTAATATTTTACGACATAAAGCCATAGTTTTGACAATAACTTACAAATCACACAAAATAAAAACTTTGCACCTATATTTCTAAGTACCTACTTTAGACAGGTTGTATATATATGGTGTCGTGCAGTGCTAAATACTGATAGATCGATAGATACTCACCAGAAGAATGATAATAAAATGTATAGTAGTACTTCCTAGAACTTTGAATTGTTTCTGTTACTTATTAATATGTTTATTTTTAATGCACAAAATAACGTGGTCATTTATTATCACATATTTATTTGTAAAAAAAACATAAATTCTCAGAATAATTTTAGTTACACAAATTCCCTAAAACGTCAAAAGGATCATTTTGCTTTTAAACAATTTTGGTTTCTTATGTTTTAAGTTTTATACAAGTTTTAACTAACTAACTATATCAATATAACCTTAATATTAACAAACATTTTATTGTAACTATATCAATATAACCTTAATATTAACAAACATTTTATTGTAACTATATCAATATAACCTTAATATTAACAAACATTTTATGGTAACTATATCAATATAACCTTAATATTAACAAACATTTTATTGTAACTATATCAATATAACCTTAATATTAACAAACATTTTATTGTAACTATATCAATATAACCTTAATATTAACAAACATTTTATTGTAACTATATCAATATAACCTTAATATTAACAAACATTTTATTGTAACTATATCAATATAACCTTAATATTAACAAACATTTTATTGTAACTATATCAATATAACCTTAATATTAACAAACATTTTATTGTAACTATATCAATATAACCTTAATATTAACAAACATTTTATTGTAACTATATCAATATAACCTTAATATTAACAAACATTTTATTGTAACTATATCAATATAACCTTAATATTAACAAACATTTTATTGTAACAATATCAATATAACCTTAATATTAACAAACATTTTATTGTAACTATATCAATATGACCTTTTTGACTTGGCAAAGCACCCCTTTTATACCTGTGTTGTTTGTTTTGACCGCGTTTCCATGTTGTAGACATATTGCGGTTATTGGGGTTTGTCGTTTGGGTTTGTTTATTTTTATTATGTTACATTTATACAAACCTAATGTCGCTTTAAACTAACTATTTAGTTAAGAAGGCAGTTAGATAACATAATATTTAAATAGTTACATATCCTTATTTTAAATTTTAATAGCTTATAGTTAAAAAAAAAATGTAACTCCATGTCCGGGTTTGTATATTCTTACTTTAATATCTTTTGTATTTAACGGAATATTTTAAAATCCTTCTAAATTCTCATGGATCGAGTGTGTTAACAACAATTTATATACATTGAAATTTGTTAAAAATATACAAAGTTAATAATTAAAGTAAATCGTCGGAATCGTCATTATTTTTAATGAACTGTAAAAAAAATAAAATAATAAAAAAAACTTTCTTATACGATAAAAAATAATAATAATAAGGGTAACGACTAAAACATAAATACCTCTAATTTATGTCTCTTATAAATGTTGTTAGAGAAAATGTCTTTTCCGTAGTAGCTACGAAAACACGCCCACTCCTGTCTTCATCTTTCAAATTTAAACACTGCACTTAAACATAAATTATAACCTTTTACAATGTAGCCAGCGTTCTAATTGTATAAAATACATACAATATTTCTCCTCACCTTCTTGAACTCACTCATGTTGACTCATGAACGAAATTACATTATATATTTAATCTGAATAGTACCGAGCACAGTGATAATTTGTGAACATCCATTAAGGTTATCTTAAGATAATGCATCAATATATTTCATATATGATCACGACTTGCAGTAACATCGAGGCCACTCGCTACGGGCACTGTGTGATGCTTTAATATACTCGTATATAATAATATAAATCTCGTATTTTTATGATATCGTGTTGACATCCTTAACTGTGTTCCGAATATATAATATAAAAATATATAACACATATAAAATATATGTGTAAATTAAAACTAACTTACACATGTACAGATTAAACATAATTTATAAATTATTTTCTTTTTTTTAACAGAATATTAACAAACTATAAATGGTTTATAACAAAAAAAAATCATATTGGTTATTTAGTCGAATGATTTTTAAACTAATATTATGAGCAATTTTAAGTAAATGTAGTTATCTAGTGATTTTTGTATTTAATATTTCGTGATCCAATAGTACAGAGCGTGGTGGAATCACGGTATGAACACCCGAGATCCTTAATAAAGACCCATAATATATTTAAAACTACTCGATCGACAACAGATTTAATTAGCACGAGTACAGATAGTTAAATTTATATTCAATTGATTATTAATCCAAATATTCTTTGAGACATTACACCCAGTGCTAGGTCGTTGGGATTCGCGTGATTTTAATAATACGTGAATTTGTAAGCACTGAGCAGAGAAAATTTTATTTATTACACGAAACGAACGAATTCAAAGAAAGGTATCATAAAATTAAAGTTTTATGGCTTTTCACAAGGTAAACTTTTACTATTTAACAAAGTAAATTCTATATTTTTATAAAATATTAAAAATAATTATATTTAAATATAGATTCGTTGATTCATAAATTGAACTGTGTAGAAGTTTTCTCCAAACAAAATAAATAATTGAAGAATAGACACCTGATCGCTCTTTTGAACTCCTTTAAGATAAAAAGAAATTGAAAAACATTGTAAAGATGACAAAATATAAGTTTATGTTTAAAATTATTTGTAATCATTTTTTAGTGATTATAAATTAAACATTTATCTTTCCATTGACCTTTGTCCTTAATAAGAAGCTTACAGATACGCTGGGTATGGCACGCTAGGTGGACTGGTAATCTAGGGAGACCAGACTGTCGGAGATTGTAAGTTACAGTTTTACTTGTGTTGATAACTTTTTAATATACATAGTGTTCATCTTTGAGGCTTCTATTTTTTAAGGCATTCATATTTAATTTTAAAAAATCTGTGAATTTTTCTAAAATTCAAAGTATAATCTTTCGCTGGCAAGTACTTTTTCTATCCTTCAGGGACAATATGGCCAACTACATTTATTGAAATCTGTAGTAATCAAAAACTTTGACAAGAAATTTATTCAAATCTTGTGAAACAGAAAAGAAGTTATTATAGAAACATTGACACAATCACATCAAAAATATGTATATATAATTTAAATTTGTCTAAGAATTTAGGATGTACGAGTATAAGCAGTTTATAGTTGTAATAAGAATTATTGAATATTAAAAGTGACATAAATAATGGTTCTTAATTTGTATTTATGAAGTTATATTTTAATAATACATTAATGATTCTTGCAAGACGTGTAATATGATTTATAAGTAAATGTAAAATTCAAGAATAAATAGGTAATTGAAAATAACACAAAATCAATCTACAGCGCCGCGATCGAGCGTGCTCACGTCGGATGATGTGGGTTCCTGTTAGCTGTCAACGCATTTCTTATAACATTTATTAGATTGAATTTCCTTTAGGTAGGTATTCTAAAACATTGTTAATTTATTTTTATAATGTTTTTAAGTTATTGCAAAAAAATTTAGGTGGCAAAAATTTTACATTAATTCAATCTACTAACGTTGGATTACACAGAAGTGTATGACGGTAGATAGCGTGATTTTTGGTACTCACTAATTTGAAGTTCTACTTTTCTGTCAAGCTTTGTGTATTTATTTCTTTGAACATTATTCCGAAAATAACGTTCATATTTTTAAATTCCCTGAATTATTATGTTATAACAGCTCTTGCAACCATATAGGAAAAACGTTACTACACATTATTCACAATTTACAATATGTACAGAAACCGTAGGACGGATCACGGCGACAGAGAGCCGCAATACTCTCAACAAATAACATATGTTTTTATTTACTCATATTTTATTGAGACAATAAAATACATTACTACTCACTGTCAAATATTTTTTATAATAGCTCCTTAAACATATTTTGCGTTACCACTCTTAATATATAATAAATTGTTAGAATTGTTATATAAGATAGATAGATTATTTTCGTTCTTTACTAGTAAAGAAGCTTATCAAATATCACAATTTACACGCTCTCGTATGTAAATTACTCTGAGCAACGAGCTTTTGGCGACACGAACAGTGTATTACAGCTAGTTAGATGCTTCACATTCTCGGTTTTGACGCCACTTTATCGCAAATGTGTTCGTGTTATACGAGTATATTCAGCTTTAACTATTAGAATTTAGAAAGTATTTTTAATATAAGATCATATAAAAAAAACAGGGTATTACTATATAAATAACCTACATAACATAAGTGTAGCCAGATTCTGACCTGCAGTCTGTCACACAAATATATTTCCCGAGTGCAAATCAAACCTATGAAATTTTGGCGAGCAGTAAGAGTCACTCAATACAAGTATTGTGACATCGTTATCTTTATAAAAAAAAGTTCATTTGTTTATTCTGAATGCATTCATCCATCTGGTGAGTTGTTGTTCGCATTTTATAAAAGGCGGCTTGCGAGTAACAAAAAGCCTAAAATAACTACACTAAAACAGGTAGGTAACAGCTAGCTTTAAAAAGTTATAAACAAGTTTTGAGTGAATTTATTAAGTCGAGTCAAAGCTCAACATACAAAACCAGCTCAACGTTTTCTTTACATAAAGAGCAAACACAGTTCATTTTTTAAGATAGTATTATTCTGTCCTTAAAATAAATGTCTTATATCGATTTTGTAGCTGTTTCTACACTTTGTTGTCCATTTCAAGTTAGGTGCCATCTTAGACGGAGACAGCTCGTTAAAAGTACAGAGTAGTATTTTCTATATTTTCATTATGTCACAAATACACTAAGGTAAGTTGAACACTGACGTTTATTTTTATAGCGGTAGATAACAAGAATCTGAAAGATTCAATCTGAAAGAAACTACAGACGCAAATAAATGAAACAATGACATTAAAAGAAGAAACTGAATATGTTTTTTTTGTAACTGATTGACCCTGAAAATTTAGATATTAAAATTCAGTTCAGTTGTTCACGAGCTGTGTCCAGGTTTGGAGGTTTACTGAACCTGCGGTGACTTTCAGAAAAGTTAATACCAAATTAGTTTGGATTATGGATAATTATAATTAGTTTTATTTAACTCAAAACGTCATACAACAAATAACAATGTGAATTAAAATAGTTTTAGAGGTTCCAGAATAACAGCGCGGCGCGGGAACGAAATCTATTATCTCAGTACTATCATCGAGGCGGTGAGCGTCCGTTGCGCTTCATTGCATTTTTTCCTTTGTTAAACGAAACTCTTCAAAACCTAAAGTGTAGGTTATAGGAAAACCCTTTTCAAGCTTCTTTATATAATGATAGAATAGGAAGGTGAAATCTCTATATTTCTTATGTTTTTAGTGCATGTAAAAACAATTGAAAAAATAGTTTTTAAATTTGAGGTGAACAGATTTTTAATATAACGTCGTAATAGTTGTAGTAAGTTATTGTCCCGAGTCTCAGTCAATATAAGAATTATTTTTTTTCCAAAATAAGTGTTTGTGGTTTCAGTTCTTAAAAGTCGTCAGTGTTGTTGGTCGAAATACCATCAATTTGGATCCTTATAAAAATAATGAAGATCAAGTGAGGATTGGAGACGAGATTTGCGCGAATTTCACGAAGTCGATCCTGACCCGATATTTGACATGCAGTGACCACATCTAGTGAAATTCTCCAGAAACGAAATAAAAGAGAAATTTTATTTTAAGCTTTCATCGCGAAATAAGCCGGTTATAAAGTTCAAAATTAATTTCACTTATGTATGTATGTAATCAAATCAGCTTCTACCATTTGACCGCGTACAACGGAGAGCCGTTCGGATTGTCAGGAACCCGGTGCTCTGTGAACGGCTGGACTCTTTGGCATTGCATAGAGACGTTGCATCTCTGTGCGTCTTCTACTGCATTTACCACGGGGAATGTTCCGAAGAGCTATTCGATCTGATGCCTACCGCCGAATTTCATCACCGCACAGTGCGCCATCGCCACCAATACCATTCGTACCACCTGGATGAGTGGCGATCCTCCACTGTGCGGTTCTCAAGGACCTTTTTTCCACGTTCCAATCGCTTGTGGAACGAACTCCATTTGGCGATATTTCCAGATCGGTACGACATGGATACCTTCAAAAAAGGCGTTTACTCCTACCTACAAGGCCGGCAATACTCTTGTAAATCCTCAGATGTTGCAAGAGTTCATGGGCGGCGGTGATCACGTCCATCTGTGACCCGCCAGCTTCTTTGCCCTCCTCTTAAATAATAAAAAAAAGCTTTAATATCCCTTTATGTTGTTCAGTTATAAAGAAATTAATATGATACATGCGTAAATAGAAAGAGAACACATATTTGAGAAAGCTTATAAAAACAAGAATGGCTTTAATGAAATCTTAAACTATTAACAAAAACATAATTCAATAAAATACAAAAACATACAATTGCCTTATAAATAACAATTCATACTATTACGCCTCAAACGTTTTAATACCAGACCCAAAGGATAAATGGATTCAAGTGTTCTCGAATGTATAAGATATCTGGCAGACGCGTTTGGGAATTTTCTCAAGTAATTTAAAACTTACTTCATTGAAGTCCCTAGCGCTGGTCTCAAGTATATTGACTTGTATATGTGGAGTCGACCTCTTGACTACTAAGTATATGTTTTCAATGTTGCATATTATCTACCGCATAATTTATAATAAATAATTAAAAATTATAAAATAGCCGCAGTTTTAAGTTTTTTAAAATATTAATTGTTATAAAAAGTTCATGTTCTGTATAACTTTCTTTGCTTAAATTGTTTCTTCGTTGTTTTATTTATATTTTCTTAAAAACAAAGGAATATCATGAACTGATGTTCTATTTTATTTTATTTAAAAGCTAGCAGCTAGCAAAAGTAAAGTAAAATACTCAATACTAAAAATATGTAGATTACTAATCCTTAATAGCGCTCACTCTATGCCATGCTGGATTACTGCCGTGCTGCAGGGAGAAAATATCCAATTAAAATATTTTTTCATTTGAATATATATTACCGGTCTACATATTTAATAAAGACAATGCAGAGTTTGTGAGTAAGCTTATATTTCTTTTGATTAAATATATATTACATTTTGTGACAGAGTGCTGTATGTGATAAATGAATTCTTGGTTTCATTACAAAAAAAGATTACGAACCTTTCATATATGAGTTTCAATTTGTTATTAGTGTACCCAGGAATACTCGACTAATTATAATTTCATTGGAATAATAATTAAACTTTTAAGCTGAGTAATTTCCTTAAATAGAACCACAGGTCAAATTGCAGTTTTGTGGGCACTTATATTGCTATTAGTGATCTTAATTCGGCCTGCCTTCTTGCTCGACTTGTCGGGGCACTCCCGTATCCTCAGATACCACTATTTAAAGTTGAAATATTGACGAGATATTGGACAAAAAAGACAGCGTTATAATCATGGCATTTTTTTGTATTGAATTCTGTTCTATCAGGTATCAATGTACTCTTGACATCAAATTGTGTATCTGATATTGATACGATCGCATATTTTTCGTAAAAGAGGGCAGAAAGTTTCTACGTTCCGTATTAACATCATGATAAAAAGTACACTATAACATTTATTGTTAATTTCAAAGTCCCCAATTCAGTTACACATATTATTTTTAAACTATCTTTTGTTTAAGAAATTCCCTATGCAATACAGATCGTATAAACACACGATGATAGATATCTTTATTAAATTAACGAGAAAACACAAAAGAAATTGCTTATAACTTTAAAATAAGCAAATTCCATAGCGTAATAAGTACATTTAAAGTATTATTTTTCTATTGTTCCTGTAATTTTTTCTCCACTTACTAAGTCAGTACGTAAGCTTTATTAACAAAAGAATATTGTTCGCCCAACAATAGCCTGAAACTTATATAACTCTTTAAAATGTCTCTAATTGCTACAATTATAATAACTTTATTTCAACTCTGTAGAAATAAATGACCTTCTGTTTTATACTTGTCATGAAATACTACGTTAGTAACTTAACTGTTGCTCCATTGTTTGGTCAAATAATTACAACTAATTAATTATTAATTATTTGCCCAGTATTTTTGTGAGTGGTAGAGCATATGCTCTATATACGAGAGTTGATAAAATTCTTACACGGGGCCACACAGGCGAACTGCTTCGTTTCTTCTTTTATTTGTATATTTACATTGTCTGTACCCAAAGTGCAGATACCTTTTTTCGCTTACAATACATCCGTGAGGACTCTATGATCACTATCATATAATGTTAACGACTTCAGCTACGAGTATATTCTTGATGGTAACTTTAAAAACTATCCGATCTAACTAACTAACGATCCTATTTTCCCGTTATCTTCAGTAAGTTACGTGGATGTGCCTAGTTGTCCGTGGCTGTTCATTTTCAGTGGTTGTTCTGAGAATTTAAACACATATTCAAACGAATTTTGCATCGTAAAGTCTTACTGGTTACGTAAATAGAAAAAACTTTTTGGTTGTTTTTATGCGAAAGGGAAAAAACAAGTTATCGTTCTTTGAATCACTCTCGTTTATTTAGAATAACTGTGAATATGTTTAATACTTTCATTTTTAAGTTTATTTGTAATACATGTTTTGTTGATTTCCAAAAGGTAAAAAAAATATTATGTTCAATATAAATTTAGATAAATTTTATAAAATTTAGATAACTTTCAAATTTAAAAAAGTATGTTGTATTTATTAGTATATTATAGTGTATTCGTTTTCGAGTCCTGAATCAAACACCGTGACCATTTTTATACAATAAAATTGAAATCGTAACATATATTTAAAAAAATATATATCAAAAGGTAAAGGACAATTAATCTTTTAAGATTTTTTTTAATTTTACGTATACATAAGTAGGACACAAACTTAAAATATAAATTGGACTTACGTCTTTATTGAAGACAACTTGTTTTTATATTACACTTTAATATAAAGACTCAGTAAATCCCTCTATATATTGCATTTGAATTTGACTCCAAGAATATCGGATTGCAATAATGAAAATAGAAGCAATTTCAAGACGTCTCGACTCATAATATACAATAAGAATATATATAATAAAATACATAATTCGGCAAACATTTTCCTTGGCTACCAACCTATCAGATTTCTATTATAATAGTGCTTACTGTATTGAATTTCTCTCACGCAATAACTTTTGCTAAAGGTATATATATAACTTTAATAAAATCTCAAGTCTATTTTATACAGATTTGTTAAAGGTTTTATAAAAGCTTGTTTTCTAAAGGTTTATCGTAATACTTACTTACCATTGATGCTTATTAATAACCTCACTTGTAGTTTTGTTAGCCATTTTTATATACTTAAAGGAATACAGAACTGAATATTATGCCTTAATTAAGTAAATTTTAGAATACTACTTTCGTTTTAAAACAAAATTCAATGCCTCCAATTGACATAATTACCAGCTGACGCCGTCTAGACGGTATTTAGCGTAGTATTATTATTAAATAACGTCTTTATTATAATGATATCTTAAAATAAAAGCCTAGGCGCCATGACAATAGACAAACGAAGATACGGCCCCTTTGTTTGTCAGTACAAGAATACTGCAGTGAAACACTTAAATTTTATTAGGTAGTGTTGAACAAATATATAATGTTGTACATCACCAGAAAACTTTCAAAATTAAAACGGGATTCGGCAGTTCAATGGTAGACTTTACATTCAGCTACAGATGCTTACCGGCAAAAAAAATATGCTCTGTAATTTATATAGTATATATTATAGTATTATAATCTTATACTATTCAAAAATAAATTGTAGTAGGATCATGTCATGTTTGTTATCAGGGTGTAAAATAAACAGGAAAAAAAGACAAAAATCATGTAAAGAACGAAATAAACAAATTTTGCGGTGAACATTCAAAAACAATTACAAAACGTGGCACATATATTTAAGAATAAACTGAATACACCAATCTTATGTATAATTTACAATTAGTTTTACAATATATTTCTTTAAATGTAAATAAATTCATTTTCTTACATAAAATGAAAAGTTGTAGTCCTAGAGATAAAATCAATTGTTTGAATATAAAACTTTGTTACAGTTACTAATAACAAAAATGTTTGTTTGGTGTTAATAATGTCTGATCGTAGGGATAACGTACCATGCCACGTAATTGTAATAGAAATTCATAACCTATTTAAAACTAGTAATGCGAGAAGGTTCCGACAAGACATTCGATAAGTTACAAGATTTAAATACATTTAATGAACGTACACCAAGCGAAGTTACTTTTAATACATAATTTAAGTCGCGGCACACTATGTGACTTGTTTTTGTGACAAAGTTTTGTTAACCTATCCTCAATTTTATTTTTAAATTCTTCGCAAAGCTACCAGAGGGAGTTGGTACACACATAAAATCATATAGTCATTGAGTTCAATGTAGGATAGCCTAAAGTAAGATAAGTTAGCCTAAACAATGTGTAATTTTCTATTTTTCAAAATTTGTGCATAGCCTTTATATTTGGCCTGAGTAAATTTGAACAAATCTCTGATTTCCTACGCCAACTTAAGTGTCTGCTGATTTGCCTTCACCGGACCATGCATATACTATCCACCCGCTTTAAAATTTTAGGTAACTCTGCACGTATGAATCTACAAGAATGTTTCATGCAGTCTATACCGCAACCGCTTTTGCGTTTGTGTACGAGTCTAAAACCCCTTGACATTTTCCGGTTCCATGCATCATTTTATGTAGATTTCTTTACTATAAAAGCAGCACGATTATGGAATCAATTTCTATGTGATCATTTCTATTTAGTTATTTATTCATGCACCCTATTTGTAGTAAGACAGGGTGCCTAAATAAATAAATAAAAATAAACACCCACAAAGAAACACATAAACAATCAAACTAATAAATAAATAAATAATCTCCGGGCTACCCAGGCATTAATCGATGGGATATTTTACTTTAATTCTTAGGTTAACTATTTTTTAACAAATTTAAATGTATATAAATCGATGTTAATACACTCGAGCGACGAGAGTCTAAAAGGATTTTAAAATTTGTCCTTAAATACTAAAGATATCAAAGTAAGAATACAAAAACCCGGGTACTGACACTGGTGTTTCATTTAGTTTTTACTTACTTATATTATTAAAATTGTAAATAAATAAATAAAATATTATGTTATCTAACTGCCTAGTTAACTAAATTGTTAGCTTAAAGCGATATTACGTTTGTACAAATGTAATGTGATAAAAATAAACAAACCCAAACGACAAACTCCAATGACCGCAATATGTCCACAGCATCGGGACGCGGTCAGAACAAACAACACAGGTATAAAAGGGGTGTGTTTGCCAATTCAAAAAGGTTGTATTGATATAGTTAGAATAAAATGTTAGTAAACTAACAAGGTATCAATATCATATATAAGTATTTATACAGAATTAACCGATTTGTAAAAGTTAATAACTTTTTACGGCGTTGCGGAAGTTGGTACTTTTTACGTGTTATATTTTTTATGAGATCTCAGAGCGTTTTATAGAGCTCTCGCTTAAGCTTCGGGCTTACTTCAGAGGTTTAGATATGTTGATTATAAACAAAGGTTGTATAGCAACCGTAACTAAACTAGTTTCGAGTTTTATAATAAGTTAAACGGAACGTATTCAGGGCAGAGTTTAAAAACATTACTATTTACTAAGTGAAGTATCTCTACGCTACACGTTATTTTATTATTCAATTTTATGTTACTTAAGTTAATGCTTTTTCGTTTCGCCGACCGTTTGGTGCTCTAGGGCTTCATATCAAGTACACCGTATCTTCAATATTAATATATCAACAAATAGTGCTCATAAACCGACTAACTTTTGGTACGGAGGCCTTTTCGTATCTATGATAGTTTAGCTGTGCTATGATATTCTACATTCTTAGTCCAGATCCTTATAGATCACTATAAGAAAGATTTACAATAAAAAACTTGTATAGAACTTAAAACATAAGAAACTCATTTTGTTTAAAAGCAGAATGATCTTTTATAGGGAACTTATGTAACTAAATATTCTGCCGATTTATGGTTTTTTAAATATGTGATAACGGCTTACGACTGCCAATGTATTTAGTCCTCTACTAATACATGGATTAAATACAGCAAATATATTTCATATAAACTTCAAAACTTTATCCAATTTGTTTCAATCCAATCATACACTGAACAATTACCGTAAATTTTTAAAATATAGTAATAAAACAATTTTCTAAATTTGTATAACTTTCAAACTTGTCAAAGCAAGGTTTATTATCTCTACGTTTTCAGAAAGTGATAAATAAAGTTTAAATTATTTTTTTAAAGCTCATATAAAAACGAAAAGTATCTCATGGCCCTCTCATAATTTAAAATTAAAAGAAAGGTATATAAAGATATATTTTTACTATTATTTATTATTAAAGTTTTTCTTCCGAAATCGACTATAAGATAAATTATGATACGAAGTTAGATACAAGTGGTTATTTGAATTAGATGAGACTTCAACTCTAATTAAGAAATCAGACTAAGATTAATTTGCGTTGGTCGAGTCAAAGTACTAGTTTCTTATTATTCTTCAAAAAATAAGTGTTGTACTATTTTGTAATACTTGAGTGTTAAATATATAATATTTCATATGAAAAACAATTAATATCCGATTCAGCCCTAGTTTAGACGATTTAAATATAAACGTTTTATTACTTTGCCAAAACTAAATTTGCTATTAACTTAAATACTGGCAATATAATAAAAAGCGTTAAAATTAACAGAGTTATTGTTTTTTGTAAACAAGACTTGTAGTGGTTGTAGAATTGCGATCCAGCCCAGGGCGTGTGATCTGTTTTTTAAATGCTCAAAACAATAAAGGAAATTAACTTTCATTGCATTTAAAATACGAGCGTTATATTTTACGTTATATAATATAATATTACAATATTTATATGAATTATCTCTAATAAAAATTACATAAATAAATCATAAGATTGTAACATTAAAATATCAGGTTACAGGACAATATATCTCATTCTCTTTTAAAAATCCACTTCTTTTAGACGCCATTACAGTGACTGATGATTTATATTCATCTTTACTTGACTTGAGGATCTTGCTGAATAGAACAATAAAAAATAAAAACTAAACATCATATTACTACACATGTGAATAGTGTAACACCAAGTAAAATAAAGTTAAAATAACTTAATACAAATTAGATTATTGCATTGTTTGTACTGTTTACTATTTATTTAAAAACAAACAGTGGTTATAATTAAATTTGGGTTTATGTAATATTTTTTTTATAAATGTTTAGTAATTTTATTAAAATTTAATGTTGTATTCAAAAAATAAATAACAAAATTTGTGATATTCGATACACATTTAACATTTTGTTTTAACATACCAGTTGTTGTAGTTCTAAATATATATTGCCTTTTAATCTTCAATGATTAGAAATGTTAAAATAATATATCATATGACTATGAAATATATATTTTTACAATGTAAAATCTTATCTAAACCTATTTCTTCAAATATTTTTGATTATTAATATTATTAAGAGATAGTTTCACTACCATTTTATCAAACCAACTTTTTATTATATACCATAGAAGACTAAAGAACATACAGTCTGTATAATGTACATAATAAATAATCACAAATATTGTACATAGAGCTTTATTGATATTTTTACCTTAGCTATATTTTTTTATACGTACTATATTTTTTGCTATTTTAATCTTTGAAATCCAGACCTGCACGTTTATTGAATATTTTCTGTAGAATAGATTTTCTATTTATATATATCCATCCATCCATCCATCCATCCACAATGAGCTGTGAGGGAAGTTTTAATATTACTAGTCTCTGGAAGTCCATGTAAGTCTTATACAGATCTGTTTATTCTATAAGAAACGTCATTCCCATTACATTTCCACTAGCATTATCTGTTCACTGCTCAAAACGTACGTAACTAAAAGGTCATTTAAAAATAATGTGAAGCTCCGTATTATATAAATAATAAAAGTAGAATCTAAAAAGAATTATTTAAATCATTAATAATTCTTATATTTAATTATTAACACTCGCATTAATCTTTCACTCTCTCCTTTGTCTTACCTAGACATCATTAAGAAACTGTCCGCCCGCCGCACAGTGTTTCGTGTAGAACATGCTAGGTGGACAAAATTATTTTATGTTATATAACAAGGCTTTTACTATTTTACATATAGGTAGTCATGTTTTTGTAATAAAAAACGAAAAATTGGTATAAAAACAGAAAATATATTCAAAAATATTATACAAACAACAAAAATAAGATTAAAAATACTAAATTAACCTAATAATCATCATCAGAGTCTTCTGATGAGTCTTTTATAGTGTAATCTTCATCATTTTGTGGCATTGTGCGACAATATGATGACGATTCCGGCCTTGATTCTACTATGCTAGGGCTTACAATTAACTTTAAAACTTCTGTACATATTTTTTCCGGTTTTTTTCAGGGAATCTCTCGAAGGCTATTGATCAAAGGATCAGATGTTATAACTAACATAGACAGTAAGTCTCTATTCGTGGCAACACGCGAGCACTTGCGGGTGTTGTACTCCCTAAATCTGCGGCAATCTTTGTTACGTGCTTCCTGAGCCTCTTCGGAAAGCTGCCCAATCGGAAGCAATGCTGCTTTGATGACCTCTGTACTGTGAATTAATATTTTATGTACAGTAGCAGGCATACAGTACCACGAATAGAGACTAAGATAATGTCTTCTGGTTTCGAGACAAAATTTATTGAATTCCGCTAAGTTTATTTCGAATCCAGAAGACAATGTCCTCAAAATAACATCAAATTGTTTGATAATTGTAACATCTAACCCTGTGATGTGAGCACTCATCTCAGCATTCTTAAAAAAGCGACGGGCTGTGTTTCCATCATTTGAAGAACCAAATCCTGGCTTTGGTTTATCAACAATAAGTCCCATCTCGTTCTGATTTGAGAATCATCAAATTTGATAAGTGTTGGAAGAAGATCGTTAACTTCTTTCAACAATCTGTTTGTCTCCGCTAACGTGAAGTCGTTCGTTTCTTTAGCAAATATAAATTTGATTGGGCGACAATATATTGTTGATGAAGGCCGAGGATTTGGCCAAATAATTTTGGACCCATCATATAACTTAAGGGGAACCAAAGAAAATACAAAAAGAAACTCGTCCGTATCTTCAGTGTTTTCAAATCTCTGTTTGTATGTGCTGTGCCCAGAACTTCCATCACATCCCCATTTACTAACAAGTGTAAACGATGAACTTGTTGGGAGGACACTGCTGATAACTTCATTCTGTGCTAATATTAGATGTTCCACTGTTTTATTTAATAAGGCTTGCAAATTTATTTCAGCACGAGTTTCTGTTATAGCAATGTGCTCCTCTGCAGGGTGACAGGCCTGTTTGGACTTTCTTAAACTAAAATATGACGGAAATACATTATGTCCTGCCTTCATGGACCACTTTCTTGTTTGTTTGTATGCATGCGTTGTTGATTTAGAATCTATATAGTAAGCTAAGGCTTCGTCACTACTTAACTGCCTAGGAATAACAGAACTGGTATTTTTAGACTTCTTAATATTATCTGGGTTCTCACTAATGTCTCTAATCACGTTGGCAATTTTTCTTTGGCCTGTTGAACGCACAGCAATTTCGGCAGCAGTCACTAATTCACTGACACTTCGTGATTCTACGAGATCCACAACGCGACGTTTCTTCGTCTTAAACGATGATTCTTCGAAATCTTTGCGAGGTCTTCCTGCAGGAGTCACAGCCCCACTCGATGTCGAAGGTTGTGACGCAGAAGAACTCGCGGTGAACTGTATGTCTGCTTCATCCAGCCACGTCTTGTTTTTAATTAAAAAACGCTCCTTCGACTTTCCTGAAGCCAACCATTTGGTACCAATCTTATTTGAAAAGTTGGATATTTTCAAATTTATTTCTTTTCGGCTACTTTCAGTAATGTCATCAAAGTGAAATTTTGAAGAAAGGTAGACATATACACTCGAATTTTTTTCATTCTTCGTGTGTTTCAACCATTCTTCGAAAAAGTCTATCCTTGAAATGGAGTAAACGTGTTCTGAAAAAAAAAGAAAAAAACATGTTGTACTCAAGTGTGCTAAATAATATGTGTATTTTTATATAGAATAAAGTTATTCCTATGATATATCTAAGAATTAGCCCGGATAGAGGTGAATGTCTGTAAATTTAGCTCTGTCAAAGTTTTTTTTTTTGAAAAAATATACGCTAAAATATGTAATGTATGTTAAAATTACACTAAAAATACATTTCAATAGATTTTGTTTTAAATAAATACTTATTAAAAAATAGGACTTACCCTCAGTATTAATATCCATTACAAACACTCACAATATTACTATAATCCACTATGAGACGTGTACGAAAGTGTCGCTAAATTGCAACTGATTGATTGGAAAGGTTGCATTAAACTCATTACCTGCCTTCTGACCCCTGTGACTCATCAGTTAAACATGTGACAAACAACAGATTCTCGGAATTGGAGTTTAGGGATGTTGTTTACGTTTTGTAATTAAGATTACCTGGAAATGATAACATGAATATTGTCCACCTAGCATGTTCTAGGCGAAATACTGTGCGCCGGGTTCAAAAGCTCACCACAAAATATTTAGATATTCATATTACAACCTCTGTCTTCACTTCTCTTAATGGTTCATTTTAATTAATTAGTCTTTATGGGATATTTATGTTATCTATTTAGATTTTATTCAGTCATTTCGGTCACTATTTTTCAGATTTAAAAATAGTACATATGACTATGAAAATGTTGTAAAGAAATGTACAAAAAAACAAATTCTTAAATCAGCCAGACAGGCAGGTAATCTCCGTGTGCTCTTTATATTGTTTTTTCCTATTATTATCTAACTTAGTAGTGATGTAATGTCGCCTGTGCGAGTGGTCGATATAGCAGCGAAATGATATCATATAATTTAAAAATTGGTCTAATATATGCACAATGTATTAAGATATATATGTGAGTATTGTGGATTTCTAATGAGCGATGAGAAAGATATTTTTTTAGTAAATTATATTTTAAATAAACAAATATTTAAAGGACAGTATATATATATATGTACGTCACAAACATAACACACAAACATAAACAGTAAATAATTAATTAAATTTTAATCTATGCATATAATCTTTTAGACCAGGGCGCGTTTGGAACCGTCGTAGCCTTATTTTTAGTTGGAGTGTGTATTTAGGCGAGGGCTTATTTTGATAAGTATCGTATCAGAATAAACCCTCCTGCCACTCCTATTTGATATACACAGATACTGATCAATGATTCAAAGTGGAAAAGGTATATAAAGGTATATATAAATAAATAAATATAATAATTACGGGCCAAGAATTGTACATAAAATATAATTGGAAAAAATTATAATAAAGCATAAGAATAGTTTTGTAAACTTTATTATTATATTTTTTATTATTTATTTTTGTTTTTGTTTTTTTTTATATGTTTGTCGTTGACGTATTATAAAAACTAAACGTCCAACTTAACAAGCTTATACAGTATACATCTATTTATCTTACAATATTAACTTATATTAGTTTCACTAAAACATCTGATGTTCTAGTACACTTATATTGAAGGATTATAATGACGTAATGTTTAACATGTAAAATTAATATATCGCCTTATTTAACAGGTAAATTTATGCCACACTCAGAATAAAACAATATTATTTTATTTTAAATACAAAAAGGACAGCAAGAGATACTTGTAAAAAAAGAATACTTGTGGAAAACAAACAAGCTAAAATCAATAGTAAAAATAAAATACTGCTATATTTTCCTCATATAAAAACGATATCCCTCGAATAATGATTCATAATTTATCAGGGAATTGTGAATGCGGGGTCGGTGTATACAATAACTTAAAAGGAAATAAAAAATAAACAAAACAAAAATTGCTAAGTTATAACCGTGTAATATATTAAAATCAAATAAAAATAAACTATTAAAATCATCGGGATGGACTTAACCTTTAGTGTTAAGTTTCAATTAGTTCTCACTCGTTCAACCGATTATTCAACGATGAAATTGCTGCGACAAAACAGTTGAACCGTTTATATATACGAGTATATAGATTTTTTGGGTAAAATATGATCTTTAATCATTGGTTCAGTAACAAATTATATGATTAGTTAAACATCGATATCTATACAGGAAATATGGTTTGAAAACAGCAATGGCAACGTGTTAAGTTCGTGACAAAATCCAAAAAAATATATAAAAGTATGTCAATTATCATGAAGACGAATTTGAAATGTTGATATGATGCGAGAATAGGCCTTTTAGGCGTTTTAATAAATTTTAATTATTTTTAGGCGTTGGTTCATTTTGATACAGTCATACACTTGGCACGTTATTTTCAGATTATATTGATAAATGTAATCTATCTAAATAAAAAATCTATCCTAACACATCTAATTATCTGAACCCTTGAAACTTTCGTTCATAACATAATTTAAGGATTCTACACAAACTAATTGGAAGAGTTTCGACTTTTGCCCGTGGTCCGTCTCAACCGTGGACCGGTTGGTTAACAACGGGTAACTAACCGGTCCACGGTCTACCTCAATATACCGCTAATGGATATTGAGGAAAAAATCATTTATTACTTAGAGCTACAGAAAATTATCTAGTTTCATATTATGATCATTGAATTTTTTTTTAGTATAGTAATAATACAGTTTAATATAAATGGACTTATCTATATTCATAAACTAGTAGTAATATATAATTCTTGTTCCACGTCGCTTGCACGCTTTTGTCCTCTGACTAGAGTTACATTGTTTGAACAGGTCCAAATACAAGAACGGAGTAAACAGTTTCGTGATTAATAACTTGATTTGTTTCTGGCTTTATATGTTTCTTGGGTATATCACGTTACAGTTATATTTTTTAGGTGTTAGTTATTTTACTAGTTCTGTAACAATAGCTTTCGTTATTATAAAATATTGGAGAGTATGATTTAATGTAACTGAGTTGTATTTTATACGGATGTAATAAGTATATTAAAACCATTAAAAGTTAATCACTGGAAAAAGCTGAATGTACAAAAAGTGAAATGTGAAGGACAGAGCGGTTAGGTCGCCATCCGGCGCCAAATAATTAAATTTTCTTTGACCCATTTAACTATCAAGTCGAGTCTATCGTCAACACAACGACGAGGCGCTGAACAAATCTGTTTATTGTTTATTATATCACTTTATTTTTATGACAAAGAATATTATAATTCTTCATATAAATAATTTATTGTTGAATTTAAAGAAAATTGTTATGTTTTTAATAATAATTAAATTACTAACATTAGCAGATCTAAAAATGTATAATAGTATCTTACGAATTTATTAATAATGTTAAATTATTATCTAATATTTTTCTATTACGTAATTTCCACAAACATATAACGGATAAGTTAGTGAGGAATAGTTACTACAAATGCTATATACAATAATAAACAATTGAAGTAGCAGCTGCAGCCGTGAACGGTAAAGCGTTGCTATCACAAACAGACGCGTCATGAGCCGTCAGAAGAGTGATCAGCTTAAGAAGTATACACATAAGATACAGGCATTGCCGGCATCCCCGTTTATACACCACTTGAGTATTCACATCGTTTATACAACATACATCTCAGAAAGTGTTTCGTCATTAGAAACATGATTATTATACGAGGTCTAAAGAAAACTTTTTAAAAGGCATTTCCTCTACATATTTATACTAAGAATACATAATTTTAGACAGAGCTATCGTGAACAAGTTATATTGTCGTTCATAAATTTTATGTTCTATTTTCATATATTATATTATGCAACAATCAAGATGCTGATTTATTATTATTTTTATTTAAATAGATTCTTTTTTCTCCTTACTCTCTAAGAAGTTATTGTCGTCTTAATAATTTAATATTAGTATTTGTTTTTTATATTTACTTATGTGAAGTAAATATAAAAAATAACTTTATTAATAATTTACTTTCGTTTGTCAGTCTTAATTTTGAATATTACGAGTTCGTAATCATAAAATGGCAGCTGATTATAACACTATTATTTAATTATATTTGAAAACAAATATTGAGGTTAATGATTACATATCGTAGTATTAATGGCGCCGTAAGTGATAACAATAATTACAATTATTAAATCAAATATAAGAAAAAATATAAAAGTATTTATTTATAAAGAACTAGAAATAAATTAAACTGTATAAAAAATGGAATTAAGCTTTTCGCTGTGGTTAAACTCTGTTTAAAGTTTTCTCGTTAAAGTACAAAACGTTTTAAACAGAACACTGCAAAGTAATTACAGAACTAAGCTTTAGGATCGTAATATGGGGTGATTTAACTTTTAAGTAATATATAAAATAACATGGTATAATTTGTAACTTTAGCGTGATTGTCTACGTATTACTTATTTTATATTAAAAATCTGATATCAAATTAACTAATTTTTTTAAGTTTAATGTTTTTAATGTCATCAGAGATGATAATGAATTAAGCGCCTGGAGTTACTGCGAGTAAGAGTTGTTTCTTTGTATATGGAGAATTAGAAGAACTGTGTTTAATGATGGCCATTGCACTAAGCTTCAAAATCTTAGTGAAGAGTAGTGGTAAGGGAATATTTTTAAGACATAATAGTTATCACACTTTGCTTTTACACATGCATATTGATAAAAAAACGATAAAGTACTACTAACTACTTTTATTTAGATGTTATTGACATGCACGAGATGATATTTTTGTTTTAATCGTCTTAGTAAGGCTACTACTTTTAGTCACGATATAAAACTTTGTATTTGTTTCAATGTATGAGAAGCAGAATAAGTTCATTTGAAAGCGAAAGTTGGTAACAGAATGTGTTAAAATGTTATGAAATCGCGCTGCTATTTAATTAATTATTATAACTGAAGAGAATTGCATACTAGCGACCAATATGTGGTGTTTTCATTTAATTTGAGTTCAAACAAGGATTGTTTATTGGTATTTATGATAAAAAAAGTTGTAAAAGTAAAAAATATGTTTCTAAAACGAGAAGAGATTTGTAGGACTCAGTTAAATAACATGTGTTGTGTAATAAAAGGTTTTAAAATATAGATCGGAGACAGTCATTAGCACGTTAAACAAAACGCGCCGTGGAGCAGTGCTCAGAAGAAGGGGCACTTATCTTGTGTTAGTCGTACAGTTCAGTCTCCTTGCTAGAAACTATTATACGTATTGAAGTCTTTACTTGTGGAGATATTTAAAGAGTGATTTCCTTTTACAATTAATTATATTTGCTAGACGAAAATTGTCTGACGAAAAATTTTACAACGATGTCGATCTGAGATATTATATTATGTTATATATATTATTTACGACATAGTCATAATAAATATTGTTTGCTTTGCATATATTTGTTTTGTTAAATACAGGGTGGGCCATGAATTAGTTAACATTTGAAAAAATCGTATAAAAAAAACCATTTAACATATTTTAGAAATAGTTTATTTACGAGAAAGCTAATTAGTTGTAATTTATTTTTTTAAAATTATTTCGTCTAAATGACCACCGTTTCGGTTTTTGCACTCATCTAAGCGAGTCCTGAAGTTTTCGAATACTCTTCTGCAAAGAGACCGCGAGATCGCCGACATCTCTTCGATGATTTTTTCTTTAAGTTGACGGAGTGTATTCGGTTTATCAATGTAGATACGACTCTTTAAATAACCCCATAAAAAGAAGTCTGCTGGGGATAGATCTGGACTTCTGGGCGGCCATGGGATGTCACCTCGTCTGGAAATCAGCTTTTCCGGAAACATTTCTTTGACCACCGGCAAGGACTCGTTCGATGTGTGACACGTGGCTCCATCTTGTTGAAACCATGTGTTACGATTATAGCCAGCAAATTCCAGTAGCATCGGTGCTAAAAACTCCCGTAACATTTTCACATACTCGGCAGAATTAACAGTAACTGAACGGCCTCGAGAATCTTCAAAAAAGTAAGGTCCGATGATTCCTTTTGCTGAAATTGCAGCCCATACAGTTACCTTAGGAGAGTGAAGTGGCCTTTCATGTTTAGCTTTGGGATTTTCGCTGCTCCAATACCTGCAATTCTGTTTGTTTACATGTCCATTTAGGTGGAAATGGGCTTCGTCAGAGAATAAGATGTTGTCAAAATTACTGAATCGAGTTAACATTGTTTCGGCATATGACTTACGCAAATTTAAATCATTAGGGTTTAGTTCTTGCACTATCTGGATCTTATGTGGATTTAATTTCAAATCTAATTTCAAAATACGGCGTAATGATGTGCGGGATAATCCTAATTCAGCCGAACGTTTGCGCGTCGATAAATCTGGATCACGTCGAACAGAAGCGGAAACTTGCTGCACGTTCTCTTCGCTTCGAGAAGTCCGCGGGCCTCCGGTTTGTTTCACATTTAGTGTAGATCCCGTCTCTTCGAACTTCTTCACCCATTTCTTTATTAAAGGAGCACTTGGACACTGACTTAAGTCGTGTAAACCATATTCAACGCGAAATAAGCGTGTCACAGTAATGAGCGAAAAGTTGTTTAAAAAAAAACTGTTTCACACAGTAAGCGCGTTATGGCCCCCGTGAAGCGATCCATTGCGATTAAATTTCCAAGAAGCGAGCTATTGCCCCCGCCCGCGCCCGCGCCCCGCGCGGCAGTAGTTTGCGTGGTAAGTTACATTTAAATGTTAACGAATTCTTGGCCCACCCGATATAACTACAATGTTTTCATAACATGAAGTTCAAATTGATTTTTTAGGATATAACAAAAAAAAAATTACAACAAATTGCTATCTTATAACGCTAGGTGTGTTCATTTATTAATCTTTTTAAAAATATAGGTTAGTATATAAACATGAAATTGGTACGTAAAATTTGGACGCAAGCATTTTGAGATTGGCTCAGAAAATACTAATGAGAAATTAATCGCTTGATATCCTTCAAATCGGTTAAGCTGATGACGTTGCTACTTATACACCCACTGAGAAAATTACATTAACGCCTTTTAGGCTTACAGAAAGTAAAACACAATACGCTACCTAATTACAACAAAGTAATAACTAGTAAGTAGAAGTATTCAGATATTTCCGAGTTTCTGAATACTGCTTCATTTAATTTATAGGAAACTTGTCATAAGAAATTTTATCCATGAACCTTTCAAGTATCAAGTGAAACCTAAATAAACTATCTTAACTTTTCACGTGAGCTAACTTAACTTAACTTATCGTATCTGTGGATCCCTGTACTATACTTTTCACATACATGGGTTGGAGCGCATATTTTTTAAACCGATGTTTAGAATAAATAAGATCTTCTCTAAGTCTCAATCAAAACCAAATCAAAATCCAAATTTTTATTCTAAGTTTTATACAAAACATTATTGCATTGTCACAGCTACCAGCAGCCAGCTCGAAAAGTTATTTGCCACAGACCTGAGAAAAGCTGACGATAGAAACTCAAAGGGCTTTTCTTCGGTGACTGTTTTTCTAATCCATACTTAAAACCTAAATTACAAAAATTCTTGAAGTAGTACATTATGTTCTAGATTTTCGGCAAAACCGTAGCATTAACATACAAACGTTACTCGTTAGTCGTTAGTCGTCGTTAATAGTTAATCGAGTAACAGGTAAAGCGAGCTGGTTTTGGTCCTCATATTTATATAATGTATTTCTGTGCTTGAATGAATGAATAAATGAATGAAAAATAATTTATATTTAGAAAATATATCCTTTGTCTCATTCATAAATTTAAATAATTTGGTTTCATATTTACTCGTATATATGTCAAATTATAATTATAATTGACCGAAGGACGAATACTGAGCGTAGCGCGTTTTTGTTGTAAATTTATTGATCTTAACATATTTTTTAGCCTTCTTTTTTATTAAAGGGCTCCTAGCCACAGAATCATCACCAGCCAAGTAATAATATTTGTATTATAAAGATATGTATATAATACAAACGATATATGTTATATGGTGATAGATTCCCGGACTAATATAAGGTCACTTCCCATAAATTCATGAAACAGACATTTTAATGAGAATATTGTATAGTTAATTACTTATACTACACTTGACTTATGAATTGTATTTAAAATTTGTGTTCCACGAAAAGGAATATGGTTACTTGAAACTTAACTTTTATTATCTGATTTATAATAAATAAATAATTGCTGGATGGAACATTATACTATTACATCCAGCAATTTTACATATTTGATAAAATAAAAAACAAATGGCTTATGTTCCAATACAATATTTTTATATCAAACTTTTTCTTGCAAAAATTCGTGGTCTTCACTGACTGAACCGATCACATTAAAATAACGAATTTTACATTTAAGTACCATAAATGAGTCAAGCACATGTTATAAAAAGAGAGTCATTTTATTTTGATACGATTTTACAAGTGTGCCAAGTAATAAGAACAGTATAAACGTTAAATTTATGCAGAAAACTAAATCTCCTTGAGATTGCATCTGTAGCGTATCCTGTGGCGTGTCTATAACAATTTATTTAGTTCCTTGACGCAAATAATTAAACACAGTAATACATAAATACTGATTATAAAACTATCTTCTCTTATTTTATTTTAAATAATACGAGTACTTCCAAACTTAAGATACTATTATTGAAATGATTAGAGAACACTTTATGGAAGAAAGCTTAGCTAATAACTTAGCAAATATGAAAAGAGACCTGTTGACTTCGAGTCTTATAAAGATATTTATTTAAGAAGTATAATAATTTAAAGGTACTAGCGTCTAGAAAAAAGTAGACACTAGAAGCTGGAGCACGCCACCTCGTTGACCCACTTATGAGGTCAATCACCTTCAATAATATTCTAAAGGGCGAAATTTTTTATTGTTATCTAAACTGATAGATAAACTATTTGTTTTGGTATTGTACCATATTCGTAAACTGACAAACTGAAGACACAATTAAGCAGTTAGGGCATCTTATATTCTCATAGAATATTTGATATGTTTGCGGACGCTCCGAGCGTGTTGGAGACATTAAAGTGTAATGCAGAGTCATGAAGACACAAAAAGCGCTTTCATGTCAACTTTTTCTCAATAAACCGTATAGCTACGACTATGTAAAGTATGTGATAAGAAAATTTTAAATTTTCCTAAACGGTTATCGTAGCACATTGCAATGAAAAGATCCAAGTAATCTAAATTTGCTAAAAATTGTTGTGTAAATTAACGACGACCACATCGTCTACTGAATGTAGAGGAGAGTGTCACTTGGATCAGTGAACAAGCTTTTAATTTAATTTACAATAACATTATAAACAATAACTAACTACACTATCAACATATACGAGTACAAATTAGTATGCAATTAAATCGGAGGATTTAAATACATTCATAGATAATTATATAATTATAAGTAGATAATAACTATTCTATTATGAAATTTATTTGTTTTTTCATCGGTAACACAATCATTATATTTAGGAGTGCTTTTCAGATCTCGGATGAGGAAGTAAATATTTGTATCCCCAAGAAACCGCGCGTTAAAGAAGAAAGCTTACGATTACAATGTTTTTGCTTATTCGTCCTTCATGCTTTACTAAATCATCTGTAAGATCGGCACTTATCAAGGTCTCTGAATTAGTACAGATATTTTACGCCTCGTCCTCGAAAAATATCTGTACTAATTCAGAGACCGAGGCGAGGACCAAGGTCATAGTTATTTATCCAGTTTTCGTCATTTGACGTTCTGTATTTAATAATTATTATCTTTCTTAGCATTTTCTTGACGGCAGGAGTATACGCCATTTCAACCAACCATAACGTAACCATATCTTATGGATCCTGATATACCACCGAAAGAAATTCGTTCCACAACTTGGTGGGACGTGGAAAAAAGATCCTTGAAAAACTTGGATCTTAAACTAAGAGAGTTTCAGTTCACCCCATTTTGAGATCATCCCCAAGGAGGTCTCTGTAGAAGACAGAAGTTTTTTATAGCAATCGTCGTCGTTTTCCTGAGAGAGCCAAGCATGGCCGGAAAATACCGGATCCCCAGTGTTGTCATCATTCTATTTCATGCGCAATGTCCATAGCTGGCAAAAATTGCCCAGAGTGGCTTTAAAAGTTTCCAAAATTTGTGCGCACCGGATAGGCTTGCTAGTTGATTCCAAATTTTGACGACGTATTTCAACTTTGTTCTAGTGATTTCCCGTTTGAAGGCTCTGGAGGCCCGATTATATTTCCTCGAAATATTATAATAACTTTAAAATTTTATGATATGACATAACTCTGTTTTTTTTAATTATATGACATACGGTACCACATGCTAATATGATTCATTTCATTAATAGCTCAAATCAGTTCTAAATATATAAAAGTGTATGTACGAAATTAAGTTAAAGTATATTGGTATCAACATTTTTTAACTCTACAACAATTTAATATTCCAAATTAATTAAATTACTCAAATCTGGTTTTCAGAAACAGTGTCACTGTGAAAATATTAATATAATATTACTATTCATAATTACATATATACAAGATTACTAAATGACATCTGTCAGAATACGTCGGATTTGACAGTTGTCATTCCTGGCAACCACCCTTGACGTTTGAAGCGACACGCTTACGACGAATCGCTCTTTACCGACCTAACCCTTAACCATTATTGTCTTTAATATAATATATGTAACATTACATTATATGTTGCATTAAATTAAAAACAATTAGTTTCTTTTGTTTATATTAATTGTTTATCGAGAGCTATCGCTTGAAATGCTTAAATTGCTTAAGATTGCTGTAGGATATTCTACAGCAATCTTGTAAATTTTTCTCTCTTGTCCGTATCGTGTTCAATCATCCGCTGCACTCGAATTCTCCTCGGCTCCGCTTCGTGTCTCGGCTATTAATATTTAATACGATATAAAACCGAATTCCATACCGTTTATATAACTTTCAGCTTACAATTCATTCTTTAATGTAAACTTTAATGTAAACCAATTAAAATAAAAACGATTGGGGCCATTAAAATTCTTATTTACTATATATTGCTCTTACCCTCACAAAAAAAAACTTAGGTCTGCAATGCACGAGAATTGCATTTGACATAACGAACATTACAACTACGTTAACTCATATAATACATTTGATTGAAACTTTTGGTTTTCTTTACTTATGTACTATTAATCAAATTATATAAAGGACTTTGGTTTAGAAAAAGCTGATGACAGCGACTTCGTCTCCGCATATCTGTTTCTCCGAAAAGTAATTCTAAAGCCTCCTTAAACATACTACTTTAATATCTTTTAAGTAATTTTGTTTTTATACTATATTACTATTTTGATTCGTCTAGAATTTTCCGGAGTGAAATTAATTTTGTACTTTATAACCAATTTATTTCGCGATGAAAGCTTAAAATGAAATTTCTCTTTTATTTCGTTTCTGGAGAATTTGACTAGATGTGGTCACTGAATGTCAAATATCGGGTCAGGGTCGTCTTTGTGAAATTCGCGCAAATTCGTCACCAATCCTCACTTGATCTTCATTATTTTTATTAGGATCCAAATTGAGGCTATTTCGACCAACAACACTGACGACTTTTAAGAACTGAAACCACACACGCTTATTTTGGAAAAAAAATCTTACATTGACTGAGACCCGAGACAATAACTTACAACTGTTACGACATTATATTAGAAATCTGTTCACCTCAAATTTAAAAAATATTTTTTCAATTGTTTTTACATGCACTAAAAACATAAGAAATGTAGAGATTTCACCTTCCTATTTTATCATTATATAAAGAAGTTTGAAAAAGGTTTTCCTATAACCTACACTTTAGGTTTTGAAGAGTTTCGTTTAACAAAGGAAAAAATGCAGTGAAGCGCAACGGACGCTCACCGCTTCGATGATAGTACTGAGATAATAGATTTCGTTCACGCGCCGCGCTGTTATACTGGAACCTGTAAAACTATTTTAATTCACATTGTTATTCGTTGTATGACGTTTTGAGTTAAATAAAACCAATTATAATTATCCATAATCCAAACTAATTTGGTATTAACTTTTCTGAAAGTCACCGCAGGTTCAGTAAACCTCCAAACCTGGACACAGTTCGTGAACAACTAAACTGAATTTTTAAATCAAAATTTTCAGAGTCAACCAGCTACAAAAAATTAACATATTCAGTTTCTTCTTTTCATGTCATTAGTTTCATTTATTTGCGTCTGCAGTATATTTATACTATAGCTATATATATACATCTTTCAGATTCTTGTTATCTACCGCTATAAAAATAAACGTCAGTGTTCAACTTACCTTAGTGTATTTGTAACATAATGAAAATATAGAAAATACTACTGTCTCTACTTTTAACGAGCAGTTTCCGTCTTAGATAGCACCTAAGTTGAAATGGACTACAAAGTGCAGAAGCAGCTACAAAATCGATATAAGACATTTATTTTAAGGACAGAATAATACTATCATAAAAAATGAACTGTATTTGCTCTTCATGTGAAGAAAACGTCGAAGTGATTTTGTATTTTGAGCTTTGACTCGACTTAATAAATTAACTCAAAACTTATTTATAACTTTTTAAATTTTCAAAATATATAGATTATATTCCATTTAGAAATATAATACACACGTTTATATGTCATGCAGTTGAACATTATTTGCAATAACTTTATTGTGAGCTGCTGTTATCCTTTTTATAACTATTTAAAGTAAGATTCATTTTAAAAAAATCATGAAGATATTATTAGCTAGCTGTTTCCTACCTGTTTTTTAAACTGTTGTGGTTTTAAACTATTTTATTTTAGGCTTTTTGTTACTCGCGAGCCACCTTTTGTAAAATGCGAACAATAACTCACCAGATGGATGAATGCATTCAGAAAACACAACACAAATGAACTTTTTTTTATAAAGATAACGATGTCAAAATACTTGTGTTGAGTGGCTCTTACTGCTCGCCAAAATTTCATAGGTTTGATTTGCACTCGGAAAATATATTTGTGTTTTTTTTTTTTTTTTTGGTTTTTTTTTGTGTGTCTCTGCTGTTAGCCCTACTGGCCATGACAGCGTCACCGGTGGAATGGACGGGTGCAGAGACCCGCCCTTGAAAAAGGGGGGCCTGAAGGGCCCCAGGGGAACGCGCGTCCTGAGGGTGCCTCCTGTGAGGCTCGGACCACGGCTCAGGACGCCGTTAGGTGGGAAGCGAGGGTTGGATGTGGGTTAGGATATGACACTAACGTCCTCCGACGGCAGAACGCCGGAGCAACGTGCTTGGATGGGGGCCTCGTCTTCGCCGGCGAAGACGCTGTGTGTGTGTGTATGTGTAGTATTTATGTACGCTTTCCGCTTTTACGTAGCGTTCCCTAACGTAATCGCATCGTCCGGATTGAAAAGTACCGACTTGGGTCTTCTTATATTTGTGTGGTCCACAGACTTCAGCTCAGAATCTGGCTACACTTACATTATGTAGGTTATTTATATAGTAATACCCTGTTTTTTTTAATATGATCTTATATAAAAATACATTCTAAATTCTAGCTAGTACTTTAAGCTGAATATATAAAACACGAACACATTTGCCATAAAGTGGCGTCAAAACCGAGAATGTGAAGCATCTAACTAGCTGTAATACACTGTTCGTTTTGCCCAAAGCTCGTTGCTCAGAGTAATTTACATACGAGAGCGTGTTAATTATGATATTTGATAAGCTTCTTCATAATTAGCAACTGTGTTAGTCATTAGTAGAGAACGAAAATAATCTATCTATCTTATATGACTATTCTAACAATTCATTGTGTATTAAGAGTGGTAACGCAAAATATTAAGATGAAGACAGGAGTGGTCGTGTTTTCGTAGCTACTACGGAAAAGACATTTTCTCTAACAACATTTATAAGAGACATAAATTAGAGGTATTGGTATTTTTTAATCGTTATCCTTATTATTGAAACAGGTTGCCTCTAAAAACAAATGTTAAGTGTAATCCAAAGAATACCGAGTGGTAAAACCGTTTGGGACATACGACTACGATTAGTTTGTAATATGTATTAGACACATTATTGTTACTTCTTTTTTGTTTCGTATTATTACATTTTTCTTACATTATTCATGTTTTTCAATAACTTTTTTCTGCATCCTTTTTTATGTCACAAATAAATACTTTACTTTAAATCACATCACATACAAGGAGATTCAGTTTTATCTGCTGGTTGAATAGGGAAGGAAATATTCTCCAGAACCAACCTTCAAATGAGAAGGATTGTTTTTGCACTGAGTATACCACAACCTCTCTGATGGTAGCAGGCGCGACTGCAACAACCTATTTAAAATAATCAAAGTTCTGTAGTACACTTATTTTTAATAATCACTCACAATAAATCAAATATTAACTAAACTTAATATTTCATTAGGAATAATTCAAATGATTTATTTGAAGTAATCGAAGTTCTCTAATACACCCACTTTTTATAATCCACTCTCAGTAAATGAAAACTTAATTAAACTTAATATTTTATTCTGAATAACACAAGAATTAATCACTAAAAGTTTAAAATAATACATAAACATTTAAAATAACTCATAGTACAACCCCAATATGTTCTTATCACTGTCCAACTCAAACACCAGCAAAAAGTAGTGCCGAAGCGAGTTATCCCCTATTTATAAAAGTTCTCAAATAAGTTGATCGTTTGACTTGATTCCGGGAAACTGTCAATATCACACGATCATGTGACAGTTTTGACTTGACTGATAACTTTATTCAAATCAAAGCAGTAGAATTTAATGAATCCTAACTTTTGTTACACTAATTCTTAAATGTAATTGTTCTTTATTTTGACCTAATTTATCTTATTTTTGCAACGTAATTAAGTAATGCTAATTACGCAACAAATTATTACTTACCCACAATATTTACCATAAAACTATCCATTTATAAAAATAAAAGAATAACGGGGTAGTCTTAAATCTACCTTGTAATATTTAACTAACAATTTGTAAATATGTAAAAAATAGTTTATATAATAATGAGACCTTTAAAGACTTAACCATTATTCCAATTTAAACTAACTAAACTGTGATGTAAATTGTAACTTTTGGATTAGAATTCCGTAACTCGACACGGATTATAGTTTTTATAAATAAGCCTAATAGATGTATTTTGTGTCTTGGTACAAATTATTATGTATAGAAAGAATGCTAGAATCATTGAGTCGATTGGTAAAACGACGAGACATTTTTCCTCTTATCACTGCACAACATAAGATTTAATATGTTCTGTATTGTTTGGAATTTCACATGCAGTTTAGTAAGCGACAGTAACATTGACACTACAAGACAACACTGAGCTACAATACTTGTTAATTTCTAGCAGAATTTTCTTAATAGTTAATTGAGTTGTCTCAGTCAGCTTCGCAAGTCTCTAACAATGACACAGCACTCCGCTTACAACAACCATTAATCTTCCAAAACTGAATCCGTGAAATAAACATAGATTATTGTCATATTACGTATTTTTTTACGATTATTATCATCGAATTTTTGTTTCTGCAAGAATTTTGCCGATATCCTCATGGGATTTACATTATATTTACTCGACCTTACCAAGACATGTATGTCTGTATAATTGTAATTATCATGTTAAAACTTAATATTATTTATGTTTTTTCCAATCTTTGTTAATAACTTTTAGAGAACCTAATAGCTGATGCGAAAGTCCACAATAGGTATTTAATCCAAATAATATTTAGTACAATATTTAATTTTATTTCTAGCGGTAACAGAGCTTTTAACAAGACAATATCATACTTGACTGAAGTAATTCTTTCTCGTTCTCTCGGGGGATATAAGAATACATAACATAACATGAGCTCCAAAAGGAGCCTAAGTAAATTTATATGTAGACAGATAGAGATGTAATAGACACTATAAAGTGACCCGCTAATATTAATGTTATTTTATTTAAGAGGAGAAACATAATGTTTTTTTTATTTTATTTAAGGAAGGGCAAACGAATGTGCGGGTCACATCCACGAACGCACGAACGAAACCGACAGTCGCAAGAGATATCGAGGCCCAATGATCAAAAACTTGGTGAGGCATTAAGGGAAGTCCTCTAAAAAAGCGGCGATACAACAATCGGGAATTAAAATGATCGAGGTGCTTGCTTGCTTTCTTTGTTGCACACTTCCGAGACTGGGACTATGCCTTTAAAGTAGGAGTACCAAAATAAATGCGTGAGCAATGCAACGTCAACTCAAGGGCACACGTTAGTAGCACCAATGGGGAAATGTCATCCGGTCAACTCAACTTATGAACGTCCAAGGAAAAAAGAGATTTTCAGTTGTTTGTTATTTTTAAAATTATTTTCCGTATTAAACTCTGATACAACTTGATGGTAGACGGGGTTTTCCCTTATTCTTCTAAAGTCGAGTCAAAGGCAACAAGAGTGTCCAAGAGATCGGCTTGATCTTTTGCCATGTGGGCCCGATAGTCATTCCCCGTGTGCAATGGCGGTAGAGACAGCTGGCATAAGTTTCCAAGAGTGGCTTTTGAGAGAGCATAAAACTTACGCTTGCCAGGCGGGTACCTTGCCAGCTGGTCCCCAATTTTGATGACATTCTAGAATTTAGTGACTAACGCATTAGCCCAAGGCTGATACGGCTGCTGCATCTCTAACAGACGCATCGAATCAAGCTCGCAATCTGCCAGGAATTAGTACCACAGATTGTGGTACAAATACAACAAGCGTGGTTCCGTACCCTGTAGTATCACATCCCCCCATGGTTAGGATACAAAAAAGCCGCATTCTATACTCATCCGCTGACTTGTAGTGTCAAAACCGTCGCGGGTCTTGTTCGAACCCAACGTTGAATGGGCATTACACTCCGTACCAAGCAATGATTAGAGGATCCAAGGAGAGCCTCGACAGTGACCCGGTACTTTCCGGGATGTAGTCAGCAGAAAGAGGTCATATGATCGTCCACGTCTGGTAGACGAGTGAACGTGGTAATCAGCTGGGACAAACCATTTTCCAAAACAAAGTTAAATAGAGATCTCCCCGCGTAGTAGTGGCACGTGACCCTAGCCAATCGACATTGTGCGCTTTGAAGTCCTCGAAGACTACACCTTCGGCTAAGGAAGTCTCTGAAAGCAAGTCGTCAATCTTCCCCAGGACAAGGCTCAAGAATTGATCGATTTCTGCATTACCACTATGAGACCAATAGAGGCACGCGTAGACTCTGATATGATCTGCCACGTCCATGCGCAGCCAGAGTACAGACAGGTCCCGAGCCTCAATGATCTGATGGTGATAGTATAACCCCTACGAACTCGGATATGGTATTAAATGATGTTCCAGTTTATACCCCGGATTGGTTGAAACAGCGTCTCTAAAGACGTCCCCGAATGTTGCAAGATTCATCGCTTTCATGTTTGCCAGGGGGGTGAATGGGCTGCCGGAATCTGTCGCTCACAGATGGAATATAGAGCTAGAAAGAAATAAATATATTAATATTAATTAATTTTGTTTATAGTCTTTTATTTTAGCCCTGCCTTAAATTGACATTGTTATATAATAAAATCTCCCAAAGATGAAAATGCCATTATCTTAGAGCGGCAAGATTATATATCTGAGAGCAGATATTCTTAGTAATTTTATTTGTTACAATAAAATAGAAAAGTATTTTTAACACAATAAGTTCAAACAAAATTAATTTCAGTTAGAGTAATACAAGGCTTTTCACATTTCATTATACTGCAATATCCCTTTATGTTGTTCAGTTTTAAAGAAATTTATATGATACATACTTAAATAGAAAGAGGACGCCTATTTCAGAAAATTTATAAAAACAAAAAAAGCTTAAATGTAATCTTAAACTATAATATTAACAAACACATATTTCTATAAAATATAAAAACATACAATTGCTCCATAAATAACAATTCTTACTATTACGCTTCAAACGTTTCAATACCAGACCGAAAGGATAAATAGATTCAAGTGTTATCGAATGTATAAGATATCTGGCAGACGCGTTTGTGCATTCTCTCAAGTAATTTAAAACTTACTTCATTGAAGTCCCTAGCGCTGGTCTCAAGTATATTGGCTTTTATATGTGGAGTCGACCTCTTGACTTACTTAGTAAGTATATTTTTCAATGTTACGCATAACAACAATGTATCCCATAATTTATAGTAAATAATTAAAAATAATAAAATAGCCACTGCAGTTTTAAGTTCTTCTTTTTTTCAAATATTAATTAATATAAAAAAATAAATAAATAGAAACTAAACATTTGCAGATTATAATTTATCGAAGCAAAAAGAATGGAATGATTGATATTTTTTTCAATTGCTTTTATTGCTTAGTTAGGCACAACTTTATACTATAGCTACATAGCTTGGACATTTTCTAAATTGCATTAAGTTTAATGTGTTTAGCGGAGATTTATAGAATATGTAGAAATACACTATAGTAATACCGTTTATATCTTGATAATATTATGTTTTATATATATTTCTTAACGAAGTGGTCGTTTATAACTTAGGAATCCCAAGATGACATCGTCTTACTCAGATAAATCGCGATCATCCATCACCTCAGAGTGCAGCCTCGCTTCGTCTAATGTCACCGGAATAAGAGACAAAAAATGCATGTTGAATCAAATATGTCCGCTATTAGAAAGATTACAAATAGTTCCATTCGTTTTACAAATTAACCACTCAATAGACTTACTATAATATTTGATTAATATAATGAAAAGAAAAACTTAGTGTCTTTGGTTTTTCATACTTATTCGTCTTATTTTTTATGGCAAAAATGCGAGAGAAGTGTGCTTGCGGTCTGTTATGAATAATATAACGAGTACTTGTTGCTGTTCCTTTAAAAGCAGCACTCTTCGGTGAAACAAATAATAGAGTAAATTATTTATGCCGGGCTTAAAATTTCATGTTCTTTATACCTCTCTTTGCTTAAATGGTTTCTTCGATGTTTTATTTATTTTTTCTTAAAAACATAGGAATATCATAAACTGGTGTTCTATTCTGATTAAAAAAGCTAGCAGCTAGCTAAGGAGATGAAATTTAAAAACCAACCATATAATAAACTCATTATGATGGATTTTGAGAACATATGTTATGAACAAAGTTAAATACAAAAAATATGTAGTGTTTGATTATATAAATTACTAAACTTTAATATATACAGTACTCTATATCTTGCTGGATTGCTGCCGTGCCACAGGGAGAAAAGATCCAATAAAATAAAATATTTTTTTAGTTGAATATATATTACCCATCTACATATATCATAAAGACAATGCAGAGTTTGAGAGTAAACTTATATTTCTTTTAATTAAATATGTTTTACATTTTGTGACAGTGTGCTGTATGTGATAAGCAGATTCTCGATTTCATTACAATCAAAGATTACGAACCTTTCATATCTCAATAAGAGATAAGTTCCAATTTGTTATTAGATTGCCTACGAATGCTCGGGTTATAACAATTAAATTAAGCTGAGTAATTTCCTTACATAGAACAAAAGTAAAATTGCAGTTTTGTTGGCACTTGCACATATTGCTACTAGTGATCTTAACTCGGTCGTGCCTTTTTACTCGACTTATCGGGGGCACTCACGTTGCCTCAGATTCGACAAATTAAAGAAATTATGTTGTAGTTATTATAAACAACTTGTTTTTTTGGTTACACTTTAATATAAAAACTCTGTAAACACCTCTATATATTGAATTTTAATGCAATATATGCGTCTCGTCTCATAATATACAATATGAAGATAGATTATAAAATACATAATTTGCCAAACATTTTCCTTGGCTACCAACCAATAAGATTCTTATTATAATAGTGGATTCAGCAATTCAAGGGTAGACTTTACTTTCAGCTACACATCAGAAGATTGGACAGGATGAAGATGCTTACTATTATATATATTAGATAAAAATATATTCTATAATGTATACAAATAATATAAGATTATAATACTATAGAAGAAAAAATGTTGTAGGATCATATTATCTTGGAAAAAAAGACAGAAATCATCTAATGAACGAAATAAACCAGTTTTGCGGTGAAACTTCAAAAACTATTACAAAAGTGCCACATTTTTTAAAGATTACACTTATATACTAGCAGGTTACCCGTGCTTCGCGACGGGAATAAACAAAAAAAAAACTGACTTTCGTGAGTATTGAAACCATGACCTACCCTTCACACATACACGCTCTATCCTCCAACCCATCATGACTTGCTATCAGTGCGAGAAAGCCTTGAGTTTGATAAATACAGAGTTTCATTCCTATCGGGTTATAGGTACACTCTTTCTTCTTTCTTTCTTTCTCACATCGCAGCGTGTTGAGATTAAACATAGTGACTGGCCAAATAATTTTAATTTCTACTGCAATGCAATGAGAGAAGAGAGGGAGCGGGGACTTTGGAGCGGTTTTGACCTTTGCAAAATCCTTTCTTATTGCACCTATTCAATATGTCAGGAGTCTTGTGTTCAAATTTCAGCTTTCTAAGTGTTACGGTTTGGGCTATAGAGCGATGAATGAGTCAGTAAGTGAGTGTCTTTGTGCTTTATATATTAAGATAATTTATAATTAGTTTTACAATATATTAAAAAAAATAATAATAATAAATTCATGATCTTACATAAAATATTATTTACTTCCTAGAGACAACATAAATTATTTATTACTTTGAAATTTTGTTAAAGTTAGTAAAAGTAATACTGAAAGTTAGTAAGTAATAGCAAAAGTTAGCATCGTATTAGAAATAAAAATTCCTAAACTTTTTAAGAACACTAGTAATGCGAGTAGGTTCCGAATAGTTCGGTTCCGTTCGATAAATTAAAAGATTTAAATAGATTTAATAAATGTACACCAGACGAAGTTGCTTTTAATATATTTTAAAGTCACGGAACACTATCAGACACTTGTTTTTGTGACAAAGTTTTGTTAAAATATCCTGCATTTTATTTTTAAATTCATCGCAGCCACCAGAGGAGAGTCGGTATACTCGTAAAATAATAGTCATTGAGCTCAATGTAGGAGAGTTAAAGGTTAAATCTGTAATTTTAGATGATTATAATATTATTGTTTATAGATAACCAGTGCTTTGTAATGCACAATAAACCAATGTTATATTTTTGTAACAAACTATCCCACTTCCGATTCCTTGCCCCCTAAACCTTGTAAATTTTGATGGACAATATTAGGCTTTGTCTTTTTACTCTATACCTCTGCACCAGCTTATGTATCTAAAAGAACGTTTCATGCCGTCTATACCTAGCAACGACTTTTTCCTTTGTGTGTGAGCCTAAAATCCCTTGACATCTTCCGGTTCCGTGCATCTTTTTATGTAGGATTCTTTACTATAAAAGCAGCACGATTATAGAATCAATTTCTATGTGATCATTTATTTATTTATTCACCCTGCTTGTAGTAAGACTTAAAAGAACATTTTCTATATAGGATAGCTTATCTCTTTAGAGAGATCTCTTCCAGCTACCCTTGATCGTGAGAGAAAACGAATAATACTAAAATACTATTAGTGGGTACTTTAGAATAGTATTTTCACACATATAATACAATACAGTATGTATGTATTGTTTATGTAAGTATATGATGTATGTAACATCAATATATAGTAGATAGATACCTATCTATTAAATATTGATGTTATATAATATATATATATTAATATTTTTGTTTAAAGTATGCTATTATAATATATAAGTATTTTAATATACTTTCTTAATATAATTCAAGAAATAATAGAAGTTATAAAATAACAAGTATTTATTTTTCTGTGCTGACTAATTGTAGTTTTTATTTTATTCGTGTTCTCTCATAATCAAAAGTATCTGGAAGAGATAAGCTATCCTATGTAAAAAATGTTATTTAAAGTATTACTACAAACAAGGTGCATAAATAAATAAACAAATAACAAACAAACACACAAACAAACACACAAACAAACAAATAAACAATCAAAATAATAAATAAATGAAGAAAAAAATAATATCCCATCGATTAATACCTAAGGGGAAACTATAGGATCTTGTTGTTGAAATGAAACGGGTCCTCCGGGTCAACCGTATCTCACGATGGGGTCATGAGAATCTGGTTGAGTTCAATGATACGAAAACACAGGTATGCGTGTTTTCCGCCAAAAAGTCTTCGTTCAGGTTCGCTCCTGCATGGAGTACTGTTCTCATCTTTGGAATGGCTCAGCTCAGTACTTGCTTTACACTCTCCACCGGTTGTAGCGGCGAGCAGTTCATATTATTGGAAGCCCAGAGACCGTGGAGATCCTGGAGCCTCTCCAATTACGTAGAGACGTTGACACTATGGCAGTCTTTTATCGCCTACACCACGGTGAGCGCTGCGACGAACTCTTTCAACTTATTCAATCCTCTCCTTTCCGATCCAAAACAACACGTGAAGGACAGGAGTGCCATCTTTTCATGGTGGATTCGGTACCATCACGAACCAAAAGGTTCAGCAGTTCATATTTATGTCAGTCCATCAAAATGTGGAATTCACTACCATGCCACGTGTTTCTTTCCCACTACGATCCTGGGTCTTTTAAGCGGGGCGTGAAAAAGCATCTCATAAGGCTGCCATAGTGGAGGCCACCATTCGTCATTCTGTTGTGCTAGAATGAGATTGGTGGCATCCACTTTTGGACCTCACTGACTGCTTAACATCAGGCAGAGTCAAGTGTATGTGTGTATATGTATGTACAAAAAAACAATTTCTTAAATCAGCCAGCCAGGCAGGTAATCTCCCTGTGCTCTTTATTTTGCTTTTTTCTATTATAATCTAACTTAGTTGTGATGTAATGTCTATGTCTATGCGACTAGTCGATGTAGCAGCGAAATTACTTCATCTTATTTTAAAATATGATGTCTAATATATGCATTATTTATATAGGTAAAAAAGTGAGTATTTTGGGTTTATAATGAGCGATGACAAAGTATTTTTTTAGTAAATTTCATATTAAATAAACAAATATTTAAATGACAGCACCTATATACCTAGTACATCACAAACGTAACACACAAACATAAACAGTAATTAATTAATTAAATTTTAATCTATGCATATAAACTTTCAGACCAAGGCGCGTTTAGAACCGTCGTAGCCTTATTTTTAGTTGGAGAGTGTATTTAGGCAAGGGCTTATTTTAATAAGTATGCTATCAGAATAGGCCCTCCTGCACTCCTGTTTGATGTACACAGTATATACTGATTCAAAGATGAAAAGATACAAATAAACAAAGAAATATAATAATTACGAGTCAAGAATTGTACATAAAATATAATTAGAAAAAGTAATAACAAACCTTATAAATAGTTCTGTAAATTTTATTAATGGTTTTTTCTTAGTTTATTAATTTTTTTTGTTTGTCGTTGACGCATTATACAAAACTCAATAAATAAAATAAATCTATTTATCGTACAATATTTATTTATATCAGTTTCACTAAAATTTTGTATGTTCTAGTAAATTTATATTAAAGAATTATAATTACGTAATGTTTATCGCCTGATTTAACAGGTAAATTTATGCCTCACTCAGAGTAAAATAATATTATTTTATTTTAAATAAAAAAGGACAGCAAGAAATAATTGTAAAAAAAAATATTCTTTTAGAAAACAAACAAAGCAAAATCAAACAAAAATAAAATACTGCTATATTTTTCTGATATAGAAACGATATCCCTTGAATAATGATTCATAATTTATCAGGAAATTGTGAATGCGGGGTCGGTGTATACAATAACTTAATGGAAATGACAAAAATACAAGACATTCATTATAAGAAGGCAAAAACTGCAAAATTATAACCGTTGAATTTATTAAAATAAGATAAAAGTAAACCATTAAAATCATCTGGATATAATTAACATTTACTGTTAAGTTTCAATTAGTTCTCACTCGTTCAACTGATTAATTCAAAGATTAAATAGCTGCGACAAAATATAAATATATAGATTTTTTTTGGTAAAAATTTAATTTAAATCATTGGTTCAAAAACAAATTATGTGATAAGTAATACTTTTTTCTATATCAATTATTCCAATTACAATACGTATGATATCGCAGTAAGGACTTAAAATCTACACATGAAAAATGGTTTGAAAACGTTGTTAAGTTCGTAACAAATACAAAAACAGTATAAAAAAAGTCAATTATCATGCAGACGAGTTTGAAAGAAATTGAAATGTTATGTTATGTTATGCTTTCGTTTATGATCCGAGTGATGATACGAATAATAATTAATTGTTAACGATTACAAAGCATCCTTTATACGTTGATCTGATAATAGAATGCTTTTTAGGCGTTTTAATAAATTTTAATTATTTATAGGTGTTGGTTTATTTTAAAACGATCATATTCTTGGCACGTTGTTTTTAGATTATATTGATAAATCTAATATTCATCCCCCGTTATGATATCGGAAACACGCCGGGACGAACCTGCTTCAAATTTCTTAATCATATCTACGTGCACCTGCTTTGGAGCATCGATGAGTTTTGATTGCTCTTTTCAAATGTACACTCGCAAAAGTGTTTGTATGGAATATCAAGAACGTTTACCGCTCCAGTGTGCAGTGGTATACCACCTCGTATGTGATTCTCCTCTTTTGTTGAAACAAATTAGTTACTTGTAACGCTTTTTCTTCCGCAGCATCAACCGAAGAATCATCTCTTTTCAACCAGTGGATCCCAAGACAAATGGACTAGTCAAACAATGTATTATTAAAATAAACCCTTAAATTGATATTATCGCAATAAAAAGTAATCTGCTAGCTAGACTCTTTTGTGAGTCACTTGAAATAAACTCACATATTTACGCCAAATTATAATTGAATTTCTAAACGCCAGCTTAAGAGTCTTCTTCTTGCAGTTCTTCTTGTTTAAATATTATGTAGTATTGTCGAAATGTAATGTACATTACAACAATTAGAAAGCTTCTTATGAGATTATTGAGGATCGAGAATTTAATATCCGAATGGTTCTAATTTGGTTACAGAAAATGTTCAGGAAACTAGAGATTCAGGACGCCGCCTTAATCACCTCCGGTAAAAGTATATTCTGGATTTATCGTGAAAAAAACTTCTTACATATCAAATAGGTCCAGCAAGTTGCTAAATAGCTTATGTCAAATTTTCGACAGTTACTCTTGAATAATATTCAGCAGTATGCTACAAATATAATAATTAAATATAACATAAATAATACACACAAAATCATCATTTTTTTATTTATATTTATATTTAAAGTAATTCAGAGTAATCTTAACCAACAACTTTATTCTTAATAAATTACGAAATATTATTTATATCTTTGTAATTAGGTGACAACAGAGAGATGATTAGCCAAACTAAAATAAAAATCAAAAAGATCAAATTAATTATAGAAGTTAAATTTGTTTATAACATACGGAATTAAAATAATATCAAAACGAGCAGGAAAGATATCCTCCTTGGCGTTGTAGCGAATGAGCAGCAGTGATACTACCCGTTGGTAGTACAAGAACAAAATTTTTAATTTTTTATAACATGTAACCTAAAGATACCTACAAACGAAGTTTTACTAGTATACTCTATACAGCACAAATAAACCAACATAAATAAAAAGAAAAACTTTTGGGTAGACCTCGAAGAATTCGGTCTGCCCATTCATTTGTACCAGACTTTCGAATTTTGGAAAAATTTCTTCACAGCAGGTCTTTTTATGACCCCCTGAGTCCGAAATGACCATTGGTCAAAAAGTTTATATATATATATATATATGCGTGCGTGCGTCCAGATTCGACTTTTGTCAGCACGATAGCGGCTGCAGTTTCGCTTTCAAACATTGCACAAAAATCAACCATCTAAAAATGAAGGTCAAGTTCGTTAATCAGAGAAATCCGGCCACAGGGGGAGCTAGGGCTTCACTTTTTCTGATTTCAGTTTTTCAACCATAACTTTTTCCCTATACAAAAAAGATCAATTGCGTTCATATTATATGATGTCTTTGATGAATACCTATAACTGATGTAGATAAACCGAATACCTAACTTCAATAACTTGGTGGTGGGGGTAAAAAAACCGAAAATTTTTGGAAAAAAATTCATAACTTTTTTCTGGTAAACATTCTTACATCACAAGTATTTTTAATAGAAAAGTTATTTTTTACTCTAAATTTAGGTATCAAAAGTTTTTCCGTAAAACGTACCGTTTCCGAGAAAAAAAATAAAAACCACTTTTAGCTTGAAAATTTAAAGTAGGTAAAACCACGCCAACTTTTTTCTGGCCAACATTCCTTCCTCGCAAATATTTTTAATAGAAAGGTTATTTTTTACTCTAAATTTAAGTACCAAAAGTATTTCCAAAAAAGATACCTTTTCCGAGAAAAAAAATAAAAACCGCTTTTTGCTTGAAAATTTTTGATGTAAACAACGGCATCATGTGTTATTCTTAGGTAGTATGTTATATTTTAAACGAGTTACACACGAGGTCTACCCACGCGTGTCCCCCTGCGGGCACGGATTTTTTTTGTATCAGTCCATTTTGCGTAAACGTCACTTTAACCAACTATCTATACATAAAGGTGCGGTTTGGTTTATATTTATTTATTTATTTATCTTCACGCCATATCCCTTACGGGGTAGCCAGAGATGACGGAGCGTCAAACGCTACGTTGGTTTATATTTGATTTATAAAATGGAATCCAAACAGTGTATACTTGCTGTTTACATTTCATTGTAATGTTTTCGCAATCCTAGATAATTCTATTTTGCTTTTGCACAAAATATATATCGAGAGATATATATTTTTAATATTAGTTATAAGGTGTTATGATAAGTGAAGTAGGTTTTAAATAAATGAAATACCAGGAATAATAATGAACCTTACTTAATACAAAGTCAATTAATTGACGAAATTAAAGAACACACAGGACCGACCCAAAGACTTGTATAATAAAGACATTATGTTCATATCTTTATAGTATTACTTATATTGTAGCAATCACATTTTTATTGACCTTTAATACGATAAAAATGTTTTTTTAGATGCAACAATTGAAATATTGCAATATTTTAAACTTTGTATTTTAAGCTGCTGCAACTCTGACATACGCATCAAAACAACCTGTTACCAGTGGTTTTACTAGGACACTAATATCATTCAATTTCGTAATACAAACGTATTTTAACTTCAGATTTATCAACTCTCCAAATCTGATGCTGGGTAAGGTGAAGCGGGGTATTTGTAGACGTTATTCGTTTATCTCTTATATACATATTTATAAATATTGGAGAGAATAATTTTATACAACGTAAAAGTATCTTAAGTCAACAATATATTTTAATTGTGCTTACATAATATTACACAGTATAGCCGTAACTCTAATTTAACTTAAGCCAGCCAAGTGACCAAATAATCAAATTAAAAATGCGTTTCTAAAGTAACTTTGTGTTATTAAAATTGTATCAATTGTCTTCATCTCAGTATTTTTCTGTCTTGTGTGTCGTCAGTCTACCCGCTGCTATGAAACTCGAAAGTAATTAATTTAATTTAAAATTATTTAAAAGAATACCCAATACAATTTCATTCGTACATTACAATTCTCAGACATTTGAGAACACTTGAATTTATTTGATCTTATAAATCTCAAAGCATAATAATGATAACATATTGTGAAGTGCAGATTAAATATTTATTCAATCAGCTGCTTAAAATAGAATTATTTCTTAAAAGTCATTGTACAAAAACATTTAGACTTAAAGTGAGGATATACTAATGATATAAAAGATTGTACTATAATAATTTAAAAACCATAAATACCACATAAATATATACATATTTAAGCACTGAATATTAAATAAATATAAAATTAAATTTAATGTATCATGCACTCTAATTGTACAGTCAATTTATGAAATATTGATTCAAAGTGAATCTAATCAAATTTTAGTGTTATATTGACACGAGTAGTTGTATATAAATTGAAGATTTAAAAGTTATGTTTTTATTTAATAATATGTAACGCTGGGATTCTAGGACTTGATCGAATTCAATCGTTTACAGGTTGTTATTTATTATACTTAAAAATAAAATACGAAAATGATAATCTCGACAAATAGATACTTACTCTGTAGACCAAAATGTAAATCTGTAGCATTTTTTTTCAGTAATTTTCTACAGCGTGTCGCATCGTTGTCCCTCGTTTCTTGAATAATTGAGTACGCAAAACATGTTACTTCATGTTCTATAATCGCAAAATGATCCTTAACTATTCAAATACAAGGATTATTTTACTATTTACCACTGTATTATTAAATTCTCCACATGCTGAGATTGCGTTTTTGTAATAAATTATTAGATAAAGTGTTATTGAAGATAAAAACTTGGTCAAGGGTTAGGTTTTTCTAAACTTAAGTTAGTATAAATTTTTATGTAAGAAAAATAGAGTAGAAATGCATATTAGAAAGAATTTTATTTTTTTATTTTTATTACATTCCAGTTACATACGAAGATAATGTAGATAATAAATAAAAAAAATAATTTAAAAATAATTTTGTTTTATTAAATTTTACTCCCTGGCCCTGTACTCATCGCGACTCGCCGTGGCTTATTCGACCTTCCGTCCAAGGAAGTTTCATTCTAGGGTTGATAGTGATCAACCCTAAAATGGAACTTCCTTTAGAAGTAAGAAGTGCTGATGTATATTTATTTTCCACACGTGTTGTGAACTGAAAATGACGTCGCATCAGGTGCTATGCAGTTCCAAGATAAAAGAGTAAACACCTGACGCCACTTCTTCTTCACATACCCTTCACTATCAGATTATGTGCTGTAAGGGCTGCTGAATTTTGAATTTAAGCCACTTCGATTAAGGTAACTCATCTGGTCACACATGTAGTTGTGACATGGATCACGCTTGCATCACACAAGTTTTTATTAGAATTAAATTATTAAAAAAATTGCTAAATTATTATTTGTAATAGCCATTTACTCAATATATAAATGTTTACTTCTATAAGCTATATATTATTGATGTATTGTTAGTTCTTATAGTCAATATTTAATTATAATTGTTTATATTGTTTTTACATATGTTTTAGATATTATGTATTTCATGATAGTCCTAAAACCATGAATTCCAGAGAGAGTATTGAACGTACAAATAGGCCATTCTCCATTACTGTAACATATCCATGCTCGACCCGAAATATAAGTATATTCTAATTGAATTATTCATCCTATCCTCAACCTTATAACATTGCAGGATGGTCTTACTTAACAAACCTTCCAATATTATGGTGAAACTTTAACTTTATCAAAATCCATGAATTAATTTATGCGCGATGCGAATTGAATAGACAAGCGATAGAAGACAAATAAACAATTATTTATATAAAAATATTAAACAAAAAATTAGAATCTAAATTTGCACAAATTGAAATAAAGGTTATAAATAGAAAAAAACCCTAAAGAAGCAAGAGATGCAACATTCGACCAACAATTTCCACTGATATTCTACCACAATGTTAGGAATGTGAACACGAGCACAAAAACCAGTGCATGTTTGTAGGTTTGATGAAAAAGGAGAGAGAAAATAAACGTTTACATTAAAAACACTATCAAGTTACACTGTTAATGTTCAATATAAACCATCATGTACACATAACACACGCCTCACTGTTAACTAGTTTAATTAGAGCTTCGTTATAAAATTATTCTAATTACTTGTAGTATATCGTGGAAACTACTCGTAAATTCGGTCACCTCATCATTGACGCTGGAATCGGAATCGGAATTGTACGCAAACTGACTATAAATTGCCCTGACGAATGAACAATAATTAGCGTATTATGCATAACTTCGACTTCTTTACCATCCCTACTATCTGGATGCGTGGCGATCCTCCACTGTGCGGTTCTCAAGGACCTTTTGTCCACGTTCCACTCGCTTGTGGAACGAACTCCCTTCGGCGGCATTTCCAGATCGGTACGACATGGGTACCTTTTAAAAAGGCGTTTACTCCTACCGGCAACACTCTTGTAAATCCTCGGATGTTGCAAGAGTTCATGAGCGGCGGTGATCATGTCCATCCGTGACCCGCTAGCTCGTTTGCCCTCCTCTTACATAAAAAAAAATACAAAACATGTCTTAATTTGACAGTATTATCATACAAGTTGTCTGTACGTCTGAAATACTTATAAACAATAATGCCAAAAGTCTAAGAATACTCGTATACCATAGTTTTTATTACCATTTTCATACATTAGTTACAGACGCTTTGTTGTTAGTTATAACTTATTGACAATATTATTTCTTGTAATGACACTTGACAGTCATACGTTTCTTGCTGGTCTGTTTTGGATGGCAGGATATCCTAATTTAAATTATTCTTTGATAGTTGTATTTAGTTTATAAAAGTGGTTGAATGATGAGCTGTTATTTTAAATTGTCTTTTTTTTATTATGTACACAATAGTGTTTTTTTTTATTATTATTTATTTTTTACCTTTTACAGTTATATAAACGTGAATTTGAATTTAAAAATATTTCCTAATTGGCATTTTATTTTATTTATTCTGTCTACCTTAAAATTGTTTGTTTTATTTTATATATAAACAATACTTTTGTTCTAATCGTCTATGTATGTCAATAAAGTTAATTTTTATTTCAATATATATTATATTATTTTAAGTATATTATTTTATTAGTATTATTTTGTGCACTATAATTTGTTAATATATGATGTATGTTATATCGTTTGGATGTATGTATGTGTGTGTATCCATAATCTCTAGTACAGGACCTATATCCACTCTTAAAGCTCATATCCAATATTCAAAGGTTGCCTGAAAGAGATTGCTCTTTAAAAATAAGGCCGCCTTTTCTTTTTCTTCTGTATCTTGTTTTTGTAGAATAAAGAATATCACATCATACCATAAGTATTTTTTGTTGTAATTATTTAGTGAATTTAAAAAGTTTTTTCAAAAAAACTTTTGACTCGTTGCTGCCTTTGTTACTTTTTATTGATTATATTAAGTCGTTTTCAAAACCTTTCTATAAAGATGTCTATCTATACATAACTATCGAGTGAAATAATACTTACAAACTACAGGTGTACTCTACAGCATTATAATTATAACTGAGAAAAATTCAAATTATTGTCTTAGCATTCTTTTCAAAATTATGATTATTACGACAAAATAATGAAATAAACATCACGTTTTCGGCGTTGTTATTAAAAACAATATTTGCTTGAATACCGTTTTCGCTTGTCTTTGTTGTTAATAAAAGCAACACAAAATAACATAATTAAGAAAGCGATGTGAATTTAAAACCCATTATAAATGTCAAGCGTCTCGATTTCAGTGAGATAAACTATCTCAAATTTCAATTATGTCATCTCTAATGTAGTTGAGGACTTATATAGTAGGTGTTATGAAAAAAATATATACCCGAATTATTAGCTTATTAGCTTATTAGCAACGTCCCCAAAATATCTCCAAAAATTCCAAATACACATCCAGAACTCATAGTTTCAAGTTACGCTAATATGACGTTAGCAGATTGACGGAATAACACTCATGGAGTACCTTGTATTATATTATTAACGTTTGTAATCCTTGTTACACCGATTCGGGTCATTTCACGTATTTCAAATGTACTTATATGTATTTATTTAGACACAAAGCAAACTGCTGATTGTCTTATAGGAAACAAAAAAAAATCTAAAATAAAATTAAGGTGTTAATTACGAGAAATAAAAGAATTGTGCTCTTGAATGTTTATCCTATCATACTTAAGTCCGTTTAACAAAAGTTTTAAGGATCAAAAATTTAAATAATATCAAAAATTCCTGAAGATAGGGGAGACGGAGCCAGTATTTTCACATATAAGCTTTAGAAGACATTTGTATGTCACCCTTGAAGATCAAAAGAGGTTACCAGAACCAATACAACTAATGTTTGAAGACACAAATATCTAACGACACATTAAAATGCTTTTCGTGTAACAATATGTGTCACCTAGTCAAAAATTGTACACAAAATGCTTCAGATCTCTCTCCCTATATAGAAGAAGACACAGACAATTGAAGAAATTAATAAAACTTTTAATAGAAATGATGATTTAATACCTAATAAAAAACCAACTCCTCACCCTACCTACACTAGATACATCATAAGTGTCATATATAACAAAAGCAATTAAACGAATTCCATCATCATGCACCAGTGAAGCGTAAAAACCGGAATTCAGGAAAATTACACATTTAAAAAATAATGATTCAGACATATTAGATACAGAAATAGATGAGATGACAAGCATGATATCATGAGAAGAAGAAGAGGTTAAGGTAAAGACAAAAAAAACGTCACACACAAATTACGAAGAAGTATGGAAACAAATTGGACATAGTATGACTGAATAAAGTGAACTTACAACATCTCCAATTTAGATCAATTCATAATTTTACTAGATAATACCAAAGGAATACAAAATATTAAAGAAATAGTTTTGCGTATACAGATAACATCAAATACCTGATTGTGATGTGTAATAAGTTACACAGTAAAATGAACAAAAGATTAAAAAAATAGATGTGCACGGTTATCAAAAAAACTGTTTGATATATTAAACCTCAACCCCCAACTAAACTAACAAGAGACCTCCATAAATAAAAAAAAATATTACCATCACTCATTTTATAAAACTAAATATACTTTTATCCTTACCCTTACCTGTAAATCAACGTTACGGTGTGGCAGTATTCATAAAAACTGATATACTTCCAGAGTAAATATAAATGAATACAAATTATTAAAGGGATCTAATCAATCAAGTACATGTGCCTTTTTATACTAGATTTCGATAATCACCATTTCTAAAAATACGATGGATGAGATAGAATGTTAGCTAGATGGATGATGAGGATACATTGTTACTGTTAAGTAAAAGCCAGCCAACACATTTTAATTGTAACACTGGCTATACCATTAATACAAACCTAATAGATCTTATGATTTTAGAAAAATACGCACCATATCCCTACTTTTCCGTATCCAGCCAAGTAATGTTTTTATTGCGATTTTTTTATATTCACTTTACTGTACAACGTATCATCCGCATACAACGAGACCTCACAGTATATTAGATTTTATACATTAATAATCATTATAAAGCTTACAATTTTAGTATATTAATAAATAATATGTCATTGAAATGAATTAGTACTGTTATACACGATTTAAACTAAGAATGGAAACATGTATTTACTTATGCACTTTATTCTATGATATGTGATAAATGTATACATATTAATTAAAAGTTATACTAAACATAAGTATTTACACTTTATATTACTTTTATTCGTTCTCATTGAAAACAGAAATATAATATTATATGAGATGATATTGTATTCGCAGATATTGTAGAATTGTCGGATGCCATCAATTCAATAAAAGATTCATTTAAGCGTAAAATTTCTAATTTACGATCCGATGTAGGTTCAAATCTCTTTGTTATAAAATTGAATTCTATGTGACCTAAAATATTTAGGGATTTTATATAACAATTGAAAATCACTGTCCAATTGAAATATTAGTAGCAAGAAGAGTCTGATTATTTACTTTAAATATTTGTATAACTGTTATCGGTAAATTAACATTAATCATGTTTATAGGAATAAAGTCGAACTAGAGTTTATAATTACTTATGAATTTAATTACTATAACTTATTATTAGTTTTAATGTTTTTTATAACGTTACTTTTATGAAATAAAGAACCTGTTTTGACTTCATATATAGACATTGTATTTTGTAATAAAATTGTTTTAGTGATCCTTTTAAACAAAGGTCATTAAAAAAAATATATATAAGTTAAAAAAAGATTAAAAATGAATGATTAATTGTAGGATAACTATTAATCGATAACTAGTAAGCGGTAATCTGAGAAACAATTGAATGTTAAGTCGCGCAATTGTAATACTAAGTTCGTGGTTTAGAAAATTTATATAGCGGGGAGACGATGAACCGAACTTTATTAATTTGTTAAGAAATATTGCAATACCTGGTGAAATTATAAAGAACTTCAGCACTGCGAGAATTACTGCGACAATCAGCCATTATCGTCGTCCATTCAGAATGCTCCTTAACCAGCGTCATCATGCGCCGCAACCAAGATCAAAGTGCCGTGTCGTTGGGAGAAGATGTCGAGATTCCTCAGAACACTATCACAGAGACTACTGAGCCAGTGCTATTCATATTCCGAGAGGCGTACCAGTGCGACTGGATCACGACAATGAGTATTTATTATCAGATTAAACATGGGATTAAAAATTCACGATCCATAATGGCCCCTTCAAAAATTTTATTATTTAACTAACCAATACCTTGAAAAAAGACAAGGCCAAATATCAAGAAGTGATGATGGATAAACAGTTACCCTTTTCCCCAAATATTAAAACCGTTCGTAACAATACTGCCTTCATTTAAGAGCATCTTTACCCCTGGTAGGCAAGCGGAGTAAAATTTGCCGTAGAAAAGAGGTCATACTTATCTTTACAAAGCCTGACATGTCCTATGCAATCGTTGCCTTTGCTCACGCCAATCTGAAGCTCCTTCAGGTGCTTCAGAACAAATTCTTACGGCTAGCCACTGGGACGCCATGGTTCATGTGCAATATCGACTTGAATAGAGACTTAGAGCTTCCGACGATCACACAATATTTCAAGGGGCTTTCCAAAAGCTACTTTGACAATGCTATGTGACACCTGAACCCACTGTTGGTTAAGGCCACAGGATACCTCAATATACCAGGGCCCAAGTTGGTAATATTCGACCCCGGCAAAGCGATCACGTTAGGGAACGAATGTATTCTAACGCGAAGCGGCAGAATATACCTATATATATCTTCGCCGGCAAAGTCGTGGACCCCTCCCCTCCGGCGTTCTATCGTTGAAGTATGCTGGAGTCAATTCCCTAAACCAAATCCAACCTTCGCATCCCAACATCCCAACGGCTTCCTGAGCCTTGGTTCGAGACTCACAGGAAGCACTCTCAGGATGTATGTCCTCCTGGTGCCTCAAGGCCACCTTTTTAAGGGTGGGTCTCTGCACCCGCAAACTCCCCCGGTGACGCTGTCATGGTCAGTAGGGCTAATGGGATCACTCGAAAGGTGGGGAATAGCGCCACTGTCCTCCTCAAGCTTTATGCGGCAGGTGCGTCATTAGTCGGCGACCCGGTCAATCGAACGCGGACCCCTGACCCCGACAATTATAATATTTAATGATGTATAATATGTCATTTGAAAGTAATCAGAATGAATCACAATGACTATCAATAAGTCTTGCTGAATAGATATTTTTATTTACAAATATAATATCAGCCCTGGGACATCGATGAAAAAATTCATTGATACAAATCTTTTAACTATTAGAAAAGCAAAACAGACGAATGTCAAGAATTAATAAATCAGTTTTAAGGCGAAATATGAAATACTTATGAAACAGTTAATCTGAATTTGAATTAACTAATAAATCTCATTTGTTTTTATACAAACTATTTAAAAGAAGTTTTATGATAATCATACCATAAAATATAATTTCGTTCTATTACTGCGACGTATTGTGTGTTTGTGTAGGTTTATTTAATAAACCAAAATATAAACAATCTAGACCTATCTAGAAAAATTTGGACAGACTGTGCAAGCTATAGGGCTATCAGTTTGATCAGCTTGGCCGGTAAAGTTTATGCTAAAATATTATCGAGAAGAATGCAAGTGAGATCTGAAAGACAGTGACATGGGAGTGAAAGTAGGATACCTCAAGGTCAACTGCTTGTTATATGCAGATGATGCAATGCTGATTGCATCATCAGAATGCAATTTGCAGGTATTGGCACTCTGAAAGATGGGTGGGTCATTCCATGTCAAATCAACACACTGATTCAGACTTGATGTCTCAGATTTTCATGATTTTTGGTATGTAGTAATATACCATAGACTTGAGAAAAAATGCCAAATTTCAGTTGCGTATCACAATTATTTTCGAAGTTATGAATTTTTAAAAAATATATTTTTTATCGAAAAATGGCATGTTTTGGCACCTTTAGTTGCCTGTAGGCTGGCAACCTGTGATGATACAAACCTGAGAGTGGTTTTATTTTAAAGCTATTGAAATGGGCTTTAATATGATATGTCACAAAATAGGGGTTACAATTTAAAAATAAAATTTAGATTTAAAGTTAAATTTTAAAATTTAAAATTTAAATTTCACAAAAAGTGGCAATTTTAAAAAATTCAAAAAATTATCAAATATAGTTTGGAATGTCTAAAAACATATAGCAAAATTTTATCATGTGATCTTAATGGGATCATGAGATACAGAACTTCAAAATATATATATATATTTTGTAAAAAAAAAAAAATACCAGAACTGGTACAGTTTCAGAAAATTATGAATATTTCATTGAATGAAAAACCTCTGGCTATTATTTTTACATTTATTTTAAGAAAGAAAAGCATAAAATAAACTAATCTTTATCAAAAAATGGTATGTTTTGGCACCTTTAGTTGCCTGTAGGATAGCTACCTGTGATGATACAAACCTGAGAGTGGTTTTATTTTGAAGCTATTGAAATGGGCTTTAATATGATATGTCACAAAATAGGGGTTACAATTTAAAAATAGAATTTAAATTTAAAGTTAAATTTTATAATTTAAATTTCTCAAAAAGTGGCAAATTTCAAAATTTCAAAAAATTATCAAATATAGTTTGGAATGTTTAAAAACATATAGCAAAATTTTATCATGGGATCTCAATGGAATCATGAGATACAGAACTTCAAAATATATATGTATATATATTTTGTGAAAAAATAAAATTACCAGAACTGGTACAGTTTCAGAAATTTTTGAATATTTTTCACTGAATGAAACAAGCTCTGGCTATTATTTTTACATTTATTTTAAGAAAGAAAAGCATAAAATAAACATAATTAAAAAGCTAATATTACCTGAGTAAATTTAAGGTGTTTAACAAATCAGTATTTTAATTATGTTTGTCTTATCACATATCAAAAATCAAGACTTTAATTGTTGGAAGATATTCATACATTTTTCTGTCATACACATTGCATAGCAAAATTATAAAATTAAAAATAAAATTTTACTAGGTTTGGTACAGTATTTACAAAACAGATGTATATCTGGAGCCCTGTATCTCATAAACCCATTGAGATCCCATAATAAAATTTTGCTATATGTTTTTAGACATTTCAAACTATATTTGATAATTTTTTGAAATTTTTAAAATTGCCACTTTTTGAGAAATTTAAATTTTAAAATTTAACTTTAAATTTAAATTTTATTTTTAAATTGTAACCCCTATTTTGTGACATATCATATTAAAGCCCATTTCAATAGCTTTAAAATAAAACCACTCTCAGGTTTGTATCTAACTGAAATTTGGCATTTTTTCTCAAGTCTATGGTATATTGCTACATACCAAAAATCATGAAAATCTGAGACATCAAGTTTGAATAACTCTGAAAAATGTGTTGATTTGACATGGAATGACCGGGGTGTGAAAATAATGGTCTAAACTTGAATGTAGATAAAAAGAAGGTTCTGATATTTGAAAGAAATGAAGAAAGAACACAATGTAATCAACGTGAATGAAGTGATATATTTGGAAAGTATGTTTAGCAGACGCGGAAGATACGAAATGGATGTAGAAAGGCGTATTGCTGCCGGTAACAGAGTCAACGGTGCTGTGGCTGCATTGTTGAGCCGGCGAATCGTCAGCATAGCTGCACGTTTGGCGGAACACAATGCGGTTTTGCTACTGACGCTGTTATACAGCAGCCAAACGTGGGTAATACAGAAGAAGAATGTAAGAAAGATGAATGATGTGGAGATGCGATCTCTCGCAGAATGTGCGGAGTCAGTCTAACTGATCGAATCCGCAATGAAGAGATCCACAGAATGGCAGGTACTAGTGAAGATGTCACGGTGAGAATTAAGAAGAACGTGCTCGGGTGGTTTGGGCACGTCGAACGAATGAGTGATGAAAGAATGGTAAAAAAGATTTATATAGGAAAAGTGAGCGGTAAGAGTGGCCTTCGAAAACACAGTATCTATGATACTGGAGGAAGGTCACGTAAAAAGCATGAGGACCCCCCGGAGGGCATGTATGAAGACGTTGATGTCTGTGGCCGAGGCGAAAGAGGTATGCAGGGACCATAGCGTTTGGCGCTCCGTCGTCTCTGGCTACCCCGCAAGGGATATGACGTGAAGATAAATAAGTATTAAGTGCTAAAAATATTCTACAAAAAAAGCTATTTGTGATATGTTAACATGGGTCCTAATAAGTCTTTTAGAAATGTAATAAGTATTTTAGCGTCTTCGAAAACATATTAAAAAACAAATGTCATCTTGGGCAACAGCAATGTATGTGGTCTTCAATTCAGCAAAGTCTAACCTAAAAATTATTCCTTGTCTTATGTTAATCTGAAAAACAGAGTTTTTTGGGATTATTAATAACATATTAAAATTTAATTCTTTAAATATATTCTTGATAAAACATGTTTTTTGCAATAACTACTTGATTAGGTTAGTTACACGTAAATACATTTATTTATCTTGAAGAAAATATAAAAAGCAGATGTATAATATGATCCTTGGATTTTATGATGAAGATTAACATGAATCTTGAGCAACGTTAATACCATCTTCACAAGGTATATCTTTAGAAGAATTGTTGAGCTTCATCACCCTCCACTCAGAAACCAGGGAAAGGAAAACGTTCTCCTTCTGGCTTATAACGTCGTTTCATTTCTACCTCAAAAGATTGGTGAGAAAATTGATTATTTTAACAGCAAATCGTAACCATAATACTTGTAAAGAAAAATATATTTAATTCACAGGTTGTCTTTTAACACCAAGATCTCTTTATTTTAAAATTTAAGACACAAGAATTAAATCCAAACTGAATATATATATATATATATATTGATAGGTCACATTGTGTGACTGCATGCATACATTAGTTTTAATTGCATTGATAAGAATGTCGTGGATATGTACTCCTCATTGATTATTTTAACAAAGCTAGGTAGTAAGTAGTACACTTTAAATGTTGTTAGAGACTAACAGCTTAGAAACATGTTATATTTAAATCCACACATATAAATGTCCACTTGCAAGAGCTTTAATTTTAATTTAAGATATATTAAAAACATGTTTTGAATTTATTTGTAAGCAAATGGATATGTTTCTTTTTTATATTTTTATATATCATTTGATAATACGACAGTGTACATTGATGGTTTTACTATGAAATTGGTGGCTTTGACATTGAAAAAATGTTTTGTATGAAACTTATTTTAAATAAAGATTTTTGATTTAATTTGATTTGGTGGCATCATAAATAATTGTGAAAAAGTAAAGTCGGGTTTTATTTCAAAAACCTTAAGAAAGTGATAGCTATAAAGATTGAAATATTATAACTTCGAGTTACATAATAATAGCTTCTAATACCATATGTATTGTATAACACTTATACAGTTTTATAGTCAATAAAATAATTTATCTCGTATTATATGAGTATATCTAGACAATTTTTTTTATGAATTCTCATTGTTACTAGTAACAATAAATAGAAGTAAATTTGTATAAAGATGTGATGCTATAAATTTAATGATACTCAACTATTGATGAAAAAAATAATTCTCAATACTGATTTTCAGTATTACCCACCTATTAGGTTATGAACAGCGGGACAGCAATACATGCTCATAATTGTGGTGGTCTTGTCATTTGACTCCTTCTTGAATTTTCATAATTTTATTATTTCGCTGTTATTGTTAGCGACATATTGATATTAAATAATTTTTCAAGGGATTAAGTACACCCTATATGCTAGAAAGTTTTAAACATCAACAATTTTTGAGAAAGTAATTTTTTGATATAGCTGTAAAAAAAACTATATTTTATTTATACTGTTTAAAAATGTTTTTTTATTACACTATAGTTTTAAATACACATAAAATATAGTATTAATAACGATATAAGTATAAAAACACTTTGCTTCTCAGATGTTATGAAAAATCAAATGAGGCTTATAGCCATGTTTACATGTTTATAGTACTTTAACAACTACACGACCCAGCGGCCATTTATAGCATTGGTCATAATCACAGCTTTAAACATTTGAATAAGTTAAATACTAACAAAATAGTTATTCTGAAGAATACTAAATTACTAAGTGTATTTGTAACAACCACAATTCACGCACATTACAAAATATTATATCATGAAAGTTCAATCCATCTTACTTTACAAGTCATTAAATTTAATATTATTAACAGTACTGTACCTTAATGGAAGTAAAAAATCTATTTAAATTGTAGATTTAATGACTACCATTTTTCTTCTTCTTAATCTGCGGAATAAATATTGAGGTGCTTAACCGAGAATGTGATTGGGTAAAAATTTTTTGCTCTAAGTATAAATATTTTTGTTTATTTCAAGTGAGTATATATGATACTTATGTGGTACAGCATTTAGTTATCAAGCATGTCTAAAGAGACTGATGACGACTCTTGTTACAGGTAGGCTATTAACGATCTTTTATGTAATATCAAAATCGAGTCGTCAACCGCTCTTAATCCACAAAAACCTTTTCAGCTTAAGTTTAACTACAAGTTATTTTAGTTTGCGATCCATTAAATTTAAAGAAAGATTTAAAACATTCAAATGCAAAATATAATATTATAGAAGATATTCTTGTATTTATTTATAATAAATCAGCTCTAATGCTTTTATTATGCCAAGTATAAATTAAGAACCGAAGGTTTCTTCATCCGTCCATTACAATATAACAATATATAAGAAGGCAATCACGAGAAAAAACACATTTTACCAAACACTCTTACAGCTATACAAGTTATTTTTTATATTATTATAATGAAGTACAACACAGAAAATGAAGAAGACTTAGAAAAGGTAAGTTTTAAAAGAATGAACAGTGTTTTTTTTTAAAGAAAAGTGTTTATTACATAATTAATTAATAAGTTATCAAAATATGAATATAATGATTTAATTATAAAAATGTGTATAGTATGTCACAAGTTAGTTATTATAAATAAAAAAAACCTATATCTTACAGGAGCTTTTGGCGCCTTATACACATTTGACACAAATCCAAGAGAAAATTCTGATTACGAAGATATTTTGGTCTTTTAATCATTGGTTAAAGGTCCCCGAAGATATGGTCCTTCGAGTGATAGAAACAATGACGATTATGGTCAATGGAATAATTCTGTTAGTAACTCTACTACTATTACTTACAGAACTATTAATATTCTTGTGTACATTTTATGTTTAGGAAAAAAAGTAAAAAAAAAAACGATAATTTAAATATTTTTGATTGTCTGTTTCAAGATTCGATGACATTCAGGACAATTCCCTGATCAGACGAGGAGAACCGACAGCTCAGTGCGTGTATGGTTTGCCTTTAACGATGAATACAGCTGTACTCGTCATCGCTGAAGCTATGCAAAAAGTTGTAGATCTGGTGCCCAACGGATTGGTATTATTTTAATAGTAACATTTAAGTAAGAAACCAAGTCAAAACTTGTGAAATGTCTGACTAATTGCTCGGTTCTTAAGAGGAGGAGTCACAAGAAGCTTGAATCATGGATTCTCTCTTAACTTACTTTTAACACTACACCTACCAAGTACTGGTCAAATTGACCGTTCTTAAACTTTTGTAAAACTTACACATTTTTAAACGTTATAATATCGTTATAAACTACATGACCATTCTTAGAATATGCCTATAATATTTTCTTCAATCTTTACTTTTAGTTATTTCCATTATTACCTGCGTTATATAATAAAATAACTTTTAATTACCGGTCAATTTGACGGCGAGCGGTAGGAACAGGTACACAAGAATTGTCGGTAGGTTTAGTGTTAATTAACATTTTCAATTTGTATGTATTAGCAAAAGTATAATGTAGTATAAAAGAGGACTGGCATAACTTACCACGCCTGTACTATGTCTATAATATTCTCAAACTTAATGTACCAAATAATAGTAATTACATATTACATTTTAAAGTTTCCTTAAAGATTATTTTAAAAGTTTTTATATAATTTCAGATGTTCATAAGTTTCTATATAAATAAATGTTTATAAAATATATCTGATCATTCTTCAAACTCGCGTATTGTAATTGTTTTTCACGCGTATTTTTGTTACAGGGCGGTAAAATATTTGCAGACAACTTACATGAACTGTGGGTCGGGCAGGGTACTGAAATTTACTGGCGCGATAATTTTATTTGCCCCACTGAGGACTCTTATGAAAAAATGCATCACCAAAGTAAGTTAAAGCTTCATAGATAAAACCCCGAGCTATAATTGTCAAAAAATGTAATGGAAATTATATATTTTTAATTTTAGTATTTATTTGTTGTTTTTTACTTTAATCTTTAGTTACGAAGTTGAAAGAGCCTTTCTAAAAGTAATTCAACGGTATAATATACTATTAAATCAACAAATAATTGGTGTATATTATATTTTTATTTGATGATTAACTTATAAAACAATGAATAATAAATAAAACAGATTTTTATAAACTGTTATTTCATATGTCAGGACCTAATCATATGTCAACTGCAGCAGTTGAAATGTAAATGATTTAAAAATTATAATGGTTATAATTGAAATAAATAAAATCGAACAGCGATTTTTAATTCTTAGGATCGTTTACTGCAAAGTGTCATGTGTTGTCAGTTGTCATTTGTAAAGTTATGAAATGACATTATGGAACATTTGCTCTATTAATGGCGGCTATACTGAAAAGTTTAGAATTTAACGATACTTTACGGGATTGTTAGAATTTTAGTTTAGGCAGTGAAAAATTATAATATTAATTAAGAAGTAATCAGAGAATATGTTTTAGTTTGAAAATAAACTTAGGATTAGTTACAGTTTAGTGTTACATTTTATGTACCCTTTCATTTATTGGAAGTCATACAAATACAAATACACCGTTTTCTTTTACCTTTACACACCATAGAGACAGGGTCATATATAAAGTTGGGAGTGAAATTATTACAAGTTTTGTGTGACAACAAGGATGATTATGACTACATCGTACAGCTTCTCGGATACTACTCCCAGCTACGGGATGACTACTGCAACCTACACGCAAAAGAGGTATTTTGATTTTTATCGTGATGTTCATATAAGCTCATTTTTATTTATTTAGATTTGACGTCATATATTTTTGTTATTTTCTGCATTAAATCTACTTTTTTTATAATTTGAAAATTAAAAACCTTTTAGTTAAACCAAGATAGCAGTTTCTGTGAAGATTTAACAGAGGGAAAGTTTACCTTGCCCATAATACATGCGTCGAAGACTTCAGTTGGACATGAAATCTTAAGTATCCTTTGTGTATTGCATTATAAATCATTTGTAGTATTTATCTCTAAGCCTGTCCTATCCTTCCATCCAGACCATCAGCTACCAAAACCATAACATCAGAATGTCAGAATAGAAGTTTTTTTTTAAACACTACGTTTTATAAATATTTTCTAAAACAACAGTAAACAGTTTTGGTCAAAACGGTATTCTTCCTATTTTTATTTCATTTTACTGACTGAGCCTTAATTTTATTTACCCTATACTCAACATTTTATTGTATGTCTTTATTGCCTGATTATCTTATATACATCACGTTACAATCATATTACTAAACTATATTGCTTTTATTTCTCGCTCGCTATAGTAATTACTAAAGGCTATTATATTATATATATATATGTATTGAGTAATTAAAAGGCGCGCCGGAGACAGTTGGCGGACGGCAGTTTTATCTTAATGTAATGTATGTGGTCTCTATAATCTTTCTGGATGATAGATTTTTGTTTTTGTATATTTGTATTGTAATTGTTATAGAAAATTCATTGTTTTATAAAAAAAATCCCTTGATTAAAACAAAACATTTTGGTAATAATAACTTTGTTCCAATAATAAAAACCTTTAAAAAGACTGCCCATTATAATATTATATACCTATATATATATATATGTATCATCATAAAACGAATCGAGATTTTATTTTGATACAAGATTAAGATTTTCTAAAGTAGAAAGCAAAAACATAAAAGCAAACTAAACAAAAACAATAAATTCATCTACTTTTATATAGGAAGTAAAAAAGAAAGAGATATGATAAAAAACACTACGATTTCTTTAGCATTCGAAGGTATTTTACGTAAACGCACTACCGACGTGAAGCTAAAGGAGCACTGCTTGAGTTTGTTAGAGCAGGCGGGCAGCTTGCAGTACTCGAGGGACAGGTTGAGCGAGTTGGACCGCGAGGTGCGTGCTGAGGTAAGTCTTATAACATGATGTAGTCATGTTTTTGCTATCACAACATTTTAAAATTGTTATATTTTGTGTAAGTTTTTCAATGTACCTATTATTTTTACAGGTTTCTCGTTTAGGCGGCAACCCGCTTCTGGAATCAGTATTAGATGAACTAAATAGTTGGAAAGACAATCGAATGTTTTGAAAACTGTTAAAACATCTCTATTAATATCTACGTATATTGAAAATTAATTTTGTGCTTGAGTTTTGATTTAGGTATTTATCTTGGTTTATTCCGACATTAATAAATTTTATACAATATTAATGTCTATTAAATTATTATAGACAAAAAAGTGTGAAATTATTATGTATTAGATTTTAAATATACACCTTTCATCTTAAACTGAGTACTAAATGTAGTTGTTACGAATCTAGTAGTGGGGGATATTTCGGTCCCCTTTAAACGAAATAACAAAAATAACTGAGACTGTTTCGTCTGTTCTCTTTAAACAACAGTTTTTATCATTCAATCTGAATCCCTATAAAACTGTTTCAGTTCAGTGTTTCAGCACTTTGCCGAACTCTTAGTCCATAACTTAAACGAACTTAACGAAGGCTTAGTGAAAGTTTATATAAATGAAATGAATGAATAAAATTAAAACTTAATTAATTTCGTGTAATAACTACATTACAAGTAAAGTATAGTGTTGCTATCATAAACAGAACACGTCATGAGCCGTCTGGAGAGTGATCAGCTTAAGAAATACAAACATAAGATACAGGCATTGTTGACATCCCTGTTTATACACCACATTAGTATTTACATCATTTATTTAACATATATTTCGGATAGAGTTTTAGTCATTAGAAACATGATTTTGATACGAGGAAATGCCTTTCAAAAAGTTGTTTTTAAACTTTTAGAAAGGCATTTCCTCTTTATACATAATCCTTTTCGTTTGCCAGTCCGAATTTTTAATGTTAAGAGTCCGTAATCATAAAATGTCAGTAAAAAGTATATCTAAAATGAAATTTTCAGGCTTACGAGGACATCGTAATATTAATTGCATCGCAATAACAATGATTACAATTATTTATCAAATATAAGAAAAAATATAAAAATATTTATCTATAAAGATCTAGAAATATATTAAACTATAATAAAAATGGAATTAAGCTGTTCGCTGTGGTTAAACTCTGTTTAAAGTTTTCTCGTTAAAGTATAAAACGTTTTAAACAGAACACTGCAAAGTAATTACAGAACTAAGCTTTAGGATCGTAATATGGTGATATAACTTTTAAGTAATTTATAAAATAACATGATTTAATTTGTAACTTTAGCGTGATTGTCTTCGCTTTAGTTATTTTGTCTTATAAATCTGATATCGAATTTACTGTTTTTTTTTAAATTTTAATGTTTTTTATCGTCATCAGACATGATAATGGGTTAAACGAATGAAGTTATTCCGAATAAGTTGTTTCACTTGGACTATGTTCTTTATATATGAAGAACTAGAAGAACTGTGTTTAATGATTGCCATTGCATTAAGCTTCAGAATCTTATGAAGAGTATCGTAAAGGTTCATTTTAAAGACCTAATAGTATGATAATTATTATCTTTACACATATATATTGATAAAAAAAACGATAAAGTACTAGTAACTACTTTTATATTGATGTTTATTGACATTCACGAAATTAATATTTTTATTTAAACGTTTAGTAATAATTACTACTGTTAGTCACGATTTAAAACATTGCATTTTTTTTACTCTATGAGAATCTGAATAAGTACTTTTGAAAGCAAAAGTTGGTAACACAATCTGAGCTTAAAGCGAAATTCAATCCACGAAGTTTATAATTAGTTTAAAATGTTATGAAATCTCGCTGGCATTTAATTAATTATTTAAACTTAAGAGAAATGCAAACGAGCGACCAATGTGTGGTATTCTAATTTAATTTCTGTTCAACCAAAGGTTGGTTATTGATCTTTATGACAAAAAAGTATGTTTTTGAAACGAAAACAGCAAGTTATTATCACTAGATTTCGTTTTTTAGTCCCAGGTTAAGTAAAAATAGGTTTTAAAATATATGTCGGAGACCGTCATAAGCAGGGACGTTAAACAAAACGCGGCATGGAGCAGTGCTAAGAAGAAGGGGCACTTATCTAGTGGTAGTGGTACAGTTCAGATTTCATGTAAACTGTCATACGTTACGTTTATTGCAGCCTTTACTTGTGCTGATATTAAAAGCATGTTTTTGTTTTACATTTAAATATATTTGCTAGATGAATTGTCTGACGAAAGATCTAACAATGATGTCGATCTGACTATTATATATTATTTACGACATAGTCATAATAAATTTTATATTCTTTTAATAAAATTGTTTTTTTAAATATAACTGCAATGATTTTCATAACATGACATTCGCTTTGACTTTTTGAGGGTATAATTAAACAATATTAAATGTGAAAAACAACAATATTTACAATTAATTGTTTGTTTCTATTGCTGTCTTATAATACTAGGTGTATTCATTAATTCATCATTTAAAAATGTAAGTTAGTATATAAATATGAAATTGGGACGCAACATGTAAAGATTGGCTCACAAAATCCTAATGAGAAATTAATCGCTTGTTATCCTTCAAATCGGTTAAGCTGATGACGTTGCTACTTATACACTCACCAAGAAAATCACATTACTGCTTTTTAGGCTTACAGAGAGTAAAACACAATACCTACCTAAATACAACGAAGTAATAACTAATTCAAACATTTTCGGGTTTCTCAATACTGCTTTATTTAATTCATAGAAAACTTTTATCGAGTAACCTTTCAAGTGTCAAGTGAAGCCTAAATAAACTAACTTAATTTTTCACGTGTGCTAACTTAACTTAACTTATCCGTGGATCCCTGTACAGGACTTTCCACATTTATGAATTTGAGCTCAAATTTTTAAACCGTGTTTTTGATAAATAAGATATTCTCTAAGTCTCAATCAAAAACAAATCAAAATCAAATTTTTTATTGTAAGTAAGTTTTATACAAAACATTCTTTCATTGTCACAGCTACAGCCAGCTCGGGAGGTTTTTTGCATTTTCGGAAATACTGTAGTATGCGTTAGCAAACAAGCGTCCCATAATAGGTTTTTAAATTAATTAAAGAGTATAATCTGAACGTTTACTTTTGTTAATTTGGTGAATTCCAATTTAATGTTATTTATCTTTTTTAAGGGTCGTGTTTCCGTTATGTTTTTAGTGATTTTTAGATTTTTTTTAGGCTTTTTTTTATAAAAGGCCTCTCAGATACAGAATCATAACCAGTCAAGACAACAGTACTAATGTTTGTATTACTGGTGACAGATTTCTGGACTAACATAAGGTCATTTAGAATCAATTCATGAAACAGATATTCTAAAAGAGATATTATGTAGTTTCAATTACTTACACTACACTTGACTTCTAAATTGTGTTGAAAATGTTCCATGAAAAGGAATATGGTTACTTAAAACTTAACTTTTATTATCTAATTTACAAAAAATTTAAGGATGAAATATCATAATATATCATATTTTAAAAAATAAAAACCCAATTGGCTTAGGTTGCAATAAAATATTTTTATTCCACACTTTTTATAACAAAACTTCTTGGCAATCACTGACTGAACCGATCACATTAAAATAACGAATTTTACTTTTATGCACCAAAGACGAGCCAAGCACAGGTTATAGAAAAAGAGTCAATGTATTTTTATAAGATTTTACATGTGTGCAAAGGAATAAGAAAAGTATAAACTTTAAACTTATGCAGAAAACTAAATCTCCTTGAAATTGCATCTGTAGCGTATCCTGGGGCGTGCCCTGTCTATAACAATTTATTGACCGAATGCTGAGCGTAGCGAAGCGTTTGTCCGAAGGACTACGTTTCCACTTGATAGGCCCATTCTGCTATTTTTCTGTATGTATATCAGTATTTTTGTTCCGGCGTAGCCGGTGTATTTTTCATCCTATCATCACGAAAATCGGCAGGCGTATTCTTTGAATAATTTGAATTTTTATGGCGGCGTTTTTTAGTTTTGTTTTTGGCCTAGCAAGAGCAATTTTCATCCGACGGCCACAAAAATTGGTGATCATGTTCTTTGAGTTATTATGTTTTTTTTTGTTCGGCCATTTTTCTTACTGGGAGGAAAAATTCAAAATGGCGGTGACTTAAGTTTTTGTTTTGGCGTAGCAGACGTATTTTTTATACAATCGTCACGAAAATTGATAGGTGTGTTCTTTGAATTATTTAAATTATTATATAGAGCCAATTTTTTGCTTGAGCGAAAAATTTCAAAATGGCGGATTTATGATCCGTACCACAAAAACGGACTTTGCGGCAGCTAGCGGGCTGAAATTTCGACTATGTATTCTTTGCCGAAATCTAAGGTGTTTTTTTTTTATTACAAAATGAAAAGGCGGCCAACCACTGCACCTCGTGCAATCCACTATAAATAATTTCCCAACACTATCTCATCCCCTATCGTACTGAGGTCTACTGTTCACAGAACGACTAGTTTAGTTCCTTTATGCAAATAAATAGACACAGTAACACATAAGTACTGAATATAAAACAACCTTTTCTTATTTTATTTTAAATAACACTTCCAAATATAAGATACTATTATTGAATTAATCAGAGAACATTTTAAGGAAGCAAGCTTCAGCTAATAACTTGGAAAATACGAAAAGAGAACTGTTGACGTCGAATCTACTAAAGATAGTTATTTAAGAGGTATAGTAGTTTACAGTTACTAGCGGCTACAACAAAGTAGACACTAGAAGCTGTAGCGCGCTACCTCGTTGACCCACTTATGAGGTCAATCACCTTCAATAATATTCTAAAGGACTATATTTTTAATTTTTATCTAAATTGTTAGATATTTTTTGGTATTATTCCACATTCATAGACTACCAAACTAAAGACACAACTAAGCAGCTAGGGCATCTTATATTCTCATAGAATACTTGATATGTTTGCGGACGCTCCGAGCGTGTTGGACTCATTGAAGTGTAATTCAGAGTCGTGAAGACACAAAAAGCGCTTTCATGTCAACTTTTTCTCAATAAAACGTAAAGCTACGGCTATGAAAAATATGTGATAAAAAAATGTAAAATTTTCCTCAACGGTTATCGTAGCACATTGCTATGCCAAGTAATCTAAATTTGCTAAAAACTGTTGAGCAATTGAATGGCGAACACATCGTCTACTGAATGTAGAGGAGGGTGTGACTTGGATCAGTGAACAAGCTTTTAATAATTTATTTTAAAATAATATTATAAACGATAACTAACAACACTATCAATGTATACGAGTACATATTAGTATACTACTAAATCGAAGGCTTTAAATAATGAAGTAGATAATTAGATATAATTATAGGCTGTAAGTAGATAATCACTATTCTAATTCGAAATTTATTTGTATTTTCATTGGTAACACAATCATTATATTAAAGATTGCTTTTTTGATCTCCACTAAGGAAGTAAATGTTTATATTCAGAGACCAAGGCGAGGACGAAGGTTGTTATTTATCTACTTTTCGTAACTTGATGTTCTACATTTAATAATTATTATCTTTCATTTAGAAGCATTACAATGCATGCCGTGTAACGTCTAGTAACCTTTAGGTTGACTATTAACATGATGGTGTAAATATCTATTTAAATAGTTCGAATTCCGGCTTTTTGTCCATTGAATCGGATTTTATGAACATTTTTCTTTCATTTTGATTTTATTTATCAAAAAATTAACTTCACTATTTTTGATTTTTTTATGTCAACTGTTCCATAGTTTCTAGCATTTTTTTCCAAGAGCTAAATAAGTTAATTTATTATTAAATAAATTAACGAAGTGAAGTTGGATGCTAATACTTATCTTAGCATAAAACTTTTCAAGACTTCGCAAGGCTTCTAAATTGCTACATTTTAAATTAAATTAGATTTAAGAAACTCTTACTAAATGCCGCATTAACGACTTAGCTTCATTTATTTTCTATTATTTTTAAATAAAATAATCTATATAAATAAAAGTAAAGAAGTGATATTCAAGAAAATATGAATTATTTAAACAGCAAAAGATGCAATTGTAGACTATTATATCATGATAGATGCATATCTATCATGATATAATGGTCACAGGATAAAGATAAAATGATTTAATTTGCTTTCAGTTTAGTTTTTAATACCGAATATATATATTTTTTACAAAGTTATAATGAAAGTAATAACATCTAACCAAGATTTAACTTTTTTTATGGAAGAGGAGGGCAAACGAGCATGCGGGTGATAAGTAATCAACGTCGCCACTGGACTCCTGCAACAACCTTGAAATTGCAAGAGTGTTTTCTTGGAGGTAGGAGTATACGCCTTTCTCTAAAGTAACTATATCTTATCGATCCGGAAATATCACGGAAAGGAATTCGTTCCACAAGTTGGTGGCACGTGGAAGAAAGGTCCTTAAAGCCCTTTGTGCCAAAGAGTCACAAGTGTCAGAATACGTCGGATTTGTCAGTTGTCCTTCTAGCGGTGCGTCAGACAGGTGGGAGATAGGCGACCACTGTTTATTTTCAAATCGACAACCACCAATGCACCACGCTCACGAAGAATCGCTCTATATGGACACAATCCTTAACCATCATTGTTCTTATTGTCTGTTTAATTATAAGTGCTATATAATATATGACTCCTTGATTAATAGTGCTTTTAGATAGTTATTTCAGGTAATATTTTATGAATCGAGAATTGTTGAGTGCGATTCAATAATTCACAATTGTTTCAGGACTTTTTTTGGATGGAACACATGCGTAATATTCAGAATTCTGATATGGGGCATCCAAATTTTATACATAATTTAATGTTTAAATAAATATGTACATACAAATTGTGTTGATAAAATCTATAATCCTTTTTCCTACGAGATAATATATTATTGTTACATTAAACTAAAAACAATTGGTATATTTGTTTGTATATTAATTGCCTATCGAGAGCTATCGCTTCAAATGCTTAAATGATATCCTACAACAATCTTGTAAATTTTTCTCTCTTGTCCGTATTGTGTTCAATCATCCGCTGCACTCGAATTGGAGCCATTGGAAACCATGTTATCAACTAAAGTTGTAAGAATTAAAAAGACAATAAGTTTTGATGTTACCCCTAGTTGTTGAAATTCTTATTTAATATATTTTGCTCTTACAAAAAAATCGTAGGTCTGCAGTACACTAAAATTGTATTTGACATAACGAATATCACCACTACTACTTTAAATCATATAACATATTAAATCATGTAAGAATTTTAGTTTAGAAATAGCTGTTGACAGCGACTTCGTCTCAGCATCTCTGTTTCTCCGAAACGAATTATTCTTAAGCTACCTTTTTTTTTTTTTATTATTCTGTTTTTATTTAAGGGCTTTTGTTTATTGAAACATGCCAGCCCTATCGTATCTTATTCTAATATTTACAAACAAATTAAACCGTTAAATACAAATTTATAAACTATCTGTGCCTCCAATGAAGTTGGTGACGACAGAATACCTTGATACATACCAACATCTAAACAATTTAATCTAAGATCGTTAACAATTTTCTTTCTTAATGTTGCATTGCGATAACATTCAATTAATAAATGATAGACGTCTTCCACCTTTCCACACACTTCACAGTTAGGGGAGTCAGTTTTTTTCATTAAAAACAAAAAAATGTTTAATGGTAGGTGTCCAGAACGCAGTCTGTGTGCTATTTTTGTTAATGATCTATTCAGATTAATAATATTAAACCAGGGACCACGAGGTGGCTGATACTGCAAACCAAATACCTTTTTCTTTGGAACGTTCATTAAAATACTCTTTCCACATATCAAAAATTTTGCTTTTATATTTAACTAACAATTCGGAATAACTAGGTCTTAAGTATACTTTAGTACCATTTTTGACTGCACATTTAGCTAATCCGGAATCCACTGCAACTTAAGGCTTTTATCTTTTCGCTTCGAGTTATATATTTTGGCCAAAATAGCATAGGCTATCGGAACACCTCTTACGCCAGAGGCGCACCGAGCCAAATGCTGCAAGGCGCTTTTGCTATCGGTAAAAATAACAGTTCTTGTACCGTCTGAAGTCTCTGCGTAAGATATAGCCTCCGAAATTGCATACAATTCCGCCGACATAATACATACTTCTGATGTTATATGACACATATTATCAGTACCTCTAAAACCACCCACAGGCAGAACCCACATTATTTTCAGATAAAGACCCTTATATATATTTTTTTAATCACTATATTTATAACTTAACTCTTGTAAAATATTATTCCTCAGTAAATCAACCTCATATTGTTGTTTTGATTTTTTAACACTTAATAGATCAATTTCAATCATATCACTTAAATTAATATTTGATATCCAGGTGCTTAACGTAAACATTTGCGAAGGATTTGATGAAAATGTTTTTTCTTCTTTTATTTCTTCATATATTATCGGAATTAATGGCCTGTTCTTGTGTCGCCAATACGATTGTGTTTGGTAGCTTGAACATAATTTATTTAAATAATTTAAAGTTAAATTTTTTAAACAAGTTAACATTTTGAAACAAAATTTGATTCCTAAATAATATCGCCTTATATACAATGGTGGAACACATAACTCACATTCCATAACGTGAATCGGCGTGGTTTTAATAAAACCCCCGATAATTCTTAAGGCTTGGTTTTGTATCCTATGTAGCTTATTAAGATGAGTCTTTGCACTATTATCATATAAAAAACCCATAATCTATTCTACTTCGGATCAGAGATAAATACAATCGCTGTAGATGTTTTTGATGAACGTCCCATGATGGCCCGGCTAGTACTTTAAACAAATTCAATAATTTTGCTGATTTTTGACACAACTCATTTATATGTCTATTCCACAATAGCGATCGATCTAGCCATATGCCTAGGTAGCGAATATTATTTGATTCTTTAATAATTATATTATTAATTGAAAGTGAAACTGGGTACTTTTTCTGACCCCTACTAAATAAACAATAATTGGTTTTACTGCATGAAATCTCTAAACCCAGGGTTTGTAAGTATGCATCAAAAATATTAAGTGCATCCTAAATCCGAGGATTGTTATCGCTTAGATGCTGATGTCATGCATATATTACGAAATCGTCTGCATATTGACACATAAAAACATTATGTACTAAAAGACTTATTTCGTGAGTTGCAATATTAAAAAGTAAAGGGGAAGTAGGGTCACCCTGCGCTAGACCTTTATTTGACCATCGAATGGAAATTAACCTATTATTCAAATCATTAATCTGTAAATGTTGTTCGCTTAAAAAGTTCCAAAAATACGTACATATTCTACTTCCCAGCCTCAGATTGTCAAGTATTTTAACCATGTTATCTACTAAAATATTATTATAAGCATCTGTTATATCAAGAAAAACAACTAATGTTGGTATATTTTCAGAAAATCCAATCTGGATTTGTGTAGTTAATTTAATTAAACTATCAAGGCTAGATTGCCCTCTTCTAAATCCGGTTGTACTTTGTAGTAATATATATTCTCTATGTACCATTCTATTCGTTTAGCTAGTAATAAATGAAAAATCTTACAGATACATGACATAAGTGAAACAGGACGAAGTTTCGTCGAATTTCCTATTTTAGGAATTGGCACGACTTTAATTTTACGCCATTGTATAGGGATGTAGCCTGTTTCAAAAATGCTGTTGTAAATATTAAGTAAAATATTTTTGCCAATATTTGGAAGGTTATAATCATAGAATATGTTACCCCATCTGACCCTGGGGAAGTATCTGTTGTTTTAATACAGTTATTTAATTCGTGCATACTAAAGTTAGTTTCTAAGATACCATTGTTTGATAATAACAGGGGTTTTCGAACCGTTACGGAATCAGGGGCTAAATCACAGAGTAGGTCTTTACATTGTTTATCTGAGGCATAATTTGGACTTGCGTGTATTCCTTTCATCCACTGCATTTTTTTCCACATCTCAGACTCATTCGTGTTCTCATCAACTGAGCTACAAAAATAATGCCAATCTAATGATTGTAATCAATTAGCCTGCCTAATTTTTTGCTGCACTTCTAACAATTTATCTTCAAACACTTTTAAATTTTGAAGTATGGGATTTCTTCTTCATTCTTTTAAAGCAAGATGTCTTTCTGCTATAAGCTTAGATAGGTTTGCATTGCAATACCTTTTTGATTACGATTGGTACAAAAATTGTATTTAGGTATAAATTCATCGGCCGCTTCATTTACCTTTTCTATAAAAATATTATATTTTTCTTGTACATTAATTGTATCTATTATTATGACAATTTTTTTAAGAAAATTTCGGTAACCCCTCCAATCCGCTAATTTAAAATTTCGTTTTGATACAAACATTGGTTTGTCCTTGTATTTTAAAGAACATTTAATAATCAAATGATCACTACCTAAATTGTCGTTTAATACTGTCCAGTTATAGTATATAGCTATATTTGTGGACACAAATGTAATATCCGGTGAGGAATCTTGTAACAAGTTATTCACTAGTTTTACACGCGTTGGACTACAGTGTTAAGTGATATAAGTTTATTCTCTATCGATGATTCAAAGAGGTGAGCTCCACGACTATCACTTCTATTAGACCAATTAGTGTGATGTCCAATAAAATCCCCTGCTACTATAGATGATTTAGAAAATTTCGAAAATACACAATCCCAATCCAATTTCAAGAAGACTGAACAGGACTTATCTAAGGCCATGTGAGATCCTTTGCAATTAACACACGTAAAATTATTAGTCTCGCAATTTGCGTGATTATTTCCGCATTTTGGACATATAATTTTATTAGAAGGGCACGTTCTTATCAAATAACCAATTTTCCAACATCTTGAGCACTGTGACATAGGAAAAATATATGGTTCTACTTTAAACCTGCAGCCATATCCATAAGCAAAGGGTGGAGTACTTGCACTTTTAAAGCAAAGCCGTACCGTTTCACTATCAACCCATTTACCATCATTTCCTAGCCTCTTTAATCTTCTAACAGATATTAAAATGTATTCAGATTCCAAAAAGGTTGCTATTTCTTGCTCTTGAAGTTCTAAGTCAATATTTTTTTACTATGCCGTAGGATAAATTAGCTTCCAAAGTTGATTGACACCTATATCCCATTTCATACAATTTTATATGATTTAAGAGCCTTTCAGCATCATGTTTTGTCCCTAATTGAACTAAGACTTTATAAGGGCTCTTGTATTTAATTTTTAATATATTAGGTATATTCAAAGACTGAAAAAACTTTGCTAAACTAATTTGCTTGGGTATTTTTTCTTTAGATGTAATACAAATCTCATGTGTGTCCTCTTTGTTATTTGAATAACTAGGAGCAGAACGTTTCGACCTTTTCTCAAATGTAATAAATCCGTCATTCTCCATTTCTTGTCTTACTGTATCTCGTTCCTCTTCCTTTCTATACTGTTTCTCGGCTCTTAGAATTGGAGACTTAATTGGACTCTTAATTGGTTGTTTACTTAAATTATGTACTTCTTCATCTTCCTCCATATCTATATTATTCATATCATTATTATTAATTTCTTCAAAACCCTTACTACGCTCACTCATTTCACTTCACTGTTGACGGTAGATAAAAAAAATATATATATAATAATTAATAAACGATTATATTGCAACTGACAGTACGTGTGTTCAGTGTGACAGATCGCACTGCACTGTTAAGCTACCTTAAACATCCCACCTTAATATCTTTTTAATAATATTGTTTTTATGGTGTAATACTCTTTTGTTTCGTTTTGAATTTTCCGCAGTAAAAAGAATTTTGTACCCTTATAACCCTATATAACGGATATATAACGGATTTATTTCGCGATGAAAGTTTAAAATAAAATACCTTTTTTAATCTTGACGTTTCGGGCGAATTTTACTAGCTGTGGTTACGGAATGCCGAATATCGGGTCAGGGTCGTCTTCATGAAATTCGCGCAAATCTCGGCACCAATCCTCCTTTGATCTTCAATATTTTTATTATTTCAAATTGAGGTTATTTCAACACACCATACTGACGACTTTTAAACACTGAAACTCCTATTTTGGAATAAAAAATATTCTTTATATTGACTGGGACTTGGGACAATAACTTATAACTATTACGAAATTATATTAAAACCTGTTAACACATCAAATTTGAAAACTATTGTTTCGATTGCTTTTGCATGCACTAAAAACACAAGAGATGTAGAGATTGCACCTCCAAATTTTTTCATTATATAAAGAAGATTAAAAAGGGTTTTCTTTTAAGCTTTGAAGAGTTTCGTTTAACAAAGGAAAAAAATGCAATGAACCGCAACGGACGCACATCGCCTCGAAGATAGTACTGAGATAATAGATTTCGTTCCCGCGCCGCGCTGTTATACTGGAACCTGTAAAAATATTTCAATTCACATTGTTTTCGGCTTTGTATACCGTTTTTTGTTGAACTAGATATATAATTCATATTTTATTTCGAAATATCATTATGAATAAAATTAAAAAGTAATTATAATTATCCATAATCCAAAATTATTTGGTATTAACTTTTTTGTAAGTCACTGCGGTTCAGTACAGACCTGAACACAGGCCACGGCCAACTGAACTGAATTTAATATCTGAATTTGCAGAGTCAACCAACTACAAAAAGAACATATTCATTTTCCTTTTTTCGTGTCATTAGTTTCATTTATTTGCGTCTTCAATATACCTTTTTGTATTTGTAATATAGTGAAAATAAAAGAATACTACTGTTTGTACTTTTAACGAGCCGTTTCCGTCTAAGATGGCACCTAAATTGAAATAGATTACAAAGTGCAGAAACAGCTACAAAATTAATATAAGGCATTTATTTGTAGGACAAAATAATACCATCTTAAAAAAATGATATTGTATTTGCTATTTATGTTAAGAAAACATTGAGGTGGTTTTGAATTTTGAGCTTTGACTTGACTTTATAAATTAACCCAAAACAATAAAGACATCGTATAAAAATATTTTAATACTATTTATTTAAAATTTTAATTTTCCAAAATTTTATAGATTATGTTCCGTTAAGAACATTATTTGTAATTATTTTATTGTGAGCTGCTGTTATCATCATTATAACTATTTAAGATAGGTAACATAAGATTCATTAAAAAACATTGTTAAGATGTTATTAGTTAGCTGTTTTCTAACTTTGGCATTTTGTAGTGGTTATAAACTACTTTGTTTTAGGCTTTTTATGTTATTCGCGAGCCATCTTTTGTAAAATGCAAACAATATCACCAGATGAATGAATGCATTCAGAATAAACAAATGAACTTTTTTTTTATAAAGATAACGAAGTCACAATACTTGTGTTGAGTGACTCTTACTGCTCGCCAAAAATTCATAGGTTTGATTTGCACTCGGGAAATTTGTGTGTGTGAAATATTTGTGTCGTCCACAAACTTTAGCTCAAAATCTGGCTATACTTACTTTTTGTAGGTTATTTATATAGTAATGCCTTGTTTTATTTTAATATGATCTTATAATAAAATACATTCTTAATTTTAGTACTTTAAGCTGAATATATAAAACACGTACACATTTGCCATAAAGTGACGTCAAAACCGAGAATACACAGTTCGTGTCGCCAAAAGCTGGTTGTTCAGAGTAATTTACATACGAGAGCGTGTGAATTGTGATATTTGATAAACTTCTTGATAATTAGCAACTGTTTTAGTCATTAGTAGAGAAGGAAAATGATCTATCTATTTTCTGAAATAAAATTCTAACAATTCATTAAATAATAAGAGTGGTAAAAGCAAAATTTCTTAAGTTGAATTGAATTAATGGATATGTTTAAGAAGCTATTATAAAAAATATTTGACAGTGAGAAGTAAAATATTTTATTGTTTCAATAAAATACAAGTAAATAAAAACATATGCAAGGTCATTATTTGTTGCGAATATTGAGGCTCTGTATATATTGAAAATTGTAAATAAAGTGAAGTAGTGTATTATTCTGTGGAAGAAATTAGTGCGTCGCTATCTTTTAACGCTTATCCTATATTGCAAGACCTTTTATAACATAATTGCTGAATTAATTTAAAAATATGAACGTTATTTACAGAATAATGTTCAAAGAAATAAATACCCAAAGCCTGCAAGTAAAATGAAAAGCAGAACTTCAAATTAGTGAATACCAAAAGTCACGCTTACTTACCGTCATACACTTCTGTGTACTCCAACTTTAGTCGTTTGAATTAATGTCAAATTTTTGTGACCTAAATTTCATTGCAATAACTTAAAAACCTTAAAAACATTACAAAAATAAACAAAAAATTCAATCTAATAAATGTTATAAGAAATACGTTGACAGCTAACAGGAACCCACATCATCCGACGTGAGCAGGCTCGATCGCGGCGCTGTAGATTGATTTTGTGTTATTTTCAATTACCTATTTATCCTTAAATTTCACATTAACTTATTAATCACATTATTACAAACGTTGCAAGAATCGCTAATAATATAATATAATATCATAAATACAAATTAAGTACCATTATTTATGTGATATTTATTTTTAATATTCAATAATTCTTATTGCAACTATAAATTGCTTATATTAGGTCTACAACTTTGCTCCCGCCGTTTTCCAAAAGATGGCGCTAGTAGCCAGTAATAGTTCAAATAAATAAATCACAGTTATTTTCCATCAGTTTTGACATCTATAAATATAACCTTACATCGATATTAGTTAATTTTTGTTTGCGTCATATAGTTACACTTAATTAAATATGTCAACTTATAAACCGAATTCACATCATTTGCGGGAGATTTTACTTTTTCATTTCAACATGAAAAAATCGGCGGCTGAGGCTCATCGGGTTATTTCAAGTACTTATGGTGATGATACTATTAGTGAAAGAACGTGTCGCGAGTGGTTCCAGCACTTTAAAAGCGGTGATTTTGTTGTTGAAGATCGGCATAGCGGTGACAGAGAAAAAACTTTTGAAGATGATGAACTGGAGGCTTTACTTAATGAAGACTCGTGCCAAACTCAAGAACAGCTAGCAAAATCATTGGGAGTAACTCAGCAAGCAGTATCAAAACGCCTGGAACAGCTGGGGATGAACCAAAAACAAGGATACTGGGTACCGTATCAGTTGAAACCAAGAGATGTTGAGCGACGTCTATTTGCTTGTGAACAGCTGCTTGAAAGACAAAAACGAAAAGGATTTCTTCATCGTATTGTTACTGGGGACGAAAAATGGGTGAACTACGACAACCCTAAGCGACGCACATCAAGGGGATTGCCCGGCTATACTCCTACGGCGACACCTCGACAGAATATTAACGGATCCAAGGTCATGTTGTGTATTTGGTGGGATCAGCTTGGCGTAATTTATTATGAGCTGCTAAAACCTTCTGAAAAAATTACTGGTGCACTTTATCGAATGCAATTAATGCGTTTGAGTCGGGCATTAAAAGCAAAACGGCCGCAATACGCTGATAGACACGAAAAAGTAATTTTGCAACACGACAGTGCTCGACCTCACGTGGCGAAAGTAGTCAAGACGTACCTCGAAACACTGAAATGGGAAATTCTACCTCACCCGCCATACTATCCAGATGTTGCTCCATCTGATTACCATTTATTTAGGTCGATGGCACACGGCCTGGCGGACCAGTGCTTCGATTCTTTTGAAAAAGTGAAAGAATGGATCGATTCTTGGATCTTATCTAAGGATGAAGAATTTTTCCGACGCGGGATTCGTTTGTTGCCTGAAAGACGGGCCAAAGTAGTGGAAAGTGACGGACAATACTTTGAAACATAATAAGATACCATTTATTTTTATATAATTTTTAAAATTAAAAAAAAAACGGCGGGAGCAAAGTTGTAGACCTAATATATCCAAAATACTTAGACTTTATAAAATTATAAATATATATTTTTTTTGTGGTTGCGTCACAAGATGTGAATAAATTTCTTGTCACAGTTTTTAATTACGATAAATTTCAATAAATATAATTTATAGTAATTTCCCTGTAGGATAGGAAAAAGTACTTGTAGGCGAAAGACTATACTTTAAATTTTAAGAAAATTCTGAGATTTTTGAAAATAAAATATTAATTCCTTAAAAAAATGGAAAACTCAAAGATGAACAATAGGTATATTAAAAAGTTATCAACACAAGCAAAACTCTAACTTACAGTCTCCGACAGTCTGGTCTCCCTAGATTACTAGTTCACCACCGTGCCATACCCAGCGTATCTGTAAGCATTTTAAAAGACAAAGGTCAATGGAAAGTTAAATATTTACTTTATAAATACTAAAAAATAACTAGAAATTATTTAAAACATGAACTTATATTTTGTCATCTTTACAATGTTATTTAATTCTTTACGTTAAAGGATTTCAAACGAGCGAGCGGGTCTCTCTTCTTTAATTATATATTTTGTTTGAGGAATACTTTTACCTAGTTTAATTCATGAATCAACAAATCTATACTTGAAAATAGTTTTTTTAAGATTTTATAAGAATATACAATCCACTTTGTTAAATAAAAAGTTTACTTTGAGAATAGCCGATGAATTTTAATGTTATGATACCATTCTTTGAATTCATTCGTTTCATGTAATAAGTAAAAATTTCTCGGCTCATTGCTTACAAATTTACGTATTATTAAAATCACGCGAATCCCAAAGACTCAGCCCGCTCGGTATTTTTCAGAGAATATTTGAATTGAATTGAATATATAAATTTAACTGTCTGTACTCGTGTAATTAAATCTGTTCTCAACCGATCAGTTTTGTATATATTAAGGGTCTCGGGTGTTCATGCCGCGATTACACCACGCTCTGTACTACTATTATCACGAATTATTAAATACAAAAATCACTAGATAACTTTTGCCTAAAATTCCTCATCATATTAGTTTAAAAATAATTCAACAAAATAGCCAAAATGAATTTTTTTTTGTTATAAACCATTTTTGATTTGTTAATATTTTTGTTAAAAAAAAGAATTAATAAATTTTGCATAATACGTATATGTGTATCTAAGTAAGCACGTGTATGTAAGTTTTAATTTTCAAATATATTTCATATATATTTTTTTATTATATATTCGGAACACAGTTTAAGATGTCAACACGATATCATGATAATACGAGAAATATATTATTATGTATATTAGAACATCGCAAAGTGTCCGTAGCGAGTGGCCTCGATGTCGCGGCTAGTCGTGATAATAGTTTTGATATGAAATATATTGTTGCAGAATTTTAAGCCTATAGTGGATGTTCACAAATTATCATTGTGCTCGGTACGATTCATATTATATATTATATAATGTAATTTCGTTAATGAGTGACTATGGGTAAGTTCAAGAAAATGAGGAGAAATATTGTATGTATTTAATGCATTTAGAAGGCTGGCAGGCTATAATTTATGTTTAAGTGCAGTGTTCAAAATTTGAAAGATGAAGACAGGAGTGGTCGTGTTTTCATAGCTCTTACGGAGAAGCCATTTCATATAACAACATTTATAAGAGACATAAATTAAAGGTATTTATTTTATAGTCTTATTAATATTATTTTATGTCGTATAACATTCATTAAAATTTTTATTAAAAAAGTAGTTTTTTTACAGTTCATTAAAAACAATGATTCTTTTTTTCGTCCGTCACACCAAAATATCTCCGCTAAGCAAGTTAACTCATAACAATACAAATGTTGGTTGTAATACCCAATGAATACGGAGTGCTAAAACCATTTTGAGACATAACACTACGATTAATTTGTGATATGTATTAGAAACATTATTGTTTTTTTTTCACGTTGTTTGTTTTGTTCACATTATTTCTTACATTATTCATGTTTTTCAATAATTTTATTCTGCATTCTTTTTTATGTCCCAAACGAATATTTACTTTACTTAAAATCACATCACATACATACAAGGAGATTCAGTTTAATCTGCTGGTTGGATAGGGAAGACTTTAAATATTTTTAATAAAACCTTTAAATAAGAAGGATTGTTTCTGCACTGAGTATCCCACAACTTCACTGATGCTAACAGACGCGACGCAACGTGCCCTGATATGATTGATAAATTCGAAGCAGGCGCATTCCGCCGTGTTTATGATATTATAATAGGTTATATCTTGTACTTATCCAATATATATCAGAAATGTAGCGCTCGTTAACATATTGAGTTTGTTTTTATTAAAGATGCAAAGCAAATAACAGATGTTTTATTACAATAATACTAAGTTGCCAAATTGTGAAAAGTCATTCTTATAAGTGCAGAGGTAGTAAATCAACAAATAATTGTAGGCTATTACAGTTTTACTATTAATATAGATTTTATTATAAATTATTTATTCTGCTAATGTTTGTATCTCAAACAATTGCCAGTTCAGCCGGAATCAGATCAGGAATGAAGATAATTATATACACGAGATGAAGAAAATAAACAAATGTTATCTACTTTGTTATGTATTAAATATATCTTTAATGAATTTATCAGATTTGAATAAGAATAACTTCACTAAAAATATTTCTTGAGTATTTTTAATAGATGTTTTTTATACTGAAAGATGGTTAGTTCTTTTTCCTTTTATTACTGCACAATATAAAATGTTATATGTTCTATATTTATGCAGAATATATATATATATATAGCTACAGTAACATTGACACTACAAGACAACACTGAGTTGTAATACTTGTTAATTCTTAGCAGAATTTTTTTAATAGTTAATTGAGTTGTCTCAGCTTCGGGATTCTCTAACAATGACAGCGCACTCCGCTTATTACAACCATTAATCTTCCAAAACTGAATCCGTGGAAAAAAACATAGATTATTGTGATATTACCATCGAATTTTCGTTTCTCCAAGAGTTTTAGGGTTTTACATTATAATTACTCGTCCTTACCATGAAGTGGATGTCTGTATAATTGTAATTATCATGTTGAAATTCAATCCAATCTTTTTTAATAACTTCAATAGAACCTAAAAACCTGAAACAAAAGTCCATAGTAGGTGTTCAATCCGAATAATATTTAGTAAAATATTTAATTTTAGCAATAGCGGCAACAGACTTTTAACCAGACAGGAACATATGTTATTAGACTAAAGTAATTCTTTCTAGTTCTCTCGAGATATAAAGGAATACATAACAGACCTATATAATATCCCTTAATGTTGTTCAGTTTTAAAGAAATTAATATGATACATACATATGTAAATGGAAAGAGAACACTTATTTGAGAAAGTTTATAAAAACAAGGATAGCTTAAATTAAATCTTAAACTATTAACAAAAACTTATTTCAATTAAATACAAAAACATACAATTTCTTCATAAATAATAATTCTTACTATTACGCTTCAAACGTTTTAATACCAGACCCAAAGGATAAATGGATTCAAGTGTTCTCGAATGTATAAGATATCTGGCAGACGCGTTTGGGAATTCTCTCAAGTAATTTAAAACTTACTTCATTGGAGTCCTTAGCGCTGGTCTCAAGTATATTGACTTGTATATGTGGACTACTAAGTATATTTTTTCAATGTTACATATTGTTTATCGCATAATTTATAGTAAATAATTAAAATTAATAAAATAGCCACAGCAGTTTTAAGTCCTTTTTTTTCAATATTAATAAAAAAATAAAAATAGAAAATAAACATTTGCAGATTCTAATTTATCCAACTAAAACGTATGGAATAATTAATATTTTTCTCAATTGCTTCTACTGCTTAGTTAAGCACAACCTTATGCAGCTTGGATATTTATTTTCTAAATTGCAATAAGAATGTCCAGTATAATGTGTTTAGCGGATTTTTATAGAATATGTAGAAATACTCTATAATAATACCGTTTGTATCTTGATAATATTGTTTTTTATATTACTTAACAAAGTGGTCGTTTGTAACTTAGGAATCCCAAGATGACATCGTCTTACTCAGAGAGATAAATCGCGATCATCCATCACCGCGGAGTGCAGCCTCGCTTCGTCTAATGTCACCGTGATAAGAGACAAAAAATGCATGTTGAATCAAATATGTGATCTATTAGAAAGCTTACAAATAGTTTTCCATTCGTTTTACAAATAAACAGTCAATAGACAATATCAGCGTCAGTGATGAGTACGATTAGGTTATTATAACAATTGATTAATGCAATGAAAAACTATGTGTCTTTTTTTATACATTTTTTCATATATATTCGTCTTATTTTTTATGGTAAAATTGCGAGAGAAGTGTGCTTGCGGTTTGTTATGAATAATATATATGAGTACTTGTTGTTGTTGCCTTAAAAGCAGCACTCTTCGGTGAAACAAATAATAGACTAAAATATTTATGCCGGGCTTAAAATTTCTTGTTATTTATAACTTTCTTTGCTAAATTGTTACTTTATTTTACGGTTAATGTTACTTCTTTTTTTTTAAACTTAAAGAATATCATGAGCAAGCAGCTAGCTAAAGTAAAGTAAAATACTAAAAACTAAAGATATGTAGATTACTAAATCTTAATCGCACTCACACGGACTAGCTGGATTGTTGCCGTGCTGCAGGGAGAAAAGATCCGATAAAAATATTTTTTCAGTTGAATATATATTACCTATCTACATATTTCATAAAGAAAATGCAGAGTTTGTGAGTAAGCTTATAGTACTTTTGATTAAATATGGTTTACATTTTGTGACAGTGTGCTGTATGTGATAAATGGATTCTTGGTTTCAAAACAAAAAAGATTACGAAACTTTCATATTTCATCAATTTATAAAACAGAGTTCCAATTTATTATTAGTGTTCATTGGAATAATAATTAAACTTTTAAGCTGAGTAATTTCCTCAAATAGAACCACAGGTCGAATTGCAGTTTTGTTGGCACTTATATTGCTACTAGTGATCTTAATTCGGCCGTGCCTTTTTGGTCGACTTGTCAGGGGCATTCTCGTGCCTTCAGATTCGACCACTATTTAAAGTTTAAATATTACGAGATATTAGACAAAAAGGATATCGTTATAATCATTGCATTTTTTTCTAATTAATTCTGTTGTCAGGCACCAATGTACTCTTGACATCAAATTGTGTATCTGATATTGATACGACCGTTTATTTTTTTTAAAAGGAGGCTAAAAGGCAAAAGTGCATAACAACATAAATTGTTATTTTTAAAGTCCCTTATTCAGTTAAATATATTATATTTAAATGATTTATTATTGTTTTAGAAACTCCCTATGTAATGTAGATCATATAAACACATATGATAGATATCTTTATTAGATTAAAGAGACAACACAAAACAAATACCTTATAATTTTAAAATAAGCAAACTTAGCATAATAAGTAGATTAGTTTTATTTTTCTATTGTTCCTGTATATTTTTCTCTACTTACTAAGTCACTAAGTACGCTTTATTAACAAAAGAATATTGTTCGCCCAACAATAGCCTGGAATTTAAGTAACCCTTTAAAATGTCTGAAATTGCTATAATTATAATACGACCATTCCTTTATTTTAACTATGTTGAAATAGATGATCTTCTGTTGTATACTTGTCGTGAAGTAGTTCGGTGGAGACGTAAATTGCTCCATTTTTTGGTCAAATAATAATAACAAAGTCAAAATTATTGGACTAGTGTTTTTGTAATTGACATATGCTCTGTATACGGGTGGTAAAATTCTTACACTGGCCTCGCAGGTGAACTGCTTCGTTTCCTCTTTTATTTGTAAATTTACATTGTCGGTACCCAAAGCACATATATCTTTTATCGCATACATCCGTAAGCTTTCTATGACCACTGTCATATAATGTTTACGACTTCAGCTACGCATATAGCATAGCATATTCTTGATGGCAACTTTTCGAACTACGAATATTGGTACAATGTCCTCGATCCTATTTTCCCGTTATCGTCAGTAAGTTACGTGGATGTGCCCAGCTGTCCATGGCTGTTCATTTTCAGTGGTTGTTTTGAGAGTTTATACACGTATTGAAATAAACAAATTTTGCATCATAAATGCTATATGATTTTTAATGTTAATTTACTGGTTACGTAAATAGCAAAAACTTCTTGGCTGTGTTGTTATGCGAACGAGAAAAAACATTATCGTTCTTTGAATCACTCTCGTATATTTAGAATAACTGTGAATATGTTTAATACTTTCATTTTTAAGTTTATTTGAAATACATATTTTGTTGATTTCCAAAAGGTAAAAAAAATATTATGTTCAATATAAATTTAGATAAATTTTATAAAATTTTTGAAGACCATTAGTTTTTTGTTTTACACTTTAATATAAAGACTCCGTAAACACCTCTACATATTGCATTAGAATTTGACTCCGAAAATATCGAATGAAAATGAAAGTAATTTCAAGACGTCTCGTCTCATAAAATACAATATGAAGATATATAATAAAATATATGATTCGGTAAATATTTTCCTTGTCTACCAACCGATCATATTCCTATTATAATAGTGCTTACCGTATTGAATTTCTCAAACGCTATACATTTTGCTATATATAACTTTAAGAAAATCACAAGCCTATTTTATAAAGATAAGTTAATGATTTAAAAAAACTTGTATTCTAAAGGTTTATTGTAATACTTACCATTGATGCTTATTAGTAACCCCACTTGTAGTTTTGTCATACATTTTTATATACTTAAAGGAATACAGAATTAATTATTACGCCTTAATAAAGTAAAGTTTAGAATACTACTTTCGTTTTAAAACAAAATTCAATGCCTCCAACTGACGAAATTACCAGCCGACGCCATATAGATGATATTTAGCACAATCTTATTATTAAATAACATCCCTATTATAATGATATCTTCAAATAAAAGCCTAGGCGCCACTGACAGTAGACAAATGAAGATACGGCCCCTTTGTTTGTCAGTACAAGAATACTACAGTGAAACACTTAAATTTGAATAGGCAGTGTTGAATAAATATATAATGTTGTACACCACCAGAAAACTTCGCAAAATTAAAACGGGAATCAGCAGTTCAATGGTAGACTTTACATTCAGCTACATATCAGAAGATTGAACAGGATGAAGATGCCCGCAATATAAATATACTCTATAATCTATACAAATAAAATAAGATTATAATACATTAGAAGAAAAGTTGTTGTAGGATCATGTTATCTTGGAGAAAAATACAAAAATCATGTAAAGAATGAAAGAAACCAGTTTTGCGGTGGACATTCAAAAGAAATTACAAAAAGTGGCACTTATTATAAATTCATTTTCTTACATAAAAAGGAATATTTTTAATCCTAGAGATAAAATCAATTGTTTGGATATAAATTTTGTAACAGTAACTAATAACAAAAATGTATGACTGGTGTTAATAATGTCTGATCGTAGGGCTGGAATAATGTACCATGCCACGTAATTGTAATAGAAATTCCTAACCTTTTAAAGTACACTATGAATGCGAGTTGGTTCCGAAAAGACGTTCGATAAGTTACAAAATTTAAATAAATTTAATAAACGTACACCAGTTACTTTAAATACATCTACATTAAAGTCACGGCACACTAGCAGAGATTAGTTTTTGTGACAGAATTTTGTTAAAATATACTCCATTTTTTTAAAAATTCATCGCAAAGGTACCAGAGAGTGTCGATACACATATATAATAACATATTCATTGAGGTCAAGGTAGGATAATCTAAAATACGATAAGTGAGCCTTGACAATATGTAATTTTCGATATTAATAATATTTCTACTCTTTGGTAATCAGTGCTCAATAAACCAATGCTAAGTTTTTAATAAAAAGTTCCACTTCCTATTCCTTGCCCCTAAGCCTTTTAAATTTTTATGGACAATATTCATCAGCATAGGCTCTATCTTGTTTAATACAAAAATTATCATGGCTCAATCATTACTTTTACCTCTTCTTGACTTTTTTTTAAAATTTATGTTAAAAGAGTGCAAACGAGCTTGCGGGTCACCGTTGGTATGTGATCACCGCCGCCCATGAACTTTTGCAACATCCGAGGATTACAGGAGCGTTGCCGTCCTTGCAGGTGGGAGTAAACGCCTTTTTTGAAGGTACCCATGTCGTACCGATCTGGAAATACCGCCGAAGGGAGTTCGTTCCACATTCGATTGGTACGAGGAAAAAATGTACTTGAGAACCGCACAGTGGGGGATCGCCACGTATCCAGGTGGTAGGGATGGTACTGGAGGCTATGGCGCACTGTGCGGTGATGGAATTCGGCGGTAGGCATCAAATCGAATAGCTCTTCGGAACACTCCCCGTGGTAAATGCGGTAGAAGACGCACAGAGATGCAACGTCTCTACGCAATGCCAAAGAGTCCAGCCGATCATAGAGCATCGGGTCCCCGTCAATCCGAACGGCTCTCCGTTGTACGCGGTCAAATAGTAGAAGCTGAGATTGTGGTGATCCGGACCAGAGGTGAGAACAGTACTCCATGTGTGGCCGGACTTGCGCTTTGTAGAGCGCTAGTCTTTGGCCAGGATGGAAGTACTGCCTCATTCTATTGATCACGTCCAATTTCATAGAGGCCAACTTGGCCTTGCTCTCCAGGTGACCACGAAAGCGACAGTCACTTGAAATGTCGAGACCCAGTATTCTGATACTTGGCGAGGCAATAAGGGGAGTGCTCTCGAAGAGCGGTGATACGGCAAATGGGGTTTTCTTAGTGGTAAACGCGCAAACCTGTGTCTTCTGGGAATTGAACTGAACGTAGTTCAGTTCCCCCCACTCAGAAACCATCCCTAAGGAAGTCTCTATAGAAGACACTAGTTTCTTTCGGCATTCGTCGACGTTTTCCCGAGAGAGACCTGCACGACCGGAATATACCGCATCCCCAGTGCTGTCATCCGCATAACAATGTATGTTTGAGATATCCAACATATCATTGATGTGCAGGAGGAACAGAGTTGGGCATAGCACGCAGCCTTGGGGTACACCAGCGTTCACGGGCTTGGGACCGGAGCAAAAACCGTCGAGAACGACCTGTATTCTCCGCCCAGTGAGAAAACTGGTGATCCACTTGCATAAACTCTCGGGAAGCCCATAGGAAGGTAGCTTCAAAAGTAGCCCCTTGTGCCATACACGATCGAAGGCTTTCGCCATATCCAGACTAACTGCCAGACCCTCTCCCTTGCTTTCAATAACCGCTGCCCAACGGTGCGTAAGTTATAACAGAAGATCACCAGCTGATCGACCATGGCGAAAGCCATACTGCCGGTCATTGATCAACTGGTGATCCTCGAGGTACGTTAGGAGCTGTCGGTTGACAATAATCTCCATTATTTTGGAGAGAAGGGAGGTAATGGCGATAGGTCTGTAATTAGCTGGGTCCGAGCTATCACCTTTTTGAGGGATCGGATGGACAAGGGCACATTTCCATGAGACCGGGACTACGCCTTTAAGGTAGGAGTACCGAAATAGACGCGTTAGCATTGGAGTCAACTCAGGGGCACACGTTCGTAGCACCAATAGAGAAATGCCCTCCGGCCCACTCGACTTATGAACATCCAAGGAAAATAGAGTTTGCCTGATAGTTTTTTGCTGAAAAACTATTTCCGGCATTGAACTCTGACACCGCGGGATGATAGGCGGTGTCTTCCCTTGGTCGTCCAAAGTCGAGTTGGAGGCGAAAAGAGTGCCCAAGAGATCGGCTTTCTCTTTTGCAGTGTGGGCCAGAGAGTCATTCCCCATGTGCAACGGCGGTAGGGACGGCTGGCTAAAGTTGCCCAGAGTGACCTTGGAAAGCGCCCAGAATTTGCGCGTGCCAGGCGGGTACTTTGCCAGCTGATCCCTAATTTTGACGACATGCTTGAACTTTGCTCTAGCGATTTGCCGTTTGAAGAATCTGGAGGCACGGTTGTATTTCTTCTTAAGAACTCTAGAGTTCGGATCCTTAGTGACTAACGCATTAGCCCAAGCTTGATAAGCCTGCCGTTTGCCAGCTGCTGCAGCACTGACAGACGCATCAAACCAAGGCCGCGATCTGCCACCAAGTGGTACCACAGAGCTTGGTACAAATAGTTCCATGCCCTGAAGTATCACTTCAGCTACAGCCGCAGCGCAGTCACTAGGATCGTTGGAAGGGAAACAAATCGGCCCCCATGAGTAGGATGCAAAAAAGAACCGCATTCCATCCCAATCTGCTGACTTGTAGTGCCAAACGTGCAGGACGTTGAATGGGCACTACACTCCGTACTAGACAGTGATCAGAGGAACCTAAGGGAGCCTCGACAGTGATCTGGTACTTTTCTGGATGTGTAGTCAGCAGAAGATCCAACAAAGAGGGCATATGGCTGTCCACGTCCGGTAGACAAGTGTGCGTCTTGACCAATTGGGACAGACCATTTGCCAGAGCAAAGTCAAATACAGATCTCCCCGCGTAGTCGGTTGCACGTGACCCTAACCATTCGGTATTGTGCGCGTTGAAGTCCTCGAGGACTACGACTTCGGAGGAGGGAGTCTGTGAAAGCAGGTCGTCAATCTTCGCTTGAACGTGGCCCAACAGTTGATCTGTTTCTGCATTACCACTATGGGACCTGTAGAGGCACGCGTAGACTCTGATGTGGTCGTCCATGTCAACGCGCAGCCAGAATACAGACAGGTCCCGACCTTCAAAAACCTGAAGGCGACGGTAGTAGATATCCTCCCTTACGAACACAGATACCCCGGCGTGTGGTATAAAATGATGTTCTAGTTTATACCCGGGTACGGGTTATGATAGGTACGCTGTGTCGCTAGGTTGAGATATCTGCATCTCCGTCAAAAACAACAAGGCCGGCCGCGCCGTCTCAAGGTTGTAGTGGACGGCGTTTAGGTTCGAGTGAAACCCCCGGATGTTGCAAAAGTCCACATCTAGAGTGGAGCGGGGTGCCGCTGTTTGCCGTCGTTTGCCCTTAGAAAACACAAACTGCGATACTTTACCCGCCCCAGATACGACTTGCAGCCTGAGCAAAATCCGAGGATCATTCCCCCTATTTTGCTCGGGGAGTGGGTCCCTGGCTTCATCAAAGCCGGTACCTTCCTGGGGTATACTTTTTGGAGCTATCGCTATCATGTTTGGCAGGGGGAGGAGGGAGTTGTGCTGCCGGATTCTCTCACTCACCGACGGAACGTAACCAAATGAATTTGGTTACTACACGTCGGTCTTCTGTGAGAGGGTGGTCCTTCCCCGGTCGAGCTAGCCCAATACGAGTTGCAGTCAGAAAACTACAGCTGGGCTCTACCACCTAAGCCGACTATGCTGACATTTGAAATTTAGACGCTACGAAATAATTACTATACAAATTAGAACGCCTTAAGAATTTGCGCATAACCTTTATGGCCTGCGTAAATTAAAACATATCTCCGATTTCCTACGCCAACTTCAGTGTCTCCTATTCCTATGCTATCCACCCGCTTTAAAATTTTAGGTAACCCTGCACCAGCGTATGTATCTACAAGAATATTACATGCAGTCTATATCTAGCAACCGCTTTCGCGTTTCTGTGCGACTCTAAAAACTCTTGACATTTTCAGGTTCCGTGCATCATTTTATGTAGATTTCTTTATTATAAAAGCAGCAAGATTATGGAATCAATTTCTATGAGATCATTTTTATTTATTTATGTACCCTACTTGTAATAAGACAAAAGAACATTTTCTTACATGATAGCTTATCTCTCTAGAGTGATCTCTTCCAGCTACCCTTGATTATGAGAGAAATTATTTATGTAAGTATATGATGTATGTAACATCAATATATAGTAGATAGATACCTATCTATTAAATAATGATTTTGTTTACTTATTAATGTTTTGGTTTAAAGTATGCTATTATAATATATAATTATTTTAATCTACTTTGTCAATATAGTTGAAGAAATAATAGAAGTTCTAAAATAACAAGTAATTATTACAGTAATATCCCTGCTGACTAATTGTACTTTTTTATTTTATTCATTTACTCTTATAATCAAGAGAATCTGGAATACATAAGGTATTATATCATATGTAGAAAATTTTATTTTAAGTGTTTCCACAAACAAGGTGTAAAAATAAATAAATAAACACACAAACAAACACAAACAAACAAACAAACAAACAATCAAAATAATAAATAAATGAATAAAAATAATAATATCCCATCAATTAATATCTGGGTAGGCCGGACATTAAGCGATGGGATATAAAAGGATTTTAATATTTGTTGTTAAATACAAAAGATATTAAAGTAAGAATACACAAACTTACCTGGGTTTGTGTAAAACATAAACATGTGTGTCGAAAACATAAATGAAACTCTATGTCAAAACCCTTTCACATGGAGTTTCACTTATGTTTTCGATTAATATCATTACAATTGTAAATAATTATTTGTAAATGTTTGAATATTATGTTGTCTAACTGCCCAGTTAGCTAAATAGTTAGCTTAAAGCAACATTAGGGTTGTACAAATGTAACGTAATAAAAATAAACAAACCCAAACGACAAACCCCAATAACCGCAATATGGGTACACATCGGGACGCGGTCAGAACAAACAACACCGGTATAAAAGGGGTGCTTTTCCAAGTCAAAAAGGTAATATTGATATAGTTGCAATAAAATGTTTGTTAATGTTAATTGTGACATTTCTTTCGCTTCAGCTTCGGGTTTCTTCGAGGGCTTTCCTCAGAGGTTTCGATATTTTGATAAACAAGTGTTGTATACCAACCGTAACTAAACCAATTTCGAGTTTTATAATAGTTATAAAAACCTTAGTATTTACTAAGTAAAGTTTCTATACGCTACACGTCATTATGTTATTGTAGTTTATATAGTATTCTAAAATAACTTAATTTGATTTGAACTTAATAACTTAACTTAATTTAAAATAGCTCTGTTTATAATTAAATTTGGGTTTATAAAATATTTTTAAATTTTATAAATTTTTAGTAATTTTATTAATCTTTAATGTTGTATTCAATGATTAAATAAAAAAATAACGAGTCAATATATATTAACTTTTTTTGTCACATACCAGTTCTCGTAGTTCTAAATGTATATTGCCGCTTAATATTTAAACATTAGAAATAATACAATATTATATCATAGGAATTATATATTGTAAAGTCTTATATACAAATATTTCTTCAAATATTTTTGATTATTATTATTATGAAGAGATTTTATTATGAGAGTTTCACTACCATTTTAGCAAAGCAACTTTATATTTTATACCATAGAAAACTAAAGACAGTATGTGTAACGTACGTATTAAAATCGTACATATTGCACATAAAGTCTTCTTAATATTTTTATTTTAGCTACATTTTTTTATATGTACTATATATATTGCTATTTTAATCTTTTGAAATCCAGACTTGTATGTTTATTGAATACTTTCTGGGGAATAGATATCCTTTTCATATATTTTTCCAAAACATCAAAATATATCTAAGTAATGTTAATACGCACCCACAATAAGTTGTTAGGGAAGAACTTTAACCATTGGTTCAGTAACAAATTATATGATTAGTAAAACTTTTTTTTTATATCAATTGTTTTAATTATAAAACATATAATATGGTAGTAAGGAGTCGATATCTAAACATGAAATATGGTTTGAAAACAGCAATGGCAACGTATTAAGCTCGTGATAAAATTCAAAACAATATTTAAAAAAAAGTCAATTACGATGCAGACTAATTTAGAAGAAATTGAAATGTTATGTTAGTTTGTTATCCGAGCGCTGATACGAATAATAATTAAATGTTAAAGATTGCAAAGCATCCTACTTCATATGTTGACACGGGTATAGGATGCTTTTTATGCGATTTAATAATTTTAATTATTAAAATTATTAGGCGTTGGTTCATTGAAAAACAGTCATATTCTTGGCACGTTGTTCTTAGAATATATTGATAAATGTAATATTCGTACCCCATTATGATATCGCGAACACGGCAAGAAGAACCTGCTTCAAATTTATCAATCATTTCTTGATAACATTCTACGTGTCCCTGCTTTGGAGCTTTGATGAGGAGTACTCGTTGCAAAGGTTCGCTCGCAAAAGTGGTTGTATAGAATATCATGAACGCTTACCGCTCCAATCTGCAGTATGAGATTTCCCTGTTTTGTGAAACAAATAAGTTACTTGTAGCACTTTGTCTTTCCTAACAGCAAACGAAGAATCAGCTCTTTTCAATCAGTGGATCACGAAACAAATGTACTAGTCAAACAAAGTATTATTAAAATATTATATTATTAATTATTAATTTGATTTTTTCACAATGAAAGGAAATCTGCTAGCTAGACTCATCTATAAGTCAATTGTTCTTTAAATATTATGTAGTATTGTTGAAATATAGTGTACGTAACTAGAAAACTTGTGAGATTATTGAGGATCGAGAATTTAATATCAGAATGCCTCTAATTTAGCTACTGACAATGATCCGAAAACTAAAGATTCAGGACGCCGCGCTAATCACCACAGATAAAAGTATATTCTAGATTTATGGATGAAAAACTTCTTACCGATAAAATAGTTACAGCAAGTTCTTCAATAGCTTATGTCAAAATATTGTAGCTTACTCTTGAATAATATTTGGCAGTATGCTACAAATATGATAATTAATTATAACTTAAGTAATACACACAAAATACTGAATCTTTTCTTTTATATTTCAAGGAATTCAGAGTAATCTCAACCAACAACTTTATGCTTAATATATTTCTAAATATTATTTGTATCGCTTTAATCAGGTAACAACAGAGAGATGATTAACCAAACCAAATTAAAAAAAAAAATAATCAAATTAATTATAGAACTAAAATTTCTTCATAACATACGGAATTAAAAAAATATCAACACGAGCAGGAAAGATATGCTCCTTGGCGCTGTAGCGAATGAGCAGCAGTATCACTACCCACCCGTAAGACTCCTAAAGTCAGAAAGAGAAAACCCAAGTCGGTACTTTTCGATCCGGACGACGCGATTACGTTAGGGAACGCTACGTAAAAGCGGCAAAGCGTACATAAATACTACACATATACACACACACAGCGTTTTCGCCGGCGAAGACGAGGCCCCCATCCAAGCACGTTGCTTCGGCGTTCTGCCGTCGGAGGACGTTAGTGTCAAATTCTAACCCACATCCAACCCTTGCTTCCCACCTAACGTCGTCCTGAGCCGTGGTCCGAGCCTCACAGGAGGCGCCCTCAGGACGCGCGTTCCCCTGGGGCCCTTCAGGGCCCCCTTTTTCAAGGGCGGGTCTCTGCACCCGTCCATTCCGCCGGTGACGCTGTCATGGCCAGTAGGGCTAACAGCAGAGGCACATTTTTTGTAACATATAACTTAAGAATACAAACGAAGTTTTACTAGCATACTCTATACAGCACAAATAAACTAACATAAATAAAAAGTTTTTTTTTTTTGTATCAGTCCATTTTGCGTAAAAGTCACTTTAACTAACTATCTATACATAAAAGTGCGGTTTGGTTTATATTTGATTTATCAAATGGAATCCAACAGTGTATACTTGCTGTTTACATTTCATTGCAATGTTTTCGCAATCCTAGATAATTCTATTTTGCTTTTGCACAAAACATATAGCGAGTCATATATATTTTTAATAAAAGTTATACGGTGCTATAAGTGAAGTAGGTATTTAAATAAATAAAATATAAATACACTGTAGCAGATCCAGAAACAACATAAATATTAATATAATAGTAATATTCTTAAACAACTGTACAATACCAGGAAAAATAATGAACCTTACTTGATACAAAGTTAATTATTCACGAAATTAAAGAACACACAGGACCGACCCAGAGACATGAGTATTAAAGATATTATGTTCATATCTTTATAGTATTATTTATATTGTAGCAATCTAATATTTTTATTGACCTTTAATACGATAAAATATTTTTTTAGATGCAACAATTGCAATATTTTAAACTTTATATTTTAAGCTGCTGCAACTCTGACATACGTATCAAACCATGGCCGTAACCTGTTACCACTGGTTTTACTAGGACACTAATATCATTCTATTTCGTAATACAAACGTATTTTAACTTCAGATTTGGCAACTCTCCAAATCTGATGCTGGGTAAGGTGAGGCGGGGTAATTGTAGACGTTTTTCGTTTATCTCTCATATACATATTTATAAATATTGGAGAGAATATTTTATACAACGTAGAAGTATCTTAAGTCAACAATATATTTTAATTGTGCTCACACAATATTATACAGTATAGCCCTAGCTCGGCCTTAAACACTAATTTAACTTAAGCCAGCCAAGTGACCAATTAATCAAATTAAAAATGCGCTTCTCAAACAGTGTTGTGTTATTAAAATTGTATAAATTGTCTCCATCTCAGTATTTTTCTCAGTCTTGTGCATTGTCTGTCTATCAGCTGACATTAAACTCCATATTAATTAATTTAATTTAAAATTATTTAAAAGAATACCCAATACAATTTAATTCCTGCATTACGATTCTCATACATTTGAGAACACTTGAATTTATTTGATGTTATGGTGTCGTAATTATAATACTGTTAAAGCATACTATTGATAACATATTGTGAAGTGCAGATTAAATATTTATTCAATCAGCGTAGATGCTTAATATATAATTATTTCTAAAATTTCTAAATTTAAACAAACACGCCATCCTCCTGTACTTGATTTGATACGATACATTGAATACATTGCTTATCGGTATGCTCATATTATATTTTGGGTAGACCTCGAAGAATTCGGTCTGCCCATTCATTTGTACCCGACTTTCGAATTTTTAAAAAAATTCTTCACAGGAGGTCTTCTTATGACCCCCTGAGTCCGAAATGACCATTGGTCAATAAGTTTATACATATGTATATATATATATATATATATATATGCGTGCGTGCGTCCAGATTCGACTTTTGTCAGCACGATAGCGGCCGCAGTTTCGCTCAGATCGCTTTCAAACTTTGCACAAAAATTAACCATCGAAAAATTAAGGTCAAGTTCGTTAACCAGAGAAAACCGGCCACAGGGGGCGCTAGGGCCTCACTTTTTCTGATTTCCGTTTTTTGACCGTAACTTTTTCCCTATACAAAGTAGATCAATCGCGTTCATATTATATGATGTCTTTGATGAATACCTATAACTAATGTAGATAAACCAAAAACTTAACTTCAATAACTTAGGGGTGGGGGTAAAAAAAACCGAAAATTTTTGGAAAAAAATTCATAACTTTTTTCTGGTAAACATTCTTACATCACAAGTATTTTTAATAGAAAGGTTATTTTTTAACTCTAAATTAAGGTACCAAAAAATTTTTCCGTAAATGGTACCGTTTCCGACAAAAAAAATAAAAACCACTTTTAGCTTGAAAATTTAAAGTAGGTAAAACCACGGCAACTTTTTTCTGGTAAACATTCCCTCCTCGCAAATATTTTTAATAGAAAAGTAATTTTTTACTCTAAATTTAAGTATCAAAAGTATTTCCAAAAAAGATACCTTTTCCGAGAAAAAAATAAAAACCGCTTTTTGCTTGAAAATTTTTGATGTAAACAACGACATCATGTGTTATTCTTAGGTAGTGAGTTATATTTTAAACGAGTTACACACGAGGTCTACCCACGCCTGTCCCCCTGCGGGCACGGATTTTTTATTAAAATCTTTGTACAAAAACGTATAGACAAATTTAATGCTAGGGTATTGTGTATAAGTCCAGGAATATATTTAATATATAAAATAAGGGAAACAATTCCTTTAAAAGAAAAAAAATAAGTAAGGATATCACTAATAATATAAAAAATTATACTATAATAATTTAAAAACCATAAATACCACATAGTTGTATAACTAAGCATAAATTATAAGAAATAGAATATGCACTCTAATTGTACAGTCAATATATGAATCTTGATTAGAAATGAATCGAATCTAATTTTAGTGCTATGATACGTAACCCTGCGACTCTGGGATTTGATCAAATTCAATCATTTACAGGTTGTTATTTATTATTCTTCAAAATAAGATAGGACAACGATAATCTCGATATATATACATATACATATATATATACTCTATAGACCAAAATGTAAATCTGCAGCATTTTTTTTTTCAGTAATTTTCTACACCGTGTCGTTTCGTTGTCCCTCGTTTATTGAATAATTGAGTACGCAAAACATGCTACTTCAGTTCCTTTAACCGTAAAATGATCCTTAAATCTTCTAGGATAAGAATTACTTTACTATATAACACTGTATGATTAAATTCTCCACGTGCTGAGATTGCGTTTTTGTAATAAGAAATTATTAGATAAAGTGATATTGAAGATAAAATCTTGGACAAGGGTTAGGTTTTTCTAAACTTAAGATAGTATACATTTGTTTGAAATAAAAATAGAGTAGAAATGCATATTAGAAGCACTTCTTCTCTATTTTTATTTATTCTAATCACAAACGAAAATAATGCACATATAATCATGTTGTTTCATTAAAGTTTACTCCCTGGCTCTGTACTCCTCGTCACTCGCCGTTAGAATATAATCAGGTGAACTCACAATTTAACCTATTTATTGTTGAGCCTCAATAGCAAGTGTGTATGCAGTATTAAATAGTTGGTAATGGTTGCCTGTCTTAGCTTCGATGTCAAAATAAATGTACAGTCGTTTATACGAGTTGTTCTTAATAAGAAAGAGAGAAAGAAAGAATGAGAAGTTTATTCCAGACTAACACATTTGCATAATTAAAAAAGAAATATAACTATAATTAAAATATAATAAGTACTAATATAGTAAATAAATTAAAAAAAAATACAATAAAAACGGTACTTTGACGAATGACGAAGTAAACAGTACTTTGTTACGAGTCCTTCATTGGTTCGAAATTTATAATTTAGTCTTAAATGCTTTGAAAACTAAATGCATAGAGTTTACACTTCCTAATATAAAAAGAAAAAAAAAATAACTTGCTCCTTAACAATGAAGTGTTAGAACTGATTGACTCTACAAATTTCTTAGGTATAACTTTAGACAAAAAGCTCCAGCGGAACCCCTGACCGACCTTTATTTTGTATTGTAATATAATTGACGATTCAAAAGTGCGTGTAAATGCCTACTTGAATAAAGATATTTTGAATTAAGAATTTAGATTTTTTTTTATTATAGTATTAATAAGATTTAAGAATGTACAATTACTTGGAGCAATTGTTATTACTAAACATATGTCAAAGAGGTAAAAGTTATTGATTTGACTTATTGGCAGAAGCCATCTTTATGATATTAAATTATTGTTTGAATATTTAAATATGTTAAACACAAATGAGTGAATTATGGTTGCTACATTTAGTAATTTAGTATTGTTCAGAATAACTATTTAGTATTTAACTTATCCAGATATTTAAAGCTATGATTATGCTATAAATGGCCGCTGGCGCGTGTAACTATTAAATTACTATAAACAACATAACAAGATAACATCCCAACTGGACATCTGATAAGCGAAGCATTTTTATACTTACGAGTATATCGTTATTAATATTATATTTTGTGCATTTAAATCTATTGTGTTATTAGAAGTTTTATATTCTTTTATTATGAGTATATTTTATTATTTATAAGACAGTGTACCTTGATAAATAGATTTTCTTAATTTCTTAGATATCTTTATATGTGAGTCTTAAATAATCTAACAGGCCTAACTACCATTTTAAATAGTATAAATAAAATACAATATTTTTTTACAGCTGTATCAAAAAAATACTATCTCAAAAATGTTTAATGTTGTAATCTTTCTGGCTTTCAATACTTGTTAGTACTATATTACTAGTTAAATAATTATTTTATAAAAAATCACAACCGTATAGGTAGGTAATACTGAAAATCAGCGTTGAGAATTATTTTTTCATCAATAGTTGAGTATTATCGAATTTATAGTGTCACATCCTTACGGAAATTTTCTTCTATGCTAGAAATAACGAGAATTTATAACAAAACTCTACTAGATGTATAATACGAGTCAAATTATTTAATGGACTCCACAAAACTATAAATTTGTTACACAATCTAATAATGTTATGTTATTTGTTACACAATCCAGTAATCGAAGTTATAATGTTTCAATCCTTATATATATATATATATATATATATATATATATATGTAAATCCTTATATATATATATATATATATATATATGAATTTAAGTCTGAAATTTTAGAATAAAAAGATCTTGGTATCATAAGAAAACTTTGAATTGTGTATATTTTTATTAATTTCAAATAATAATAATCAACTTTATAAGTACCATAGTCACGATTTGCTTTTAAAATATTCAATGTTATCACCAATACCGTTTGAGGTGGAAATGAAACGACGTTATAAATCAGAGGGAGACCGTCGTCTTTCCCTGGTTTCTGAGTGGAGGATGATAAAGCTCAACAATTCTTCTAAAGATATACCTTGTGAAGATGGTATTAACGTTGCTCAAGATTTATGTTAATCTTGATCAAGAATCATAAAATCCAAGGATTATATTATACGTCTGCTTTTATATTTTCTTCAAGATAAATAAATGTACGAGTATTTACGTATAATTAACCTGATGAAGTAGTTATTGAAATAACAGTGTTTTTATCAAGAATACATTTGAATAATTTACTTTTAATTTGTTGTTAATAATCTCAAAAAGCTCTGTTTTTCAGATTAAGGATAAGACAAGGAATAATTTTTATTTTAGACGTTGTTGAATTAATAAACATATACACAAAACGTCACAGTAATACAACGAAATTATATTTTATGGTATGATTAACATAAAACTTCTTTTAAATAGTAGAATTTATTAGTTAATTTAACTGCAGAATAACTGTTTGATAAGTATTACATATTCCGCCTTAAAACTGATTTTAGAACTAGTAATTCTTCACATTCGTCTGTTTTTGCTTTTCTAATAGTCATGATTCATTCTCAATGAATTTTTTCATCAGTGTTCCATGACTAACATTATAATTATAAATAAAAATAATCAACAAGAGATATTGTTAGTCATTACGATCTTATTCCGATTAGTTTCAAAACCACTTCCATCTTTTTTCATCCGTTATATACTCATATTATAACTGTCGCGGTCAGGGACTGCATTCGATTGAACGGAACGTCGAGTAATGATTCACCTGCCATATAAATATCGGGGTGGAGAGTGAAACTATTCGCCACCTTTCGAGCACTGGTAGTCCGTCCGTGGTGAGTGAGACGTCGTGTTTGATCCACACGTGTGGAGGGGTTACGCCAAGTAAAACAACAGTTGGTTGAGACTATAACGTGCTAAAGCCACAGCCATTACAAAAAATTAGTGTGTTTATAACATTCGCCTCTTCAAGGCAGGGTTCTAATAATATAGAAATTCTTCAAAAAAGTTGCGTAGTGAATAGTCTTTCAATATGTTGGCTTTCCAAATGTTGCGGAGGATATGTTGATATAATAATATCTTCATAATGTTCTAAATGTTCTTTTAATTTCCTGAGATGTTGTTTCTTCGAAGGTAGTGGGGAGAATGATTTTAATTTTTTTTTTATCCTATTGGTCCTACTGGTCATGACAGCGTCACCGGGAGAGTTTTCGGGTGCGGAGGCCCAACCTTGAAAAGGAGGCCTCGGGGACCCCGTAGAAAATACGTACTGAAGGTGCTTCGTATGAGGCTCGTACCAAGGCTCGGGAAGCCGTTGTTGGGGAAGCGATGGTTGGATTTGGTTTAGAAAATTGACTCTAGCTTCCCCTTACGACAGAACGCCGAAGCGATGTGCTTAGGTGGGGTCCACGACTTCATCGGCGGTGACGCTGTGTGCGTGTATGTGTTGTGGAGTGTGTTCTGCCGCTTCACATCAGGTTCCCTAACGTCGCTTCGTCGGGGTCGAAGATTATGGACTTGGGTCTTCACTTTTTGACTCTGAGTGTCTTACGAAGCACCTAACCTGTGGCCTTAACCAATAGTGGGTTCAGGTATCCCACAGAATTGTCAAAGTAACTTTTGGAAAGCCCCTTGAAGTACTTTGTATTCCTCGGAAGGTCTAAGTCTCTATTCAAGTCGATATTGCGCATGAACCAAGGCGCCCCATTGGTTAGCCGCATGAATTTTTTCTGAAGCACCTGAATTATCTTCAGATTCGCGTGAGCAAAGGAAACGTTTGCATAGGACATAACGAAGCGTATGCAGGCTTTGTAAAGGTAACTATGTCCTCATTTCTAAGGAACATTTTACTCCGCTTGTCTAACAGGGGTAAAGATGCCCTAAAATGGAGGCAGCATTGTATGACCTTGACATGTGGGGAAAAGTGTAACTGTTTATCCAACATCACTTCCTGATATTTGGCCTAGTGTTTTTCCAAGGTTAAATAATTAAATACTTTAATTTTTGGAGGGGCCATTATGGATCGTGAATATTGAATCCCATGTTTAATCTGATAATAAATGCTCGTCGTCGTGATCCGTTCGGACTGATATGCCAGCTCGAGATGTGAATAGCACCGGATCGGTAGTCTCTGTGCTAGTGTTCTGAGTGTATCTCGACATCTTCTCCCAGCAACGCGGCACATTGGTCTTGACTGCGGCGCATGATGAGGCTGGTCAGGGAGCATCCCAGATGGATGACGATAATGGCTGATTCTCGCAGCGCTGAAGTTTTTTATATTTTCAGTAGGTAGTGCATTATTTCGTCATAAAATACTTCCTGACACTTTTATAATCCACATTATTTTCTCCTTAAATTCGCTTCAACGTCAATCCGCTATATAAATTTTCTAAACTATGAAGTTAACTCAGTGTTAAAATTGCGCCACTTTATATTCAATTATTTCTCAGATTACCGCAATAGTTACCTACAATTAATCATTCATTTTTAATCATTTTTTAACTGGTAATTTAGTTTTTTTTAGACGAACTTTTAAAAGGATCATTAAAACTATTAAATCAAAGTTAAATTCAAAAAGGGTTCTTCATTTTATAATTAATAAAATATCGCTATAAACTACTTTGAAACTAATAATCTATTAAAGTAATTAAATTCGTATATAATTTAGTTATGAACTCTAGCTCAACATTATTCCGATAAAAATGGATAATGTTAATTTAACTATAACAGTTATACAAATATTTAAAATAAATAATCAGACAATTTTCTTGCTACTAATATTTCAATTGGACAGTGATTTTCAATTGTTATATAAAATCCCTAAATATTTTAAGGCCATAAAGAATTCAATTTTGGAACAAAGAGATTTGAACCTACATTGGATCGTAAATTAGAAATTTTACGCTTTAATGAATCTTTTATTGAATTGATCGCATCCGACAATTCTTCAATATCTGCGAATACAATATCACTTCATGTAATAATAGATTTCTGTATTCAATAAGAACGAATAAAAATAATATAAAGTTTAAATTCTTATGTTTAATATAAATTATTATTAATAAGTATACATGTATCATAGAATGTATTATTGGTAGTTTAAACAAGTAATTGTATATTATATTCAAAGGTCATTTTAGAAGTTTTAGTACTAATTATTTCAATAACATATAAACAATTAAAAATTGGTAAGCTTTATAATTACCTTATTAATGTATAAAAACTAATATACTGTGAGGTCTCGCTGTATGCGGTGGATACGTTATACAGAAAAGCGTATATAAAAAATCGCATGAAATACACTTTACTTAGCTGGAACAAAAAAAATCTAAAATCACAAAATCTATTAGGTCTATATTAATGGTATGGCCAGTGTTGCAATTAAGATGTGTTGGCTGGCTGTAACTTAACATTAACCATGTATCCTCATCATTCAACTAGCTAACATTCTACCTCATCAATCACATCTTTAGAAATGGTGACTAACGAAATCTGATATAAAAAAGGGCGCATGTAATTGATTGATCAGATAATTGATTGATCAGATAAATAATTTGAATTATTTTTTTGCTCTGGAAGTGTATCAGGTTTTATGAATATTGCTACACCGTAACGTTGATTTACTGGTAAATGTGAGGATAAAAGTGTATTTAGTTTTATAAAATGAGTGATGGTAATATTTTTTTAGTTATGGAGGTCTCTTGTTGGTTTTATTGGGGGTTGAGGTTTAATATATCAAACAGTTTTTTGACCCCCGTAAACATCTACTTTTCAAACTTTTGTTCATTTTATTGTGTAACTTATTACACATCACAATAAGGTCTTAGATGTTATTTGTATACGCAAAACTACTTTTTTATACTTTGTTTTCTTTTTGTATTATCTAGTAAAATTATGCAATTGCTCTAAATTGGAGATGTCGTAACTTCACTTAATTCAGTCTAATACTATAATTTGAAACAAACAAAGAAAATTGTCAAGAACTTTTATGTAAAAAATAAGAATTTATCCATATCAGAAATCTAAGGCTATGAACATGTATAAGTTTGTTTCTTTTCTATTTTTTGTTAATATAAGTTTAAGATTAATTTTAATATAAGATAATAAGATTAATATAAGTATAAGATAATGTTATATATTAATTAGTTATTTAGTAGTTACAATGCTATAAAGCGTGTGAACTCCACGAACGCGACAATCTTTTAGATAAGATTTGCTTTTAGGAGCAGGTTATATTGTAAAATTTAAATGTAATAAACAGAAATAAATAAAAAAATAATAATAATAATTTCCATACTTCTTCATAATCTGTGTGTAACGTTTTTTTTTGTCTTTACGTTAACCTCTCTCTCTTCTAATGATATCATGCTTGTCATCTCATCTATTTCTGTATCTAATATATCTGAATCATTATTTCTTAAATATGTAATTTTCCTGAATTCCGGTTTTTCCGCTTCACTGGTGCATGGTGAGGGAATTCGTTTAATTCCTTTTGTTACGAGTATATATGGCACTTATTGTGTATCTAGAGTGGGTGGGGTAAGGATTTGATATTTTATCAGGTATTCAAGCATCATTTCTATTAAAGATTTTTATTATTTTCTTCAATTGTCTGTGTATATTTTATATAGGGCGAGGGATCTGATACATTTTGGGACCAATTTTTGACTAAATGAGCTATATTGTTACACGAAAAGCATTTTAATGTGTCGTTAGATATTTGTGTCTTCAAACTTTAGTTGTATTGTTTCTGGTAACCTCTTTTCATCTTCAGGGTGACGTACAAATGTCTTCTAAAGCTTATATGTGAAAATGCTGGCGCCGTCTCCCCTATCTTCAGGAATGTTGTTATTTGAATGTTTAATTCTTCACACTTTTGTTTAAGAACGGAGTTAGGTATGACAGGACAAACATTCGAGAGCACAATTCTTTTATTTCTCGTAATTAGGGACTTAGTTGTTTTTTTGTGATTCTTTTTTTTTCTTAAATAAGATTACCAGCAGTTTCTTTGTGTCTAACTAAATACATATACGTGCATTTGAAATACGTGATATGAACCAAATTGATGTAACAGGGATTAAATACGTTAATAATACAAGGTACTCCATGAGTATAATTCCGTCGATCGTGACAAGTATAATACCTTGATCTTTTTTGGAGAAGGTAGCTGCTAACGTCACATTAGCGTAACTTGAAACTATGCGTTCTGGTTGTGTATTTAGAATTTTTTGAGCTATTTTCGGGACTGAAGACGTTGCTAATGGGGTAATAATTTGGGTATATAATTTTTATATTATTTTTTTTAATATAAATAATAAGTCCTCGACTACATTAGAGACGACATATTTAAATAACCGACAATTCAGATATAATGCAGGTAATCTCACTGAACTCGAGACATTTAATATGGGTCTTAATTTCACATCGCTTTCATATTTATGTTATTTTGTGTTGCTTTTATTAACAACAAAGACAAACGAAAAGAAAACGTTTTTCAAGCAAATATTGTACTTAATATATCATCTTTAAGAACAATGCCAAGAACGTGATGTTTATTTCACCATTTCGTCGTACCATAATTTTAACAAGAATGCTCTGACAATAATTTAGATTTTTCTCAGTTAGAATTATAATGTTGTAGAGTACACCTAAAGTTTGTAAAGTATTATCTCGCTTGATATTTGTTTATAGATAGACATTTTTGTTGAAAGGTTTAGAAAGCTGCTTAATATAAACATTAAAAAGCTACAAAAGTAATAAAATAATATACTTAAAATAATATAATATATATTGAAATAAGAAATTAACTTTTTTTACATACATACATAGACATACATATATACATACATAGACGACTAGAACATAAGTATTGGTTATGTATTTCAAGTGATGCTTGAGTTTTTTTACACCTTACGAATAATAGACAAAGTTACATAAGCGAGTAGCTTGAATTATGAAGGAATTTGAAAAACAAGCGATATTCTTTTCTCCTTTTCTACACCCAAATTTAATTATTTTTAGAGAGTAAGTAACATAGAATTTTATTTACAGAAGGTATGCCTAAAGAAGGAAAACAACATTTGAATAAGATTTAGTATATAAATAGAATGTGACCTAGAATCACACATAAGCTACTTTTTAAAGATCTAATAATTTATATTTGGTAAATAGATGGCGCTATGTATACTATTAGATTTTACACAAATTTCATGTGTGCAAAACTGCGTCGGTCAACTAGCATATTATAAATGGGTCATAAGTGGCAGTTACACCTTGTAATTCTTGTTTTCGGTATAAAAAAATTTGAAATAGCATTTATTTGAACAATAAATTGTGCCGGGGGTTGGATATTTATTATTATTACTCTTAGTACAACCCCATCGAACGAAGTTTTCGATATGTCGTAACCAAGTGCTGGAATAATATAACAGCACCTTTCTTATATATACCAGCAATATATCTTTGTGTACTTGGTTGAAAGCTGGTGAATCTTTTATTTTTTTTTAACTTCACTTACATTATTCTTTAATGGTATTACAAAAACTATATAAACAACTAGAAACTCGATCGGTGATCCACCGTGTGGTTTGCCACACGATGGATCGTTTTGCGGATTAGCTTGGCGTTTGAAAAAACCTCCATCCACTTACCCCTGACGTTACACTTTGTTTTATCGTTTTTATTGTTTTTAATTTCTTCTCATTCACTATTTTACTACTTATTATATTTTAATTGTAGTTAATTGTGATAATTTTTTTATGTATTTTATTCTAAATATATATAACTTGTTATTGTTCAACAAGTTGGGTAGACCTCGAAGAATTCGGTCTGCCCATTCATTTGTACCCGACTTTCGAATTTTGGAAAAATTTCTTTACAGGAGGTCTTCTTATGACCCCCTGAGTCCGAAATGACTATGGGTTAAAAAAGTTTATATATATATATATATATATATATATATATATATATGCGTGCGTGCGTCCAGATTCGACTTTTGTCAGCACGATAGCGGCCACAGTTTTGCTCGGATTGCTTTCAAACTTTGCACAAAAATCAACCACCCAAAAATGAAGGTCAAGTTCAGTTCAGTCAGAAAAATCCGGCCACAGGGGGCGCTAGGGCCTCACTTTTTCTGATTTCAGTTTTTCGACCATAACTTTTTCCCTATACAAAGAAGATCAATCGGGTTCATATTATATGATGTCTTTGATGAATGCCTATAACTAATGTAGATAAACCGAAAACCTAACTTCAATAACTTAGGGGTGGGGGTAAAAAAACCGAAAATTTTTGGAAAAAAAATTATAACTTTTTTCTGGTAAACATTCTTACATCACAAGTATTTTTAATAGAAAGGTTATTTTCTACTCTAAATTTACGTACTAAAAGTTTTTCCGTAGAAGGTACCGTTTCCGAGAAAAAAAATAAAAACCACTTTTAGCTTGAAAATTTAAGGAAGGTAAAACCTCGGCAACTTTTTTCTGGTAAACATTCTCTCCTCGCAAATATTTTTAATAGAAAGGTTATTTATTACTCTAAATTTAAGTACCAAAAGTATTTCCAAAAAAGATACCTTTTCCGAGAAAAAACATTAAAACCGCTTTTTGCTTGAAAATTTTGATGTAAACAACGGCCTCATGTGTTATTCTTAGGTAGTGAGTTATATTTTAAACGAGTTATACACGAGGTCTACCCACGCGTGTCCCCCTGCGGGCACGGATTTTTTTTTCTTTATTGTTATGTAAGTCTGGAATAAACTTCTCTTTTTTACTTAGAAAGATTATAAGTAGATAGTAGATATATAAAAGAAACAAAAGACTCCATGTACATTTATTTTGACGCCGAAGCTAAGATAGGCAACCGTTACTGGAATACATTCCAGCATTTCAACTCTCTTTTTATTTCAAACAAATGTATACTACCTTAAGTTTAGAAAAACCTAACCCTTGTCCAAGATTTTATCTTCAAAAACGTTTAGCCTAATAATTTCTTATTACAAAATCTCAGCATGTGGTAAATTTAATCATACAAAGATATATTGTAAAATAATCCTTATATTCGAAGATTTAAGGATCATTTTGCGGTTATAGGACATGAAGTAGCATGTTTTGCGTACTCAATTATTCAAGAAACGAGGGACAACGATGCGACAGGCTGTAGAAAATTACTGAAAAAAAATGCTACAGATTTACATTTTGGTCTACAGAGTAAGCATCTATGTGTCGAGATTATTATTATCGTATCTTATCTTATCTTTAAGAATAATAAGTAACAACCTGTAAACGATTGAATTCGATTAAATCCTAGAGCAGCGTTACGTATTATTAAAAAAAAACATAACTTTTAAATCTTCAACTTATAAACCACTGTTCCTGTCAATATAACACTAAAATTAAATTCGAATAATTTCTACTCAATATTTCATAAATTGACTGTATAATTAGAGTACATGCTCTATTTATTATGATTAATGTTTAGTTTATTTAATTTGTATTTATTAAATATGTATATATTTACGTGTATTTATGGTTTTTAAATTATTATAGTATAATCTTTGATATCATTGGTGATATCCTTACTTAAAGTTTTTTTTCTTTATAAGTAATTGTTCCCCTCATTTTATATATTAAATATATTCCTGTATTATTGTAATTATTGTAATTTTATATATGAAATGGCTGCGACACAGTTTTACATTTTTGTAGTCGTTTATGCTACTCTTACCTATATGTTTGTTTTATTACAGATGAAAATTGTAGTTTTCAAAAAAAAAAATCAATAAATTGAATTCAAATTCAATATGTCAATCTATGTATATAGTTTTAAGAATTTTTGAAATAAATATATTAATTATGTTCACAATACTCTAGCATTATATCTGTTTATAAGTTTTTTTGTACAATGACTTTAAATAAAAATAAAATGAGCATACCGATAAGCAATGTATTCTATGTATTCGATGTATCGAATCAAATCAAGTACAGGAGGTGTTCGTTTACAGGAGGACCCGTTATGGCGCCGCCTACGATAAGTACGCCATTGCATTAGGTATTCATTTATGGAGTTTTTTATAAAAACTTAAAGTAATGCGAATAATATTGACAGTTATGTTTAGCTAATCTGCCTCCACTGGCTGTAATCTCACGGGATGGAGCAAAGTTGAGAAGCCGTAAGTAGAAGTGTGATACTAACTAGAACGTAAGAGTTTAGACAAACTAATTTAATCAATAGCTAAATGCAGTAGCGAAGAAAATAGCAAATGCTCTACACTTATATTTAATCATACAAGACATATATACATACATATAATTATAGCGAGGTTATGGGAAAAAACATTTTAATTAATAAAGTAACAGGTGTTCAACACTTACCCACCTGCACTTAAATAAATTAAACTTTAAAATTATTTGTATATTTAAAAGTAAAAAAAGTATTTTAGACACATGTAAATTGAAAAGATGGTTCAAATTTTGACTGTAAAAAGATGGCAAACAGATGATTCAATGAAACAATTTAGGAATTTTTTTTTCATGTTTGTATAATAAAATGATTTGAGTTGTCTGTGAGACTCCAGAACAATGTCAGAGTCCGAGTGTACCCTGAACTATATGAACGGAACCTGAGAAACCGTTTTAGCTACATGAATAATTAACTGACTAACTAACAGACAACAACGCTTTGTCTTCCCGAGAATACGATTATTTCAAAGCATCTGAAATATCGTATTAATGCTAGTAGATACAGTTTATTTTTAATATTTCTAATTCATAGTAGAAAATGAGTCATCTTAAATATTTGAATTATAATAAATACTAAAATTTCATAAGTTCGCTAAAAAAATAAACCTTTGCGACGAGTACTCCTCATCTTCAAAGCAAGTGCACGTAGAATGTTATCAAGATATGATTGATAATTTTGATTTTTTTTCCGTCCCGTCTTTTCGATATCACTGGGGATGAATATAACATTTATCAATATAATCTAAAAACAACGTGCTAATAGTTTGACTGTTTCAAAATGAACAGACGCCTAAAAATAAATAAAATTTATTAAAATGCCTAAAAAGCAGCCTCTACTATCATCATATCAAGTATATAAAGTAGGATGCTTTACAATCTTTAACATTTAATTATTATTCGTATCAGCACTCGGACCATAAACAAAAGCCATAACATTTCAATTTCTTTCAAATTCGTCTTCATGTTAATTCACATATTATTTTAAATTTTCTTTTGGATTTTATTACGAACTTACACGTTTCCTATTGCTGTTATAGCCATATTTCATGTATAGATATCGACTCGTTACTGCGATAAGATACGTATTATAATTGAAATAATTGATGTAAAAAGTTTTACTAATCCTATAATTTGTTACTGAACCATAATTTAATCATAATTTCACCTTTTACCCAAAATATCAATATAAAGGTTTCAACTGTTTAACTGTTGTTCGAATCATTTAATCGTTGAATTAATCAGTTGAACGAGTGAGAACTAATTGAAACTTAACATTAAAGGTTAAGTATATCCAGGTGATTTTTAATAGTTTATTTTTATTTAATTTTAATATATTGAACGGCATAATTTGGCAATTTTTGCCTTACTATATATAACGTTTTGTTTATTTTTTTAATTTCCTTTTAAGTTATTGTATACACCGACCCCGCATTCACAATTCGCTGATAAATTATGAATCATTATTCGAGGGATATCGTTTTTATATCAGATAAATACGTTTCAGAATTTTTACGCTTGATTTTGGCTTATTTGTTTTCTAAAATTATTAACTATTTTTAAGGTTTGTTATTTTTTTTTCTAATTATATTTTATATTTGTATATAAAATATATTCTTAGCTCGTAATGATTATATTTGTTTATTTATATCTTTTACATTTTGAATTAAATACTTGTTTATTAAAAATATAATTTACTAAAAAAATATCTTTCTCATTGCTCATTAAAAATCCACAAAACTCACATTTATATCTTCATAAATTATGCATATATTGGAAATCACATTTTAAAATAAGATGAAGTAATTTCGCTCCTACATCGACCACTCACACAGGCATAGACATTACATCACAACTAAGTTAGATAATAATAGAAAAAAAACAAAATAAAGAGCATAGGGAGATTACCTGTCTGGCTGGCTGATTTAAGAATTTGTTTTGTTGTATATTTCGTGGGATATATATGATTATATTTTTTTACTCTCAATCTGCACAATAGTGACCGAAATTTCTGAATAAAACCTAAATAGCTAACATAAATGTACCATAAATACTAATTAATTAAAATGGACCATGAAGAGAAGTGAAGACAGAGATTGTAATATGAATATCCGAGTATTTTGTGGTGATCTTTTGAACCCGGCGGGCGGAGAGTTTTTTAATGGTGTCTCGGTAAGACAAAGGAGAGAGTGAAAGATTAATGCGAGGTTTAATAATTCAATGTAAGAATTATTTATGATTTAAAGCCTTCTTTCCAGATTATACTTTTGCTATTTATATAATACGGAGCTTCACATTATTTTATAATAATGTTTAGTTACGTACAAAGCAATAAATATTTAATTTGGGATCACATCTTTCATTTTCTTTGCTTCTGTGCTGTGCACCGATAGTGTCTTCTATAGTATAAAATATGCAGTTGCTTTGTTAAAATGGTAGTGAAACTATCTGTTAATAATAATAATAGTAAAAAATATTTGAAGAATAATAAAAATATAAAATTTAACTATATAAAAAATATATAAAATAAAAAAATAAAAAAATATTATATAAACCCAAATTTAATTATAACCAGTGTTTGTTTTTAAATTACGAGTAAACAGAACAAACAATTATGTTATTTTAACTTTATTTTATTGGGCGTCATGCTATTTAATTTTTCTAAACCAGGGCTGAATCGGATATCAATTGTTTTTTATATATAATACTTTATATATAACACTCAAGTATTACAAAATAGTACAAAAATAAATTTTTAAAGAACAATAAAAACTAATACTTTGACTCGACGAACGCAAATTAATCTTACTCTGATTTCTTAATTAGAGCTGAAGTCTCATCTAATTCAAATAATCACTTGTATCTTACTTCTTACGACAGAATAACTTTTATAATAAATAAAATTAAAAAATTTATCTTTATATCCCTTTCTTCTAATTTTAAATTATGAGAGGGGAATGAGATACTTTTCGTTTGTATATAAGATTTAAAAAAATAACTTACAATTTTGAAACTTAATTTGTCTCTCTCTGAAAACGTGGGGATGATAAAACTTGCAGTGACAATGAAAATTATGAAAATTTCGAAAATTGTTGTATTACCTATATTTTAAAAATGAACCATAATTGTTCGGTATATCATTGGATTGAAACAAATTGGATAAAGTGATGAAATTTATATAAATTATATTTGCTGTAATAATAATAATAATAATAATAAATATACCATGTATTAGAGGACTAAATACATCGGCAGCCGTACGCCGTTATCATTTATTTCTAAAAATAAACATAAATTGGCAGAATAATTTTAGTTACATAAATTCCCTAAAACGTTAAAAAGATCAGTTTGCTTTTAAACCCAATGGGTTTCTTATGTTTTCAGTTATATACTAATTTTTTATTGTAAATTTTTCTTTTAGTCATCTATAAGGATCTAGACTAAGGATGTGGAACAACATAGCACAGCTAAACTATTATAGATGCGGAAGGGTCTCAATAGTAAAAGTTAGCCGGTCTTATGAGCACTATCACTTGATGTAGAGCCCTAGAGTGTAGTAGTGTAGAGCCCACCAAACTATCGGTGAAACGAAAAAGCATTATCTTATGTAACATAAAATAGCTTAATAAAATGACGTGTAGCGTATAGATACTTCACTTAGTAAATAGTAAGGTATTAAAACTCTGCAATAAATACATTCTGTTTAACTATTACAAAACTCGAAACTGGTTTAGTTACGGTTGCTATACAACCTTTGTTTATAATCAAAATATCAAAACCTCTGAGGAAAGCCCTCGAGGAAGCTCGCAGCTGAAGCGCAAGACATGAGTTTAATTTAAGAAAAAAAACACGGGAGCACTATAAAACGCACTGAGATCTCATAAAAAATATAACACGTAAAAAGTACCAAGTTCCGCAACACCGTAAAAAGTTATGAACTTTTACAAGTCGGTTAATTTTGTATACCTATCTATGATATTAATACCTTGTTAGTTTACTAACATTTTATTGTAACTATATCAATACAACCTTTTTGACTTGGCAAAGCACCCCTCTTATACCTGTGTTGTTTGTTCTGACCGCGTCTCCACGCTGTGGACATATTGCGGTTATTGGGGTTTGTCGTTTCGGTTTGTTTATTTTTATTACGCTACATTTGTACAAACCTAATGTAGCTTTATGCTAACAATTTAGTTAACTAGGCAGTCAGATAAGATGACATTTAATTTATTTATTTACAATTTTAATAATCGTAACTAAAAACTAAATAAAACGCCAATGTACCCGGGTTTGTATATTCTTACTTTAATTTCGTTTGTATTTAACGCCAAATTTTAAAATCCTTTTAGATCCTCTTCGCTCGAGTGTATTAACATCGATTTATATGCATTTAAATTTGTTAAAAAATAAATAAACCTAAGAATTAAAGTAAAATATCCCATCGATTAATGCCTTGGTATCCCGCCCGGATATTATTTATTTATTTATTAGTTTGCTTGTTTATGTGTTTCTTTGTGGGTTTGATTATTTTAGAGTATTTCTACATATTCTATAAATCTCCGCTAAACACATTAGACTGGACATTCTTATTGCAATTTAGAAAATATTCTAACTGTATAAGGTTGTTGTTAAATAAGCAGAAGAAGCAATTGAAAAAAAAATCCATACGTTTTGGTTCGATAAATTAGAATCTGTAAATATTTATTTTTATTTTATGGTTTTTTAATACTAGTTAATATTTGTTAAAAAAGCCTTTAAACTGCTGTGACTATTTTATTATGTTTAATTATTTACTATAAATTATGCGATACATTTTTGTTATGCGTAACTTTGAAAAAACATACTTAGTAGTCAAGAGGTCGACTCCACATATACAAGCCAATATTCTTGAGACCTGTGCTAAGGAGTTCATTGAAGTAAGTTTTAAATTACTTGAGAGAATTCCCAAACGCGTCTGCCAGATATCTTATATATTCGAGAACAGTTGAGTCCATTTATCCTTTGGGTCTGGTATTAAAACGTTTGAAGCGTAATAGTAAGAATTATTATTTATGACGCAATTGTATGTTTTTGTATTTGATTGAAATATGTTTTTGTGAATAGTTTCAAATTTCACATAAGCCATCCTTGTTTTCTCAAATAGGTGTTCTATTTCCATTTAAGTATGTATCATATTAATTTATAACTGAACAACATAAAGGGATATTGTGAAGAGCCTTGTATTACTTTTACTGATTTTTTTTTGTTTGCGCTAATTATTAATTAGAAATACTATTTTATTTTAAAATTACTAATGCTTGGTTCAATGCGTCTGTTAGGGCTACAGTAGGAGACAAACGGCAGACGTATCACCTTGAGCTAATGCGAAAATAGTAAAAAAAAAAAACAAAAATCTACATTTTCCTTGGCCGTTAATAAGTTGAGTTGACCTGATGACATTTTCGCATTGGTGCTACTGACGTGTGCCCATGAGTTGACGTCATTGTTAACGCACTTGTTTTAGTGCTTCTACCTTAAAGGCATAGTCCCAGTCTCGGAAGTGTGCAGCAAAGAAAGCAAGCTAGCACCTCGATCAGTTTAATCCCCAATTGCCGTATCGCCACTCTTCCAGAGCATTCCCCTTAATGCCTCGTCTAGTATTAGAATACTGGGCCTCTACATCTCGTACGACTAAGTAATCACTTACCATCAGTCACCCCGCACGCTCGTTTATCCTCCCTTAAATAAATTTAAAAAATATTGTTTCTACTCTTCAATAAAATACAATTAATATTAGCGCGTTATTTCATAGTATATATTAAATCTCTAATTGTTTACAAATAAATTGAATTAGGCTCCTTTGGGAACTCATGTGATGTGTTATGTATTCCTATATCCCTCGAAAGAACGAGAAAGAATTACTTTAGTCAAGTATGATATTGTCTTGTTAAAAGCTCTGTTGCTAGTAATAAAATTAAATATTCTACTAAGTATTATTCGGATTAAATACCTATTGTGGACTTTCGCATCAGCTTTTAGGTTCTATTAAAGTTGTTAACAAAGTTATTAACAATACATAAATAATATGAAGTTTTAACATGATAATTACAATTATACAGACATACATGTCATGGTAAGGATGAGTAATTATAATGTACATCCCTTCACAACACCGGAAAAATTTGTGGACAAACGGAAATTCGATGTTAATTAATATCACAATAATCTATGTTTTTATTACGGATTCAGTTTTGGAAGATTAACGATTGTAGTAAGCAGAGTGCGCTGTGATTGTTAGAGAATCGCGAAGCTGACAGAGACGACGCAAATTACTATTAAGAAAATTCTGCTAGAAATTAACAAGTATCCTAACTGTGTTGTCTCATAGTATCAATGTTATTGTCACTCACTAAACTGCATATGTGTGCTCCAAACAATACAAAAGATGTAACATCTTATATTGTGCAGTAATAAGAGAAAAAATAACTATATTTCAATGTAAAATAATGTATTTGAAATACTCAAGAAACGTGTTTAGTCATGTCAATCTTATCCAAATTTGATATTAATATAGAAAGAAAAATTCATCGACATAGGCATGACTAGAATTTGAATTTCTGAGAAACGATCCTTTCGCTTTACCAACCGACTCAATGATTCTAGCATTCATTCTATACATAACAGTTTCTAGCGAGACGCAGAAGACATTTATTAGGCTTCTTTAAAAAATTATAATCTGTCTCGAGTGACGGAACTGTAACGCGAAGGTCGCAGTTTTATATTCATTTAAAATTTTAAAATTTGAATAATCACTCAGAAAATTTTATATATTTATATATTTTTTCTTTTTGAAAATCACCGTCAGTGTCTGTACAAATTTTTATGAACCTGAGCCATATAATATATCAATATATAAATATTCAACACAAATTTGAAACCGGTACCTTCTCAAAGCCTTCTCGAATGCCATGAACGTTATAGACTTTTATACAAGATGTATTTATATTGGTTGGGACAATGATATTTGTAAAAATAAAGTACAATTATTAGTTCATGTTACTACTGCCTACAATTATTAATTGACTTACTACCTCTGCACTTATAAGAATGAAGTTTAACAATTTGGCAACTTAGGATTATTGTTATAAAATATCTGTTATTATTATTGAAAAATTATAATCATTGTTATACGACAAAAAATAATAAAAATAAGGATAACGACTAAAACATAAATACCTCTAATTTATGTCTCTTATAAATGTTGTTAGAGAAAACGTGTTTTCCGTAGTAGCTATGAAAACACGCCCACTCCTGTCTTTATCTTTCAAATTAAAACACTGCACCTAAACATAAATTATAACCTGCCAGCGTACTCATAACTCATAAAACTCATACAATATTTCTCCTCACCTTCTTGAACTCACTCATGTTCACTCATAAACGAAATTACATTTTATAATATTTAATATGAATAGTACCGAGCAAAATGATAATTTGTGTATGTCCACCGTAGGCTTAAGATAATGCATCAATATATATTAGGGTGATACAAAAATACATGTGAAAATTTATGTTTATTTTTTTTATGGGGGCACCCTGTCATTTTGTTCTATTGGTTAAAAAACTTCCACCAATTTTTTTTTAGATTTTTAAAAACGGTTTTAGGGGTCGCTGCCAGGGATGAAAAGTGTTGGGTTTTATGAACAGGTAAATAATAAGTAATAACCTATTTTATTAAATAACTACAACAATAATTTAAGGATAACTACTATTATAACTAAGACTAGTAACTTAAGATGTTAATGTAGATTTGTTACAATCGGGGAATTTTCGCTTAAAATCTTTGACCGCCAACAATAGGTACTGTTTCTGATCTTCGTCTGTCGTATGAAGGCGATTGTACACTTCAATCAACGATACTCCCCTCTCAGCTGTATCATTGATAACTTTTAGACCCTTTACAACAGTCACACATTTTTTAAATTCACAATCGTCCTTTCAGGTCTGCACGTCCTTTTTTAAAAAATCGCAGGAGATGGAGATACTTTTAAAAAACGTTAATATGTGAGAAGATACGAAGTCCTCCAGGTTTTTTGTTGCAATAAGGTTTTGATCCAGGATGGCTCGCTTTGGAGAATCTTCCCTGGCCCTTCTATTTGAAGAGCAGCAACCATCTTTCGCTTAGATTCCAAAGAAACTGGGTCGTCAGAGAAGGCCAAAGCTACAAGTTTTTTTGATAGGTACCAAAGGTGCCCCAACGCTTGTTTCATAGCAACTTTTGAAAGTGATTCATTCACTTTATTGTAAGCTAATAAATCCTTCAAAAGTTGTAAGTCATTTCTTGGCGCAGACCATGCGCAAGGAGCTTGATACCAGTATTTGGCGTAAATTCGTACAGTAAAAATGCAAATTCCTTTGATTCCTTTAATTTCCCTCTTCGTCAGTGTTTGTTGTTCCCGAAATAGATATATTTTAAGAGAATAGATGGCCTTCGCCATCCACCTTACCCGGTGGAGACCAGCAGGCGCTCGAAAAGATACACCTTTCTCAGGTGTTCCTCCCAAAAATATGATTATCAGGTTAAGTAGTTCCTTATAATCGTCTCGTGGTTGAAACTCGTTAAGGTGGCTTTCAGCAAATAATGTCATCTCTTCGGTAACATCTGCTACTTTGTTTTAGAGTCAGGATCCGCAGTAGCTACCCTAAAGTCCTCTTTTAGTATTTTAACCCAACGTTTTTGCAGTCTTTTAAGGATTTGTATATCTGGCCCACTAGAAGCATTAGTTGCTGAAACTACGATGGCTTCAAGCACAATCTCCAAAATGTGATGCCTGCATGGAGGCCACAATAAATTTTTCTCCAGCTTTTGCTCTAGTAAGGCACAAGCTCCATTGAATCGACCTGTGTTTGATGCTGTGGTATCAAAACACATCGATTTTACTTTTTCATCTAAACCCCAGGACAATAACATTTCATAAACAGCTGAGGCCATCGCCTGTCCTCTTCCATTCGGAAGTTTTGGAACACCCAAAAGCTGTTCTACTCCCTGTCCTGATACTATAACAGGCAAGCGATCCACAACCTCATGTCCCGTTATGTCCTCGAGCATTTTACCATCCCAGTGAACGGTAAGCGGAACCTCTGGCTTAAACTCGTTTTTTAGAAATTCTGAGATTTTTTCGTCGCTGGATTCGCTGACGCCGAATAGAAGAAAAGCTAACGTTGTACTTCTCAGTATCACAGCCAGCGCTCTTGAGAATCGATGTTAATACCACAGCAGCTTTTCGATCGTTTAACTTAGCAACATCAAGACTTACAGCCAAACGGTCATCGATTAATTCTTTCCTCCCTTGTTTTCGCTGTGGCTTCGAGGTAGACGGTCCTGGCAATGGAGGCCGACTGTCTAAAGAGGTTGAAGACGACGACATTAAAAACGGTTGGCTATATTACTACTTACTTGAAGACTAGCTCACACTGTATTGCGAAATTACTACTTTAATCTTTAAGCCCTTTCTGTAGCTTAATAACCTGAAGTCTGAAGAAGTTAAAAAACGTGGATAGAGGATATGTACCAGGTACCTAACGTGCCTTGTTTACGCTCAGGTGCAAAAATACACAAAGGCACCGCCATTTTGGTTCTCAAGGGCTGCCACCCCATTGCCGTATATAACGCATTTTTCAAAAACTTTAATGGATGGTAGCGACCCCTAAAGTTGACTTAAATTAAAAAAAAAAAATAAGGGTATATTTTTTTTCATATTGAAACCATATAAGACGGTGCCCCTATAAAAATTTAAAACTAAAATTTTTTGAATCACCCTAATATATATAATATCATTATTATAATCACGACTTATCGTCACATCGAGACCATTCGCTACGGGCACTGTGCGTTGCTCTAATATATACAATAATACATTTCTCGTATTATCATGATATCATGTTGACATCTTAAACTGTGTTCCGAATATATAATATAAAAAACATATAACATATATAAAATATATTTGAAAATTAAAACTTCCCTAGTTGGACAGTTTTGTTATAGACAGAAAGCACTGACTACATACCTAAGTATGTATCTAAATACACATATACGGATAGGTCTTTCGTTCATCGCAGCGTTAATAAATATTCTTAAGTAATAATTTCAAGTACATAGTTAAGTACATAATAAAGACCCCTAATATATTTAAAACTACTCAGTCGAGATCCGATTTAACTAGCACGAGTATAGAGAGTTAAATTTATATTTAATTGATCAAATAATCATTTAAATAATCCAAATATTCTTTGAAAAATACTGAGCGCTAGGTGGCCGTTGGGATTGGAGTGATTTTAATAATACTTCAATTTGTAAGCACTGAGCCGAGAAAATTTTACTTATTACACGAAACGAATGAATTCAAAGAAAGGTAGCATAAAATTAAAACTCTACGGCTATTCACAAAGTAAACTTTTTATTTAACAAAGTGGATTTTATATTTTTATCAAATCTTAAAAAATAACAATATTTAAGAATAGATTCGTTGATTCATAGATTGAACTGTGTAGAAGTTTTCTGCAAACAAAATGTATAATTAAAGAAGAGACCCACTCGCTTGTTTGAACTCCTTTAACATTAAAATTGGATAACAGTGTAAAGATAACAAAATATAAGTTTATGTTTAAAGTTATTTGTAATTATATTTTAGTGTTTATAAATTGAACATTTATCTTTCCATTCTCCTTTGTCCTTAATAATATGCTTACAGATACGTTGGATGAACTAGTGATCTAGGGAGACCAGAATGCCGGAGGTTGTAAGTTAGAGTTTTGTTTGTGTTGATAACTTTTTAATATACTTATGTTAGTGTTCACCTTTGAGTCTTCCATTTTTTAAGTCCAATAATGTTTAATTTTAAAAAATCTGGGAATTTTTCTTAAATTCAAAGTATAATATTTGGCTGGCAAGTGCTTTTTCGAATCCTTCAGGAAAATAAAGCCAATTACATTTATTGAAATCTATCGTTATTTAAACTTTGACAAAAAAATTATTCACATTGTGAACCGGAAAGGAGGGCATGGTAAGAGATGAATTAGGTAATTATAAAACATTGACGTAACCACAACTGAAATATATGTTTATAATTTGAATTAGTATTTTGAATGTATAAGCAATTTATAGCTGCATGAAGAATTATTGAATATTAAAAAAATATATGATGTGGGTTCCTGTAAGTTGTCAACTTATTTCTTATAATATTTATTACATTAAGTTTTCTTTATGTATACATTGTTTATTTATTTTCATAATGTTTTTAAAGTTTTTAAGTTATTGCGTTGAAATTTAGGTCACAAAAATTAGACCTTAATTCAAACGACTAAAGTTGGAGTACACAGAAGTGTATGACGGTAGATAGCGAGATTTTTGGTGTTCACTAATTTGAAGTTCTGCTTTTCATTTAACTGTTAAGCTTTGGGTATTTATTTCTTTGAACATTATTCAGTAAGTAACGTTCATGTATTTGAATTTACTTAACAATTATGTTATAAAGCCTCTTGCAACCATAAAGGATAAACGTTCCAAGACCGTGACGTACTAGTTTCTTTCACAGAACAATACAGTACTACACATATGTTATTATTTACTTGTATTTTATTGAGACAATAAAATATATTACTTCTCACTGTCAAATATTTTTTATAATAGCTTCTTAAACATATCCATTAATTCAATTCAACTTATGAAATATTTTGCTTTTACTTAATATTTAATGAATTATAAGAATTTTTATGTAAGAAATTAGATAGATCATTTTTCTTCTTTACTAATGATTAAAACATGTGCTAATTATCAAGAAGCTTATCAAATATCACAATTTACATGCTCTCGTATGTAAATTACTCTCAACAAGGAGCTTTGGGTCACACGAACACTGTATTACAGATAGTTAAATGCTTCACATTATCTGTTTTGACGTCACTTTATGGCAAATGTTTACGTGTTTCATATATTTAGCTTAAAGTACTAGAATATAGAATGTATTTTTAATAAAAGATCATATTAAAAATGTATTTGGGGAAAACATTGAAACATTGTGCCTGAGATTATTAAGTATGTCACTATAAAAAAACAGGGCATTACTATATAAATAACCTACATAAAATAAGTGTAGCCAGATTCTGAGCTGAAGTTTGTGCACCACACAAATATATTTCCAGAGTGCAAATCAATCCTGTGAATTTTTGGCGAGCAGTAAGAGTCACTCAACACAAGTATTGTGACATCGTTATCTTTATTTTTCTAAAAAAGTTCATTTGTTTATTCTGAATGCATTCATCCATCTGGTGAGTTATTGTTTTATTTCATTTTACAAAAGGTGGCGCGCGAGTAATATAAAAAGCCTAAAATAAAGTTTAAAACCACAAAAAATATCGAAGTTAGGAAAGAGCTTAATAATAATATCTTAACAATTTTTTTTAATTAATATTATTTTAAATAGTTAAAATGAGGATAACGGCAGCTCACAATAAAATAATTACAAATAATGTTCATCTGCGTGTACTATAAATGTGTGCGTATCCGCTTTCTTAACGGAATATAATTTATATAATTTTGAAAAATAAAAAGTTATAAATAAATAATATTAATGTATTTTTATACGATGTCTTTCATGTTGAGATAATTTATATATATATATTTTTTTATTTCACTTAGTACTAGTTTTATTTTGAATTTTACTTTTGTTACGCCTACCGCAATTTCTCACCATCCACAAAGGTTAGCTGGTAGAGAATGCCAACAGGCATTAAGTTCGCCGTTTGTAATATTCAATAAAGGGTAAATAAATAAATAAATAATTTATAAAGTCAAGTCAAAGTTCAAAACTCAAAACTTCCTCAATGTTTTCTTAACATAAATAGCAAATACAGTTCATTTTTAAGTTATTATTATTATGTCCTAAAAATAAATGCCTTATATTGATTTTGTAGCTGTTTCTGCACTTTGTAGTCCGTTTTAACTTAGGTGCCATCTTAGACGGAAATGGCTCGTTAAAAGGAAAGACAGTAGTGTTTTTTATATTTTCATTATGTTACAAATACACTAAGGTAAGTTGAACACTGACGTTTATTTTTATAGCGGTAGATAACAAGTATCTGAAAGATATATATATATATATCGCTATAATATATGTATACTGCAGACCCAAATAAATGAAACTAATGACACGAAAAGAAGAAACTGAATATGTTCTTTTTTATAGCTGGTTGACTGTGAAAATTTAGATATTAAAATTCAGTTCAGTTGTTCACGTGTCAGTCAAGTCCAGCTGTGTCCAGGTTTGGAGGTTTACTGAACTTGCAGTGACTTTTAGAAAAGTTAATACCAAATTAGTATAGGATTATGGATAATTATAATTAGTTTTATTTAACTCAAAACCTCATACAACAAATAACAATGTGAATTAAAATAGTTTTACAGGTTCCAGTATAACAGCGCGGCGCGTGAACGAAATCTATTATCTCAGTACTATCATCGAAGCGGTGAGCGTCCGTTGCGCTTCACTGCATTTTTTCCTTTGTTAAACGAAACTCTTCAAAACCTAACGTGTAGGTTATAGGAAAATCCTTTTCAAACTTCTTTATATAATAATAGAATAGGAAAGTGAAATCTCTACATCTCTTATGTTTTTAGTATATAAGAATTATTTTTTTTCCAAAATAAGCGTGTTTGGTTTCAGTTCTTAAAAGTCGTCAGTGTTGTTTGTCGAAATATCCTCAGTTTGGATCCTAATAAAAATAATGAAGGTCAAGTGAGGATTGGTGACGAGATTTGCGCGAATTTCACGAAGACGACTCTGACCCGATATTTGACATTCAGTGACCACATCTAGTGAAATTCTCCAGAAACGAAATAAAAGAGAAATTTTATTTTAAGCTTTCATCTCGAAATAAACCGGTTATAAAGTTCAAAATTAATTTGACTCCGGAAAATTCTAGACGAATCAAAAGAGTAATAGAGTATAAAAACAAAATTACTTAAAAGATATTAAAGTAGTATGTTTAAGGAGGCTTTAGAATTACTTTTCGGAGAAACAGATATGCGGAGACGAAGTCGATGTCATCAGCTTTGTCCAAACCAAAGTCCTTTATATAATTTAATTAATAGTACATAAGTAATGAAAACCAAAAGATTCAATCAATATGAGTTAACGTAGTTGTAATGTTCGTCATGTCAAATGCAATTCTCGTGCACTGCAGACCTAAGTTTTTTTTTGTGGGGGTAAGAGCAAAATATATTAAATAAGAATTTCAATGACCCCAATTCTTTAATGTAAACCAATGTTAGAGAAATAGAGACTTAGCAATGTTTAAAGAATAATTGTAAGCTAAAAGTTGTAAAAACGGTATGGAACTCAGTTTTATATCGTATTAAATATTAATAGCCGAGACACGAAGCGGAGCCGAGGAGCATTCGAATGATTGAAACAGCGGATGATTGAACACAATACGGACAAGAGAGGAAAATTTACAAGATTGCTGTAGGGGATATCATTTAAGCATTTCAAGCGATAGCTCTTGATAGATAGTTAATGTAAAAAAAAAAATTAATTGTTTTTAATTTAATGTAACATGTAATGTAATGTTACATATATTATATTAAAGACAGTAATGATTAAGGGTTGTGTCGGTAAAGAGCGATTCGTCGTAAGCTTGGTGCACTGGCGATTGTCGCTTAAAAAGTCAAGGGTGGTTGTCAAGAATGACAACTGTCAAATCCAACGTATTCTGACAGATGTCATCTCGTAATCTTGCATATATGTAATTATGAATATAAATATTATATTACTATTTTCACAGTGACACTGTTTTTGAAAATCAGATTTGAGTAATTTAATGAATTTGGAATATTAAATTGCTGTAAAGTTAAAATATGTTGATACCAATATACTTCAACTTAATTTCGTACATACACTTTTAAAAATTTAATACTGATTTGAGCTATTAATGAAATGATTTATATTACAATTTGGTACCTTATGTCATATTATAAAAAAAACGGAGTTATGTCATGTCATAAAATACTAGTTATTATAATATTTCGAGGAAATATAATCGGGCCTCCAGAGCCTTCAAACGGGAAATCACTAGAACAAAGTTCAAACTCTTCGTTAAAATTGGAGATCAGCTAGCAAGCCCGTCCGGTACGCACAAATTTTGGGAGCCTTTTAAAGCTCCTGTGCATGGCTCTCTCAGGAAAACGACGACGATTGCCATAAAAAACTTCTGTCTTCTATAGAGACCTCCTTGGGGATCATCTCAGAATGGGGTGAACTGAACCTCTCTTAGTTTAACCTCCAAAAGATCCAAGTTTTTCAAGGGCCTTTTTTCCACGTGCCACCAAGTTGTGGAGCGAATTCCTTCTGGTGGTATTTCCGGATCGATAAGATATGGTTACGTTATGGTTGGTTAAAGTGGCGTATACCTACCTCCAAGAAAACGCTTGAAAACGAATAACTATGACCTTGGTCCTCGCCTCGGTCTCTCAACTAGTACAAATATTTTACGCCTCGTCCTCGTAAAATATCTGTACTAATTCAGAGACCTTGATAAGTGCCGATCTTATAGATGATTTAGTAGGCTTTCTTCTTTAACGCGCGTTTTCTTGAGGATATAAATATTTACTTCCTCAGCCGAGATCTGAAAAGCACGCCTAAATATAATGATTGTATTACCAATGAAAAAACAAATAAATTTCGAAATAGAATAATGATTATCTACTTATAATTTTATATAATTATCTACTAATTTATTTTATGCCTCCGATTTAATTGCATACTAATTTGTACGCGTATATGTTCATAGTGTAATTACATAGTTATTGTTTATAATGTTATTTTAAATTAAATTAAAAACTTGTTCCCTGATCCAAGTGACACCCTCCTCTACATTAAGTAGACGGTGTGTTCGTCATTAATTTACTCAACAATTTTTAACAAATTTAGATTACTTAGATCTTTTCATATCAATGTGCTACGATAACCGTTTAGGAAAATTTAAAATTTTCTTATCACATATTTTACATAGTCGTAGCTATAGGTTTTATTGAGAAAAAGTTGACATGAAAGCGGTTTTTATGTCTTCACGACTCTGCATTACACTTTAATGGGTCCAAAACGCTCGGAGCGTCCGCAAACATCTCAAGTATTTTATGAGAATATAAGATGCCCTAGCTGCTTAGTTGTGTTTTCAGTTTATCAGTCCACGAATGTGCAATAATACCAAAAAATAATATAACAATTTAGATAACAATTATAAATATAGTACCTTTAGAATATTATTGAAGGTGATTGACCTTATAAGTGGGTCAACGAGGTGGCGCGCTGCAGCTTCTAGTGTCTACTTTGTTGTAGGCACTAGTACCTTTAAACTACTATACCTCTTAAATAAATATCTTTATTAGACTCAGACGTCAACAGTTTCCTTTTCATATTTGCCAAGTTATTAACTAAGCTTTCTTCTTTAAAATGTTCTCTGATCAATTGAATAACAGTATCTTATAGTTTGGAAGTATTATTTAAAATAAAAAAGGAAAATGTTGTTTTATATTCAGTATTTATGTCTTACTGTGTTTAATTATTAAAATAAAGGAATTAGATAAATTGTTATAGACAGAGCACGCCACAGGACACGCTATAGAAGTGATCTCAAAGAGATTTAGTTTTTGACATAATTTTAACGTTTATATTGTTCTTATTCCTTAGCACACATTAAAAATCGTATAAAAATAAAATGGCTCACTTTCTATAACATATGCTTGGCATCGTCTATAATACAAAAAGTAAAATTCGTTATTTTAATGTGATCGGTTCAGTCAGCGATTACCACGAAATGTTCTTTTATTTTGCCAAACACCAGGTTACCGGTTCGTTCTTTAGGGTGCAGGCTATAAACGGCGGCACTTTAGTGCTTATTCACAACCATTTATAACATAAGAAACGCAAAGGTACTGTTAGCCTCTGTCGAACGGACTATTGAAATAGCCTGTGCAGAACTGGAGCGTTGTTTTGTTGTTAATGTACACAGACACCCAAATTTATTATATGATTCTTATGAAGTTATTCTTAAGATTGTTTTATTAAAACTAATAAAAAACTTATTGTATGTAGCGACTTAAATATTAACTTTTAAGTAATTCCTCGACCACCATTAGATTCAGGTCATTAAAATGTTAAAACCTTTTAACTTATTTATGGAACAAACTAGAATAACTGATTCCGCATCTTTCAGCATTGACAATATTTACAAGAATGGTTTAACTAAACCTAAAAAAAAAATAAAAATATTAAATTTCGACCATTGTGGGAAATTACCATATAACAATTTTAGAAATAATATTTTAAATAGCTGAATGTATGAGCGTTTAGTTCTAAAATATTCCATAAATAAAATAAAAGTGACCTGTAATATCATGAAGGTCATATCTGGTAAAAGCATAGCTCACAACTCCAATTTAATCCTTCACTTAGAAAACCAAGATATAAACTCTGATGACGTTAAGGTGATTGGTTCAATAATAGAGTAGCTACTATTTTCAAAGGCTGTATTCGTGGAGGGAGGGGGAGATTTTCTTGGTCAAATGAAACATAGCAAAATAATACCCCTTTTAAAATCTGGTAATTCTTACTAAAACTGCACTCACTGCACTCGACTAAAAAGTAATTCTTTTATGGGACAATGTATTAAATTTTTCAACAAACTCCCAATAAACGTTCAGATTTTATCCTTTATTCATTTAAAAACCTATTAAAGAACGTTTGTCTGCTAACGGATACTACGGTATTTTCGAAAATCTAGAACATAATGTACGCTGGGTATGAAGCGCTCGTTGCTAGGCTACTTCAAGAAATTTTGTAATTTAGGTTTCAAGTATGGATTAAAAAAATAGGAACCTAAGACAGGCATTTGGAGTTTCTATCATCAGCTCTTCTCAGGTTTGTGGCAAATAACTTTCCGAGCTGGCGGTAGCTGTGACATGAAAGAATGTTTTGTATAAAACTTACTTATAATCAAAATTTTGATTTTGATTTGGCTTTGATTGAGACTTAGATAAGATCTTATTTATTGAAACCTTGATTTAAAAAAATTGCGCTCAAACCCATGTATGTGGAAAGTACAATACAGTACAGGGATTCACAGATACGATAAGCTAAGTTAAGTTAGCACAGGTGAAAAGTTAAGTTAGTTTATTTAGGTTTCACTTGACACTTGAAAGGTTATTCGATAAAAATTCATATGAAAAGTTTTCTATAAATTAAATAAATTAGTATTGAGAAACCCGGAATATCTGAATTAGTTATTACTTCGTTGTATTTAGGTAGCGTATTGTGTTTTACTCTCTGTAAGCTTGTACTAATATTTAACAAAACAAATATATTCAGAGAAAATAATATTTATTATGACTATGTCGTAAATAGTATATATATATGTCAGATCGACATCATTCTTAGATCTGTCGTGAAATAATTTTCGTATAGCAAATATAATTAAATTTAAAACCGAAATCATTCTTTTAATATATTCCCAAAAACAGTCTTCAGTAAACGAAACCTATGACAGTTTTAGCAAAGAGACCGAACTGTACGACTATCACTAGGTAAGTGCCCCTTCTTCTGAGCACTGCTCCATGCCGCGTTTTGTTTAACTTGCTAATGACTATCCCCTATCTATACATTAAGACCTATTATTTTTTAACCTGACACTAAAAATTGAAATCTAGTGATTATAACTTGCTCTTTTCTTTAGAAACATACTTGTTTGTCATAAAGATCAATAACCAACCCTTGTTTGAACACAATTTAAATCCGAACGCCACATATTGGTCGCTAGTTTGCTATTCGTTGATTGAATTTCGCTTTAAGCTCAGATTGTGTTTCGCTTCTCATACAGTGAAATAAATACAATGTTTTAAATCTTGACTAAAAGTAGTAATCATTACTAAGAAGATTAAAACAAAAATATTAATTTTGTGCATGTCAATAAACTTCTAAATAAAAGTAGTTACCAGTACTTTATCGTTTTTTTTATCAATAAGCATGTGTAAAATAAAGTGTGATAAGTCTGAAGCTTAGTGCAATGGCCATCATTAAACACAGTTCTTCTAGTTCTCCATATATACATAAAGAATATACATAGAGAATATACAGTTGTTTCACTAGTACTAGTGAAACCACTGTTTTTCGCAATAAGTTCCGTCGCTTAATTCATTATCATCTCTGATGACGTCAAAAAACAAAAAAAAAATAAAAAAAAACAGTTAATTCGATATCATGTTTTTAAGATGAAATAGGTAAAACGAAGACAATCACGCTAAAGTTAAAAAATTATATCATGTATTTTATAGATACTTAAAAGTTAAATCACCCCATATTACGATCCTAAAGCTTAGTTCTGTAATTACTTTGCAGTGTTCTGTTTAAAACGTTTTGTACTTTAACGAGAAAACTTTAAACAGAGTTTAACCACAGCGAAAATCTTAATTCCATTTTTTATAATTTCATTTATTTCTAGTTCTTTATAAATAAATACTTTTATATTTTTTCTTATATTTTATTTAATAATTGTAATCATTGTTATTACTTATGGCGCCATTAATATTACGATATGTCCTCGTAAGACTGAATATTTCATTTTAAAGATAATTAAATAAAAGTGTTACTATGAAGTGTCATTTTATGATTACGGACTTTTAATATTCCAAATTAAGACTGGCAAACGAAAAGGATTATGAATTCACATAAGTAAATATAAAAGATATATACTAATATTAAATTACTAAGACGACAATAACTTCTTAGAGAGTAAGGAGAAAAAAGAATCTATTTAAATTAACATCTTGATTGTTGCATGATATAAAAAATGATAATATAATGTCAAGTTTATAAGAGACCGTATAACCTCTTCACGTCAACTCTGACTCAAAGTAGGTATAAATATAAAGAGAAAATGCTTTTTAAAAAGTTTTCTTTAGACGTCGTATCAAAATCATGTTTTCAATGACGAAACTCTATCCAAAATGTATGTTAACTAATTATTATAATTACTCATGTGGTGTATAAACAGGGATGCCGACAATGCCTGTATCTTATGTTTGCATTTCTTAAACTGATCACTCTCTCGACGGCTCATGACGGGTCTGTTTGTGATAGCAACGCTTTACCATTCACGGCTGCAGCTGCTACTTCAATTGTTTCTTATTGTATATAGCATTTGTAATAACTATTCCTCACTAACTTATCCGTTTTATGTTTGTGAAAATTACGTAATGGAGAAAGATTAGATAATAATTAAACATTATTACTAAATTCGTAAGATACTATTATACATTTTTAGACCTGCTAATGTTAGTAATTTAATTATGATTAAAAACATAATAATTTTCTTTAAATTCAACAATAAATTGATTCATATGAAGAATTATAATATTCTTGGTCATAAAAAATAATGATATAATAAACAATAACCAGACTTGCTCTGCGCCTCGTCGTTGTGTTGACGATCGACTCGACTTGATAGTGAAATGGGTCAAAGAAAATTTAATCATTTGGCGCCGGATGGCGACCTAACTAACTGCTCTGTCCTTCACATTTCACTTTTTGTACTTTCAGCTTTTTCCATGATCTCTACTGGCCCGACTACTCGGCAGGTATCTTTCTACAACTGTGCTGTCGTCTGCATACCCATAGATACCGGGCTTCAGCAGATCGTTAATATGCAGTAAACTTACATCTGGAGCTTTACAGCTTCGAGCATCAGCCCAAATTAGATATGCCGAATGTTTTCGGTCTTCAGCATGACCATATTCGCCATTAAACCATGGGCGAGCTTTGCCACCGATGGGTACGTCAGCAAAAGGAATGAAGTACTCCATTGCCTGATGTACTTTTGCCTTTGATAAGACGCAAAGAAGTGACGCATCTCATCCCAATCTGCTGACTTGTATTTCCATACTCGCCTAACACCAGGTGGTTCGAAAGCTGGTGATGAATATGTAAAAACAGATTTCACCAAACAGTGATCGGAGGTTCCCAAGGGGGAGGTCACCTGTACACGATACCTGTCCGGATCAGTTGTCAGCAAAAGGTCCAGGCAATTGGCTGTATGGTCTACTACATCTGGTACCCTCGTCGCTTGCCTCACCAGCTGAAAGAGGTCGAAAGACAACGCTAAGTTCCGCCCTTCTCTTCGAGCATGGTCGGTCTTCTGGTACGGGAACAGCCAGTCTTGATGACAGGCATTAAAGTCCATTAGAAAGATGAGCTGCACTGAAGGGTACTGATGCAGAGCCATATCAGCAGCCTCACCGAGATACTCAAATAAACTAGTGGTCTCCTGATCATCGCTGTGCGAACGGTAGATACAGCAATACAGGATTTTTTCGTTTCCTGTGTCTACTAAAATCCGTAAGGAAGAAAAAGTGGGGTCTTCAAGGTGACGGAGACGCAGGATACAGAGGTTGTTGCGTGCGTATACACAGACCCCGGCACGTGAGCGAAAGTTATACTCTAACGAGTAACCGGGATGATCCAGGTACGCAGCGCTTAGAGGACATTGTATCTGTGTCTCCATCAAAAAGAGCAAGTGCGGTTGCTCTGTCTCCAAGTGGTGGTGGACAGGTAAGAGATAAGAGTGCAAGCCCCTGATGTCAGTAAGGTGCATTTTAAATGAGGAGGAGTGCAACCGCTGTTAAAAATTCTTCTTTTTATTGGTCTTTTTCATAAAAAAAAATAAAATAAAAGAGTGAATAGGATGAGAAATGGTTGTTGAACGAGGCGGTACGTATTAAACCCGGCGCCGAAATTGGTGATGTTATGCCACTGGGACGCTAGTTTGGAGACTGCGGGGACACCCGAAACTCCCCCAGGGATCGCCATCGGGCCTCCTCATCTGGTCGCCAACCAGCACGATGGAGCAACCCTGGGATTTTACGCAGCTGGCGGGGCAGCCATTCGTGGGTGGCTGACCCACTAATTGGGCCTCCAACTATTTGCGGGCGGCCAGCGGAAAGCCATCGCTTCGGATCACGCTACCCTCCTCGACACAATAAGCACCAACTCAACGCCAAACCGGTTCGCCAACGCAACGCAACTGTTCAGACCCTTTCCCATATAGACGGCTTCATCGAACAACGTGCCGGAACACGACTAGGTCGCTTTGAGGCACGACTTTTCCCGATGGGTGGTAACCTTGCCGGCGACTCGATGTTATAGTCTACCACCGGGAATTATGAAAGAATTTGGGTAAAAGTAGAACGAGTGGGAAGAAATTTTTTAAAAATGAAACGTTCTTTAAGGTAAGAAGAGTAACTGGATTGAAGAAAAAGGGTGTATTTAGGGTATGAGTATTACTGCGAAGACGAATTGGGAAAGAAAACTACTCAGCTGTTGACGAACTAGTATCTTTAATAAGGAATAATAAATATAAGAAGGTGAATATGGGAAAAGGCAATGCACCTGCATTTGGTGTTGTCGGTAACGGTATAGTTTTTAAGGTTTCCATAAATTTTAGGTGGAGGTTATAAAGTTATATATATAATAAAACAAACAATTTTAAGGTAGACAGAATAAACAAAATAAAATGCCAATTAGGAAATATTTTTAAATTGACGTACATGTTTATATTACTGAAAAAAAAAAAATAAACAATAATAAAAATAAACACTGTTGTATATGTCGGGTTTTGCTCAGACATCAGGAAGAAAATTCAAATAGAATAACAAAATTTATTTACAGTTTAAACACACACAGAACAAAAAGAATAATTTGATTGATACAATTGTTGCAACAGTTACTAACTAACACGTAACAGAATTACAATAATTAAATGAATGAAATGAATCAGTAAGGCTATGTTGGGAGGTCACATAGGGCCTAACTAACTGTCAGGGACAGAGTTCGGGCATCCACCGCAATACGAGCATCACTTATTGTCAAAGACAATTTTCGCCGCTCAATGCCTATATGGTGTATCCGACTATCAAGAGACAGTGATCCGTACACCGAGACGCAATCATTAGAAATGCGTGCCGACTACTCGGAGTGGGCTGCTTTTATAGTCGAAGCTGAAGGAAGGAGAAATTTTATTTTCTCGGAGTACCCGCAACTTGCGTTCGGTGTACGTTCCACCGGCGCCTATTGGACGCTGTTTCTTGAAGCCGCGCATAAATAGCGTGACTGCAGACATATACATAATTAAAAAAAGCAAAAAGACAATTTAAAATAACAACTCATCATTCAACCACTTTTATAAACTAAACACAACTATCAAAGAAGATTTTAAATTAGGATATCCTGTTATCCAAAGCAGACCAGCAAGAAGCATATGGCTGTCAAGTGTCATTACAGGATATAATATTGTCATTAAGTTACAACTAACAAAGTCTCTATAGCTATTGTATGAAAATAAATATTAATACAATGAGAACAATACAAACATTTAAAAATCAAAATAATTATGTTTGAATATATGTTTTACACGCTAATTTTTTATACTAAACTACTAAATATTATACGACAATACAACATTCACTTAAATAATATTACGTTTATTTCACAGATTTCTTATAAACAATTTACATCAAATTACAGTATTAATTACTACATGCTATGAAGTTGAAAAATAATATAAACAGAGACAAATAATGTGTATTTTGTATTCTTTGTCTTTTCAATCACCCGATAAAACCGTAATGATATTAGTTTTTTCCAACCTCTGTTTATTAGACTTATATTAACGGACCTCATTTCTTTAAAATTAGGTTTAAACTTACATGTAACAAAATATAGTTACAACCTTTTAACTTATCTCGAAACAGTAGTAGTAGGTCGATTAAGTAGATTCAAAACAAATAAACAAAAGTGCCAATATATTATATGTGAACTAGAATATAGTTGTATGGTATATTCTTAGACTTTTGGCTTTATTGTTTATATTTCAGACATATAGACAACTGTATGATAATACTGTCAAATTAAGACATGTTTTGTGATTATGCATAATACGCTGATTGTTGTTTATTCATCAGGACAATTTACAGTCAGTTTGTGTACAATTCCGATTCCGATTCCAGCTTCAATGATGAGGTGATCCAATTTAGTTTCCATGATATACTACAAGTAATTAGAATAAATACGTAACTCTTATTAGTCTAGTTTGTTACGTAGCTCTTATTAATCTAGTTAACAGTGAGGCGTGTGTTATGTGTATATGATGGTTTATATTGAACATTAAAAGTGTAACTTGACAGTGTTTTTAATGTAAACGTTTATTTTCTCTCTCCTTTTTTCATCCAACCTACAAACATGCACTGGTTTTTGTGCTCGTATTCACATTCACACACTATAAATATATATATATATATATATATATATATATATATATATTTATAGTTCTGGATTGTTATTTTAATATCAGTGGAAATTGCTGGTCGAATGTTGCATCTTTTGCTTTTCTAGGGTTTTTTTCTATTTATTATCTTTATTTAAATATATGCAAATTTAAATTAAAATTTTTGGTTTTATACTTTTATATAAATAATGGCCTATTTGTCTTCTATCGCTTTTCTATTAAATTCGTACCGCGCATAAACTTCTTCATGGATTTTGATAAAGGTAGAGTTCCACCAAAATATGGAAGGTTTGTTAAGTAAGACCATCCTGAAATGTCTTAAGGTTGAGAATATACTGATATAAGTAATTCAATTAGAATATACTTATATTTCAGAGCGAGCATTGATATGTTACAGTAATGGAGAATGGCCTATTTGTAAGTTCATTACTCTCTCTGGAATTCATGGTTTTAGGATTATCACGAAATACATAATATCTAAAACATTTGTAAAAACAATATATACCATTATAATTAAATATTGAATTATTGACTATAAGAACTAACAAGTCATCAATAATATATAGCTTATAAAAGTAAACAATTATATATTAAGTAAATGACTATTACAAATAATAATTTAGCATCACTATTACCCATGACCACGTAGGGTTGATCACTATTACCCATGACATTAAGGTCGAATGAGTCACGGCGAGTCGCGAGGAGTACAGGGCCACTGAGTAAAATTTAATAAAACAAAATGATTTTTAACACTAGTTATGTATTGGCAGACAACGAAGTTAATAAAAAATATATTTATTTATTAAAAATACAAGTTTACTGTCTTAAATCAACTACAAGACTGAACTACTACTACTACAACTAAAATATTATAATTAAATCTAACAAACAATAATAAATGATCACTCAGAAGACTGATGCATTCAACGTAAGCGAGAATCACTGCTTATGCTGTGATAACTCACTTTTTTGCTTTTTTTTCTATGTGCATTATTTTCGTATGCTACTGGAATGTAGAAAATATAGTAAAAATGTTTCTAATATGCATTTCTACTCTATTGTTATTACAAAAAATGTATACTAACTTAAGTTTAGAAAAACCTAACCCTTGTCCAAGATTTTATCTTCAATAACACTTTATCTAATAATTTCTTATTGCAAAAACGCAATCTCAGCACGTGGAGAATTTAATCATACGGTGGTAAATAGTAAAATAATCCTTATAATTGAAGAGTTAAGGATCATTTTGCGATTATAGAACATGAAGTAGCATGTTTTGCGTACTCAATTATTCAAGAAACGAGGGACAACGATGCGACACACTGTAGAAAATTACTGAAAAAAAAATGCTACCGATTTACATTTGGTCTACAGAGTAAGTATCTATTTGTCGAGATTATTATTATCATATCTTATTTTTAAGAATAATAAATAACAACCCGTAAAAGATTGAATTCGATCAGATCCTAAAGCAGCGTTACGTATCATTAAAAATACATAACTTTTAAATCTTCAATTTATAAACCACTGCTCGCGTCAATATAACACTAAAATTAGTTTCGATTCATTTCGAGTCAATATTCATAAACTGACTGTACAATTAGGGTACATACTCCATTTATTATGATTAATATTTAGTTTATTAAATTTTTGTGATTAAATATGTATATATTTTTGTAGTATTTATGGTTTTTAAATTATTATAGTATAATCTTTTATATCTTATGTGATATTTTTACTTCAAGTTTATATGTTTTTGTACAATGACTTTTATAAAAAAATAAAATGAGCACACCGATAAGCAATGTATTCGATTTATCAAAGGAATAAATTCAGAAATTTAAGCAATTCTATTTTAAGCATCTACGATGATTGAATAAATCTTTAACCTGCACTTCACAATACGTTATCACTATTAAGCTTTACCAGTATTATATTTACGTACGAGACCATGAGATCAAATATATTCAAGTGTTCTCAAATGTATGAGAATAGTAATGTAGAAATGAAATTGTGTTAGGAATTCTCTCAAACAATTTAAATTATATTAATTAATTTAGAGTTTAATAGCAGTTGGTAGAGAGACGACAGAAAAGTGAAAAAATACTAAGATGGAGACAATTAATACAATTTTAATAACACCACATTGTTTGAGAAACGCATTTAAAATTTTATTTATTGGTCGGTTGTCCAAAACGATACTTTTTTAATACTCTGTGACCACAATGAAAATATATTGTTGACTTAATGGTTTATCATACGGCCATACCCATAGGCCGTACGATAAGTATGCTGGTGCATTCAGTGGTCGTGTATCCGTTTTTTTTATAAAAGCAACATAATATAATGTCCACAGTTAATGTTTAGCTTATCTGCCTCTGCTGACTGGAACCTTACATGCGTAGAGCAAAGAAAAGAAGCCTTAAGTAGAAGTCTGGTATTCACAATCAAAACGGATGTACTAAATATAAACAATAGCTAAATGCAGTAGGGAAGAAAAAAGCAAACGCTTATATAGTGTATAGTTATATATAGCTGAACCAAGAGAAATGTAGAAAGATTAATATGTAAAAACTTTTTAATTAATATAGTATCACGTGTTCAAAACTTACCGATTAGCACTAAAATATATTAAACTTTAAAACAATTTGTAAGGAGTCAAAATAGTTTGCTGTACTAAAAATAGCCTTGGAAAATATAAGAAGACACTCGAATAATATAAAATATAAAAAATTATTGGTGAATGTTTTCACTGCTGTATTGACTCCTCACTGCGATGCCGTCGACTGACGATCACGATGGAAGGGCGTACTGTGAAAGTACAAGTTTGTACCAGGCATCAACGAAAAAAAGATACTGCTCTGAGTGTTGCCTGTAAAAGTCTTAATCGATTATTTTATTACATTTAGCTTCACAAAAAGTGAAGCTAAATGTAATAACATAAAAACACTATATTTTTTATTAAATATAATACATAATATATAATACAGATAGATAAATTAGATTTGAAATATCGTATTAATAGTTACAGTGAGAGCAAGTGAAAAACTATTTTAAGATTTATTTTAAATATTTATAATTCACAAGTAGAAAATGAGTCATCTTAAATATTTTAATCATAAATATTAAAATTTCTTAGGTTCGTTAAAAAAAATATACATTTGATTGTTATCACAGCTTCTCACTTTTTTTTGTATTTTATGTTTTAAAGATAAGAATACACTGTTACTGAGGCATTACCACGTACATTACACCTTCAAAGCTCCCTTTATTCAAGGGCAATCTCAGTACTCAACTCAAAGTGGCTGTCAAAGGCGTGAAGGATCTGAGGGTAACTATAGATCTATAGTATGCTTCCGCCGAGTCGATCAAAAAAGCACAGGCGTACTATCCTGTTCTCAAAGTAATTCGGGCCATTTTCAAATTTCTGTAATTTATTTGTAAAGTATCTAAAACGTTAAAACTTTCACTGACCAAGACAGTATGATATATATATAGATATATTTAATTTGATCCAGCAGTTTAGGAATTATTGCAAGTCAATTTTGATTTAAGGTAACCTTTTTGACACTCATTTACTGAATCACCGTTTATAAAAATACAAGTGTTATTCACCGTTACACTAGAGAGCTGAAGGTTACTTACTACGAGTAGGTATGCAATAAGGGCTTAGTGTCTACTTAAAGAAAAAACTATAAATACTTTTAAGATCGCAGATGTGGAGTACTTGATTTGGAAAACTATAGCACAGCTATAGTATCATAGATACGGCAATGATGCCTTGGCGATAGTGTTATGAGTCACTATATAGTGAAATATAAAAATTTAAGATATGGAATACTTAATGTGGAACATTAGAGAACAACAACTATCAGAGGAATGAAATGTATTTATTACAGAGTATACTATAAGTATGGATTACTTTACTTAGTACATATTAAGATCCTTAAACTTTGTAATAAATATATTTCTTTAATTATTATAAAAATGTCCAGACAACGTTTACTTATAATGAAAACATCGAAACTATTTAGAAAAGCCCACCGACGTTTTAAGGTTGCCCGCAGCTAAAGCGATATGACTATAATTCCAGAAACGAAAAAAGGAGTACTACCTAAAAAAAGAACTAAAATCTCATCAAAACACCTAACATGTAAAAAAATGCCCAAGTCTCACAACGGTGTAAAAAAAATTGAAATCCAATCTGTTTTAGATTGATTAAGTCGTTTAATTCAGTATCTATATATGGGAGGAGCTATCTAACCACTTAACTTGATCACAATTGACATCTTGTCAGTTTAATAATAACACTTTATTGTAATTACATATATCAATATTATCTTTTTTAAATACAATGCATAGAATAATTTGGCAAACGCACCCGGCAACAAAACCAAATTTCAAGATAAAAGTATCTTATATCTTTCCTTAAAATTCAAAATATCTCTATATAAAATTTCATCGGATTTCATCGGATCGGTGGCTTAGGCGTGAAGGCATATCCGACTGTTAATCTTACTTTACCATATATAATACTAGGTTATTTCCTCCCGTTTCGCTAAGCACTATATTAATTTGGATGTGAACTTAAGTTGCTATGGTAACCTTTGTCATATTATCCGTTGTCATCGTAACCGTTGATATAGTAACTCTTACCTCCGCGTTAAGTTTATACTCTTACAGGTTTAAAATTTGTCTTAAAACAGAAGCAGTTACCTAAAACACATTCCCAATCAGAAACAAATCTTTTATTGAAGCATGACTACCAATGTATTCTTATAATTGAGATAATAAATTATTGTAATATACAAAATACTATGTTTTAGTACCAAACTAATGGGATTAATGGGACTCTAAAATATTCTGTTGCTGACTGCTGACTGGTCATTGGAGGTCCTAAACGGTGGTTTTCTTTCTGAGGGTCAAGGACTCCCCTGGACTTCTGGGTTGTATGTATAAGAAATACACTCATTCTTCATATAAAAATCAGACGCTTTAATGATTTATAAAACTTGGTTAAAACTTTATTGTACTCTAATATATCCATAGCATTTTTTTATATTTTACGTCATAGACAAAATAAAAACTAATTTAAGAATTGGATCTTTGACGTAATAGTCATGGTAGTTATAGATCACGAGTTTCATTATATCAATAAGAAACATAATGTCGCAATAAAAAATGTTTATATAATATAATTCTTATTTGTATTATTGTTTTCACTGCACTTCTATTAATTTTATCAGATATTGTGGCAACTGCAAATTTCCTTTCGGTTTTAAGTATCGCGGTTTAATGCTTATTTAACAGGAATAGCAACTACAAATCTAAAGAGGAAGTTAGTTACGGCTACTTGTTAATACTATATAATTAAATCTTTCATGTCATTCAATTCCAAATTGTTTTAAGCACCTCTTTGGACATGTTGTATATGGAGTCTTGCAGTGCTAAATATACTACTAATATAGTATTATGATAATAAAATGTATGTAGTACCTCCTAGAACTTTGAACTATCTATTTAAAAAATAACAAAAACGTAGTTATTAGCTTTAAATTATTTTTTGTAAAAAAAAAAACAAATTGGCTGAATTATTTTTATTACACAAATTCCCTATAAAGTCATAATTCCCTAACAGAATGGTGCTTAATAACAACAACAACATTTTATAACATTGTAACTATATAGATATTACCTTTTTAACTTGGTAAAGCACCCCTTTTATACCTGTGTTGTTTGTTCTGACCGTGTCCCGATGCTGTGGACATATTGCGGTTGCTGGGGTTTCGTCGTTTGGGTTTTGTTGTTTATTTTTATTACGTTACATTTGTACAAACCTTATGTCGCTTTAAGGTAACTATTTAGCTAACCACGCAGTTAGATAACATAATAATTAAATATTTATTAATAATTATTTACAATTTTAATAATTTAAAGTAAAAAAATTTAAGACAAATTTTTAAATTCCTTCAGATTGTTTTTGGTTGAGTGTATAATCATCGATTTATATACATTTAAATTTGTTAAAAAATAAATAAAATTAAGAATTGAAGTAAAATATCCCATCGATCAATATCTGGGCCACCCAGGCATTACTTGATGGGATATTAGTTATTTATTAATTTGTTTGTTTGTTTCTTTATTTTTTTATTTATGTATGCATCCTGTCTTATTACAAATAGGCCGCATAAGTAAATAAATGAGTAAACATGATCATATAGAAATTTATTCCATAATCGTGCTGCTTTTATAATAAAGAAATTTACATAAAATTATGCATGGAACCAGAAAACGTCAAAGGATCACACATAAACGCAAAAGCGGTTGTTAGGACTGCATGAAATGTTCTTGAAAGGTTGTTATAGAATGCAGAGTGCAGAGTTACCTAAAATTTTTGAAGCTGGTGGATAGCATATGCTTATTCCGGCGAAGGCGAATAGGAGACACTTAAGTTGGCGTAGGAAATCAGATATATGTTTACTGAATTTACGCAGGCCGAGTATAAAAGTTATACACAAATTATTAAGGCGTTCTAATTTGTATTGTAATTTTTTCGTAGCGTCTAAACTGCAAATGGCAGCATAGTCGAGAAGAGGTAAAAGTAATGGTTGAGCCCAGAGAATTTTTGTATTAAACAAGACAAAGCCTATGCTGATTAATATTGTCCATCAAATTTTACAAGGCCTAGGAGGCAAAAAATAAGAAGTGGAACTGTTTATTAAAAATGTAGCATTGGTTTATTTAGCACTGATTATCAAAGATTAGTAATATTATAAATATCGAAAATTACAGATAGTTTCTGTGCTTTTGTGGATTTGGAAAAGGCGTTTGTCAGGGTTGTGAGAAAGAAGTTATGGGAGATACTGCCCCGATATAATGTGAACGGACCCTTGCTACAGGCTGTAAAGTCTCTTTACAGAGATCACTCAGCCTGTGTGCGAGTAAGAGCTGGCATGTCGCGCTGGTTTGACATCCAATCGGGTGTTAAGCAAGGTTGCGCTATGTCAGCTTGGTTGTTCAATTTGTATTTGGATAGTTGTCTCCAAGGCGTGAAAGACGATGACATGGGAGTGAAAGTAGGTGACCTTAAGGTCAATTGCTTGCTAAATGCAGATGCTGCAGTGCTCATTGCATCATCAGAATGCAATTTGCAGGCATTGGTCACCACTCTGAAAGATGGGTATGAAATTAATGGTCTAAACCTGAATGAACCTGAGGCCTCGAGTGACCTTCGAAAACACAGTATCTATGATACTGGAGGATAGTCACGTAAAAAGCTTGAGGACCCCTCGGAGGGCATGTATGAAGAGGTTGATGTCTGTGGCCGAGGCGAAAGAGGTATGCAGGGACCGTAGCGTTTGGCGCTCCGTCGTCTCTGGCTACCCCGTAAGGGATATGGCGTAAAGCTAAATAAATAAATAAATAAATAAATATACAGATAGTCAAGACTCACTTATCTTATCTTAGACTATACTGCATTGAGCTCAATGAATATATTATTTTATGTGTGTGTGGAGACGGTCCTTCTGGTTGATTTGCAATGAATTTAAAAATAAAATGGACGATATTTTAATAAAACTAAATTCTGTAACTTATCGAACGTCTTTTCGGAATCTACTCGCATTACTAGCGTTTTTAAAAAGGTTGGGAATTTCTACTACAATTACTTGGCATGGTACGTTATCCCAGTCCTACGATCCGACATTATTAACACCAAACAAACATTTTTGTTATTAGTTACTGTTACAAAGTTTCAAAGTAATAAATAATTGAACTTAACACTAGAAAAAAAAATGTGAGACAAATTTATTTATGTTTAAAGAAATATTGTAAAACTAATTATAAATTATACATTATTTTTTTTATATTCAGTTTATTCTTAAAAATATGTACCACTTTTTGTTAACTGCTTTTGAATGTTCACCCTAAAACTTTTTTATTTCGATCTTTACATGACTTTTGTCATTTTATTAAACATGATCCTAAAACAACTTTTCTTTTAAAGTATTATAATCTTATATTATTTGTATAGATTATAGAGTATATTTTTATTGTGGGTAAGCATCTTCATCTTGTCCAATCTTCTGATATGTATCTGAATGTAAAGTGAACTGCTGAATCCCGTTTTAATTTTGAAAGTTTTCTGGTGATGTACAACATTATATATTTGTTCAACACTACCTATTAAAATTTAAGTGTTTCACTGCAGTATTCTTGTACTGACAAACAAAGGGGCCGTGTCTTCGCTTGTCTATTGTCAGTGTCAAGATATCATTATAATAGAGATGTTATTTAAAAATAATATTGAGCTAAATACCGTCTAGATGGCGTCGGCTGCTAATTATGTCAATTGACTTCTGTTTTAAGTAGTATCCTAACCTTTACTTTATTAAGATATAATATCCAAACTCTGTATTCCTTTAAGTATTTAAAAATGGCTGACAAAACTACAAATGGGGTTATTAATTAGCATTAAGGGTAAGTATTACAAAAAACCTTTAGAAAACAAGCTTTTATAAAACCTTTAACTAATCTGTATAAAATAGACTTGAGATCTTATTAAAGTTATATACCTATAGCAAAAGTTATAGCGTTAGAGAAATTCAATACAGTAAGCATTATTTATAATAGGAATCTTATTGGTTGGTAGCCAACGAAAATATTTGCCGAATTATGTCTTTCAATATATACATTCATATTGTATATTATAATACGAGACGTTCTTAAATTGCTTCTATATTCGTTATTGTAAGTCGATATTCTCGGATTCAAATTCAAATACAATATATAGAGGTGTTTACGGAGTCTTTATATTAAAGTGTAACACAAAAGACAAGTTTCTTTAATAAATAAAACATACTTTTTTAAATTTGAAAGTTATCTAAATTTTATAAAATTTATTTAAATTTATGTTGAACATAATATTTTTTTTACCTTTTGGTAATCAACAAAATATACGTGTTTAAACTCTCAGAACAACCACTGAAAATGAACAGCCACGGAAAGCTGGGCACATCCACGTAACTCACTGACGATAACGGGAAAATAGGCTCGAGAACATTGTACCAATATAAGTAGTTTGAAAAGTTACCATCAAGAATATGCTCATAGCTGATGTCGTAGACATTATATGACAGTGGTCATAGAAACGTTACGGATGTATTGTATATGAAAAGGGTATCTGCGTTTTGGGTACCGACAATGTAAATCTACAAATAAAAGAAGAAACCCCCGATGAAGAAGATGGCCCCGTGTGCTGTAAAAATGGTGGTCAAATACTTACAATATCGTTGTAATTATGTGAATAAAAAAGAAATGAGCAAGTTACGTCTTTAACGAACTACTTCACGACAAGTATACAACAGAAAGTCATTTATTTCTCAGTAGAAATAAATGACCATGAATGCAACTCAGTAGTTGAAATAAAGGAACAGTTTTATTATAATTTTAGCAATTAGAGACATTTTAAAGGGTTACATAAGATCCGGGCTATTGTTGGGCGAACAATATTCTTTTGATAATAAAGTGTACGTAGTGACTTCGTAAGTGGAGGAAAAATTACAGGAACAATAGAAAAATAATACTTAAAATGTACTTTTAACGCTATGGAGTTGGCTTATTTGAAAGTTATAAGATATTTGTTTTGTATTGTCTCTTTATTCCAATAAAGATATCTTTTATATATGTGTTTATATGATCTATATTATATATGGAATTTCTTAAACAACAATAAATCATTTAAATATAATACGTGTTACTGAATAAGGGACTTTAAAATTAACAATTTATGTTATTATGCACTTTTTGTCTCCTTTTACGAAATATATGTTGCATGACAGAACTGATTTCATTACAAAATAATGCAATAATTGATGATAATTATAACGATGTCCTTTTTGTCCAATACCCCGTAAATATTTAAACTTTAAATAAAAAATAGTAGGTGTATCTGAAGGCACGGGAGTGTCCCTGCCAAGTCGAGCAAACGAGTACGGCCGAATTAAGATCACTGGCAGCAATGTAAGTGGCAACAAAACTGCAATTTTACTTTGGTTCTATTTAAGGAAATTACTCAGCTTAAAAGTTTAATTATTATTTTAATGAAATAATAGTTAGTCCAGTATTCGTAGGCACAATAACAAATTGGAACTCATCTGTTTTATAAATTGATGAAATATGAAAGGTTCGTAATCTTTGGTTGTAATGAAATCGAGATTCCACTTACCACATACAGCACACTGTTACAAAATCATTTACAAACATATTGAAACTGTTTAAATATGTTTTACAAACATATTGAATTAAAAGTACTATAAGCTTACTCACAAACTCTGCATTGTCTTTATGCAATATGTAGATAGCTAATATAATTAAAAAAATAGGTTATATAATAAATTTTAATTGGATCTTTTCTCCCTGCACCACGGCAGAAATCCAGCAAGGTTTAGGAATTTAAAAACATTTTTTTTTTATTTTTAGTATTTTACTTTGTTTATAACATATACAAATGTTGACAAAACCCGTCATAATGATTTTGTTATATGGCTGATTTTTTAGTTTCATCCCTTTAGCCAGTTGCTAGCTTTTAAATTAGAATAGAACACCAGTTCATTATATTCCCCTGCATTTAAGAAAAAATAAATAAAACTATGAAGAAACAATTTAAGCAAAGAAAGTTATAAAGAACATGAAATTTTAAGCACGGCATAAATATTTTAGTCTATTGTTTGTTCCACCGAAGAGTGCTGCTTTTAGGGGAACAGCAACAAGTACTCATATATATTATTCATAACAGACCGCAAGCACACTTCTCTCGCAATTTTGCCATAAAAAATAAGACGTATATATATGAAAATCAAAAGACCCTCAGTTTTTTATTTATTGTATTAATCAAATATAATAATAACCGAATCATACTCATTATTGACGCTGATATTGTCTATTGAGTGTTTATTTGTAAAACGAATGGAAAACTATTTGTAAGCTTTCTAATAGATCACATATTTGATTCAACATGCAGTTTTTGCCTCTTATCAGGGTGACATTAGACGAAGCAAGGCTGCACTCTGAGGTGATGGAGTATCGCGATTTATCTCTCTGAGTAAGACGATGTCATCTTGGGATTCCTAAGTTATAAACGACCACTTAGATAAGAAATATTAAAAACAATACTATCAAGATACAAACGGTATTATTATAGAGTATTTCTACATATTCTATAAATCACCGCTAAACACATTAGACTGGACATTCTTATTGCAATTTAGAAAATATATAAGCTGTATAAGCGATTGAAAAAATATTAATCATTCCATAATATTTTTTTTTTAAATAATTTTTCAATTTCGATATTAATAAATTTTTTGGTTCGATAAATTTATATTTGCAAATGTTTATTAGAAAATGTTTATTTTTATTTTTTTATAGCAATTAATATAAAAAAAGACTTTAAAACTGCAGTGACTATCATATTATTTTTAATTATTTATTATAAATTATGTGATAGACAATATGTAACATTGAAAAAATATATTTAGTAATCAAGAGCTCTACTCCACATATACAAGCCAATATATTTGAGGCCAACGCTAGAGGCTTCAATGAAGTAAGTTTTAAATTTCTTGAGAGAATTCCCAAACGCGTCTGCCAGATATCTTATACATTCGAGAACACTTGAATCCATTTATCCTTTGGGTCCAGTGTTAAAACTTTTGAAGCGTAATAGTAATAGCGTATGAGGCAATTGTATGTTTTTGTATTTTATTAAAATATGTTTTTGTTAATACTTTAAGATTTCTTTTAAGCTACCCTTGTTTTCATAAATTTTCTCAAACAGGTGGTTCTATTTAAGTATGTATCATATTAATTTATAACTGAACAAAATAAAGGGATATTAAAGTATAATAAAATGATCTCAGGGTTCTCAGGGCTCTTCCCTGCTTACCTTGCCCTCCTTGCTCTTACTGAAATTAATTTTGTTTGCATTTATTGCGTTAAAATACTATTCTATTTTATTTTAAAATCAAATTAATAATAAAGAATATCTGCTCTCAGGTATATAATCTTGTCGCTCTGAGATAATAGTATTTTCATCTTTGGAAGATTTTATTACATATCATTGTCAGTGTAAGACAGGACGAAAATAAAAGACTATAAACGAATTTAATTAATATAAATATATATATTTCTTCCTAGCTCTATATGAAAGCGAAAACTCTTGCAACACCCGCGGACTTCTTTAGAGACGCTACTCGTATTTCAACCTAGTGTTATTGAATACCTATCGTATCCGGGGTATAAACTGTAACATCTTTTATACTATATCCGAATTCGTAAGTTTTGTATTGTCACCATCAGATTTTTGAGGCTCGGAACCTGTCTCTACTTTGCCTGCACGTGGACGTGGGTGATCATGGAGAAGTCTACGCGTGCCGCTACAGGTCCCATAGAATGCAGAAATGGATCAACTCTTGGGCCTTGTCCGGGCAAATATTAACGACGCGCTTTCAGAGACTTCCTCCGCCGAAGTTGTTGTCCTCAGGGACTTCAAACCGCACCGTGTCGATTGGCATTAGTCAATTGACCACGACGACGACAGACCATTAGGTCTGTCCCAGGTAGTTAAGATGCACACTCGTCTACCAGACGTGGACAACCATATGATCTTTTTGTTAGATCTTCTGCTGACTACATCCCGGAAAGTACCAGATCACTGTCGAGGCAACCCGTGGGTCCTCTGATCATTGCTTTGTATAGAGTGTAGTTCCCATGCAACGTCCACCCCATGAGGTCTGGTTTGTTTCCCTTTCAATGATCCCAGTGACTGCGCTGCGGCGGCAGCTGATGTGATAATACAGGGGATGGAATTAATTCTACCAAACTCTGTGGTACGACTTGATAGCGCTTTGCAGCCTTGGTTTGATGCGTCTGTCAGGGCTGTAGCAGCTGGCAAACGGCAGGTATATTAAGCTTGGGCTAATGCGTTAGTCACTAAGAATCCGAACATGACACGTCGTTTGCCCTCAGTAAAAATAAAGGGCGATACTAAAAATAAAAAAAATCATTGTCTTTCCCTTAAATACAATAAAATAAATATTAGCGGGTCACTTCATAGTATCTATTACCTGCCTATCTCTACAAATAAATTGACGTAGGTTCCTTTGGGAGCTCATGTGATGTGTTATGTATTCCTATATCCCCCCAGAGAACTAGAAAGAAATACTCTAATCAATTACATTTCTGTTTTTTTAAAAGCTCTCTTGCCGCCAGTGCCAAAATTAAATATTCTACTAAATATTATTCGGATTGAATACCTATTGTAGACTTTCGTATCATCTTTTAGGTTTTATTGAAGTTATTAACAAAGATTGGACAAAACATAAATAATATTCAGTTTTAACATGATAACTACAATTATACAGACATCCATGTCACGGTAAGGACGAGTAATTATAATCTAAAACCCTAGTATATTTCCGATCTCGTCGGAAAAATTCTTGGAAAAACGAAAATTCGATGGTAATGTCACAATAATCTATGTTTTTTTTCACGGATTCAGTTTTGGAAGATTAATGGTTGTAGTAAGCAGAGTGCGCTGTCATTGTTAGAGAACCGCGAAGCTGACTGAGACAACTCAATTAACTATTAAGAAAATTCTGCTAGAAATTAACAACTATTACAACTCAGTGTTGTCTTGTAGTGTCAATGTTACTGTCGCTCACTAAACTAAATAAATATAGAATATATAACATCTTATATTGTGCAGTGATAAGAGGAAAAAGAACTAAGTATCTTTCAGGGTAAAATAACGTATATTTTAAATACCCAAGAAACGTTTTTAGTCATGTTAATCTTATCCAAATTTGATATTAATATGGAAAGAGAAAATCATCGACATAGGCATGACTACAATTTGAACTTCTGGGAAACGCTCCCGTCGTTTTACCAACCGACTCAATGATTCTAGCATTTTTTCTACACATAATAGTGTCTAGCGATACGCAGAAGCCATCTATTAGGCTTCTTTAAAAAACTCTAATCCGTCTCGAGTTACGGAACTGTAATCAAAAAGTCACAGTTTTATATTCATTTAAAATTTTATTAATGTATATGTCGCCGCTGAGCCTTAAAAGCCTCATTATAATATTAACTATTTGTTACTTATTTACAAATTACAGACTACCCCGCTACCCTTTTATTTTTATACTGGATAGTGTTTTGATAAATAGTGTGGTTAAATAATAACTTGTTGCATAATTAACATTTTGTTAATTTCTTTGCAAAAATAAGATAAGTTAGGTAAAAATAAATAACAATCACATTTAAGAATTAGTGGAATGAAAGTTAGGATTCATTAATTTCTAATGCCTTGATTTGACTAAAGTTTTTAGTCAAGTCAAAGTTGTTACGTGATCGTGCGATATTGACAGTTTTTCGGAATGGACTTAAATGAACAATTTATTTGAGAACTTGCATAAATAACGGACAACTCACTTTACTCTTTACCTAGTGCTCAAGTTGGACAGTGATACAGAACATATTGGTGTTGTACTGTGAGTAATTATAAATGTTTATTTATTCTTTTAGAAACTTTTAGTGATTAATTCTTTGTGTTATTTGTAATAAAATATTAAGTCTAGTTAAGTTTTCATTTACTGTGAGTGATTATAAAAAGTGGGTGTGTTAGAGAACTTCGATTACTTTTAATTAATTATTTTAATAATTCCTAATGCAATATCAAGTTTAGTTAATTTTTCATTTATTGTGAGTAATTATAAAAAGTGAGTATATTAGAGAACTTTGATTATTTGAAATTAGTTATTATTGATAATAAATATTGATGTGTTTTAATTAATTAAAATTATTTTGTGCAGTGCTTTATTATTCCTAAGAATTTATATTTGAAAGCAAATTTGAAACAGGCACCTTCTCAAAGCCTTCTCTAATGCTATGTGAGTGTGATAGTCTTTTCCACAGGATGTATTTATATTGCTTGGAGAAAATGGAATCTAATAACAAAGTACTAATTATTATTTCATTTGCTATACATAGATAGATAAAGATATAATACAAAACCAATAAAACTGAAAAATTATTATTTGTTGGGTTTCAACTTAAGTAACAACATTTTTCACGAAACTAACTCTAGGATGGATTATAACATTTTACTGTGGCATAAATATATATAATTATTTAGTTTATTAAAGAAATATTTAATAAATAATAAAGTAAATAACATTTTTTTTAGTTTCTTCGTCCCGTGTATATTCATCCTGGTTCTTGATCTGATTCAGGCTTAACTGCCATTCTTTGGGTATACAAAAAATAAGCAGTTATAATAATATATAATAATATCAATAATAATAGTAAAAATAGCCTACAATTATTTGTTGATTTGCTTTGATGTACTAATAAGAATGACTTTTCCCAATTTGGCAACTTAGGATTATTGTAATAAAATATCTGTTATTATTATCGAAAAATTATAATCAATATTATACGACAAAAAAAGTAATATTAAGGGTAACGACTAAAACATAAATACCTCTAATTTATGTCTCTTAAATATTGTTAGAGAAATTTGCTTTTCCGTTTTAGCTAGGAAAAATCGACCACTCCTGTCTTCATCTTTAAAATTTAAACACTGCACTTAAACATATATTATAACCTGCCAGCGTTCTAAATGCATAAAATACATACAATATTTCTCGTCATCTTCTTGAACTCACTTATATTCACTCATGAACGAAATTAAATTATATAATATTTAGTCTGGGTAGTACCGACCAAAATTATAATTTAAATACATCCACTATAGGCTTAAGATACTGCAACAATTTATTTCATTTCAAAACCATGATCACGACTTGCCGTGACATCGAGGCCACTTGCTACGGGCACTGTGCGATGTTCTAATAATATATTATTCGTATTATCAGGATATCATGTTGACATCTTTATCTGTGTTCCGTGTATATAATATAAAAAATATATTTGAAAATTAAGAGTTTCCCAGTTCAACACTTTTGGATAGACAGAAAGCACTGGTTACATAGTTAGATACACATACACAGATTGGATTCTTGTTCATCAAATCGTATGTAACTAATAATAAGCCCGTGAATTTCGTTCAAATCTAAAAGCCGAAATAAGAAAAATACCCCTGGGACAGTCCGAGAGGGGGGGCGAAAGAATTGTCCATCGGTTAATATTAACAGCGAAAACGGCGCAAAAATGGAATTGAAATGCCTTACGTGCGGGAAAATTAACAAAAGACGAGCCTGGTTTATTAAACATCTTAAAACACACAATGATGCTGAAGCGCGGCAATCGTCGGTAATATCTTCAGTTTTCACTTCGGATAGAGTTTGTTCTCATAAATCCCATGGTAAACCATTGAATGCGAATCACTAGGAGTCCATGACCATCCGGACGCGTCTTAGTATTCCCAATATTAAAACAATCGACATGGAAAATACACGACCAAAATATAGCGGACCTGTTAGAGCATCCGGGCTCAAACCAGGTACTCGACGCGCAAGTAGAGATACTACATAATACTATTTTTTGACTACTTCAATGAGTACTTTCACCTTCGAATCGTTATGCTTACAAATATAAAGATAACGGTTATAAATTGAAAATTAGAAGGATAAAAAGAGACCTCATAAAGAAATTTAGTAGGGCCAAAGCAATGGGCGACAACCAACATAGTCATCAACTGTCTAGGGCATTAAGGTCAATTCTTTAATTAATACAAGGCATACTCGTATAACAACAAATAACCAAAAACCGTGATAGTTTTGACCGGGCAAACCACGTAGTAGACTTTGAAAAAAATCCTTTTAAGTACTCTGAAAACATTTTCAAAGACGAAAAAGGTAAAGCATCTTTTGACCAACGAGCAAATTTTTGATTACTATAAAAGCACATATGAAGTGCCTAAAAATCAGAGGTGTATTGGGATCCCAACGAACGAAAACCTGAGAGTCCTTCCATTTCATGTCAACCCACCAACCTTGGAGGAAATCAATGAAATAATTAAAAAGAAATCATCTAAGTCAGCACTAACTAAGTCAGTCTTATATAGCTTATAAAAAATGTCCGTCGATTCATAAACATCTGTTGAATATATTCGGTAAAATCTGGTCAAGAGGACAAACACCGGTAACATTCGGAAATGCTCTTTTTGTCCTCATTCCCAAAAGTGACACTGTCTCGGATCCTAGAGACACAAGACCGATAGCTCTAACAAATACAATATCCAAAATATTTTCCTTTTTTACAAACAAAAATGACGCAATTCATGATAAATAATAAATATTTCGGGCCTAATCACCAGAAAGGGTTTTTGCCTGGCATTTCTGGATGCCTCGAACATAACACATTACTATCGGAAAGCCTTAAAGATGCCAGAACTAGTGAAAGACAAATAACGGTATGTTGGATAGACTTAGAGAACGCTTTCGGGTCGGTACGACATGAACTGATGATGTTCGCGCGCAGGTGGTATAACTTTCCAACGGAAGTTAGTAACATGATTACATTATATTATTCAAAATTAAAATTTTCCATAATCACAAATGAAAAACATTCCAAACCATTAAATTACAACATAGATTTATTTCAATGTTGTTGTATTTCTCCAATTATATTTAACATAATCATCAATATTTTAATAGATAAATTAATTAAAAACGAAAAGAAATGGGGTTATCGGTTTAAGTTTAACAATAAATACACGGCATCCATACTGGCATTTGCAGACGATCTCGCGATAATGACACGTAATCCAAAACAATGTCAGCTACTTTTAAATGTTGTGGAGGATTTCTGTGCTTGGACGAACGGATTCAGGAGAAAACCAAATAAATGCTACAGTCTATGTCTGGGTAGGCGGAACACCAGATATACCTTTTACGATCCGGGCCTTACAATAAGCGGTCAGTGCGTTACTACGATTACCGAGCAGCAGCGTTCAAATTCTTAGGTAAAAAAATCGATTACCAAGGGCGCAATTCATCGTTAGATATAATAGTCGATAGTTTTTTGAATGATCTAAAAAAGGTAGACAATAAACCAATAAGTAACATCAAAAAGGCTTGGATATACGATAATTATTTAATATCACGTCTAAATTGGCCTTTCCTCGTTTACGATATCAATAAGACCCGTTTGTTGAAGTTAGATGCATGCGTCATAAGGACATTGACGTCATGGCTCGGGTTAGCGCATCCAGCGGTCTCTTCTGCTTATTTAGAGACCGACACAATTTTGGGTTAAAATTAAAGAAATCATCGGAACTCTATAAGCACCTAAGAGTGAGCAAAAGACATATCATCTCAAAATTGAATGATGATACTATAACGTCTCTCCCAAAAGATTAAATTGCCGCAGAGATAGAGTAACAACTTAAATTCTATAAACAATTTATGATAGGTGCTCAAACAAATAAAGCAGGACTAGGATCAAGTAGGAAACAACAAGACTTAGAAATAACAAAATCGTGTATTCGGCAAGATGAAAACGATAATTACCGGTTGCACGCGATGAGCCTAGAATTGCAAAATGAATGGGTGACCATAGGAGATTTTTATATTCCACTAGCTTTGAGATGGCGCACCCTGCTTCATGATTGGTCCCCAGCATTATTAAAATTTTATCTTAATGCATTCCAAATGACTCTCCCAGATCAAGGTAACTTAGTACGTTGGGGCAAAGCCACTGAAAAATCTTGCAACATCTGTGGGAAGGCAGTAGGAACCGCGAAACACTTGCTAGTGGGGTGTAGGATACTTTTAAATAGAGGTAAATACTCGCATAGCCACGATAAAGTATTAGAAATCATACGAGAAGCGGTTAATTTTTCTGTAGCAAGAGCGCAAAGGGGTATAACAACCACCAAAATATCAGTAGAGTTCGTAAAGGCAGGTTCGTCCAAAAAATCAAAACTAAAACCTTATTCCATCTTGGACGCATCTCCTGATTGGACTCTAATGATGGACACGTATGAAAGGCAAAACGAAATCCCCGGGGATGTTTGTGTTTCGTCATCTAGGCCGGATTTATTCCTGTACTCAAAACAACTAAGGCACGTTATACTTGTGGAGCTTACTGTACCCTGGGAAACAAACATACCCAAGGATCATACATTTAAGCTTAAGAAATATTACGAACTATGTAACGAACTGATCAGGAATAAATTTATAATTAATTTGCACGCTGTAGAAGTAGGAGCGAGAGGTATAAGAGCAAAATCTCTCTACAATTTATTTAAGGATTTCGGCGTTTCTAGAACGATCATCGGTTCATTTCTGGAACGTATTTCAAAGGCGGCTTTAGTAGGTTCTTACGATATTTGGTTAGGTAGGGAGAGGAGAGAGGAGAAAAGTGAAGGTAAGCGTGCATGCGCATAGTAAAAGAGCCCCTTAAACCTACACCTGGGTCGCAAATCCCAGGCATTGTTTGCGCTCCTCTTCTTGCAACGCGGTGGGCCCGGCACCCGCACGGTGAATCCATGGAATGCTAAGAAGCTTCGTCTCGTCTGTCTAAATTATTCTTAAGTAATAATTTCAAGTACGTAATTAATGATTAAACAAATGAACGCATTTTCAACTGCTTCATGCTTCATCTTCTTATAATATTACATGTGCCACAAATCAAAATCGCAATTTTAAATATAATTTATTAATTCTTTTTTTTTAATAAAAATATTATCAAACCAAAAGTGGTATATAACACAACATTTTTCATTTTGGTTATTTAGTCAAATGGTTTTTAAACTAATATTATGAGGAATTTTATATTTTTATGCTGAGGATTTTTGTATTTAATCGCGGCATGAGTACCCGAGATCTTGAATACCCCTAATATATTCAAAACTAATTGGTCGTGAACCGATTGAAGTACACGAGTACAGACAGTTAAATATTTATTTAATTGATTATTTACTACAAATATTCTTTAAAAACCGAGAAGGTTGTTGCTGGGATTCGCGTGATTTTAATAATACGTCAATTTGTAAGCACTGAGCAGAGAAAATTTTATTTATTACACGAAACGAATTGATTCAAAGAAAGGTATCATAAAATATAATAAGAATTCTATGGCTATTCACAAGGTAAGCTTTTTATTTAACAAAGTGGATTCTATATTTTTATAAAATCCTAAAAAATAATTATATTTAAGTATAGATTCGTTGATTCATAAATTTAACTGTGTAGAAGTTTTTTCAAACATAATATATAATAAGGAAGAAAGACCTTCTCGCTCGTTTAAACTCTTTTAACATAAAAAGATATTGAATAACATCGTAAAGATAACAAAATATAAGATTATGTTTAAAATTATTTGTAATATTTTTTTAGTGTTTATAAATTGACCATTTATCTTTCCTTTTGATTGACCTTTGTCCTTAATAAGATGCATACAGATACCTTGGATGAACTAGTAATCTAGGGAGACCAGACTGTCGGAGATTGTAAGTGAAAGTTATTCTTTTGTTGTCAACTATTAGTTATTACTAGTGTTCATCTTTGAGTCTTCTATTTTTTTCAGAATTTCATATTTAATTTTCAAAAATCTCGGAATTTTCCAAAAAATGTATGTGTAGTCTGTCACTGGCAAGTACTTTTCCTATCCTTGAGGGAAAATATGGCAAATTACTTTTATTGAAATCTATCGTAATCAAAAACTTCATTCATTCATCAACCAATCAACTTCAAGAAATTCATTCACGTCTTGTGAACAAGCAAAGAAGTTTTTAGAAAAACATTGATGCAACAACAAAAAACATATATGTTTATATTTTGAATAAGTCTAAGCATTAAGGGTGTATAAGCAATTTACAGATGCATGAAGAATTATTGAATATTTCTGAAATTCAAGAATAAACAGGTAATTGAAAATAACACAAAATCAATCTACAGCGTCGCGATCGAGCGTGCTCACGTCGGATGATGTGGGTTCCTGTTAGCTGTCAACGCATTTCTTATAACATTTATTAGATTGAGTTTCCTTTATGTATTCTAAAACATTTTCTATTTATTTTTATAATGTTTTTAAAGTTTTTAATTTGTTGCGAAGAAATTTAGGTCACAAAAATTCGACATTAATTCAAACGACTAAAGTTGGAGTACACAGAAGTATATGACGGTAAGTAAGCGTGATTTTTGGTGTTCAGTAATTTGAAGTTCTGCTTTTCATTTTACTGTCAAGCTTTGGGTATTTATTTCTTTCAACATTATTCTGTAAATAACGTTCATATTTTTAAATTCCCTCAATTATTATGTTATAAAAGCTCTTGCAACCATATAGGAAAAAAGGTTACTACACATTATTCACAATTAACAAAATTTACAGAAACCGTAGGACGGATCACAGTTTCAGAGAGCCGCAATATTCTCAACAAATAATGACCTCGCCTATGTTTTTATTTACTCATATTTTATTGAGTCAATAAAATATATTACTTCTCACTGTCAAATATTTTTATAATAGCTCCTTAAACATATCCAATTAATTCAATTCAACTTATAAAACTTTAAATGACTTACCTCACCTAGTGAGGGAAAAACATGGGATAGTGTTGTTTGCTGATGATACTTCTCTTACTTTTAAAGTTAGCAGAAGGCAATCTGTTATTGACGATGTAAATAATGCTCTCTCAGATGTTGTACAATGGTTTAACGCCAATAATTTGTTGCTCAATAAAAAAAAGACGAAATGTATTAAATTTACTTTACCAAATGTTAAAAATGTTAAAACCAATGTACAATTAAACAATGAGGAATTGGACTTGGTCAAATCTACTACTTTCTTGGGCATTACCTTAGATGAAAAATTGCAATGGGGTCCTCATATATTTGATTTATCAAGTAGACTTAGTTCTGCTATATACGCGGTTAAAAAAATACGTCGATTGACAAATATGGAAACTGCTCGATTAGTTTACTTTAGTTACTTTCATAGTATAATGTCTTACGGTATACTCTTATGGGGTAATGCAGCCGACATCGATACCATATTCACACTGCAGAAGAGGGCTGTTCGAGCAATATATAATATGAGACCTAGAGAATCCTTAAGAAACAAATTTAAAGAATTTAAAATAATGACGGTTTATAATCAATATATTTATGAAAATTTAATTTACGTTCATAAAAATATTTCTAAGTTCAAAAAAAATTGTGATTTTCATAAAATTAATACGAGAAATAAAAATAAACTCGCTATGCCCAACACTAGGCTCCATAAAATAGGTAAATCCTTTAAGGTTAATTGTATACGTTTTTATAATAAGCTCCCAAATGAAGCCTTAAGTTTATCGTTAAATAAATTTAAATTATATATAAAAATAAATTTGATAAAAAAATCCTACTATAGTGTACAGGATTACATCAACGACGGTATGGCCTGGGAATGAATTGTATTATATTGCGAATAACTAGTAATCTCCGCAATTTGATTTTTGTTGTAGATTAATTTCGTTTTATCGACCTGTTGCATCACACCGATTCCTTAGAAGTCATTACTTGCGGTAGCGTCGGGAGTCGGGTTGCGCTCGTCCCTCAAATATGTGCGAAGGGGGTGATGGCTGACTCTTGCGTTATGCTCGTGAACGGGTGCTGCTTGCGGTGACTGGTTGTGTAGCAGGCCTATTTTTATTTTTATTTTTTATTATTGTTATCATTATTATTAATTTTTTTTGCTATTATTATAATTATTGTAATAATAATTATTATTTTTTTCATTATATTGCGACGGTTCTAGTTGTTCCAAAATAGCTTTTAAGATTGACATTTGTGAAACAGTGATCACAATATAAAAAAATATATATCCGGCTGAGTTTGTTGTGTGGTTCTTCTCAGACTAGGACGCGTTTGGAACCCTCATAGCTTTAACATTAAGTTGGACAGTGCTTTTACAGAAGGGCTTATTACGATAAATCTGGTATCGAAATAGGCCCTCCTGACACTTCCATTTTGACGTACACAAGTGATCACTGATAATGATTCAAAGTGGAAAAGATATAAATAAATAAATAAATAAAAAAATAAAATAAAATATTTTCCTTTTACCACTCTTAATATTTAATGAATTGTTAGAATTTATATGTAAGAAATGATATAGATCATTTTCCTTCTCTACTAATGACTAAAACATGTGCTAATTATCAAGAAGCTTATCAAATATCACAATTCACACGCTCTCGTATGTAAATTACTCTGAACAAGGAGCTTTGGGCGACACGAACAGTGCATTACAGCTGGATAGATGCTTCACATTTTCGGTTTTGACGCCACTTTATGGCAAATCGTACGTGTTTTATATATTTAGCTTAAAGTACCAGAATTAAGAATGTATTTTTATATATTAGATCATATTAAAAAATATATTTGATGAAAATATTGCTCATGAGATAATTATGTATGTCACATTAAAGAAACAGTGCATTACCATATAAATAACCATTAAGTAAGTATAGCCAGATTCTGAGCTATAATCTGTGGACCACACAAATATATTTCCCGAGTACAAATCAAACCTATGAATTTTTGGCGAGCAGTAAGAGTCACTCAACACAAGTATTGTGACATTGTTATCTTTAAAAAAAAAAGTTCATTTGTTTGTCCATCTGATGAGCTCGCGAGGCTCGCGAGAAATAAAATGCCTAAAATGAAATAGTTTAAAACCACAACGAATATCGAAGTTAGGAAACAGCATACATTATATATTAACAATGTTTTTTTTAATAAATCTTATTTAAATAGTTATAATGAGGATAACAGCAGCTCACAGTAAAATAATTACAAATAATGTGTGCGTATCCTCTTTTTTAACGAAATATAAAAATTTTTAAAATTTAAAAGTTATGCATAAATAGTATTAATGTATTTTTATGCGATGTCTTTATTCTTTTGAGTTAATTTATGAAGTCAAGTCAAAGTTCAAAATTCAAAACCACCTCGATATTTTCTTAACATAAATAGCAAATACGATTTCATTTTTTTTAAATGGTATTATTTTGTCCTAAAAATAAATGCCTTATATTGATTTTGCAGCTGTTTCTACATTTTGTAGTCCATTTCAAGTTAGGTGCCATCTTAGACGGAAACGGATCGTTAAAAGTACAAACAGTAGTATTTTTTTATTCTCATTATGGTACAAATACACTAAGGTAGATTGAACACTGACGTTTATTTTTATAGCGGTAGATAACAAGAAAGAAAGAATAATACCGCTACAATATATATACTGAAGACGCAAATAAATGAAACTAATGACACCAAAAGAAGAAAATTAATATGTTCTTTTTGTAGTTGGTTGACTCTTCAAATTCAGATGTTAAAATTCAGTTCAGTTGTTCATGGACTTTTTTCAGGTTTGGAGGTTTACTGAACCTGAAGTGACTTTTAGAAAAGAAATTTTCTATTATCTCAGTACTATCATCGAAGCGGTGAGCGTCCGTTGCGGTTAACTGCATGAAACGAAAATTTGTTAAATGAAACTCTTCAAAACCTAAAGTGTAGGTTATACGAAAACCCTTTTCAAACTTCTTTATATAATGAAAGAATAAGAAGGTGCAATCTCTACATCTCTTGTGCATGTGTGTGTGCATGCAAAGGAATAGAAGAAAGAGTTTTTAATTTTGATATGATAATAGATTTTTTATAAAATGTAATATCTAAATAATGTAAAATGTTATAAGTTATTGTCCCGAGTCCCAGTCAATATAAAGAATGTTTTACTCCGAAATAAGCGTACGTGGTTTCAATGTTTAAAGTCGTCAATGTTGTGTGTCAAAATACCCTCAATTTGGAATAATAAATATAATGAAGATCAAGTGAGGTTTGGTGCTGAGATTTGCGCGAATTTTACGAAGACGACCCTGACCCGATATTCGGCATTCCGTGACCACATCTAGTGAAAATCGCCCGAAACGAAATAAAAAAAGTATTTTATTTTAAACGTCCATTGTGAAATAAGCCCGTTATAAAGTTCAACATTATTTCACTCCGGAAAATTCTAGACAAAAGAAAAGATTGTAAAAGCAAAATATATTAAATAATAATTTCAACGACTAGGGATAACAGCAATACCTAATTATTATGTTTTTTTTTTGGCGTTAGACCTGTTCTTGATAACTTGATTTCCAATGGCCACAATTCTTTAATGTAAACCAGTGTTAGAGAAATAGACTTAGTAATATTTAGAGAATAAATGTAAGCTGAAAGTATTATATAAACGGTATGGAATTCGGTTTTATATCGTATTAAATATAATAAGCCGAGACACGAAGCGGAGCCGACGAGCATTTGAGTGCCGCAGATGATTGAACACAATACGGATAAGAGAGAAAAATTTACAAGATTGTTGTAGGATATCTTGGAGCAATTAAAGCGATAGGTAGCTCTCGAAAGACAATTAATATATAAATTTATTTTTAAATTAATGTAACAATTATATATTATCTCGTAGGAAAGAGGATTATAGTTTTTATTAACACAATTTGTACGTACGTATATATTTAAACATTATATTTTTATATGTAAAGGATCAGAATAGCCTATACCAGAATTCTGATTATTACACGCATGTGTTCAATCCAAAAAAAAGTTTTGAAACAATTGTAAATTATTGAATCGCACTTAACAATTCTCGATTACCATATATTACTTAAATTAAGCAGATATATATTATATAACACTATTATCAAGCAGAATAAAGACAATAATGGTTAAGGATTAAGTCGGTAAAAAGCGATTTGTCGTGAGCGTGGTGCACTGGCGGTTGTCGCTTCAAAAGTCAAGGGTGGTTTCCTCACTTCCACCTGTCTGGCGTTCCGCTAGAATGACAACTGTTAAATCCGACATATTCTGAAAGATGGCATTTCAATATTACAAAATGAAATATTATATTACTATTTTCACAGTGATACTGTTTTAGAAAACCAGATCTGAGTAATGTTATTAATTTGTTGAAAAGTTAAAGAATATTGGTACCAATATACTTTAACTTAATTTCGAACATACACTTTTAAAGATTTATAACTGATTTGAACTATTCATGAAATGAATTATATTAGAATGTGGTACCTTATGTCATATAATTAAAAAAAACAGAGTTATGTCATGTCCTAAAATTTTAAAGTTATTATAATAATTCGAGAAAATATAATCGGGCCTCCAGAACCTTCAAACGGTAATTCGCCAGAATAAAGATCAAACACGTAGTCAAAGTTGGGGATCAGCTAGCAAACCTGCTTGATACGCACAAATTCTGGGAGTCTTTTAGTGCTAAGGACAACTTTTGGCATCCGTTTTTACGGCCATTGTGCATGAAATATGACTTTATGGCCTACACTACAAAAGATCTCTTGGTCACTCTTTTTGTCTCAAATTCAACTTTAGACGAACAAATGAAGACACCGCCGACCATCCTCTGCCAAGTGAGAGCTAAATGCCAAAGAAAAATCGGCTAAAAATCATCCGACAGTGTATATTTTCAGTGTCATAAGTCAAGTGGGTCGGATGGCATTTCCCCAATGGTGTGACGAACATGTGCCCCTTTTTTTTTAGCGTCTGGAACCCATCATGGGTACACACGGCATTCCAGGGGAGCAAGGCGGTGGTTATGTGAGACTCCTACTCACTAAACCAGACGGTTGCCGTCGCCGTCATAATAGGACACGGCAGGAACGCTTGCGCATACAACCGCTGCACCCCGACGGACACCACGTAGAGGGCACCCTGCAACGAGAGGCCCCCTCCATAGTCGGAAGGCTTGCTAGATCGCGGGAGGGTCCCCTCCCCCCTCCCAAGCACACGTTCGGACCCCACATGAGCGGACAGCCAAGCACGACCCGGCTGGCTAGCAGGGAGGACTACCAATGCACGGCTGCCGCGCAAGACCACCACTCAAAAAGGGAGCGCGACCTCGAACCCGACAGGCCTCTACCGCCGAACACGGTGGTCAACCGAGTCCAGCAAGAAAGAGGCATAAGTCGGGAACCCACTAAGCCGGGACTAACGATCGCCGAGCAAGACCGTGGTGTCACGCTCCACGAAGGATAATCCGGGCACCGTCTGTTGCTTGGAGAAACTATCTCCCGAACCGCTTCTTAGAAAGCGACTCAACAGGAAGAACCCCAAACCGTAATCGCCCCCAAAAATCCCGCAACCGCGAGGCCACCCCAAGGTCAACTCTGCAGTCAGAAAATAACCCGGAATGACCCCGCGGCTGTTCCCCGGAAAAGAGGGCGTGTGCCCTCCCACCGAATTGTCCAGACCCACTTTCCAACGGCTGAGGCCGAAGGAAAGGAGCCCGAGCGCGCCGCCGCAACCGGGCCACCCCTAAGGGCAGACCGCCGCGTACACCCCCCTTGTCAGCCATGAGCCAGACTCGCTCACCTCATGGCTGACAACCCCGCACTGGATATTATCAGACGGCTAACGCGATCCCGTAAGACCGAATTATCGTCCCCCACGGAGCACCGGCCCGTACCGCTTCCAATCCCACCGGACAAGTCCGATTGACCTTGATAACGGACGGTCACACGAGGAGGTTTCCAGCATCGCCCCCCAACGACCATGTGTCCCTGAGTTGACTCCGGCGCTAATGCTTCTGTTTCGCTAAACTTCTGTGTGCTCTGGTTCTTCCGATCCCTAAAAAAGGTGATAGCTTGGACCCAGCTCAACAACTCAGTACCTTCTGCACATCAATGATATGTTTGATATTTTCAACACACATTGTTATGCGGATGAAAACACTGGAGATGCGGTATTTCTCGGCAATTCATTATCTATTTATAGTCTATAATTATATCTAATTATCTACTAATTTACTTAAAGCCTTCGATTTAGTTGCATACTAATATGTACTCGTATATATTGATAGTGTAGTTAGTTATTGTTTATAATAGTATTTTAAATTAATTTATTAAAAGTTCACTGATCCAAGTGACATTCTTCTCTTCTTTCAGCAGACGATGTGTTCGCCTTCATTTACTCAAAAGATTTTAGCAAATTTAGATTACTTGGATCTTTTCATGGCAATGTGCTACGATTACTGTTGAGAATTTTTTTTTTATCACATCTTCATAGTCGTAGTCGTAGTCATAGTCGTAGTTATACTTTTTTTTTGAGAAAAAGTTGACATGAAAGCGCTTTTTGTGTCTTCACGACTCTGCATTACACTTTAATGGGTCCAACACGCTCGGAGCGTCCGCAAAGATCCCAAGTATTCTATGAGAATATAAGATGCCCTAGCTGCTTAGTTGCGTGTTCAGTTTGTCCGTCTACGAATGTGGTATAATACCATTACAAAAAATAATCTAACGATTTAGATAACAATTAAAAATATCGCCCTTTAGAATATAATTGAAGGTGATTGACCTCATAAGTGGGTCAACGAGGTGGCGCGCTGCAGCTTCTAGTGTCGACTTGGTTCCAGGCGCCTTTAAACTACTATACCTCTTAAATAAATATCTCTATTAGTCTCGACGTCAACAATTCAATTTTCGTATCTTCCAAGTTATTAACTAAGCTTTTTTCCTTAAACTGTTCTCTAATCAATTCAATAATAGTATCTTATAGTTTGAAAATACCATATTATTTAAAATAAAATAAGAAATGGTTGTTTTGTAGTTAGTATTTATGTCTTACTGTGTTTAATTATTTGCATAAAGGAACTAAATAAATTGTTATAGACAGGGCACGCCACAGGACACGTTATAGATGCGATCTCAAGGAGATTTAGTTTTGAGCATAATTTTATATTGTTTTTATTCCTTAGCACTTAAGTATAAATCGTATAATAAAAGTAGCGTTCTTCCTATAACATGTCCTTGGCTCGTCTATGATATAAAAAAGTAAATTCGTTATTTTAATGTCGTCGGTTCAGTCAGTGATTATCTCGAATTTTTGTAATAAAAAGTGTGGTAAAAAAATATTGTTTTGGAACACAAGCCATTTGTTTTTAATTCTATCAAATATGTAATATTATAATATTTCATCCAGCAATTATTTTTGTAAATCCGATAATAAAAGTTAAGTTTTAAGTGTCCGTATTCCTTTTCATGAAACATTTTCAACACAATTCAAAAGTCAAGTGTAGTATAAGTAATTGAAATTACATAATATTTCTATTAGAATATCTGTTTCATGAATTGATTGAAAATGACCTTATATAAGCCAAGAAATCTATCACCAGTAATACAAGCAGTAGTACAATTGTCTTGACTGGTGATGATTCTGTGACTGGGGAACCTTTTATAAAAAAATGACTAAAAAATATGTAAAATTCAATAAATTCATAACAGAAACACGGCCCTTAAGAAGGATAAATAACGTTAAATTGGAATTCACCAAATTAACAAGAGTAAACGTTCAAATTATACTCTTTAATTAATTTAAAAAACCTGCTAAGGAACGCTTGTGTGCTAACGGATACTACGGTGTTGCCAAAAATGCCACAAACCTCCCGAGCTGGCTCTAGCTGTGACAATGAAAGAATGAATTGTATAAAACTAACTTATAATAAAATAATTTTGATTTTAAATTAGTTTGAGACTTAGAGAAGATCTTATTTATCGAAATCTCGGTTTAAAAAAATTGCGCTCCATCCATGTATTTGGAAAGTACCTACAGTACAGGGATCCACAGATACTATAAGTTAAGTTAAGTTAGCACACATGAAAATTTAAGTTAGTTTATTTAGGTTTCACTTAACACTTGACAGGTTACTCGCAAAAATTTCATATGGCAAGTTTTCTATAAATTAATAGAAACAGTATTGAGAAACCCGGAAATATCTGAAGTAGTTATTACTTCGTTGTATTTAGGTAAAAAAGACGGTAATGTGATTATCTCAGTAAGTGTATAAGTAGCAACGTCATCAGCTTAACCGATTTGAAGGATATCATGCGATTAATTTCTCATTAGGATTTTGAGCCAATCTTTACATGCTTGTGATCCAATTTCATCTTTACATACTAACCTATATTTTTAATAAAGTGAATTAATGAAATACACCTAGTGTTATAAAATAGCAGTAGATACAAATAATTTATTGTAAATTTTTTTGTTTTTCACTTTTGTTATTGTTTTTTTTTTTTTTATGTAAGAGGAGGGCAAACGAGCTGGCGGGTCACGGATGGACGTGATCACCGCCGCCCATGAACTCTTGCAACATCCGAGGATTTACAAGAGTGTTGCCGGCCTTGTAGGTAGGAATAAACGCCTTTTTTGAAGGTACCCATGTCGTACCGATCTGGAAATACCGCCGAAGGAAGTTCGTTCCACAAGCGAGTGGAACGTGGAAAAAATGTCCTTGAGAACCGCACAGTGGAGGATCGCCACGCATCCAGGTGGTAAGGATGGTATTGGAGGCGATGGCGCGCTGTGCGGTGATGAAATTCGGCGGCAGGCATCAGATGAAATAGTTCTTCGGAACACTCCCCGTTGTATATGCGTTAGAAGACGCACAAAGAAGCCACGTCTCTTCGCAATGCCAAAGAGTCCAGCCGTTCGCCGAGCACCGGGTCCCCGACAATACGAACGGCTCTCCGTTGTACGCGGTCAAATGGTAGAAGCTGATATTGGGGTGATCTGGACCAGAGATGAGAACAGTACTCCATGTGTGGCCGGACCTGCGCCTTATAGAGCGCAAGTCTTTGACCAGGTTTGAAGTACTAACTCGCTCTATTGATCACTCCCAATTTCTACGAGGCCAACTTGGCCTTGTTCTCCAGATGACCAAGAAACTGACAACCGCTCGAAATGTTGAGACCCAGTATTCTGATACTTGGCGAGGCAATGAGGTGAGTGCTCTCGGAGAGCGGTGATACGACAAATGGGGTTTTCTTAGTGGTAAACGCGCAAACTTGCGTCTTCTCGGGATTGAATTGAACGTGTTTCAGTTCACCCCGCTCAGAGACCATCCCCAAGGAAGTCTCTGTAGAAGACACAAGTTTCTTTCGGCACTCATCGACGTTTTCCCGAGTGAGACCTGCACGGCCGGAATATACCGCATAACCCATTGCTGTCATCAGCATAACAATGTATGTTGGAGATATCCAACATATCATTGATATGCAGGAGAAACAGAGTTGGGGATAGCACGCAGCCTTGGGGTACATCAGCGTTCACGGGCTTGGGGTCCGAGCAAAAATCGTCCAGAACGACCTGAATGCTCCGCCCAGTGAGGAAGCTGGTGATCCACTTGCATAAACTCTCGGGAAGCCCATAGGAAGGTAGCTTCGAAAGAAGCCCCTTGTGCCATACACGATCGAAGGCTTTCGCCATATCCAGACTAACTGCCAGACCCTCTCCCTTGCTTTCAATAAGGTCGGAGTACCGAAATGGACGCGTTAGCACTGGAGTCAACTCAGGGGCACACGTTCGTAGCACCAATGGAGAAATGCCATCCGGCCCACTCGACTTATGAACGTCCAAGGAAAATAGAGACTGCCTAATAGTTTTCTGCCGAAAAACTATTTCCGGCATTGAGCGCGGGATGATAGGCGGTGTCTTCCCCTGGTCGTCCAAAGTCGAGTTGGAGGCAAAAAGAGTGCCCAAGAGATTGGTTTTCTCTTTGGCCGTGTGGGCCAGAGAGTCATTCCCCATGTGCAATGGCGGTAGAGACGGCTGACTAAAGTTGCCCAGAGTGGTCTTTGAAAGCGCCCAAAATTTGCGCGTGCCATGCGGGTACTTTGCCAGCTGATCCCCAGTTTGACGATATGCTTGAACTTTGCTCTAGCGATTTGCCGTTTGAAGAATTTGGAGGCACGATTATATTTCCTCTTCAGAACTCTAGAGTTCGGATCCTTAGTGACTAACGCATTGGCCCAAGCTAGATAAGCCTGCCGTTTGCCAGCTGCTGTAGCACTGACAGACGCATCAAACCAAGGCTGCGATCTGCCACCAAGTGGTACCACAGAGCTTGGTACAAATAGTTCCATGCCCTGTAGTATCCCATCAGCTACAGCCGCAGCGCAGCCACTAGGGTCATCGGCAGGGAAACAAATCGGCCCCTATGGGTAGGGTGCAAAAAAGGACTGCATTCCATCCCAATTCGCTGACTTGTAGTGCCAAACGCGTCGAGTCGCAGGTGTTGTGCGAGCCAAACGTTGAATGGGCACTACACTCCGTACCAGACAATGATCAGAGGACCTCAACAGTGACCTGGTATTTTCCGGGATGTGTAGTCAGCAGAAGATCCAACAAAGAGGGCATATGGCTGTCCACGTCTGGTAGACAAGTGTGCGTCTTGACCAATTGGGACAGACCATTTGCCAGAGCAAAGTCAATCACAGATTGCGCCGCGCAGTCGGTGGCACGTGACCCTAACCAATCGGCATGGTGCGCATTGAAGTCCCCAAGGACTACGACTTCAGCGGAGGGAGTCTGTGAAAGCAGATCGTCAATCTTCGCCTGAACATGGCCCAATTCTTCCGAATTCTCTCACTCACCGACGGAACATAACCAAATGAATTTGGTTACTACGCGTCGGTCTTCTGTGAGAGGGTGGTCCTTCCCCGGTCGAGCCAGCCCAATACGAACTGCAGTCGGATAACTACAGCTAGGCTCTACCACCTGAATTATATCCCAAGAAACTTAATTCAAACTTCATGTTATGAAATGCATTGTAGTTATATTTAAAATCACAAATTTATTCAAAGAAAATAATATTTATTATGACTGTGTCGTAAGTAATATATATATTAGATCAACATCGTTGTAAAAACTTTCGTCAAACCGTTTTCGTCTAGAAAATATAATTAAACGTAAAACGAAATCATTCTTTTAATATCTGCACAAGTAAAGTCTTCAATAAACGAAACGTATCACAGTTTCTAGCAAGGCAACCGAACTGTACGACTAACACTAGATAAATGCCCCTTCTTCTCAGCCCCTCTCGATGCCGTGTTTTGTTTATCGTCCATGTTAATGACTATTTTCGACCTATAAGAAACCTATTATTTAACAACACACATTACTTAACCGAGTCCTAAAAATCTGAATCTTGTGTTTCCAAATTAAATCAGAATGGTTATTACCACATATTGGTCGCTCGTTTGCACTTCTCTTAAGTTATAATAATTAATTAAATGCCAGTGAGATTTCACAACATTTGAAACTAACTTTAAACTTCGTTGATTGAATTTTACCTTAAGCTCAGATTGTGTTACCAACTTTCGCTTTCAAAAGAACTTATTCAGCTTCTCATACAGTGAAATAAATACAATGTTTTAAATCGTAACTATAAGTAGTAAGCCTTACTAAGACGATTAAAATAAAAATATTAATTTAATGCATGTCAATGAACATCTAAATAAAAGTAGTTACCAGTACTTTATCATTTTTTTTAACAAAATGCATGTTTAAAAGTAATAATGATCATACTATTTGGTCTTTAAAATGTTCCTTTACACTACTCTTCACTAAAATTCTGAAGCTTAGTACAATGACCACCATTAAACGCAGTTCTTCTAGTTCTCCATATATAAAGAATGTAGTCCTAGTGAAACAACTTATTCGCAATAACTTCAAACGCTTAATCCATTATCATCTCTGATGACGTTAAAAACAGTAAAAATTTTAAAAAAACAGATAATTCGACATCATGTTTTTAAGATGAAATAAGTAACACAAAGACAATCACGCTAAAGTTACAAATTATACCATGTTATTTTATATATTACTTAAAAGTTATATCACCATATTACGATCCTAAAGCTTAGTTCTGTAATTACTTTGCAGTGTTCTGTTTAAAACGTTTTGTACTTTAACGAGAAAACTTTAAACAGAATTTAACCACCGCGAAAAGCTTAATTCCATTTTTTAAAGTTTCATTTATTTCTAGTTCTTTATAAATAAATACTTTTATATTTTTTCTTATAATTGTAATCATTGTTATCACTTACGATAATTTTAAATATAATTAAATAAAAGTGTTACAATCAGCTATCATTTTATGATTACGGATTATTTTTAATATTCAAAATTAAAACTGGCAAACGAAAAGGATTATGAATTCACATAAGTCAATATAAAAGGTATATACCAATATTAAATTCTTAAGACGACAATAACTTCTTAGAGAGTAAGGAGAAAATATAATCTATTTAAATCAACATCATTTGATTGGGGCATAATATAATAAATTATAACATAATATAAAGTTTATAAGAGACCGTATAACCAACTCAACTCAACTCAAAGTCAACTCTGTCTCAAAGTAGATAATCTTAGTATAAATATCTTTATATTGCTTTTTAAAAAGTTTTCTTTAAACCTCATATCAAAATCATGTTTCTAACGACGAAACTCTATATGTATGTTAAATAAATGATGTAAGTACTCATATGGTGTATAAACAGGGATGCCGGCAATGCTTGTATCTTATGTCTGCATTTCTTAAGCTGATCACTCTCGTGACGGCTCATGACGCGTCTGTTTGTGATAGCAATGCTTTACCATTCACGGCTGTAGCTGCTACTTCAATTGTTTATTGTATATAGCATTTGTAATAACTATTCCTCACTAACTTATCCGTTTTATGTTTGTGGAAATTACGTAATAGAAAAATATTATTATATATAATTTAACTAATTTTTAAAGATGAAAGAAAGATTATATAATAATTTAACTAAATTTAAATAATAAATTCGTAAAATACTATTATACATTTTTAGACTTGCTAATGTTAGTAATTTCATTATTATTAAAAACATAATAATTTTATTTTAAATCAACAATAAATTGATTCTTATGAAGAATATTATGATTCTTCATAAAAATAAAGTGATATAATAAACAATAAACAGACTTGCTCAGCGCCTCGTCGTTGTGTTAGCGATCGACTCGACTTGATAGTGAAATGGGTCAAAGAAAATTTAATTATTTGGCGCCGGATGGCGACCTAACCGCTCTGTCCTTCACATTTCACTTTTTGTAGAATCAGCTTTCACCAGTGATTAACTTTTAGTGGTTTTAATATACTTATTACATGTGTATAAAATACAAATCAGTTAAATTAAATCATACTCTCTAATATTTTAACACTAAACCTACCAAGTACCGGTCAAAATGACCGTTCTTAAACTTTTGTAAAACTTACACATTTTTAAACGTTATAATATCGTTATCAAACAACATGACAATTCTTAGAATATGCATATAATATTTTCTTCACTCTTTACTTTTAGTTATTTCCATTATTACCAGCGTTATATAATAAAATAACTTTTAATTACCGTTCAATTTGACCGCGTGCGGTAGGAACAGGTATACAAGAATTGTCGGTAGGTTTAGTGTTAAGAACGAAAGCAATTGTTACAGAACTAGTAAAATAACTAAAATTTAGAAAATATAACTGTAACGTGATATACCCAAAAAATATATTAAGCCAGGAAGAAATCAAGTTATCAATCATGAAACTGTTTACTCCGTTCTTGTATTTGGACGTGTTCAAACAATGTAACTCTAGACCGAGGACAAAAGCGTGCAAGCGACGTGGAACAAGAATTATATATTACTACTAGTTTATGAATATAGATAAGTCCATTTATATTAAACTGTATTATTACTATACTAAAAATTATATATTATTTCAATGATCAGAATATAAGACCAGATTATTTTCTGTAGCTCTTAGTAATAAAAAAATCTTTTTTTCTTCCTCAATATCGATTAGCGGTATATTGAGGTAGACCGTGGACCGGTTAGTTACCCGTTGGTAACCAACCGGTCCACGGTTGAGACGAACCACGGACCACGGGCAGGGGTCGTTACTCTTCCAACTAGTAGAATCCTTAAATCATGTTATGTACGAAATTTTTTATTGTTTTGATTATTGTTTTGAAAATCTTCGAATTGTATTTTATTATTTTGCAAGAAAGATTTTTTTTTGTGTGTAAAGGCTAAATAAAAGACCAATATTTTTATATAGAGTTTATTTTGTATATTATACTGTTGTTTTATCTCTCCTTGTTATAGAACACATTATTTTTACATTTCATATTAAGTTTAGTATTTAAGTTTTATTTTACAAAAAGTTTTATTTACAACCCTTTTAAATATCGATGTACATTTAATCTAATCTTACAATAATTCACGAACTAACACATAGTTTGAGTAAAATGCGTATATTCTGATATTAATAAAATAGATACAAGGAATATATTTAAAATAGTTTGCTATAAGTTACTAAGCATTTGAGCATGACTTGGCACTTAGTTACAGTGATTTAACTACGATCTGTTTTGAAAACGTATTTTCATCTTAAATAAGAACCCAAAGATCATAAATGAATTAAAACACTAGTTTGATTCAGCTTCTACGTCTTCAGTAATACAACTTAAATTAATTTGAAGATATTTAAACTCCGTTCCTTATCTATCTAAAACATTACATCAAAAGAGGACAGTAAGTTTTGCTTATTTAGTCATGTTATATCTAAACACAGTGAGTTTGATAGAAGTGATCAATTATATTTAATTACGGTTATAAGAGTAAGACATTAAACCCAAGTTTTCAAGTCAAATTTTGGTTAAAAATTATTAAATATTTAAGCTCACGGTAAGAAAGAATATGCTTACAATATAATATTCGCTTTAACTATCGCTGGAAAATAACTTTTATAATGACATACAAGATATATCTTACTATGGGACAATGAGATTTACGCGTTACTTTTTACAAATGCCAGTTGCTGGCGTATGTGAGAAGTAAAATATAAGTAAGTAAAATTAATAAAATCAGTCTTTCATATGCTTAAAATGGTATTAAAACTTCCCAATAAGTTTTATTACAAAAAAGAGTGTCGCTAGTAGTATTTACCAAAACATTCTAAATTCTTTATGACATAATTGAACAGTAAGCTTGTCAGCATTGTTAACCATGATATCTTAATTTAATAGTATATTATACATTGGAATTACTTTTAGAAACTATTTCAACTTCGTAAATAAAGATTAAAGTAAAAAAATATATAATCGTTAGTTACGTATACATACTCCAGGAGGATCGCTGACTGGAATTTACTTCCATGTGAACAAAATGTGTTTTGCGTCATCGCGACGGAATGCATACTTGCATTTTAATTAGAATATAAGTTTAATTAATGTAATAATTAAATTCATTATTTTTTGTACTTACATCGAGTAGGTCATACTTTGTATTAGTTAATAAGTTCTTTATTTTAATTAAAGTTAGTTTTAAATCAGTTTTGGTTTTTTTTCGACTCTACGTCTGTAGCTAACGTAATTGGCGCAGTCGGTAGGATACTAGAATAGGGACTGTTAGGTCATCGCTAGTATCCAGAATCTACGGACCAGCTGCAGCAACGGGAGGCGAATCCAAACTTCGATTCACGAGAAGAAACCAGAAATGAAATCTATGTGAGTACATTTGAACCATTCTCGTGTTGCTCTTTCCTAGTAATAATTCCTTTCCAAAATTTATTATCCTAGAGTTTATAATCAACGGGAATCTGCATCGCAGCAGGCCCGTAAGCGTAGTTTAGATAGTAATAGAGATTTAGATAATAACTGTATTTTAAATATGGCTCAAGATCCGGATAACATTTATAAAATCCTTAGGATCGTGCCTGAATTTGACGGGAACCATAATGTTTTAACTAGATTTATTAATATTTGTGACCAAATTGTAACTCAATACTTAAATAATTCGCCCGGTAGTGAATTATCTAATTTGTGCCTATTAAACGGTATTCTTAATAAAATAACCGGCACTGCCGCTGCTACTATTAATTCCAATGGTATTCCCGATAGTTGGCTAGGAATTAGAACATCTTTAATAAATAATTTTTCTGATCAACGGGACGAAACGGCCTTATACAACGACCTCTCATTAGCCGTACAAGGAAATAAGACACCTCAGGAATTTTATAGCCATTGTCAAACGCTATTCAGTACGATAATTACTTATGTTACATTACATGAAACTTTATTAACAACAATTGAGGCTAAACGCGACTTATATAAAAAAGTTACTAAGCAGGCATTTGTACGTGGCTTAAAAGAGCCCTTAGGGTCACGAATTCGGTGCATGCGCCCGGATACTATTGAAAAAGCTCTAGAATACGTTCAAGAGGAATTAAATGTTATCTACTTACAGCAACGTACAGATGGACTGAAACAGCAAACATCCACTAATAAAAACACAATACATGACAGAGTTTTTACACCTCCTCAATCTCAAGGTTATCATCCCTCAACCCCTATCTGGCCAGCCCCTATGTCACATCGACCCATACAACAACCACAACCTTTTAAATTTAACTTCAATCGAAATCAACCCCAGTATAATATGCCCATGCGTTCTAGAACTCAACAAATGTTCAGCGCACCCCTACCTAATTATAACCCACACAGTAATGTTTTCCGCTTACCACCTAGGAATAATTTTAATCAAAATCCCATGCCCAAGCCTATGAGTGGTGTTCAAAGTTTTATTCCCAAGCCCTTACCTCATACCTTAATGACTGGACATGACTGGCGTAAATCTGGTAATCCGCCACCGACAAATTACTTAAAAGCTCGTGAGATGAACATGAATGAATGTTTATCTTATGATAATTTGGAATACAATTATCCTGACTATTATTACCAACCAGACTATAATAATTATACTGAACAAGAATACTATGACAGTTATTATAATCCAGACCCTTATATTAATAATACTATCACTTATGAAATGAATAACGACGAAATAGTTAAAGAAAGTGAACCCCTATCAGATCCTAGTTGTACAAATCAGGATTTTCGTTTAGACCTAAAATCACCAAAACCAAGATAGAGTTAAATTTACAGACACAAAGACAACTTCCATATATTCAAATAAAAAATCCCCAACTTAAACTTTTAATAGACACTGGTGCAAACCAATCATTCATTAGTCCCAATGCTGTTGAAAAATATTTCTCTAATTTTCCTTTAAATTACGACCCTTTTGAAGTTACGAATGTACATACAACAAGTAGAAACGAATATTCTATAACATTACCTTGTTTTAAAGAATTTACAGACCCAGAGAATATTAAACTCTTTATCTATAAGTTCCACGACTATTTTGACGGACTAATAGGATTAGATTTATTAACGAAATGGGAAGCAAAAATTGATTTAAAGGACAGAAATCTATTAACTCGTACAGGCTCAAATCCTATTAGGATGTATAACTCTTGTAACCTAAATTTTTACGAGGATATAATACCGGCTAGAACCTCAAAATTAATTCGTATCCCCATAAACTCTCAGAACGGAGAAGTTTTTATTAAGGAACAATTAATTGGCAATTGTATTTTACACGAATGTTTAACTAACGTGACTTGTAACCGTGGATACGTAGAAGTTGAGAATCCGACACCAAATGACGTAATACTATCGCTAGACCGACTGACTAATGCCGACTTATTTAATATTGAGTACGAATGCACTCAATATAAGACACGCGGACAGGACGTCACATCACGATTACGAACTAATCATTTAAATAACGAAGAAAAAGCCAACCTTTTACAACTTTGTTCCAAATATTCTGACGTTTTTTATATTGAAGGCGAATATTTGACGTTTACCAACAAAATTAAACACCGTATTAAGACCACCGACGAGGTCCCTGTACATAGTAAAAGTTATCGTTACCCCTTTGTACATCGACAAGAGGTTAGGGACCAAATAGCGAAAATGTTGGAACAAGGTATTATAAGACCATCCGATTCTGCTTGGAGTTCACCGATCTGGGTCGTGCCGAAAAAGATCGACGCTTCAGGTAAGCAAAAATGGCGTTTAGTTGTTGACTATCGTAAGTTAAATGAAAAGACTATAGACGACAAGTACCCAATCCCTAACATTAACGACGTACTTGACAAATTAGGGAAGTGTCACTACTTTACAACCCTCGACTTAGCAAGTGGATTTTACCAAGTAGAAATGGACCCACAGGACATTTGTAAGACAGGATTCAATGTAGAGCATGGCCATTTTGAATTCCTCCGTATGCCCATGGGACTTAAAAATTCACCATCGACTTTCCAAAGAGTTATGGACAATGTTCTACGAGGCTTACAAAACGAAATATGCCTTGTGTATTTAGATGATATAATAGTTTTTAGCACATCCCTGCAAGAACACATCAACAATCTAGAAAAAGTATTCCAAAGACTTCGTGAATCCAATTTTAAAATTCAATTAGATAAATCCGAATTTTTAAAACTTGAAACATCTTACCTTGGACATATAATTAGTAAAGACGGTATAAAACCAAACCCTGACAAAATTTCAGCCATTAAAAAATATCCTATTCCCCAGACAGCTAAACAAATAAAACAATTTTTAGGCCTTCTCGGTTATTACCGAAAATTTATTCCAGATTTTGCCCGCATAACTAAACCTTTGACTCAATGTTTAAAAAAAGGTAAAAAGATTACATTCGATAATGAATATACCTCTTGTTTTGAGAAATGTAAGACCCTTTTAACCAACGACCCCATTTTACAATATCCAGATTTTACTAAAGAATTTAATTTGACAACTGATGCTTCAAATTTAGCTATTGGAGCCATTTTATCCCAAGGTCCAATAGGATCTGACCGACCAGTATGTTATGCATCCCGTACCCTAAATGACAGTGAGATTAATTACAGCACAATCGAAAAGGAACTTTTAGCCATAGTATGGGCTACAAAATATTTTAGACCATACCTATTCGGACGAAAATTTAAAATACTGACAGACCATAAACCTTTACAGTGGTTAATGAATATGAAAGAACCAAGTTCTCGACTCACTAGATGGCGACTTGGACTAAGCGAATATGACTTTACAGTAGTATATAAAAAAGGTAAAATGAACACTAACGCAGATGCCCTATCGAGAGTTGAAATCCATAATGACGAAACTAAGACCCTTATTGAAGAAATTGACGAATTGAACTCTTTACTAGGAAACCCCTCTGAACATGTACCACCTATAACAAATTCTTCAACTGACACCGTACATACAGACAAAGAGAACCCTATATTAAATATACCAATTACTGACGACCCTCTCAATAGATTTACTAGACAACTATGTTTCACAGTCGTTAGTGATACTAAACGAAAAACGACAGTTACTAAGCCATTCGACACCCATACACGAACTTCTATACAAGTGTTAGAATCCAAATTAGAGGAAGATGTAGTTAATGCCATAAAAGAATACGTGAACCCTAAAATTAAAACCGGTATTCTCATAAATCCACCCCTTGCAATGTATTCAATAATTCCCATTATTCAAGATAAATTTAAAAGTTCTGCTATGAATCTTGTTTTAGTAAAATTCGAAAATGAAAATGTAAAAGAATATCTACAACAACAAGAAATTATTAGTCATTATCATAATGGAAAAACAAACCACCGCGGAATAAATGAATGCTATTTAGCGTTATCCCGAAAATACTATTGGCCAAAAATGAAGGAACAAATTTCAAAATTTATTAATGAATGTACGTTATGTGGTATGGCTAAATATGACAGAAATCCTATTAGACCCCAATTTAACATTGTACCGCCAGCTAACAAACCCTTTGAAATTATCCATATAGATTTACTGACTATACATAGTGAAAAGTATATAACTTTTATAGACGTCTTCACAAAGTATGGTCAAGCGTATCATTTACGAGATGGAACAGCTGTTAGTATCATACAGGCATTATTAAAATATTTTACCCATCATGGTGTACCCCTAACTATAATAACCGATAACGGAACGGAATTCACAAATCAATTATTTTCAGAATTTACAAGATTACACAAAATTAACCACCATAAAATTTTAGCTCACTCACCTAACGACAATGGAAACATCGAGCGTTTTCACTCAACGATATTAGATCATTATCGACTCTTAAAACTACAAAACACAGACGAACCTCTTATCAATCTTATGCCATATGCCCTCATAGCTTATAATAGTACAATACACAGCTTTACTAGATGTAGGCCTTTTGATCTATTAAATGGACACTTTGACCCACGAAACTGTCATGATTTGGACTTTACTCAACATTTTTTACAGCAATACATGATAAATCATAAAGAAAGCATGCAAAAAGTATACGAAATTATTAATAGCACTTCCTTGGAAAAGCGTGCTGCTTTGATAAATAATAGAAATAAAAATCGCGAACCAGAAATTGTATATGCACCCGAACAACAAATTTTTATTAGGAACCCTCTGGCAAGCCGTCAAAAAACCGCACCTAGATATACTCAAGACAAAGTTATAGCTGACCTACCAATCCATATATATACTTCCAAAAAACGTGGTCCTGTAGCTAAATCCCGATTGAAACGAGTACCTAAAGGATCCAACTTGTTACAGGATAATACTAGTTCTGCTGACAATCCACGTGACGAACCCCCTAGAGATAAAACTTGAAAGCTTGGATGATGGACCTGGACTATTACCATACAAACTTGGACTGATCAGACTTACGACTCATTACCATACTTTTCTACAATACATCAAACTCGACTCCATAGAAGATAAAATAGAACTTTTAATGACTCAATTAAATAATCTCAAAACTCTTTTTAGTAATGAAACATATTTACTCTTTGAACTGCAAATAAATTATCTTACTGAAAAGCTTTTCAAAGTTTCAAATCAATTAGGATCTTTTGAACCAAATCGTGTTAAAAGAGGTCTTGTAGATGGTTTTGGTTCTGTTATAAAGTATATAACAGGAAATATAGATTATAAAGATGCGTTAAGATATAATAATGCAATAAAAATGTTAGAAAATAATAAAAATAAGATAGCTTCCGAGTTTAACAATTACATAAGTTTAAATAAAGAATGGATGGCAAAACAAAGTGAAGTAATAAATCAATTAGTTAAAAATCAAGTCAAAATTAACAATACTTTGCAGATTATTCTAAAAGCAAGTGCAGATAAGGATAATTCTTATTGAAATATGTAAAATTTGCCCAACTTTTAGTAATCATTGGAGAAAATATAGAAGACCTTATGTCTGAATTAATAAAAATAGAGAATATTTTAGCTTTTACTCATAGTTCAAGTATGCATCATTCTATGATAGAGATAAGTACTTTAAAATTAATGATAGAAAAATTAAGGAAAATTTATATTAAGGATCAAATTATAGATTTAGAATTGAGAGAATACTATAGTATTATAAAGCCGGCATGCTATTATACAGAAAAGCAAATAGTAATAGTTTTTAAATTTCCAATAGTCTCTGCAGATATCTATAATCTCTATAAACTCTCTATTGTTCCTAATAAAATCCAAAATGTCCTCATACCCCCGTATCCTTTCATTGCAATTAACGAGAATTCGTTCTTGTACATGGAGGCAGAATGCCCGAAGCTTAAAAACTGGTACATTTGTGAAATGGAAGTGAATCAACGTATTCATACAGAACCTGACTGCGTGCAGCAGCTTATTTCTCATCAAGTCCTGAAGGAATACTGCAAGCATACAACAGTTACCCTAGCAAAAGAAGCAATGGAAAAACTAGATGATCAACATTATGTATTTTCTTTCCCTCGTGTCACCAAAGTGCAACTATCCTGTGAAAAAGAAGAATTTACATCACTCCAGGGTAGCTTCTTAATTATCATCCCCGTGAAATGCTACTTAAAAACCGCCGAATTCACCATTCTGAATAATAGTGATGAAACAAAAGGACAACCATTAAAATTGATGCAAATACCATTTAATCCTACGAATCATATTGAGATTCCTACTCATCTCAACCTAAATTCGATAAACTTACAAGAACTTCATGGTATTCAAGATAAAATAATCAAAGAAAACCCCTTACAACTAGAGAAATTTAATCGTCATACAATCTACCATACTACAATACCGTTTTACGTCTTCATATTGAGTGCAAGTGCACTTATAATTGTGTTTGGATATCATCGCTACAAGCTACGAAAAACCAAGGAACCTAACAAAATTACTACTTCATCTACTTCAAATGACAATATTGGTGAGCAATTGGAAGAAGAAGGGACGCCAACACACAGTAAGAAGATGCCAGCAACATTTTATCTCAACGTTCTAAAATAGTTGCTGATCTGAGGATGGAGGAGTTACGTATACATACTCCAGGAGGATCGCTGACTGGAATTTAATTCCATGTGAACAAAATGTGTTTTGCGTCATCGCGACGGAATGCATACTTGCATTTTAATTAGAATATAAGTTTAATTAATGTAATAATTAAATTCATTATTTTTTGAACTTACATCGAGTAGGTCATACTTTGTATTAGTTAATAAGTTCTTTATTTTAATTAAAGTTAGTTTTAAATCAGTTTTGTTTTTTTTTCGACTCTACGTCTGAAGCTAACGTAATTCGTTTCATAACAAAACAAATACAAACTAAAAATAAAAAATATATCAGTACCATTACACTGTTGATGATTTTAGCTCGGGATTTAATTTATGAGGCTTTAACTTACTTAGGTGATGCATTTATAAGACTCCTCAGTGGGGCAAATAAAGTTATCGCGCCAGTAAATTTTAGTACCCTGTCCCATCCTCATTTCATGTAAGTTGTCGGAAAATATTTTACCGTCCTGTAACAAGGATACTCGTGAAAAAAATTACAATACGCGAGTTTGAAGAATGATCAGATATATTATAAAAACACTTATTTATAGAAAAACTTGTGAACAGCAGAAATGAAAATTTTTAAAATAATCTTGATGAAATGAAAATTTTTAAAATAATCTTTAAGGAGACTTACTTACTTTAAGGAGACTTACTTAATTTAAAGAGACTTACTTTAAGGAGACTTACTTTAAGGAGACTAGGAGGCAATATAATATGTAATTACGATTATTTTGTACGTTGTTTATACACCTTTGGTCTCTGATAAGTTTGAGAATATTATAAACATAGTACTGGAGTGATAAATTATGCCAGTCATCTTTTATACTACATTATCCTTTGCTAATGAAGATATAAATTAATAATAACTTAAAAGAGCATTCATGAAGATGACAAATCACTTCTATGCTAGAAATACTGAGAATTTATAACAAAACTTGTCTAGATATATAAATTATTTTATTGATTCTTTAAAACTGTGTAAGTATTATATAATAATAATCAACTTTTACAAGTACAATAGTTACGATTTTCTTTAAAAATAAGCAATGCTCTCACCAATATCCTTAGAGGTAGAAATGAAACGACGTTATAAGACAGAAGGAGAACGTCGCCCTTTCCCTGATTTCTGAGTGGAGGCTGATAAAGCTCAACAATTCTCCTAAAGATATTCTTGTGAAGATGGTATTAACGTTGCTTAAGATTTATGTTAATCTTGATCAAGAATCATAAAATCCAAGGATTATATTATACGTCTGCTTATTATATTTTCTTCAAGATAAATAAATGTATCTACGTATAATTAACATTTAAATAATTATATTTAAATGTATTGTTAATAATCCTAAAAAGCTTTCAGATTAAGACAAGACAAGGGATGATTCTTTAGCTGTTTTATGATATTATGTTAGACGTTGCTGACGTTAAAGAACCCATTGCTATTGACCAATTATTAAGATTAAGACCACATAGCATTTGCTTTTTAATATTTGTTAAAATGTTTTCGAAGACACTAAAATACTTATTACATTTTTGAAAAACGCACTAGGATATATGTTAACACATCACAAGTTATTTTTTGTAGAATATTTTTGGGCTTAATATCTTTCAGGTATGCAAAGTACGAGTAAACCAACACATCTGTACTAATTTTCCTAGATATATCTAATTTGTTTATATTAAATAAACATACACATACACACAACACGTCGCAGTGATATAACGAAATTATATTTTATGGTATGATTATCATAAATCTTTTTTTAAATAGTTTGAATAATACGTACATACATACATACTCCGCCTTACAACTGATTTTAGAATTAGTAATTCTTGACAATCGTCTGATTTTCCTTTTCTAATAGTAATAGGATTTATTTTCAATGATTTTTTTCATTAGTAGTCCAGGATTAACATTATAATTATTTTAAAAAAATACCTAATTAGCAAGAGATATTAATAGTCATTGCGATTTTATTCCGATTACTTTCAAAGCCACTTCAACCTATTTTCATCCGTTATATATTATAATTAGTGCAGTCAGGGGTCCGCGTTCGATTGACCGGGTCGCGGATTAATGACGCACCTGCCGTAAAAGGCTTGGGACACACAGTAGCGCTATTCGCCACCTTTCGAGCGTTGGTAGTCCGTCCCTGTTGAGTGAGATGTAGTGTTTGATTCATACATGTGTTTGAGACTGTAACGTTATAAAGCCGTCATGGCTGTCATTACAGACATTAATCTCTTTATAAGATTCGCCTCTTCCAGGCAGGGTTCTAATAATATTAAAATTCTTTCAAAGTTGCGGTGTGAATAGTCTTTTAATATGTTGGCTCTTCAACTGTTTCAACTGTTACGACGGTTGATATAATAATATCTCCAAAATGTTTTAAATGATCTTTTAATTTCCAGATATGTTCCTCGAAGGTAGTTGGGTGAATGACTTCTCTTTTTTTTTCTATCCTAATAGTCCTACTGGACATGACAGCGTCACCGGGGGAGTTGGCGGGTGTGGAAACCCACCTTTGAAAAGGGGTCTCGGGGACCCCGGAGAACATACGTCCTGGGGGCGCTTCTTGTGAGGCTCGAACCAAAGTTCAGGAAGCCGTTGATGGGGAAGTGAAGGTTGGATTATGTTTAGGAATTGACTCTTGCGTCCTCCGATGATAGAACGCCGAAGCGATGTGCTTAGGTGGAGTCCACGACTTGGCTGGCGATGATGCTGTGTGCGTGTATGTGTTGTAGAGTGTGTTCTACCGCTTCACGTCTGGTTTCCTAACGTGATCGCTTCATAGGAAGGTTACCGACTTGGCTTGGGCTTTTTGACTTTAAGAGTTTTACGAAACACGTACCCTTTGGCCGTAAACAATAGTGGGTTCAGGTATCTCACAGCATTGTCATAGTAGTTTTTGGAAAGCCGCTTCAAATACTGTATAATCGTTGGAAGTTTCTACTCAATACTGTGCATGAACCAAGGCACCCCAGTGGCTAGCCGCGTGATTTTGTTCTGAAGCACCTGAAGGACCTTCAGATTCGCGTGAGCCAAGTCAACGCTTACATAGGACATAACGGTGCGTATGTAGGCTTTGTAAAGGTAACTATGACCTCATTTCTAAGGAACATTTTAGTCCGCTTACCTAACAGGGGTAAAGATCCCGTAAAATGAAAGCACCCCTGTTACGAACGGCCTTGATATGTAGGCAAAAGTGTAACTATTTATCCGACGTCACGTCTAGGTATTTGGCCTTGTCTTTTTATATACGGTAAGGTCTCGTTGAATGCGGTGGGTACGTTGTACAGGAAAGTGCATATAAAAATATTCGCATTAAATACTTGGCTAGAAAATTAAAAAAAAAATCTAGAATCACAAAACCTATTAGGTCTATTTTAATGGAATGACCAGTATTGCAATTAAGATGTGTTGGCTGGCTGTTACTTAACATTAAACATGTATCCTCATCATCCATCTAGCTTACACTACCTCATCAATCACATCTTTAGAAATGGTGACTAACGAAATCTGGTATAAAAAAAATGGCGCATGTAATTGATTGCTCAGATCCCTTAAATAATTTGTATTCATTTATATTTGCTCTGGCCGTGTATCAGGTTTTATGAATATTGTAACGTTGATTTACAGGTAAATATGAGGATAAAAATATATTTAGTTGTATAAAATTAGTGATGGTAATATTTTTTTATTTATGGAGGTCTCTTGTTGGTTTTGTTGGGGTTTGAGGTTTAATATATCAAACAGTTTTTTGACAACCGTGAACATCTATTTTTCAAACTTTTGTTTTTACTGTGTAACTTATTAAACATCACAATCAGGATTTTGATGTTATTTGTATACGCAAAACTATTTCTTTAATATTTTGTTTTCCTTTTGTATTATTAAGTAAAATTATGCAATTACTCTAAATTGGAGATGTCGTAACTTCACTTAATTCAGTCTAAAACTATGTCCAATTAATTTCCATAATCTGTATGTAACGTTTTTTTTGTCTTTACGTTAACCTCTTCTTCTTCTAATGATATCATGCTTGTCATCTCATCTATTTCTGTATCTAATATGTCTGAATCATTATTTCTTAAATATGTAATTTTCCTGAATTCTGGTTTTTACGCTTCACTGGTGCATGGAGGGGGAATTCGTTTAATTCCTTTTGTTATATATGGCACTTATAGTGTATCTAGTGTGGGTGGGGTAAGGAGTTGGTATTTTATCAGGTATTAAATCATCATTTATTTGAAAGGTTTTATTATTTTCTTCAATTGTCTGTGTATCTTCTATATAGGGCAAGGGATCTGATGCATTTTTTGACTAGGTGACCCATATTGTAATGTGTCGTTAGATATTTGTGTTCTTCAAACTTGTATTGGTTCTGATAACCTCTTTTGATCTTCAAGTGTGACATACAAATGTCTTCTACACCTTATATGTGAAAATGCTATCTTCAAGGATTGGTGATATCATTTAAATTTTTAATTCTTGAAACTTTTGTTCAACGGAGTTAAGTATGATAGGACAAACATTCGTCAGCACAATTCTTTTATTTCTCGTAATTAGGGATCTCGTTCATGTTAAATTGCATGATCGCATGATTAATATTCTAACGGCGAGTGACGATGAGTACAGAGCCAGAGAGAGCCAGAAAAATTTATAAAACATAACATGAATTTTAACAACATTTTTTCATTCTATCTGCATTATTTTCGTTTGTGACTGGAATACATTCCAGCATTTCTACTCTATTTTATTACAAACAAATGTATACTGTCTTAAGTTTAGAAAAACCTAACCCTTGTCCAGGATTTTATCTTCATTAACACTTTATCTAATAATTTCTTATTACAAAAACGCAATCTCAGCATGTGGTGATTTCAGTCATACAGACATATATAATAAAATAATCCTTAAATTTGAAGATTTAAGGATCATTTTGCGGTCATAGGACCTGTAGTAGCATGTTTTGTGTACTTAATTATTCAAGAAACGAGGGACAACGATGCGACACGCTGTAGAAAATTACTGAAAAAAAACTACAGATTTACATTTGGTCTACAGAGTATCTTTTTGTCGAGATTATTATTATCGTATTTTATTTTAAGTGATATCCTTACTTAAAGTCTGAATGTTTTTGTACGATGACTTTTAAGAAATAATTCTATTTTAAGCATCTACGATGATTGAATAAATATTTAATCTGCACTTCACAATATGTTATCATTATTATGCTTTAACAGTATTATATTTACGTTCGAGACCATAGAATCAAATATATTTAAGTTTTCTCAAATGTATGAGAATTGTAAAGTAGAAATGAAATTGTATTGGGAATTCTCTCAAATAATTTAAATTAAATTAATTAATTTAGAGTTTCATAGCAGTTGGTAGAGAGACGACACAAAAGACTGAAAAAATACTGAGATGAAGATTATTTATACAATTTTAATAACACCACATTGTATGAGAAACGCATTTCTATTTTTATTAATTGGTCGCATGGCTGGCTTAGGTTAAATTAGAGTTTAAGGCCGAGTTAGTGTCATATTTTTTAACATTTTACGAGCACAATTTTAATATATTGTTGACTTAAGATTTTTTACGTTGTATAAAAATATTCTCTTCAATTAAATATTTATATGAGCGATAAAAATACGTCTATAACTATCCCGCCTCAGGTTCTAATAATACACGTTGGAGAGTTGCAAAATCTGACGCTGAAGTTAAAAAACATTTGTATTTCGAAAATTTAATGATATTGATTGTCTTAGTAAAACCAGTGGTAACAGATTACGGCCTTGGTTTGACACGTATCTCAGAGTTGCAACAGGTAGCAAACAGCAGGCCTATCAAAGCGACGTGTCAATTACTAAGGTTCCTATCTCTAGAGTTCTGAAGAGGAAATGTAACCCTACCTTCAGATTCTTCAAACAGCAAAGTTGTTTCAGCAAAGTTCAAGAAAGTCATCAAAATTGGAGATCAATTGGGAAAGCACGTTTACATCAAAACGCACTCAATAGGCGCTTAATAATAAATAATAAAGCTACCCTTGGTAACTTTAGCTAGCCATACCTACGGGGATTGAACATGGGGAATTACTATCTAGGTGCCGGTGCATTCGGTGGTCGTGTCTCGAGTTTTTTTTATAAAAACAACATACTATAAATATTATATTAATCTTTATGTTGTTTCTGGATCTGTTACAGTGTATTTATATTTTATTTATTTAAAAACCTGCTTCACTTATCATAACACCTTATAACTAATATTAAAAATATATCTCCCGACTTTATGCTTATATTCTGAGCAGAAGCAAAATAGAATTATCTTGGATTGCGAAAGCATTGCAATGAAATGTAAATAGCAAGTATACAATGTTTGGATTCCATTTTATAAATCAAATATAAACAAAACCGCACTTTTATGTATAGATAGTTAGTTTTGTACTGTAAACAGTATGCTTGTAAAATTTTGGTTTACAAGCATACTATATCTTATCCTTAGGTTATATATTGTTAAAAAAATTAAAAATATTATTCTAGTCTAGCAGATTACCTTTTATTTTGATATTATCAATTTAAGGTTTCAATAATACATTGTTTGATTAGTATCTTTTTTTTTGTGATCCACTGGTTGCAAAGAGATGATTTTTCGGATTTTCTGGTACGGAAGAAAAAGTGCTACAAGTAAATAATTTGTTTCTACAAAATAGGATAATCTCATATGAAGTTTTCACCACAAACTGCAGGCTAGAGAGGTAAGCGTTCATAATATTCTATACAACCACTTTGCGAGCGAACCTTAGCGACGAGTACTCCTCATCTGCAAAGCAGGTGCGTGAAGAATCTTATCAAGATATGATTAAGAAATTTGAAGCAGGTTCTTCCCGTCGTGCTTACTATATCATAACAGGGGATGAATATTAGATTTATCAATATAATCTAAAAACAACGTGCACAGAGTCTGACTGTTTTAAAAAGAACCAATACCTAAAAATAAATAAAATATATTAAAACGCCTAAAAAGCATCCTATACTCTTGACATATTTTTAAAATATTGTTTTGGATTTTGTGACGAACCTAACACGTTGTCATTGCTGTTTTCAAATCATATTTCATCTATAGATTCCGACTCGTTACTGTCATATTATACGTATTATAATTGAAATAATTCAAATAAAAAAAGTTGAAGTTTACTTTTTACCCAAAAAATCAAAAAAATATATTATATAAAATGTTTCAAATATTATATCACACCAATTCAATCGTTGAATTAATCAGTTGAACGAGTGAGAACTAATTGAAACTTAACATTAAATGTTAATTATATCCAGATGATTTTAATGGTTTATTTTTATCTCATTTTAATATATTAGACGGTTATAATTTTGCAATTTTTGCCGTCTTATAATGAATGTCTTGTATTTTTGTTATTTCCATTAAATTATTGTATACACCGACCCTGCATTCACAATTCGCTGATAAATTATGAATTATTATTCAAGGGATATCCTTTTTATATCAGGAAAATATAGCAGTATTTTATTTTTACGATTGATTTTGGCTTGTTTGTTTTCTAAAAGTATTCTTTTTTTTACAATTATCTCTTGCTTGTTTTATCCTGAGTGCGGCACTGGCAATTTTGAACATAAAACATAAGCTTTTGTATAATGCGTAAGAAGAAACAGATAAATAAAATATATAAAAAAAACATAACTAAACTGTAAAACACTTTTAAAAAGTTTACACAACTATTTTTATGGTTTGTTATTATTATTTCAAATTATTTTTTATTTACAATTCTTGCCTCATAATTATTACATTTATTTATTTATTCCTTTTCCACTTTGAATCATTGATCAGTATCTGTGTACATCAAACAGGAGTGGCAGGAGGGCCTATTTTGATACGATACTTATCAAAATAAGCCCTTGACTAAATAAACTCTTCAACTAAAAATAAGGCTACTACGGTTCCAAATTCCTGCCATTTAAATATTTGTTCACTTGGAATATAATTTACTAGAATAATATCTTTATTTATCATCGCTCATTATAAATCCACAATACTCACATTTATATATTCATAGAATATGCATATATTACACATCATATTTTAAAATAATATGAAGTAATTTCGCTGCTACATTGACCACTTGCACAGACGACGTTACATTACAACTAAGTTAGATAATAATAGGAAAAAACAAAATAAAGAGCACACGGAGATTACCGGCCTGGCTGATTTAAGCATTTGTTTTATTGTACATTTCAGTACGACATTTTCGCAGTCGTACAATTTTTTTACTCTCAATCTGCACAATAGCGAGCGAAATATTGGAATAAAACCTAAACAGATAACATAAATGTACCATAAATACTAATTCATTAAAATGTACCATGAAGAGAAGTGAAGACAGAGATTGTAATATGAATATCTGAGTATTTTGTGGTGAGCTTGTGAACCCGGCGGGCGGAGAGTTTCTTAATGGTGTCTCGGTAAGACAAAGGAAAAAGTGAAAGATTAATGCGAGGTTTAATAATTCAACGTAAGAATTATTTATGATTTAAAGCATTCTTTCTACTTTTAGATTCTACTTTTATTATTTATATAATGCGGAGCTTCACATTATTTACGTACAAAGAAATAAATATTTAATTTGGGATCACATCTTTAATTCTCCTTGTAATGCTAGTGGACAAGTAATAGGAACGACGTTTCGGATAGAATAGACAGATTAAGTAAGTATAAGACCTACATAGACTTCCAAAGAGTAGTAATATTAAAACTTTCCTAACAGCTTATTATGGGTGCGTATTAACATTACTTAGATATATTTTTATGGTTTCTGAATATATATAAATAAAATATATATAAATAGGTTTGGATTTCAAAAGATTGTCGAAATAGTAAAAAATATAATATAATATATATATATATATAGCAAAGTTAAAAATATTAATAAGACTCTATGTTCAATATACATATGATAATTTAATATGTACATTATACATACTATATGTTCTTTAGTCTTCTATGGTATACAATGTAAAGTTGCTTTGATAAAATGGTAGTGAAACTATTTCTTCATAATAATAATTATCAAAAATATTTGTAGAAATATATGTATATAAAATTTTACAATATAATAATATATAATTCATATATGATATAATATTTTATTATTTTTAATTACCGAAGATTAAAAGGCAATATTTAGAACTATGAGAACTGGTATGTGAAAAAAAATGACAACAATTGATTACAAAATTAAATATTAATAAAATTACTAAAGATTTATAAAACTAAAAATATTATACTCGTATAAACCCAAATTGAATTACAACCGGTGTTTGTTTTTCAATGACGAGTAAACAGAACAAACAACGCAACAATCTAATTTGTTTTAAGTTATTTTAGCTATATTTTATTATGCGCCTTACTATTCACATGTGTAGTAATATGATGTTTATTTTTTATTGTTCTATTAAAGCAAATTAATCTTAATCTGATTTCTTAATTAAAGTTCCTATTATAATTTATCTTATAGTCAATTTCGAAAGAATAAATTTAATAATAAATAATAGTAAAAATCTCTCTTAATATCCCTTTCTTCTAATTTTAAATTATGAGAGGGGAATGACTACTTACTATTCGTTTGTATATGAGCTTTGAAAAAATAACTTTTGAAACTTTACCATATTTGTCTCTCTATGAAAACGTGGGGATAATAAACCTTGCTTTGACAATGAAAGTTATACAAATTTAGAAAATTGTTGTATTATATTTGAAAAATAAACCATAATTGTTAAGTGTATGATTGGATTGAAACAAAAATGGATCAATTGATTGATTAGAAATTTATATAAATCATATTTGCTGTATTTAATCCGCGTATTAGAGGACTAAACACATCGGCAGCAGCGAGCCGTTATCACAAATTTATTTCTTAAAAAAACATAAATTATTATTAAAATGGGTTTCTTATGTCTTAAGTTTTGTACAAGTTTTTTATTGTAAATCGTTCTTATAGTGATCTATAAGGATCTGGACTAAGAATGTAGACTATCATAGCACAACTAAACTATCATAGATACAAAAGGGTCTCCATAGCAAAAGTTAGTCGGCCTTATGAACACTATCTGTTGATATATTGAAATTGAAGATATGCTGTACTTGATGAGGAGCCCTAGAGCACCTAACTATCTGCGAAATTAAAAAGCATTAACTTAAGTATCATAAAATAGAATAATAAAATGACGTGTAGCGTATAAATACTTCACTTAGTAAATAAGGTTAAGGTTTTTAAACTCTGCCATAAATACATTCTATTTAATTATTATAAAACTCGAAACTGGTTTAGTTACGGTTGCTATACAACCTTTATTTATAATCAAAATATCGAAACCTTTGAGGAAAGCCCTTGAGGAAGTCCGCAGCTGAAGCGCAAGAAATGTAACAATTAATATTAACAAACATTTTATTGCAGCTATATCAATATAACATTTTTGACTTGGCAAACACACCCCTTTATACCTGTGTTGTTTATTGTGACCGCGTCCACATGCTGTGGACATATTGCGGTTATTGGGGTTTGTCGTTTGGGTTTGTTTATTTTTAATACGTTACATTTGTACAAACCTAATGATGTTGTAAACTACTTAGCTAACTAGTCAGGTAGATAACATAATATTTAAATATTTACAAATAATTATTTACAATTTTTAATAATTTTAATTGAGTAAAAAATAAATGAAACGCCACGTCAATACCTTGGTTTGTAAATTGTTACTTTAATATCTTTTGTATTTAACGACAAATTTTAAAATCCTTTCAGATTCTTTTTGGTCGAGTGTATTAACAATGTGTATGTTATTTTGGAACTTCAATTATTTCTTCAATCATATTAATAAAGTAGATAAAAATCCTTATATATATATATATATATATATATATAGGGATTTTTATCTACTTTCTAGGGTTATATAAGGATTATATATATATATATATATATATATATATATCTCGCTTACATATATATATATATAAGCGATTTATCCACTCACTGACTCATGACGAAGTCTCCGAAACTATGTTTAAGATTAACATAAAATTTTACATAGTTATTTTTTTTGGAACGTAGAAGTCTACTAAAAACGAATTTTACGGAATTCCTATCAGAACGGATTTCAACTTTTTGCATTTCGCCAAGTTTGAAACCTGTAGGAGCCATACACTTAACGCCAACAGTTACCATGACAATGGCAACCAGAGTAAAGATGAGGTTGGGGATGCAAAAAGTAGAAAATTGAAAATGTTGGTATAGACTGCATGACATGTTCTTGTAGATACATACGCTGGTGCAGGGTTACCTAACATTTTAAAGCGTGTAGACAGCATATGTATATTCCGGCGAAGGCGAATCACGAGACATTTAAGTAGGCGTAAGAAATCAGAGATATGTTTGAATTTACGCAGGCCGTGTATAAAAGTTATGCACAAATTTTGAAGGCGTTCTAATTTGTATAGTAGTTCTTTCGTAGCGTCTAAACTGCAATTGGTAGCATAGTCGATAAGAGGTAAAAGTAATGATTGAGGCCAAGAAATTTTTTGTATTAAATAAGACAAAGCCTAAGTTGATTACTATTGTCCATTTTAAAATTTAAAAGGCTGAGGGGCAAGGAATTTTAAGTGCAAATCTTTTTTAAAAAATGAAGCATTGGTTTATTGTGCATTACAGAGCGATGGTTATCAAAGAGTAGTAATATTATAAATGTAAAAATTACAGATTGTCAAGGCTCATTTATCGTAACTTATCGAACTTCTTTTCGGAACCTACTCGCATTACTAGTGTTCTTAAAAAGTTTAGAAATTTCTATTACTAATACGATGCTAACTTTTGCTATTACTTACTAACTTTTACTATTGCTAACTTTAACAAAATGTCAAAGTAATAAATAATTGATGTTGTCTCTAGAAAATAATAAAATATTTTATGTAAGAAAATGAATTTACCTTTTTTTTATATATTGTAAAACTAATTATAAATTCTATTATATAAGTTTAATCTTAAAAATATGTGATTTTTTTTTGTAATTTTGAATGTTCACCGCAAAACTGGTTTATTTCGTTCTTTACATGATTTTTTTTTCTCCAAGATGATATGATCCTACAACAATTTGTCTTCTATAGTATTATAATTTTATATTATTTGTAGAGATTATAGAGTATATTTTATTGCCCGTAAGCATCTTCGTCCTGTCCAATTTTCTGATGTGTAGCTGAATGTAAAGTCTACCAACTGCTGAATCACTTTTTAACTTTGAGAAGTTTTCTGGTGATGTACAACATTATATATTTGTTCAACACTACCTATTAAAATTTAAGTGTATCACTGCAGTATTCTTGTACTGGCAAATAAAGGGGCCGTGTCTTCATTTGTCTATTGTCAGTGTCAAGATATCATCATAATAGAGATGTTATTTAATAATAATATTGCTCTAAATAGCGTCTAGATGGCGTCGGTTGCGAATTATGTCAATTGGAGACATTGACTTCTGTTTTAAGTAGTATCCTAAACTTTACTATATTAAGGTATAATATCCAAACTCTGTATTCCTTTAAGTATATAAAAATGGCTGACAAAACTAAAAATGGGGTTATTAATTAGCATTAAGGGTAAGTATTACAATAAACCTTTCGAAAACAATCTTTTATAAAACCTTTAACTAATCTGTATACAATAGACTTGAGATCTTATTAAAGTTATATACCTATAGTAAAAGTTATAGCGTTAGAGAAATTCAATACAGTAAGCATTATTTATAATAGGAATCTTATTGGTTGGTAGCCAAGGAAAATATTTGCCAAATTATGTATTTTAATATATATATATATATATTCATATTGTATATTATAAGACGAGACGTTCTTAAATTGCTTCTATATTCGTTATTGCAAGTCGATATTCTCGGATTCAATTTCAAATACAATATATAGAGGTGTTTACGGAGTCTTTATATTAAAGTGTAACACAAAAGACAAGTTTCTTTAATAAATAAAACATACTTTTAATTTTTTTAAATTTTAATACAAAGCTTTTCTGTGCTTTTGTGGATTTGGAAAAGGCGTTTGACAGGGTTGTGAGAAAGAAGTTATGGGAGATGCTGCCCCGATACAATGTGAACGGACCCTGACTGACCCCTGACCCCGGACCCAGCCTGTGGGCGAGTAGAAGCTGGCATGTCGCCCTGGTTTGACATCCAATCGGGTGTTAAGCAAGGTTGCGCTATGTCAGCTTGGTTGTTCAATTTGTATTTGGATAGTTGTCTCCAAGGCGTGAAGGATAGTGACATGGGAGTGAAAGTAGGTGACCTTAAGGTCAATTGCTTGCTATATGCAGATAATGCTGTGCTCATTGCATCTTTAGAATGCAATTTGCAGGCATTGGTCACCGCTCTGAAAGATGGGTGTGAAATTAATGGTCTTAACCTGAATGTCGATAAGACGAAGGTTCTGATATTTGAAAAAAATGAAGAAAGAATACAATATAAGATCAACGTGAATGATAATATAATAGAACAAGTGAATGAAGTAGTATATTTGGGAAAGTATGTTTAGCAGAGACGGAAGATACGAATTGGATGTGGAAAGGCGTATTGCTGCCGGTAACAGAGTCAACGGTGCTTTGACTGCATTGTTGAGACAGCAAAACGTCAGCATAGCTGCATGTTTGGCTGTACACAATGCAGTTTTGCTGCCGACGCTGTTATACGGTAGCCAAACGTGGGTAACACAGAAGAAGAATGTAAGAAAGATAAATGCTGTGCAGATGCGATCTCTTCACAGAATATGTGGAGTCAGTCTAGCTGATCGAATCCGCAATGAAGAGATCCACAGAATGGCAGGTACTAGCGAAGATGTTACAGTGAGAATGAAGAAGAACGTGCTCAGGTGGTTTGGGCACGTCGAACGAATGAGTGATGAAAGAATGGTAAAAAAGATTTATATAGGAAAAGTGAGCGGTAAGAGAGACAGGGGGAGGCCTCGAGTGACGTTCGAAAACACAGTATCTATGATACTGGAGGAAGGTCACGTAAAAAGCAGGAGCATGTATGAAGAGGTTGATGTCTTTGGCCGAGGCGAAAGAGGTAGAGTAGAGTAGACCGTAGCGTTTGGCGCTCCGTCGTCTCTGACTACCCCGCAAGGGATATGGCGTGAAGCTAAATAAATAAATACTTTTTTAAATTTGAAAGTTATCTAAATTTTATAAAATTTATTTAAATTTTTGTTGAACATAATATAGTTTTTTACCTTTTGGAAATCAACTAAATATACGTGTTTAAACTCTCAGAACAACCACTGAAAATGAACAGCCATGGACAGCTGGGCCCATCCACGTAACTCACTGACGATAACGGGAAAACAGGATCGAGAACATTGTACCAATATTTGTAGTTTGAAAAGTTACCATCAAGAATATTCTCATAACTGATGTCGTAAACATTATATGACAGTGGTCATAGAAACCTTACCGATGTATTGTGTGTGAAAAGGTTATCTACGTTTTGGGTACCGACAATGTAAATCTACAAATAAAAGAAGAAACCCCCGATGAAGAAGATGGCTCCGTGTGCTGTAAAAATAGTAGTCAAATAAATACAATATCGTTGTAATTATGTGAATAAAAAAAATGAGCTAGTTACGTCTTTAACGAACTACTTCACGACAAGTATACAACAGAAGGTCATTTATTTCTACTGAGTTGAAATAACGGAACAGTCTTATTATAATTTTAGCAATTTGAGACATTTTAAAGGGTTACATAAGATCCGGGCTATTGTTGGGCGAACAATATTCTTTTGATAATAAAGTGTACGTAGTGACTTCGTAAGTGGAGGAAAAATTACAGGAACAATAGAAAAATAATACTTAAAATGTACTTTTAACGCTATGGAGTTGGCTTATTTGAAAGTTATAAGATATTTGTTTTGTATTGTCTCTTTATTCCAATAAAGATATCTTTTATATATGTGTTTATATGATCTATATTATATATGGAATTTCTTAAACAACAATAAATCATTTAAATGTAATACGTGTTACTGAATAAGGGACTTTAAAATTAACAATTTATGTTATTATGCACTTTTTGTCTCCTTTTACGAAATCTACATTGTTGCATGACAGAACAGAATTCATTATAAAAAATGCAATGATTGATGATAATTATAACGATGGCCTTTTTATCCAATACCCCGTAAATATTTAAACTTTAAATAGTAGGTGAATCTAAAGGCACGGGAGTGCCCCGCCAAGTAGTTAAAACGAGCACGGCCGATTTAAGATCACTGGCAGCAATATAATTGCCATCAAAACTGCATTTTTACCTTTTGTTCTATTTAGGAAAATTACTCAGCTTAAAAGTTTAATTATTATTCAAATGAAATTATAATTACCAGATCTTTTGTCGGCACACTAATAATAAATTGGAACTCATCAGTTTTATAAATTGATGAGACTTGAAAGCTTCGTAATCTTTGGTTGTAATGAAATCGAGAATTCCGCTTACTACATACAGCACACTGTTACAAAATAATTTACAAACATATTGAATTAAAAGTACTATAAGCTGACTCACGAGCTCTGCATTATCTTTATGAAATATGTAGATAGCTAATATAATAAATTTTAATGGTTCTTTTCTCCCTGCACCGGCAAAAATCCAGCAAGGTTTAGTAATTTATATTAACTACATTTTTTAGTTTTTAGTATTTTACTTTGATTATAACATATACGAGGGTCAAACTGAAAGTTCTTAGAAAATCAAAAACTAAGCATTCTAGCAAGTTATTAGTTTTATTGTAACTTTTCAAAATAGCGTCCATTTACATCAATACATCGCTGCATTCGATGGAACCATTGAGAAAAGCACCTTGCCCACTCGGCCTTAGGGGTCTCTTCGACGGCGTTTTGAAACGCAGCCACTGCTTCTTCGGCGTCTATAAAACGTTTTCCTCGAAGTTTTTCTTTTATTTTCGGAAATAAATAAAAATCGCAGGGTGCGAGGTCGGGGCTATACGGCGGGTGACCCAGTAATTCCACGTCTGAGGTCATCAAATAGTCGATCGTTTGCCTGGCGGTGTGCGACGAGGCATTTTCGTGATGAAGGAGGATCCTGCTGCGACGTCGTTTCTCTCGAAGTTTTTCCAAGACAAGTGGCAAACAATTGTTAGTATACCACTCTGCATTAACCGTTTTCTGATCCTCTAAGACTACTGTCGCGTAATGACCTGTCTTTCCGAAGAACGAGGCCACCATCTTTTTTGCAACACTTCGACCTCTCTTCACTTTAGTTGGCAACTCTTCGGAAGGAAACACCCACTGAGCAGACTGTCTTTTGGTTTCCGGATCATAACAGTAAATCCAGCTTTCGTCACCCGTTAGTATGTCGAACACAGCATTTGAGTCACCTCCGTTAAATTTTTGTATCATTTCTCGGCACCAATCAACACGGCGGAGTTTTTGAGCCTCGGTCAAATTATGCGGTATCCAGCGGGCACAAAGCTTCCTGACCGCTAAATGTTCATGGAGGATTTTGTGCACTTGACTCATACCTATGCCTAGACTTGTCCGAATCTGCTGATAGGTCACTCTTTTGTCAGTCTCTATCATACGCCGCACAACACTGATGTTATCTTCAGTCGTCGCTGTAGAAGGCCGTCCCTCACGCAAATCATCGGTGAGATTAGTTCGACCACGTTTGAATTCATTAAACCAGTTGTAAACTGTGGCACGAGATGGGGCTTCATCGTGGAAAACCAATCGAAGTCTATCATAACTTTCTTGTTGACTTAAATGACATCGAAAGTCATAAAAAATCATTGCACGAAAATTTTCTCGGCTTAAATTCATTCTGACGTGCACAGACAATTTTCAATTTGCCGCCAAATCGTAAAACAAATGACAAATGAATGAAATGTACACTCAATAATATTGGTAAAGAGTTCTATTTTCAAAATTTAAACTATTTTTTTTAATATAATGCTTTTAAATGGCCAGTTCTAAAAACTTTCAGTTTTGCCCTCGTATAACGTTGACAAAACCCGTCATAATGATTTTGTTATATAGCTGGTTTTTTAGTTTTATCCCTTTAGCCAGTTGCTAGCTTTTAAATTAGAATAGAATACCAGTTCATGACATTCATTTGCATTTAAGAAAAAATTAATAAAACTACGAAGAAACAATTTAAGCTAAGAAAGTGATAATAACATGAAATTTTAAGCACGGCATAAATATTTTAGTCTATTATTTGTTTCACCGAAGAGTGCTGCTTTTAGGGGAACAGCAACAAGTACTCATATATATTATTCATAACAGACCGCAAGCACACTTCTCTCGCAATTTTGCCATAAAAAATAAGACGTATATATATGAAAATCAAAAGCCCCTCAGTTTTTTATTTATTGTATTAATCAAATATAATAATAACCGAATCATACTCATTACTGACGCTGATATTGTCTATTGACTGTTTATTTGTAAAACGAATGGAAAACTATTTGTAAGCTTTCTAATACATCACATATTTGATTCAACATGCATTTTTAGTCTCTTATCACGGTGACATTAGACGAAGCCAGGCTGCACTCTGAGGTGATGGATGATCGCGATTTATCTCTCCGAGTAAGACGATGTCATCTTGGGATTCCTAAGTTATAAACGACCACTTTGTTAAGAAATATAAAAAACAATATTATCAAGATACAAACGGTATTATTATAGAGTATTTCTACACATTCTAAAAATCTCCGCTAAACACATTATACTGGACATTCTTATTGCAATTTATAAAATATCCAAGCTGTATAAGGTTGTGCTTAACTAGGTAGTAGAAGCGATTGAAAAAATATTAATCATTCCATAATAATGTTTTTTTAAAATAATTTTTCAATTTCGATATTAATAAATTTTTTGGTTCGATAAATTTATATCTGCAAATGTTTATTAGAAAATGTTTATTTATATTTTTTTATAGTAATTAATATTTAAAAAAATAAGAATTTAAAATTGCAGTGACTATCATATTATTTTTGATTATTTATTATAAATTATGCGATAGACAATATGTAACATTGAAAAAAAATATTTAATAGTAAAGAGCTCGACTCCACATATACAAGCCAATATACTTGAGACCAGCGCTAGGGACTTCAATGAAGTAAGTTTTAAATTACTTGAGAGAATTCCCAAACGCGTCTGCTAGATATCTTATACATTCGAGAACACTTGAATCCATTTATCCTTTGGGTCCAGTGTTAAAACTTTTGAAGCGTAATAGTAATAGCGTATGAGGCAATTGTATGTTTTTGTATTTTATTAAAATATGTTTTTGTTAATACTTTAAGATTTCTTTTAAGCTATCCTTGTTTTCATAAATTTTCTCAAATAGGTGGTTCTATTTAAGTATGTATCATATTAATTTATAACTGAACAACATAAAGGGATATTAAAGTATAATAAAATGTTCTCAGGGTTCTCAGGGCTCTTCCCTGCTTACCTTGCCCTCCCTGCTCTTACTGAAATTAATTTTGTTTGCATTTATTGCGTTAAAAATACTATTCTATTTTATTTTAAAATCAAATTAATAATAAAGAATATCTGCTCTCAGGTATATAATCTTGTCGCTCTGAGATAATAGTATTTTCATCTTTGGAAGATTTTATTACATATCATTGTCAGTGTAAGACAGCACGAAAATAAAAGACTATAAACAAATTTAATTAATATAAATATATATATTTCTTCCTAGCTCTATATTCCATCTGTAAGTGAAAGACTGGAAGCCCGCACACCCCCCTGGCAAACATGAAAGCGATAACTCTTGCAACACCCGCGGACTTCTTTAGAGACGCTATTTCAACCTAGCGTTATTGAATACCTATCGTATCCGGGGTATAAACTGTAACATCTTTTATACTATATCCGAGTTCGTAAGTTTTGTATTGTCACCAAAAGATTTCCGAGGCTCGGAACCTGTCTCTACTTTGCCTGCACGTGGATGTGGGTGATCATGTCGAAGTCTACGCGTGCCTCTACAGGTCCCATAGAATGCAGAAATGGATTAACTTTTGGGCCTAATTCGGGCAAATATTAGCGACGCGCTTTCAGAGACTTCCTCCGCCGAAGTTGTAGTCCTCAGGGTCTTCAAACCGCACCTTGTCAATTGGGATTAGCTAATTGACCACGACGACGACAGACCATTAGGTCTGTCCCAGGTGGTTAAGATGCACACTCGTCTACTAAACGTGGACACCCATACGACCTTTTTGTTAGATCTTCTGCTGACTACATCCCGGGAAGTACCAGATCACTGTCGAGGCACCCCGTGGGTCCTCTGATCATTGCTTGGTATAGAGTGCAGTGCCCATGCAATGTCCAATCCATGAGGTCTGGTTTGTTTCCCTTTCAATCATCCCAGTGACTGCGCTGCAGCGGTAGCTGATGTGATACTACAGAGGATGGAATTAATTCTACCAAACTGTGTGGTACGACTTGATAGCAGTTTGCAGCCTTGGTTTGATGCATCTTTTAGGGCTGTAGCAGCTGGCAAACGGCAGGCATATCAAGCTCGGGCTTATGCGTTAGTCACTAAGAATCCGAACAGGAAACATCGTTTGCCCTCAGTAAAAATAAAGGGCGATACTAAAAATAAAATAAAAATCAGTGTGTTTCTCCTCTTAAATAAAATAAAATAAATATTAGTGGGTCACTTCATAGTATCTATTACCTCTCTATCTACAAATAAATTGACATAGGTTCCTTTGGGAGCTCATGTGATGTGTTATGTATTCCAGAGAACTAGAAAGAAATACTCTAGTCAATTATAATTCTGTTTGGTTAAAAGCTCTGTTGCCGCCAGTGCCTAAATTAAATATTCTACTAAATATTATTCGGATTGAATACCTATTGTAGACTTTCGTATCACCTTTTAGGTTTTATTGAAGTTATTAACAAAGATTGGATAAAACATAAATAATATTCAGTTTTAACATGATAACTACAATTATACAGATATTCATGTCACGGTTAGGACGGGTAATTATAATGTAAAACCCTAGAATCTTTCCGATCTCGTCGGGAAAATTCTTGGAGAAACGAAAATTCGATGGTAATATCACAATAATCTATGTTTTTTTCACGGTTTCAGTTTTGAAAGATTAATGGTTGTAGTAAGCAGAGTGCGCTGTCATTGTTACAGAACCGTGAAGCTGACTGAGACAACTCAATTAACTATTAAGAAAATTCTGCTAGAAATTAACAAGTATTACAAATCAGTGTTGTCTTGTAGTGTCAATGTTACTGTAGCTCACTAAACTACATAAATATAAAATGTATAACATCTTATATCGTGCAGTGATAAGAGAAAAAAGAACTAAGTATCTCTCAGTGTAAAATAACATATATTTTAAATACCCAAGACACGTGTTTATTCAAAGAAAGTTAGTGGAAAGAAAAAATCATCGACATAGGCATGACTACAGTTTCAACTTCTGGGAAACGCTCCCGTCGTTTTACCAACCGACTCAATGATTCTAGCATTTTTTCTACACATAATAGTGTCTAGCGATACGCAGAAGCCATCTATTAGGCTTCTTTAAAAAACTCTAATCCGTCTCGAGTTACGGAACTGTAATCAAAAAGTCACAGTTTTATATTCATTTAAATTTTTTTTAATGTATATGTCGCCGCTGAGCCTTAAAAGCCTCATTATAATATTAACTATTTGTTACTTATTTACAAATTACAGACTACCCCGCTACCCTTTTATTTTTATACTGGATAGTGTTTTGATAAATAGTGTGGTTAAATAATAACTTGTTGCATAATTAACATTTTGTTAATTACTTTGCAAAAATAAGATAAGTTAGGTAAAAATAAATAACAATCACATTTAAGAATTAGTGGAATGAAAGTTAGGATTCATTAATTTCTAATGCCTTGATCTGACTAAAGTTATTAGTCAAGTCAAAGTTGTTACGTGATCGTGCGATATTGACAGTTTTTCGGAATGGACTTAAATGAACAACTTATTTGAGAACTTGCATAAATAACGGACAACTCACTTTACTCTTTACCTAGTGCCCAAGTTGGACAGTGATACAGAACATATTGGTGTTGTACTGTGAGTAATTATAAATGTTTATTTATTCTTTTATAAACTTTTAGTGATTAATTCTTTGTGTTATTTGTAATAAAATATTAAGTCTAGTTAAGTTTTCATTTACTGTGAGTGATTATAAAAAGTGGGTGTGTTAGAGAACTTCGATTACTTTTAATTAATTATTTTAATAATTCCTAATGCAATATTAAGTTTAGTTAATTTTTCATTCATTGTGAGTAATTATAAAAAGTGAGTATATTAGAGAACTTTGATTATTTGAAATTAGTTATTATTGATAATAAGTATTGATGTGTTTTAATTAATTAAAATTATTTTGTGCAGTGCTTTATTATTCCTAAGAATTTATATTTGAAAGCAAATTTGAAACAGGCACCTTCTCTAATGCTATGTGAGTGTGATAGTCTTTTCCACAGGATGTATTTATATTGCTTGGAGAAAATGGAATCTAATAACAAAGTACTAATTATTATTTCATTTGCTATACATAGATAGATAAAGATATAATACAAAACCAATAAAACTGAAAAATTATTATTTGTTGGGTTTCAACTTAAGTAACAACATTTTTCACGAAACTAACTCTAGGATGGATTATAACATTTTACTGTGGCATAAATATATATAATTATTTAGTTTATTAAAGAAATATTTAATAAATAACAAAGTAAATAACATTTTTTTTAGTTTCTTCGTCTCGTGTATATTCATCCTGGTTCTTGATCTGATTCAGGCTTAACTGCCATTCTTTGGGGATACAAAAAATAAGCAGTTATAATAATATATAATAATATCAATAATAATAGTAAAAATAGCCTACAATTATTTGTTGATTTGCTTTGATGTACTAATAAGAATGACTTTTCACAATTTGGCAACTTAGGATTATTGTAATAAAATATCTGTTATTATTATCGAAAAATTATAATCAATATTATACGACAAAAAAAGTAATATTAAGGGTAACGACTAAAACATAAATACCTCTAATTTATGTCTCTTAAATATTCTTAGAGAAATTTGCTTTTCCGTTTTAGCTAGGAAAAAACGACCACTCCTGTCTTCATCTTTAAAATTTAAACACTGCACTTAAACATAAATTATAACCTGCCAGCGTATTTTATGCAATTAGAGCATAAAATACATACAATATTTCTCGTCATCTTCTTGAACTCACTTATGTTCACTCATGAACGAAATTACATTATATAATATTTAGTATGGGTAGTACCGACCAAAATTATAATTTAAATACATCCACTATAGGCTTAAGATACTGCAACAATTTATTTCATTTCAAAACTATGATCACGACTTGCCGTGACATCGAGGCCAGTCGCTACGGGCACTGTGCGATGTTCTAATAATATATTACTCGTATTATCAGGATATCATGTTGACGTCTTTATCTGTATTCCGTGTATATAATATAAAAAAATATATTTGAAAATTAAGAGTTTCCCAGTTGAACACTTTTGGATAGACAGAAAGCACTGATTACATAGTTAGATACACATACACAGATTGGATTCTTGTTCATCAAATCGAAAGAACTAATAATAAGCCCGTGAATTTCGTTCAAATCTAAAAGTCGAAATAAGAAAAATACCCCTGGGACAGTCCGAGAGGGGGGGCGGAAGAATTGTCCATCGGTTAATATTAACGGCGAAAACGGCGCAAAAATGGAATTGAAATGCCTTACGTGCGGGAAAATTAACAAAAGACGAGCCTGGTTTATTAAACATCTTAAAATACACAATGATGCTGAAGCGCGGCAATCGCCGGTAATATCTTCAGTTTTCATTTCGGATAGAGTTTAATCTCATAAATCCCATGGTAAACCATTGAATGCGAATCACTAGGAGTCCATGACCATCCGGACGCTTCTTAGTATTCCCAATATTAAAACAATCGACATGGAAAATACACGACCAAAATATAGCGGACCTGTTAGAGCATCCGGGCTCAAACCAGGTACTCGACGCGCAAGTAGAGATACTACAAAATACTATTTTTTGACTACTTCAATGAGCACTTTCACCTTCGAATCGTTATGCTCACAAATATAAAGACAACGGTTTTAAATTGAAAATTAGAAGGATAAAAAGAGACCTCATAAAGAAATTTAGTAGGGCCAAAGCAATGGGCGACAACCAACATAGTCATCAACTGTCTAGGGCATTAAGGTCAATTCTTTAATTAATACAAGGCATACTCGTATAACAACAAATAACCAAAAACCGTGATAGCTTTGACCGGGCAAACCACGTAGTAGACTTTGAAAAAAATCCTTTAAGTACTCTAAAAACATTTTCAAAGACGAAAAGGTACAGCATCTTTTGACCAACGAGCAAATTTTTGATTACTATAAAAGCACATATGAAGTGCCTAAAAATCAGAGGTGTATTGGGATCCCACCGAACGAAAACCTGAGAGTCCTTGCATTTCATGTCAACCCACCAACCTTGGAGGAAATCAATAAAATAATTAAAAAGAAACCATCTAAGTCAGCACTAACTAAGTCAGTCTTATATAGCTTATAAAAAATGTGCGTCGATTCATAAACATCTGTTGAATATATTCGGTAAAATCTGGTCAAGAGGACAAACACCGGTAACATTCGGAAATGCTCTTTTTGTCCTCATTCCCAAAAGTGACACTGTCTCGGATCCTAGAGACACAAGACCGATAGCTCTAACAAATACAATATCCAAAATATTTTCCTTTTTTACAAACAAAAACGACGCAATTCATGATAAATAATAAATATTTCGGGCCTAATCACTAGAAAGGGTTTTTGCCTGGCATTTCTGGATGCCTCGAACATAACACCTTACTATCAGAAAGCCTTAAAGATGCCAGAACTAGTGAAAGACAAATAACGGTATGTTGGATAGACTTAGAGAACGCTTTCGGGTCGGTACGACATGAACTGATGATGTTCGCGCGCAGGTGGTATAACTTTCCAACGTAAGTTAGTAACATGATTACATTATATTATTCAAAATTAAAATTTTCCATAATCACAAATGAAAAACATTATAAACCATTAAATTACAAAATAGATTTATTTCAATGTTGTTGTATTTCTCCAATTATATTTAACATAATCATCAATATTTTAATAGATAAATTAATTAAAAACGAAAAGAAATGGGGTTATCGGTTTAAGTTTAACAATAAACACACGGCATCCATACTGGCATTTGCAGACGATCTCGCGATAATGACACGCAATCCAAAACAATGTCAGCTACTTTTAAATATTGTGGAGGATTTCTGTGCTTGGACGAACGGATTCAGGAGAAAACCAAATAAATACTACACTCTATGTCTGGGTAGGCGGAACACCAGATATACCTTTTACGATCGGGGCCTTACAATAGGCGGTCAGTGCGTTACTACGATTACCGAGCAGCTCCGTTCAAATTCTTAGGTAAAAAAATCGATTACCAAGGGCGCAATCCATCGTTAGATACAATAGTCGATAGCTTTTTGAATGATCTAAAAAAGGTAGACAATAAACCAATAAGTAACATCAAAAAGGCTTGGATATACGATAATTATTTAACATCACGTCTAAATTGGCCTTTCCTCGTTTACGATATCAATAAGACCCGTTTGTTGAAGTTAGATGCATGCGTCATAAGGACATTGACGTCATGCGGTCTCTTCTGCTTAGTTAGAGACCGACACAATTTTGGGTTAAAATTAAAGAAATCATCTCAACTCTATTAACACCTAAGAGTGAGCAAAAGACATATCATCTCAAAATCGAATGATGATACTATAACGTCTCTCCTAAAAGATTAAATTGCCGCAGAGATAGAGTAACAACTTCAATTCTATAAACAATTTATGATAGGTGCTCAAACAAATAAAGCAGGACTAGGATCAAGTAGGAAACAACAAGACTTAGAAATAACAAAATCCTGTATTCGGCAAGATGAAAACGATAATTACCGGTTGCACGCGATGAGCCTAGAATTGCAAAATGAACAGGTGACCATAGGAGATTTTTGTATTCCACTAGCTTTGAGATGGCGCACCCTGCTTCATGATTTGCATTATTAAAATTTTATCTTAATGCACTCCAAATGACTCTCCCAGATCAAAGTAACTTAGTACGTTGGGGCAAAGCCACCGAAAAATCTTGCAACATCTGTGGGGAGGCAGTAGGAGCCGCAAAACACTTGCTAGTAGGGTGTAGGGTACTATTAAATAGAGGTAAATACTCGCGTCGCCACGATAAAGTATTAGAAATCATACGAGAAGTGGTTAGTTTTTCTGTAGCAAGAGCGCAGAGGGGTATAACAACCACCAAAATATTAGTAGAGTTCGTAAAGGCAGGTTCGTCCAAAAAATCTAAACTAAAACCTTATTCCATTTTGGTCGCGTCTCCTAATTGGACTCTCATGATGGATACGTATGAAAGGCAATACAAAATCCCCGGGGATGTTTGTGTTTCGTCATCTAGGCCGGACTTATTCCTGTACTCAAAACAACTAAGGCGCGATATACTTGTGGAGCTTACTGTACCCTGGGAAACAAACATACCCAAAGATCATACATTTAAGCTTAAGAAATATTACGAACTATGTAACGAACTGATCAGGAATAAATTTATAGTTAATTTGTACGCTGTAGAAGTAGAAGCGAGAGGTATAACAGCGAAATCTCTCTACAATTTATTTAAGGATCTCGGCGTTTCTAGAACGATCATCGGTTCATTTCTGGAACGTATTTCAAAGGCGGCTTTAGTAGGTTCTTACGATATATAGTTAGATAGGGAGGGGAGAGAGGAGAAAAGTGAAGGTAAGTGTGCATGCGCATAGTAAAAGAGCCCTTTAAACCTACACCTGGGTCGTAAATCCCAGGCATTGTTTGCGCTCCTCTTCTTGCAACGCGGTGGGCCCGGCACCCGCACGGTGAATCCATGGAATGCTAAGAAGCTTCGTCTCGTCTGTCTAAATTATTCTTAAGTAATAATTTCAAGTACGTAATTAATGATTAAACAAATAAACGCATTTTCAACTGCTTCATGCTTCATCTTCTTATAATATTACATGTGCCACAAATCAAAATCGCAATTTTAAATATAATTTATTAATTCTTTTTTTTTAATAAAAATATTATCAAACCAAAAATGGTATATAACACAACATTTTTCATTTTGGTTATTTAGTCAAATGGTTTTTAAACTAATATTATGAGGAATTTTATATTTTTATGCTGAGGATTTTTGTATTTAATCGCGGTATGAGTACCCGAGATCTTGAATACCCCTAATATATTCAAAACTAATTGGTCGTGAACAGATTGAAGTACACGAGTACAGACAGTTAAATATTTATTTAATTGATTATTTACTACAAATATTATTTAAAAATAACGACCACCTAGGTCGTTAGGATTCGCGTGATTTTAATAATAAGTCAATTTGTAATCACTGAGCAGAGAAAATTTTACTTATTACAGGAAACGAATTAATTCAAAGAAAGGTATCATAAAATAAAAATTCTACGGCTATTCACAAGGTAAACTTTTTATTAAACAAAGTGGATTCTATATTTTTATAAAATCCTAAAAAATAATCATATTTAAGTATAGAATCGATGATTCATAAATTTAACTGTGTAGAAGTTTTTTTTCAAACTCTTTTAACATAAAAAGAAATTGAATAACACCGTAAAGATGACAAAATATAAGATTATGTTTAAAATTATTTGTAATATTTTTTTAGTGTTTATAAATTGAACATTTATCTTTCCTTTTGATTGACCTTTGTCCTTAATAAGATGCTTACAGATATCTTGGATGAACTAGTAATCTAGGGAGACCAGACTGTCGGAGATTGTAAGCGAAAGTTTTTCTTTTGTTGTCAACTATTTAATATACTTAGTGTTCATCTTTGAGTCTTCTATTTTTTTCAGAATTCCATATTTAATTTTCAAAAATCTCGGAATTTTCCAAAAATTTTATGTATATCCTGTCACTGGCAAGTACTTTTCCTATCCTTGAGGGAAAATATGGCAAATTACTTTTATTGAAATCTATCAAGCAAAGAAATTTTTAGAAAAACATTGACGCAACAACAAAAAACATATATATTTATATTTTGAATAAGTCTGAGCATTAAGGATGTATAAGCAATTTATAGATGCATGAAGAATTATTGAATATTTCTGAAATTCAAGAATAAACAGGTAATTGAAAATAACACAAAATCAATCTACAGCGTCGCGATCGAGCGTGCTCACGTCGGATGATGTGGGTTCCTGTTAGCTGTCAACGCATTTCTTATAACATTTATTAGATTGAGTTTCCTTTATGTATTCTAAAACATTTTTTATTTATTTTTATAATGTTTTTAAAGTTTTTAACTTATTGCGAAGAAATTTAGGTCACAAAAATTTGACATTAATTCAAACGACTAAAGTTGGAGTAAACAGGAGTGTATGACGGTAGATAACGTGATTTTTGGTGGGGTTTTAATATCGACTTGCACAGAGACTTAGACCTACCGACGATCGCACAGTATTTCAAGGGGCTCTCCAAAAGCTACTTTGACAATGCTGTGGGACACCCAAACCCGCTGGTGGTTAAGGCCACAGGATACACGGCCCGTAAGACTCCTAAAGTCAGAAAGAGAAGACCCAAGTCGGTACTTTTCGATCCGGACGACGCGATTACGTTAGGGAACGCTACGTAAAAGCGGCAAAGCGTACATAAATACTACACATACACACACACACAGCGTCTTCGCCGGCGAAGACGAGGCCCCCATCCAAGCACGTTGCTCCGACGTTCTGCCGTCGGAGGACGGTAGTGTCAAAACCTAACCCACATCCAACCCTCGCTTCCCACCTAACGGCGTCCTGAGCCGTGGTCCGAGCCTCACAGGAGGCGCCCTCAGGACGCGCGTTCCCCTGGGGCCCTTCAGGCCCCCCTTTTTCAAGGGCGGGTCTCTGCACCCGTCCATTCCACCGGTGACGCTGTCATGGCCAGTAGGGCTAACAGCAGAGACACAAAAAAAATAAAAAAAAAAAAATAAAAGATTTTTGGTGTTGACTTATTTGAAGTTCTGCTTTTCATTTTACTGTCAAGCTTTGGGTATTTATTTGTTTGAACATTATTCTGTAAATAACGTTCATATTTTTCAATTCCCTCAATTATTATGTTATAAAAGCTCTTGCAACCATATAGGAAATACGTTACTACACATTATTCACAATTTACAAAATGTACAGAAACCATAGGACGGATCACGGCGACAGAGAGCCGCAATACTCTCAACAAATAATGACCTCGCATATGTTTTTATTTACTCATATTTTATTGAGACAATAAAATATATTACTTCTCACTGTCAAATATTTTTTATAATAGCTCCTTAAACATATCCAATTAATACAATTCAACTTATGAAATATTTTGCGTTACCACTCTTAATATTTAATGAATTGTTGGAATTGTTATATAAGATAGATAGATTATTTTTGTTCTCTACTAATGACTAAAACTGTTAATAATTATCAAGAAGCTTATCAAATATCACAATTTACACGCTCTCTTATGTAAATTACTCTGAACAAGGAGCTTTGGGCGAAACAAACAGTGTATTACAGCTAGTTAGATGTTTCACATTCTTGCTTTTAACGCCACTTTATGGCAAATGTGTTCGTGTTTTATATATTCAGCTCAAAGTACTAGAATGTATTTTTAATATAAGATCATATTAAAAAAAAACAGGGCATTACTATATAAATAACCTACATAATGTAAGTATAGCTAGATTCTGAGCTGAACTCTGTGAACCACACAAATATATTTCACTCAACAACACACAACAGTATTGTGACATCGTTATCTTTATAAAAAAAGTTCATTTGTTTATTCTGAATTCATCCATCTGGTGAGTTATTGTTTGCATTTTATAAAATGTGGCTCGCGAGTAACAAGAAGCCTAAAATAAAATAGTTAAAAATCACTAAAAAAGGTAGAAAACAGCTAACTAATAATATCTTAATTATTTTTTTTAATGAATCTTACTTTAAATAGTTATAAAAGGGATAACAGCAGCTCACAATAAAGTTATTACAAATAATGTTCATCTGCATGACATATAAACGTGTGTATTACATTTCTAAACGGAATATAATCTATATATTTTGAAAAATTAAAAAGTTATGAATAAGTTTTGAGTTAATTTATGAAGTCGAGTCAAAGCTCAAAATACAAAACCACATCGACATTTTCTTCACATAAATAGCAAATACAGTTCTTTTTTTAAGATAGTATTATTCTGTCCTAAAAATAAATGCCTTATATCGATTTTGTAGCTGTTTCTGCACTTTGTAGTCCATTTCAAGTTAGGTGCCATCTTAAACGGCTCGTTAAAAGTACAGACAGTAGTATTGTTTATATTTTCATTATGTTACAAATACACTAAGGTAAGTTGAACACTGATGTTTATTTTTACATCGGTAGATAACAAGAATCTGAAAGATGTATATATATATATATATATATATATATATATATATATATATATATATATATATATATCGCTCTAATATATATACTGCTGACGCAAATAAATGAAACAAATGACATGAAAAAAAGAAACTGAATATGTTCTTTTTTGTAGCTGGTTGACTGAAAATTTAGATATTAAATTTCAGTTCAGTTGTTCACGAGCTGTGTTCAGATTTTACTGAACCTGCAGTATTTAGGTAGCGTATTGTATTTAGGTAGCGTATTGTGTTTTACTCTCTGTAAGCCTAAAAGGCGGTAATGTGATTTTTTCATGAGTGTATAAGTAGCAACGTCATCAGCTTAACCGATTTGAAGGATATCAAGTGATTATTTTCTCATTAGAATTTTCTGAGCCAATCTCTACATGCTTGCGTACCAATTTCATATTTATATACTTAGCTATAGTTTTAAAGAGATGAATTAATGAATACACCTAATTTTATAAGATACTAATAGAAACAAATAATTTATTGTAATCCTTTTAAAAAATTAATCTTTAACAAAACAAATTTAATCAAAGAAAATAATATTTATTATGACTATGTCGTAAATGATGTATATGTCAGATCGACATCATTCCTAGATCATTCTTCAAACAATTTTCGTCTAGCAAATAGAATTAAATGTGAAACCAAAATCATTCTTTTAATATATGCACAAGATCAGTCTTCAGTGAACGAAACGTATGACAGTTTTTAGCAAAGAGACGAACTGTATGACTAACACTAGATAAGTGTCCCTCCTCAGCACTACTCCATGCCGCGTTTTGTTTAACTTGCTAATGACTGTCTCCGATCTATATTTTAAAATCTATTATTATTTAACCTGTGACTAAAAATCTAACGCCACATATTGGTCGCTCGTTTGCACTTCTCTTAAGTTATAATAATTAATTAAATGCCAGCGAGATTTCATAACATTTTAAACTAATTTTAAACTTCGTTGATTGAATTTTGCTTTAAGCTCAGATTCGGTTACCAACTTTCGCTTTCAAAGGAACTTATTCTGCTTCTCATACAGTGAAATAAATACAATGTTTTAAATCGTGACTAAAAGTAGTAGTAGTAGCTTTACTAAGACGATTAAAACAAAAATATCATCTCGTGTATGTAAATAACATCTAAATAAAAGTAGTTACCAGTACTTTATCGTTTTTCTTATCAATGTGTATGTATGTATATGTAAAAGAAAAGTGTGATAACTATTATATCTTAAAAATATTCCCTTACCACTACTCTTTACTAAGATTTTGAAGTTTAGTGCAATGGCCATCATTAAACACAGTTCTTCTAATTCTCCATGTACAAAGAAACAACTCTTACTCGCAGTAACTCCAGGCGCTTAATTCATTATCATCTCTGATGAAGTTAAAAAACAGTAAAAAAAAACAGGTAATTCGACATCATGTTTTTAAGATGAAATAAGTAAGACGAAGACAACCACGCTAAAGTTACAAATTATATCATGTTATTTTATATATTACTTAAAGTTACATCACCCCATATTACGATCCTAAAGCTTAGTTCTGTAATTACTTTGCAGTGTTCTGTTTAAAACGTTTTGTACTTTAACGAGAAAACTTTGAACAGAGTTTAGCCACCGCGAAAAGCTTAATTCCATTTTTTATAGTTTCATTTATTTCTAGTTCTTTATAAATATATGTTTTTATATTTTTTCTTATGTTTGACTCAATAATTGTAATCATTGTTGTTACTTAAGGTGCACTTAATATTACGATGTCCTCGTAAGACTGAACATTTGATTTTAGAGATAATTAAATAAAAGTGTTACAATCAGCGGTCATTTTATGATTACGGACTCATAAAAAAATAATAAAAACTAGCAAACTAAAAAGATTATGAATGTGGAAATTACGTAATAGTAAATATTAGATAATAATTTAACATTATTAATAAATTCGTAAGATACTATTATACATTTTTAGACCTGCTAATGTTAGTAATTTAATTATTATTAAAAACAATAATTTTCTTTAAATTCAACAATAAATTGATTCTTATGAAGAATTATAATATTCTTTGTCATAAAAATAAAGTGATATAATAAACAATAAACAGACTTGCTCAGCGCCTCGGCGCTGTGTTGACGATCGACTCGACTTGATAGTGAAATGGGTCAAAGAAAATTTAATTATTTGGCGCCGGATGGCGACCTAACCGCTCTGTGCTTCACATTTCACTTTTTGTACATTCAGCTTTCTGTAGTGGTTGACCTTTAGTGGTTTTAATATACTTATTACATCCGTATTAAATACAAATCAGTTAAATTGAATCATACTCTCCAATATTTTATAATAACGAAAGCTATTGTGACAAAACTAGTCAAATTAGTAACATCTAAAAAAATTATAACTGCAACCTGATATACCTAAGAAACTTATATAAAGCTAGGAACAAATCAAGTTATCAATAATGAAACTGTTTGTTCCGTTCTTGTATATGGACCTGTTCAAACAATGTAACTCTAGTCAGAGGACAAAAGCGTGCAAGCGACGTGCAACAAGAATTTGAAACAAGGTTATTTTCTGTAGCTCTAAATAGTAAATGTTTTTTTCCTCAATATCGATTACGGTACATTGAGGTACACCGTGGACTGGTTGGTTACCAACGATTCTTCCAATTAGTTTGTGTAGAATCCTTAAATTGTGTTATGTACGAATTTTTTTATTGTTTTGATTATTGTTTGGAAAATCTTTGAGTAGTATTTCATTATTTTGCAAAGTATGATATATTTTTCAATGTAAATAAAAGAAAGCTAAATAAAAGACCAATTTTTTAATAGAGCTTATTTTGTATATTATACCTTTATTTTATTCTCCTTGTTATAGAACACATTATTTTTACATTTCATATTACCGTTAGTATTTAAGTTTTATTTTACAAAAATTTTTGATTTGCAACCCTTTTAAATATCGATGTACATTTAATCAAACATCACAAATGAATTAAAACGCTAGTTTGATTTAGCTTCTACGTCTTCAGTAATACAACTTAAATTAATTTGAAGATATTTAAACTCTGTTCCTTATCTATCTAAACATTACGTATAAGATATATCAAAAGAGGACAGTAAGTTTTGCTTATTTAGTCATGTTATATCTAAACACAGTGAGTTTGATAGAAGTGATCAATTATATTTAATTACGGTTATAAGAGTAAGACATTAAACCCAAGTTTTCAAGTCAAATTTTGGTTAAAAATTATTAAATATTTAAGCTCACGGTAAGAAAGAATATGCTTACAATATAATATTCGCTTTAACTATCGCTGGAAAATAACTTTTAATCACTTTTATAATGACATACAAGATATATCTTACTATGGGACAATGAGATTTACGCGTTACTTTTCACAAATGCCAGTTGCTGGCGTATGTGAGAAGTAAAATATATGTAAGTAAAATTAATAAAATCAGTCTTTCATATGCTTAAAATGGTATTAAAACTTCTCAATAAGTTTTATTATAAAAAAGAGTGTCGCTAGTAGTATTTACCAAAACATTCTAAATTCTTTATGACATAATTGAACAGTAAGCTTGTCAGCATTGTTAACCATGATATCTTAATTTAATAGTATATTATACTTACTTTTAGAAACTATTTCAACTTCGTAAATAAAGATTAAAGTAAAAAAATATATAATCGTTTCATAACAAAACAAATACAAACTAAAAATAAAAAATATATCAGTACCATTACACTTTTGATGATTTTAGCTCGGGATTTAATTTATGAGGCTTTAACTTACTTAGGTGATGCATTTATAAGACTCCTCAGTGGGGCAAATAAAGTTATCGCGCCAGTAAATTTTAGTACCCTGTCCCATCCACATTTCATGTAAGTTGTCGGAAAATATTTTACCGTCCTGTAACAAGGATACTCGTGAAAAAAATTACAATACGCGAGTTTGAAGAATGATCAGATATATTATAAAAACACTTATTTATAGAAAAACTTGTGAACAGCAGAAATGTAAATTTTTAAAATAATCTTGATGAAATGAAAATTTTTTAAATAATCTTTAAGGAGACTTACTTACTTTAAGGAGACTTACTTTAAGGAGACTTACTTTAAGGAGACTAGGAGACAATATAATATGTAATTACGATTATTTTGTACGTTGTTTATACTACTTTAGTCTCTGATAAGTTTGAGAATATTATAAACATAGTACTGGAGTGATAAATTATGCCAGTCATCTTTTATACTATATTATCCTTTGCTAATTGAAGATATAAATTAATAATAACTTAAAAGAGCATTCATGAAGTTTCTTGTGACTCCTCCTCTTAGGAACCGCGCAATTAGTCAGACGTATCATAAATTTTGACTTTGTTTCTTACTTAAATGTTAAGAACTAATTAAAATAATACCAATCCGTTGGGCACCAGATCTAAAACTTTTTGCATAGCTTCAGCGTATTCATACAGTACAGCAGTATTCATCGTTAAAGGCAAACCATACACGCACTGAGCTGTCGGTACTCCTCCTCGGATCAGGGAATTGTCCTGAATGTCATCGATTCTTAAAACAAATAATGAAAACTATTTAAATTATAATTTTTTTTAAGTTTTTATCTTAAACATAAAATGTACACAAGAATATTAAGAGTTATGTAAGTAATAATAGTAGAGTTACTAACAGAATTATTCCATTGACCATAATCGTCAATGTTTCTATCACCTGAAAGACCATGTCTTCGGGGACCTTTAACCAATGGTTAAAATACCAAAATATCTTCGTAATCAGAATTTTTTCTTGGACTTGTGTCAGAGGTGTATAAGGCGCCAAAAGCTCCTGTAAGATATAGGTTTTATTTATTTAAAACAATTAACGTGTGACATATACAATTTTTTATCATTCAATTGTTATATTCGTATTTTGATAACTTATTAATATATGTAATTAATTTTTTTCTTAATAAAAAAACACTTTTTATTCTTTAAAATTTACCTTTTCCAAGTCTTCTTCATTTTTCGTGTTGTTCTTCTTCATTTTAATAATATGAGAAATAATTTGTATAGCAAGCAGTAAGAGTGTTTGGTAAAACGTCTTTTTTTCTCGTGATTGCCTTCTTATATATTGTTTTAACGTAATGGAGGAATAAAGAAACCTTCTATTCTTAATTTATACTCGGCATAATAAAAGCATTAGAGTTCCTGGCGAGTGACTGATTCATTATAAATAAATACAAGAATATCTATAATATTATATTTTGCATTTGATGTTTTAAATATTTCTTTCAATTGTATTATTTGCAAATTAAACTAACTTGCAGTTAAACTCGAGCTGAAAACAAAGCTAAAAATAAGGTTCTTGCGGATTAAAGTCGGTTGAGGACTCGATTTTGAAATTACAAAAGAGAGCAGAGCAGATAGAGATGACTTTTGTTACTACTGTTGAGACTATTAAAGTCTACCTACAACAAGAATCACCGCCAGTCTCTTTCGGTCAGACATGCTTGAAAACTGCTGCATATATAATATATAAGGATCTTATATACTGACTTGAAATAAACAAAAATATTTTTACTTAAAATAAAAAATGTTTACCAAATCACATTCTTAGTTAAATAACTCAACATTTATTCCACAGATTAAGAAGAAGAAAAATGGTAGTCATTAAATTTACAATTTAAATATATATTACTTCCATTAAGGTACAGTACATAAGTGTTAAATAATATTAACTATAATGACTTGTAAAGTAAGATGCGTGTATTATGTTATATGTATTGCCACGTATTGAGCTTTCATGATATAATATTATGTAATGTGGGTAATGCAATAATATCAATATTAATAATATCTCTATTAATAAAATAAAATAAATATATATGGTATACTTGATCCCATCTAATTATTTAGTATCATCGCTAACTATAACAGCGAAATAAGGAAATAATGAAAATTCAACATGGCGTCAAATGACAGCACCAACACAATTATGAGCATGAATTACTGTCCCGCTGTTCACAACTGAATAGGTGGGTAATACTGAAAATTAGTTTTGAGAATTATTTTTCATCAAATTTATAGTATCACATCTTTATGGAAATTTACTTCTATGCTAGAAATACTGAGAATTTATAACAAAACTTGTCTAGTTATATAAATTATTATATTGATTCTTTAAAACTGTGTAAGTATTATATAATAATAATCAACTTTTACAAGTACAATAGTTACGATTTTCTTTAAAAATAAGCAATGCTCTCACCAATATCCTTAGAGGTAGAAATGAAACGACGTTATAAGTCAGAAGGAGAACGTCGCCCTTTCCCTGATTTCTGAGTGGAGGCTGATAAAGCTCAACAATTCTCCTAAAGATATTCTTGTGAAGATGGTATTAACGTTGCTCAAGATTTATGTTAATCTTGATCAAGAATCATAAAATCCAAGGATTATATTATACGTCTGCTTATTATATTTTCTTCAAGATAAATAAATGTATCTACGTATAATTAACATTTGAATAATTATATTTAAATGTATTGTTAATAATCCTAAAAAGCTTTCAGATTAAGACAAGACAAGGGATGATTCTTTAGCTGTTTTATGATATTATGTTAGACGTTGCTGACGTTAAAGAACACATTGCTATTGACCAATTATTAAGATTAAGACCACATAGCAATTGCTTTTTAATATTTGTTAAAATGTTTTCGAAGACACTAAAATACTTATAACATTTTTGAAAAACGCACTAGGATATATGTTAACATATCACAAGTTATTTTTTGCAGAATATTTTTGGGCTTAATATCTTTCAGGTATGCAAAGTACGAGTAAACCAACACATCTGTACTAATTTTCCTAGATATATCTAATTTGTTTATATTAAATAAACGTACACATATACACAACACGTCGCAGTGATATAACGAAATAATATTTTATGGTATGATTATCATAAAACTTTTTTTAAATAGTTTGAATAATACATACATACATACATACTCCGCCTTACAACTGATTTTAGAATTAGTAATTCTTGACAATCGTCTGATTTTCCTTTTCTAATAGTCATAGGATTTATTTTCAATGATTTTTTTCATTAGTAGTCCAGGATTAACATTATAATTATTAAAAAAAATACCTAATTAGCAAGAGATATTAATAGTCATTGCGATTTTATTCCGATTACTTTCAAAGCCACTTCAACCTACTTTCATCCGTTATATATTATAATTAGTGCGGTCAGGGGTCCGCGTTCCATTGACCGGGTCGCGGATTAATGACGCACCTGCCGTAAAAGGCTTGGGACAGACAGTAGCGCTATTCGCCACCTTTCGAGCGCTGGTAGTCCGTCCCTGTTGAGTGAGATGTAGTGTTTGATTCATACATGTGTTTGAGACTGTAACGTTATAAAGCCGTCATGGCTGTCATTACAGACATTAATCTCTTTATAAGATTCGCCTCTTCCAGGCAGGGTTCTAATAATATTAAAATTCTTTCAAAGTTGCGGTGTGAATAGTCTTCTAATATGTTGGCTCTTCAACTGTTTCAACTGTTACGACGGTTGATATAATAATATCTCCACAATGTTTTAAATGATCTTTTAATTTCCAGATATGTTCCTCGAAGGTAGTTGGGTGAATGACTTCTATTTTATTTTCTATCCTAATAGCCCTACTGGACATGACAGCGTCACCGGGGGAGTTGGCGGGTGCGGAAACCCACCTTTGAAAAGGGGTCTCGGGGACCCCGGAGAACATACGTCCTGGGGGCGCTTCTTGTGAGGCTCGAACCAAGGTTCAGGAAGCCGTTGATGGGGAAGTGAAGGTTGGATTATGTTTAGGAATTGACTCTTGCGTCCTCCGATGATAGAACGCCGAAGCGATGTGCTTAGGTGGAGTCCACGACTTGGCTGGCGATGATGCTGTGTGCGTGTATGTGTTGTAGAGTGTGTTCTACCGCTTCACGTATGGTTCCCTAACGTGATCGCTTCATAGGGGTGGAAGATTACCGACTTGGCTTGGGCTTTTTGACTTTAAGAGTTTTACGAAACACGTACCCTTTGGCCGTAAACAATAGTGGGTTCAGGTATCTCACAGCATTGTCATAGTAGTTTTTGGAAAGCCGCTTCAAATACTGTATAGTCGTTGGAAGTTTCTACTCAATACTGTGCATGAACCAAGGCACCCCAGTGGCTAGCCGCGTGATTTTGTTCTGAAGCACCTGAAGGAGCTTCAGATTCGCGTGAGCCAAGTCAACGCTTACATAGGACATAACGGTGCGTATGTAGGCTTTGTAAAGGTAACTATGACCTCATTTCTAAGGAACATTTTAGTCCGCTTGCCTAACAGGCTTAAAGATGCCCTAAAATGAAAGCAGCCCTGTTCCGAACAGCTTTGATAAGTGGGCAAAAGTGTAACTATTTATCCGACGTCACTTTTAGGTATTTGGCCTTGTCTTTTTACAAGGTATCGGTTTGTTAAAAAGTTAAATTTTAGGACTGGCCATTATGGATCGTGAATATTGAATTCAATGTTTAATTCAATAATAAACGTCGTGATCCGGTCGTACTGGTATGCCAGCTCGAGATGTAAGTAGCACCTTCTTAGAATGACACGGCACATTGGTATTGACTGCGGCGCATGACGAGGCTGGTCAGGGAGCATCCCAGATGGATGACGATAATGGCTGATTCTCGCCATCATTTTAAACTGGTAATTTAGTTTTTTAAGTGACAATCGTTTAAAAGGATCATTAAAACAATTTCATGACAAAATACATTACCAATGTAAGAAGTCAAAAAGGGTTCTTAATTTCATAATTAATAAAATATCGTTATAAACTACTTTGAAACTATTAATATTAAAGTAATTAAATTCGTAAATAATTTAGTTATGAACTCCAGTTCAACTTTATTCCGATAAAAATGGATAATGTTATTTTAACAATAACAGTTTTACAAATATTTAAAGTAAATAATCAAACAATCTTCTTGCTACTAATATTTTAATTGGACAGTGATTTTCAATTGTTATATAAAATCTCTAAACATTTTAAGGCCATAAAGAATTCAATTTTGGAACAAAGAGATTTGAACCTACATTGGAACGTAAATTAGAAATTTTACGCTTGAATGAATCTTTTATTGAATTGATCGCATCCGACAATTCTTCAATATCTGCGAATACAATATCACCTCATATAATAATAGATTTATGTTTTCAATAATAATGAATAAAAATAATATAAAGTGTAAATACTTATGGATCATAGAATGATGTACATATATTACATATATCAATATTATTCTACATGTATTATTGGTAGTTTAAACAAGTAATTGTATATTATATTCAAAGGGCATTTTAAAAGTTTTAGTACTAATTTATTTCAATGACATATTAACATATAAAAATGGTAAGCTTTATAATCCTTATTAATGTATAAAAACTAATATACGGTAAGGTCTCGTTGTATGCGGTGGGTACGTTGTACAGAAAAGTGCATATAAAAATATTCGCATTAAATACTTGGCTAGAAAATTAAAAAAAAATCTAAAATCACAAAATCTATTAGGTCTATTTTAATGGAATGACCAGTATTGCAATTAAGATGTGTTGGCTGACTGTTACTTAACATTAACCATGTATCCTCATCATCCATCTAGCTAACACTACCTCATCAATCACATCTTTAGAAATGGTGACTAACGAAATCTGGTATTAAAAAAAATGGCGCATGTAATTGATTGCTCAGATCCCTTAAATAATTTGTATTCATTTATATTTGCTCTGGCCCTGTATCAGGTTTTATGAATTTGATTTACAGGTAAATATGAGGATAAAAATATATTTAGTTGTATAAAATTAGTGATGGTAATATTTTTTTATTTATGGAGGTCTCTTGTTGGTTTTGTTGGGGGTTGAGGTTTAATATATCAAACAGTTTTTTGACAATCGTGAACGTCTATTTTTCAAACTTTTGTTTTTACTGTGTAACTTATTACACATCACAATCAGGATTTTGATGTTATTTGTATACGCAAAACTATTTCTTTAATATTTTGTTTTCCTTTTGTATTGTTAAGTAAAATTATGCAATTGCTCTAAATTGGAGATGTCGTAACTTCACTTAATTCAGTCTAAAACTATGTCCAATTAATTTCCATAATCTGTGTGTAACGTTTTTTTTGTCTTTACGTTAACCTCTTTCTCTTCTAATGATATCATGCTTGTCATCTCATCTATTTCTGTATCTAATATGTCTGAATCATTATTTCTTAAATATGTAATTTCCTGAATTTCGGTGTATGGAGAGGGAATTCGTTTAATTCCTTTTGTTGTATCTAGTGTCGGTGGGGTAAGGAGTTGGTATTTTATCAGGTATTAAATCATCATTTATTTGAAAGGTTTTATTATTTTCTTCAATTGTCTGTGTATCTTCTATATAGGGCAATTGATCTGATGCATTTTTTGACTAGGTGACCCATATTGTAATGTGTCGTTAGATATTTGTGTTCTTCAAACTTGTATTGGTTCTGATAACCTCTTTTGATCTTCAAGTGTGACATACAAATGTCTTCTACACCTTATATGTGAAAATGCTATCTTCAAGGATTGGTGATATCATTTAAATTTTTAATTCTTGAAACTTTTGTTCAACGGAGTTAAGTATGATAGGACAAACATTCGTCAGCACAATTCTTTTATTTCTCGTAATTAGGGATCTCGTTCATGTTAAATTGCATGATCGCATGATTAATATTCTAACGGCGAGTGACGATGAGTACAGAGCCAGAGAGTAAAAATTAATAAAACATAACATGAATTTTAACAACATTTTTTCTTTCTATCTGCATTATTTTCGTTTGTGACTGGAATACATTCCAGCATTTCTACTCTATTTTATTACAAACAAATATATACTGTCTTAAGTTTAGAAAAACCTAACCCTTGTCCAGGATTTTATCTTCATTAACACTTTATCTAATAATTTCTTATTACAAAAACGCAATCTCAGCATGTGGTGATTTCAGTCATACAGACATATATAGTAAAATAATCCTTAAATTTGAAGATTTAAGGATCATTTTGCGGTCATAGGACCTGTAGTAGCATGTTTTGTGTACTCAATTATTCAAGAAACGAGGGACAACGATGCGACACGCTGTAGAAAATTACTGAAAAAAAATTACAGATTTACATTTGGTCTACAGAGTATCTTTTTGTCGAGATTATTATTATCGTATTTTATTTTAAGAATAATAAATAACAACCCGTACACGATTGAATTCGATCAAGTCCTAGAGTCGCAGCGTTACGTATTATGAAATAAAAACATAACTTTTAAATTTTCAATTTATAAACCACTGCTCGTGTCAATACAACACTAAAATTATATTCGATTCATTTCGAATCAATATTCATAAATTGTCTGTACAATTAGGGTACATACTCCATTTATTATGATTAATGTTTAGTTTATTTAATTTTTAGTTATTTAATGTGTATATATTTTTGTGATATTTATGGTTTTTAAATTATTATAGTACCATCTTTTATATCTTAAGTGATATCCTTACTTAAAGTCTAAATGTTTTTGTACGATGACTTTTAAGAAATAATTCTATTTTAAGCATCTACGCTGATTGAATAAATATTTAATCTGCACTTCACAATATGTTATCATTATTATGCTTTAACAGTATTATATTTACGTTCGAGACCATAGAATCAAATATATTTAAGTTTTCTCAAATGTATGAGAATTGTAATGTAGAAATGAAATTGTATTGGGAATTCTCTCAAATAATTTAAATTAAATTAATTAATTTAGAGTTTCATAGCAGTTGGTAGAGAGACGACACAAAAGACTGAAAAAATACTGAGATGGAGATTATTTATACAATTTTAATAACACCACATTGTTTGAGAAACGCATTTCTATTTTTATTAATTGGTCGCATGGCTGGCTTAGGTTAAATTAGAGCTTAAGGCCGAGTTAGTGTCATATTTTTTAACATTTTACGAGCACAATTTTAATATATTGTTGACTTAAGATTTTTTACGTTGTATAAAAATATTCTCTTCAATTAAATATTTATATGAGCGATAAAAATACGTCTATAACTACCCCGCCTCAGGTTCTAATAATACACGTTGGAGAGTTGCAAAATCTGACGCTGAAGTTAAAAAACATTTGTATTTCGAAAATTTAATGATATTGATTGTCTTAGTAAAACCAGTGGTAACAGATTACGGCCTTGGTTTGACACGTATCTCAGAGTTGCAACAGGTAGCAAACATCAGGCCTATCAAAGCGACGTGTCAGTTACTAAGGTTCCTATCTCTAGAGTTCTGAAGAGGAAATGTAACCCTACCTTCAGATTCTTCAAACAGCAAAGTTGTTTCAGCAACGTTCAAGAAAGTCATCAAAATTGGAGATCAATTGGGAAAGCACGTTTACATCAAAAAGCACTCAATAGGCGCTTTTTAAAGCTACCCTTGGTAACTTTAGCTAGCCATACCTACGGGGATTGAACACGGGGAATTACTATCTAGGTGCATGCCGGTGCATTCGGTGGTCGTGTCTCGAGTTTTTTTTTATAAAAACAACATAATATAAATATTATATTAATCTTTATGTTGTTTCTGGATCTGTTACAGTGTATTTATATTTTATTTATTTAAAAAACTGCTTCACTTATCATAACACCTTATAACTAATATTAAAAATATATCTCCCGACTTTATGCTTATATTTTGTGCAGAAGCAAAATAGAATTATCTTGGATTGCGAAAACATTGCAATGAAATGTAAATAGCAAGTATACAATGTTTGGATTCCATTTTATAAATCAAATATAAACAAAACCGCACTTTTATGTATAGATAGTTAGTTTTGTACTGTAAACAGTATGCTTGTAAAATTTTGGTTTACAAGCATACTATATCTTATCCTTAGGTTATATATTGTTAAAAAAATTAAAAATATTATTCTAGTCTAGCAGATTACCTTTTATTTTGATATTATCAATTTAAGGTTTCAATAATACATTGTTTGATTAGTACCTTTTTTTTGTGATCCACTGGTTGCAAAGAGATGATTTTTCGGTTACTGGTACGGAAGAAAAAGTACTACAAGTAAATAATTTGTTTCTACAAAATAGGATAATCTCATATGAAGTTTTCACCACAAACTGCAGGCTAGAGAGGTAAGCGTTCATAATATTCTATACAACCACTTTGCGAGCGAACCTTAGCGACGAGTACTCCTCATCTGCAAAGCAGGTGCGTGAAGAATCTTATCAAGATATGATTAAGAAATTTGAAGCAGGTTCTTCCCGTCGTGCTTACTATATCATAACAGGGGATGAATATTAGATTTATCAATATAATCTAAAAACAACGTGCACAGAGTCTGACTGTTTTAAAAAGAACCAATGCCTAAAAATAAATAAAATATATTAAAACGCCTAAAAAGCATCCTATACTCTTGACATATTTTTTAAATATTGTTTTGGATTTTGTGACGAACCTAACACGTTGTCATTGCTGTTTTCAAATCATATTTCATCTATAGATTCCGACTCGTTACTGTCATATTATACGTATTATAATTGAAATAATTCAAATAAAAAAAGTTGAAGTTTACTTTTTACCCAAAAAATCAAAAAAAAATATTATATAAAATGTTTCAAATATTATATCACACCAATTCAATCGTTGAATTAATCAGTTGAACGAGTGAGAACTAATTGAAACTTAACAGTAAGGGTTAAGTATATCCAGGTGATTTTAATGGTTTATTTTTATCTCATTTTAATATATTAGACGGTTATAATTTTGCAATTTTTGCCTTCTTATAGTGAATGTCTTGTATTTTTGTTATTTCCATTAAATTATTGTATACACCGACCCCGCATTCACAATTCGCTGATAAATTATGAATTATTATTCAAGGGATATCCTTTTTATATCAAGAAAATATAGCAGTATTTTATTTTTACGATTGATTTTGGCTTGTTTGTTTTCTAAAAGTATTCTTTTTTTACAATTATCTCTTGCTTGTTTTATCCTGAGTGCGGCACTGTCAATTTTGAACATAAAACATAAGCTTTTGTATAATGCGTAAGAAGAAACAGATAAATAAAATATATAAAAAAAACATAACTAAACTATAAAACACTTTTAAAAAGTTTACACAAGTATTTTTATGGTTTGTTATTATTATTTCAAATTATTTTTTATTTACAATTCTTGCCTCATAATTATTACATTTATTTATTTATTCCTTTTCCACTTTGAATCATTCATCAGTATCTGTGTACATCAAACAGGAGTGGCAGGAGGGCCTATTTTGATACGATACTTATCAAAATAAGCCCTTGACTAAATAAACTCTTCAACTAAAAATAAGGCTACTACGGTTCCAAATTCCTGCCATTTAAATATTTGTTCACTTGGAATATAATTTACTAGAATAATATCTTTATTTATCATCGCTAATTATAAATCCACAATACTCACATTTATATATTCATAGAATATGCATATATTACACATCATATTTTAAAATAATATGAAGTAATTTCGCTGCTACATCGACCACTTGCACAGACGACGTTACATTACAACTAAGTTAGATAATAATAGGAAAAAACAAAATAAAGAGCACACGGAGATTACCTGCCTGGCTGATTTAAGCATTTGTTTTATTGTACATTTCAGTACGACATTTTCGCAGTCGTACAATTTTTTTACTCTCAATCTGCACAATAGCGACCGAAATATTGGAATAAAACCTAAACAGATAACATAAATGTACCATAAATACTAATTCATTAAAATGTACCATGAAGAGAAGTGAAGACAGAGATTGTAATATGAATATCTGAGTATTTTGTGGTGAGCTTGTGAACCCGGCGGGCGGAGAGTTTCTTAATGGTGTCTCGGTAAGACAAAGGAAAAAGTGAAAGATTAATGCGAGGTTTAATAATTCAACGTAAGAATTATTTATGATTTAAAGCATTCTTTCTACTTTTAGATTCTACTTTTATTATTTATATAATGCGGAGCTTCACATTATTTACGTACAAAGAAATAAATATTTAATTTGGGATCACATCTTTAATTCTCCTTGTAATGCTAGTGGATAAGTAATAGGAATGACGTTTCGGATAGAATAGACAGATTAAGTAAGTATAAGACCTACATAGACTTCCAAAGAGTAGTAATATTAAAACTTTCCTAACAGCTTATTATGGGTGCGTATTAACATTACTTAGATATATTTTTATGGTTTCTGAATATATATAAATAAAATATATATAAATAGGTTTGGATTTCAAAAGATTGTCGAAATAGTAAAAAATATAATATAATATATATATATATATATAGCAAAGTTAAAAATATTAATAAGACTCTATGTTCAATATACATATGATAATTTAATATGTACATTATACATACTATATGTTCTTTAGTCTTCTATGGTATACAATGTAAAGTTGCTTTGATAAAATGGTAGTGAAACTATTTCTTCATAATAATAATTATCAAAAATATTTGTAGAAATATATGTATCTAAAATTTTACAATATAATAATATATAATTCATATATGATATAATATTTTATTATTTCTAATCACCGAAGATTAAAAGGCAATATTTAGAACTACGAGAACTGGTATGTGAAAAAAAATGACAACAATTGATTACAAAATTAAATATTAATAAAATTACTAAAGATTTATAAAACTAAAAATATTATACTCGTATAAACCCAAATTGAATTACAACCGGTGTTTGTTTTTCAATGACGAGTAAACAGAACAAACAACGCAACAATCTAATTTGTTTTAAGTTATTTTAGCTATATTTTATTATGCGCCTTACTATTCACATGTGTAGTAATATGATGTTTATTTTTTATTGTTCTATTAAAGCAAACTAATCTTAATCTGATTTCTTAATTAAAGTTCCTATTATAATTTATCTTATAGTCAATTTCGAAAGAATAAATTTAATAATAAATAATAGTAAAAATCTCTCCTAATATCCCTTTCTTCTAATTTTAAATTATGAGAGGGGAATGAATTACTATTCGTTTGTATATGAGCTTTAAAAAAATAACTTTTGAAACTTTACCCTATTTGTCTCTCTATGAAAACGTGGGGATAATAAACCTTGCTTTGACAATGAAAGTTATACAAATTTAGAAAATTGTTGTATTATATTTGAAAAATAAACCATAATTGTTAAGTGTATGATTGGATTGAAACAAAAATGGATCAATTGATTGATTAAAAATTTATATAAATCATATTTGCTGTATTTAATCCGCGTATTAGAGGGCTAAATACATCGGCAGCAGCGAGCCGTTATCACATATTTATTTCTTAAAAAAACATAAATTATTATTAAAATGGGTTTCTTATGTCTTAAGTTTTGTACAAGTTTTTTATTGTAAATCGTTCTTATAGTGATCTATAAGGATCTGGACTAAGAATGTAGACTATCATAGCACAACTAAACTATCATAGATACAAAAGGGTCTCCATAGCAAAAGTTAGTCGGCCTTATGAACACTATCTGTTGATATATTGAAATTGAAGATATGCTGTACTTGATGAGGAGCCCTAGAGCACCTAACTATCTGCGAAATTAAAAAGCATTAACTTAAGTATCATAAAATAGAATAATAAAATGACGTGTAGCGTATAAATACTTCACTTAGTAAATAAGGTTAAGGTTTTTAAACTCTGCCATAAATACATTCCATTTAATTATTATAAAACTCGAAACTGGTTCAGTTACGGTGGCTATACAACCTTTATTTATAATCAAAATATCGAAACCTTTGAGGAAAGCCCTTGAGGAAGTCCGCAGCTGAAGCGCAAGAAATGTAACAATTAATATTAACAAACATTTTATTGCAGCTATATCAATATAACATTTTTGACTTGGCAAACACACCCCTTTTATACCTGTGTTGTTTATTGTGACCGCGTCCACATGCTGTGGACATATTGCGGTTATTGGGGTTTGTCGTTTGGGTTTGTTTATTTTTATTACGTTACATTTGTACAAACCTAATGATGCTGTAAACTAACTACTTAGCTAACTAGTCAGGTAGATAACATAATATTTAAATATTTACAAATAATTAGTTACAATTTTTAATAATTTTAAGTAAAAAAATAAATGAAACGCCACGTCAATACCTTGGTTTGTAAATTGTTACTTTAATATCTTTTGTATTTAACGACAAATTTTAAAATCCTTTCAGATTCTTTTTGGTCGAGTGTATTAACAATGTGTATGTTATTTTGGAACTTCAATTATTTCTTCAATCATATTAATAAAGTAGATAAAATCCTTACTTATATATATATATGTATATATATATATATATCTCGCTTACATATATATATAAGCGATTTATCCACTCACTGACTCATGACGAAGTCTCCGAAACAATGTGTAAGATTAACGTAAAATTTTACTTAGTTACTTTTTTTGGAACGTAGAAGTCTACTAAAAACGAATTTTACGGAATTCCTATCAGAACGGATTTCAACTTTTTGCATTTCGCCAAATTTTAAACCTGTAGGAGCCATACACTTAACGCCAACAGTTACCATGACAATGGCAATCAGAGTTAAGATGAGGTTAGGGATGCAAAAAGTAGAAAATTGAAAATGTTGGTATAGACTGCATGACATGTTCTTGTAGATACATACGCTGGTGCAGGGTTACCTAACATTTTAAAGCGTGTAGATAGCATATGTATATTCCGGCGAAGGCGAATCACGAGACATTTAAGTAGGCGTAAGAAATCAGAGATATGTTCGAATTTACGCAGGCCGTGTATAAAGGTTATGCACAAATTTTGAAGGCGTTCTAATTTGTATAGTAGTTCTTTCGTAGCGTCTAAACTGCAATTGGTAGCATAGTCGATAAGAGGTAAAAGTAATGATTGAGGCCAAGAAATTTTTTGTATTAAATAAGACAAAGCCTAAGTTGATTACTATTGTCCATTTTAAAATTTAAAAGGCTGAGGGGCAAGGAATTTTAAGTGCAAATCTTTTTAAAAAAATGAAGCATTGGTTTATTGTGCATTACAGAGCGATGGTTATCAAAGAGTAGTAATATTATAAATATAAAAATTACAGATTGTCAAGGCTCATTTATCGTAACTTATCGAACTTCTTTTCGGAACCTACTCGCATTACTAGTGTTCTTAAAAAGTTTAGAAATTTCTATTACTAATACGATGCTAACTTTTGCTATTACTTACTAACTTTTACTATTGCTAACTTTAACAAAATGTCAAAGTAATAAATAATTGATGTTGTCTCTAGAAAATAATAAAAATATTTTATGTAAGAAAATGAATTTACCTTTTTTTTATATATTGTAAAACTAATTATAAATTCTATTATATAAGTCTAATCTTAAAAATATGTGATTTTTTTTTTTTAATTTTAAATGTTCACCGCAAAACTGGTTTATTTCGTTCTTTACATGATTTTTTTTTCTCCAAGATGATATGATCCTACAACAATTTGTCTTCTATAGTATTATAATTTTATATTATTTGTAGAGATTATAGAGTATATTTTATTGCCCGTAAGCATCTTCGTCCTGTCCAATTTTTTGATGTGTAGCTGAATGTAAAGTCTACCAACTGCTGAATCACTTTTTAACTTTGAGAAGTTTTCTGGTGATGTACAACATTATATATTTGTTCAATACTACCTATTAATATTTAAGTGTTTCACTGCAGTATTCTTGTACTGACAAATAAAGGGGCCGTGTCTTCGTTTGTCTATTGCCAGTGTCAAGATATCATCATAATAGAGATGTTATTTAATAATAATATTGCTCTAAATACCGTCTAGATGGCGTCGGCTGCGAATTATGTCAATTGGAGACATTGACTTCTGTTTTAAGTAGTATCCTAAACTTTACTATATTAAGGTATAATATCCAAACTCTATATTCCTTTAAGTATATAAAAATGGCTGACAAAACTAAAAATGGGGTTATTAATTAGCATTAAGGGTAAGTATTACAATAAACCTTTCGAAAACAATCTTTTATAAAACCTTTAACTAATCTGTATACAATAGACTTGAGATCTTAATAAAGTTATATACATATAGTAAAAGTTATAGCGTTAGAGAAATTCAATACAGTAAGCATTATTTATAATAGGAATCTTATTGGTTGGTAGCCAAGGAAAATATTTGCCGAAATATGTCTTTTAATATATATATATATATATATATATATATATATATATATATATATTCATATTGTATATTATAAGACGAGACGTTCTTAAATTGCTTCTATATTCGTTATTGCAAGTCGATATTCTCGGATTCAATTTCAAATACAATATATAGAGGTGTTTACGGAGTCTTTATATTAAAGTGTAACACAAAAGACAAGTTTCTTTAATAAATAAAACATACTTTTTTAAAAAAAAATTTTAATACAAAGCTTTTCTGTGCTTTTGTGGATTTGGAAAAGGCGTTTGACAGGGTTGTGAGAAAGAAGTTATGGGAGATACTGCCCCGATACAATGTGAACGGACCCTGACTGACCCCTGACCCCGGACCCAGCCTGTGGGCGAGTAGAAGCTGGCATGTCGCCCTGGTTTGACATCCAATCGGGTGTTAAGCAAGGTTGCGCTATGTCAGCTTGGTTGTTCAATTTGTATTTGGATAGTTGTCTTCAAGGCGTGAAGGATAGTGACATGGGAGTGAAAGTAGGTGACCTTAAGGTCAATTGCTTGCTATATGCAGATAATGCTGTGCTCATTGCATCTTTAGAATGCAATTTGCAGGCATTGGTCACCGCTCTGAAAGATGGGTGTGAAATTAATGGTCTTAACCTGAATGTCGATAAGACGAAGGTTCTGATATTTGAAAAAAATGAAGAAAGAATAGAATATAAGATCAACGTGAATGATAATATAATAGAACAAGTGAATGAAGTAGTATATTTGGGAAAGTATGTTTAGCAGAGACGGAAGATACGAATTGGATGTGGAAAGGCGTATTGCTGCCGGTAACAGAGTCAGCGGTGCTTTGACTGCATTGTTGAGACAGCAAAACGTCAGCATAGCTGCATGTTTGGCTGTACACAATGCAGTTTTGCTGCCGACGCTGTTATACGGTAGCCAAACGTGGGTAACACAGAAGAAGAATGTAAGAAAGATAAATGCTGTGCAGATGCGATCTCTTCACAGAATATGCGGAGTCAGTCTAGCTGATCGAATCCGCAATGAAGAGATCCACAGAATGGCAGGTACTAGCGAAGATGTTACAGTGAGAATGAAGAAGAACGTGCTCAGGTGGTTTGGGCACGTCGAACGAATGAGTGATGAAAGAATGGTAAAAAAGATTTATATAGGAAAAGTGAGCGGTAAGAGAGACAGGGGGAGGCCTCGAGTGACCTTCGAAAACACAGTATCTATGATACTGGAGGAAGGTCACGTAAAAAGCAGGAGCATGTATGAAGAGGTTGATGTCTTTGGCCGAGGCGAAAGAGGTAGAGTAGAGTTGACCGTAGCGTTTGGCGCTCCGTCGTCTCTGACTACCCCGCAAGGGATATGGCGTGAAGCTAAATAAATAAATACTTTTTTAAATTTGAAAGTTATCTAAATTTTATAAAATTTATTTAAATTTTTGTTGAACATAATATAGTTTTTTACCTTTTGGAAATCAACTAAATATACGTGTTTAAACTCTCAGAACAACCACTGAAAATGAACAGCCATGGACAGCTGGGCCCATCCACGTAACTCACTGACGATAACGGGAAAACAGGATCGAGAACATTGTACCAATATTTGTAGTTTGAAAAGTTACCATCAAGAATATTCTCATAACTGATGTCGTAAACATTATATGACAGTGGTCATAGAAACCTTACCGATGTATTGTGTGTGAAAAGGTTATCTGCGTTTTGGGTACCGACAATGTAAATCTACAAATAAAAGAAGAAACCCCCGATGAAGAAGATGGCTCCGTGTGCTGTAAAAATAGTAGTCAAATAAATACAATATCGTTGTAATTATGTGAATAAAAAAAATGAGCTAGTTACGTCTTTAACGAACTACTTCACGACAAGTATACAACAGAAGGTCATTTATTTCTACTGAGTTGAAATAACGGAACAGTCTTATTATAATTTTAGCAATTTGAGACATTTTAAAGGGTTACATAAGATCCGGGCTATTGTTGGGCGAACAATATTCTTTTGATAATAAAGTGTACGTAGTGACTTCGTAAGTGGAGGAAAAATTACAGGAACAATAGAAAAATAATACTTAAAATGTACTTTTAACGCTATGGAGTTGGCTTATTTGAAAGTTATAAGATATTTGTTTTGTATTGTCTCTTTATTCCAATAAAGATATCTTTTATATATGTGTTTATATGATCTATATTATATATGGAATTTCTTAAACAACAATAAATCATTTAAATGTAATACGTGTTACTGAATAAGGGACTTTAAAATTAACAATTTATGTTATTATGCACTTTTTGTCTCCTTTTACGAAATCTACATTGTTGCATGACAGAACAGAATTCATTATAAAAAATGCAATGATTGATGATAATTATAACGATGGCCTTTTTATCCAATACCCCGTAAATATTTAAACTTTAAATAGTAGGTGAATCTAAAGGCACGGGAGTGCCCCGCCAAGTAGTTAAAACGAGCACGGCCGATTTAAGATCACTGGCAGCAATATAATTGCCATCAAAACTGCATTTTTACCTTTTGTTCTATTTAGGAAAATTACTCAGCTTAAAAGTTTAATTATTATTCAAATGAAATTATAATTACCAGATCTTTTGTCGGCACACTAATAATAAATTGGAACTCATCAGTTTTATAAATTGATGAAACTTGAACGCTTCGTAATCTTTGGTTGTAATGAAATCGAGAATTCCGCTTACCACATACAGCACACTGTTACAAAATAATTTACAAACATATTGAATTAAAAGTACTATAAGCTTACTCACAAACTCTGCATTATCTTTATGAAATATGTAGATAGCTAATATAATAAATTTTAATGGTTCTTTTCTCCCTGCACCGGCAGAAATCCAGCAAGGTTTAGTAATTTATATTAACTACATTTTTTAGTTTTTAGTATTTTACTTTGATTATAACATATATAACGTTGACAAAACCCGTCATAATGATATTGTTATATGGCTGGTTTTTTAGTTTCATTCCTTTAGCCAGTTGCTAGCTTTTAAATTAGAATAGAACACCAGCTCATGATATTCCTTTGCATTTAAGAAAAAATAAATAAAACTACGAAGAAACAATTTAAGCTAAGAAAGTGATAATAACATGAAATTTTAAGCACGGCATAAATATTTTAGTCTATTATTTGTTTCACCGAAGAGTGCTGCTTTTAGGGGAACAGCAACAAGTACTCGTATATATTATTCATAACAGACCGCAAGCACACTTCTCTCGCAATTTTGCCATAAAAAATAAGACGTATATATATGAAAATCAAAAGCCCCTCAGTTTTTTATTTATTGTATTAATCAAATATAATAATAACCGAATCATACTCATTACTGACGCTGATATTGTCTATTGACTGTTTATTTGTAAAACGAATGGAAAACTATTTGTAAGCTTTCTAATAGATCACATATTTGATTCAACATGCATTTTTTGTCTCTTATCACGGTGACATTAGACGAAGCCAGGCTGCACTCTGAGGTGATGGATGATCGCGATTTATCTCTCCGAGTAAGACGATGTCATCTTGGGATTCCTAAGTTATAAACGACCACTTTGTTAAGAAATATAAAAAACAATATTATAAACATACAAACGGTATTATTATAGAGTATTTCTACACATTCTATAAATCTCCGCTAAACACATTATACTGGACATTCTTATTGCAATTTAGAAAATATCCAAGCTGTATAAGGTTGTGCTTAACTAGGCAGTAGAAGCGATTTTCTATTGATTTCTATTTATTTTTATAATGTTTCTAAAATTTTTTATTTATTGCGAAGAAATTTAGATCACAAAAATTCGACATTAATTCAAACGACTAAAGTTGGAGTACACAGAAGTGTATGACGGTAGATAGCGAGATTTTTGGTATTCACTAATTTGAAGTTCTGCTTTTCATTTTACTGTCAAGCTTTGGGTATTTATTTCTTTGAACATTATTCTGTAAATAACGTTCATATTTTTAAATTCCCTCAATTATTATGTTATAAAAGTTCTTGCAACCATATAGGAAAAAAGGTTACTACACATTATTCACAGTTAACAAAATTTACAGAAACCGTAGGACAGAGCACAGTGACAGAGAGCCCCAATATTCTCAACAAATAATGACCTCGCCTATGTTTTTATTTACTCATATTTTATTGAGTCAATAAAATATATTACTTCTCACTGTCAAATATTTTTATAATAGCTCCTTAAACATATCCAATTAATTCAATTCAACTTATAAAATATTTTCCTTTTACCACTCTTAATACTTAATGAATTGTTCGAATTTATATGTTAGAAATTATATAGATCATTTTACTCTCTCTACTAATGACTAAAACATGTGCTAATTATCAAGAAGCTTATCAAATATCACAATTCACACGCTCTTGTATGTAAATTACTCTGAATAGATGCTTAGCTGGATAGATGCTTCACATTTTCGGTTTTGACGCCACTTTATGGCAAATTGTTCATGTTTTATATATTCAGCTTAAAGTACTAGAATTTAGAATGTATTTTTAATATAAGATCATATTAAAAAAAACCAGGGCATTACTATATAAATAACCTACATAATGTAAGTATAGCTAGATTCTGAGCTGAACTCTGTGAACCACACAAATATATTTCACTCAACAACACACAACAGTATTGTGACATCGTTATCTTTATAAAAAAAGTTCATTTGTTTATTCTGAATTCATCCATCTGGTGAGTTATTGTTTGCATTTTATAAAATGTGGCTCGCGAGTAACAAAAAGCCTAAAATATAATAGTTTAAAATCACTAAAAAGGGTAGAAAACAGCTAACTAATAATATCTTAATGATTTTTTTTAATGAATCTTACTTTAAATAGTTATAAAAGGGATAACAGCAGCTCACAATAAAGTTATTGCAAATAATGTTCATCTGCATGACATATAAACGTGTGTATTACATTTCTAAATGGAATATAATCTATATATTTTGAAAAATTAAAAAGTTATGAATAAGTTTTGAGTTAATTTATGAAGACGAGTCAAAGCTCAAAATACAAAACCACTTCGACATTTTCTTCACATAAATAGCAAATACAGTTCTTTTTTTAAGAAAGTATTATTCTGTCCTAAAAATAAATGTCTTATATCGATTTTGTAGCTGTTTCTGCACTTTGTAGTCCATTTCAAGTTAGGTGCCATCTTAAACGGCTCGTTAAAAGTACAGACAGTAGTATTGTTTATATTTTCATTATGTTACAAATACACTAAGGTAAGTTGAACACTGATGTTTATTTTTACATCGGTAGATAACAAGAATCTGAAAGATGTATATATATATATATATATATATATATATATATATATATATATATATCGCTATAATATTCTGCTGCTGCTGCTGACGCAAATAAATGAAACAAATGACATGAAAAAAAGAAACTGAATATGTTCTTTTTTGTAGCTGGTTGACTCTGAAAATTTAGATATTAAATTTCAGTTCAGTTGTTCACGAGCTGTGTTCAGGTTTTACTGAACCTGCAGTATTTAGGTCGCGTATTGTATTTAGGTAGCGTATTGTGTTTTACTCTCTGTAAGCCTAAAAGGCGGTAATGTGATTTTTTCATGAGTGTATAAGTAGCAACGTCATCAGCTTAACCGATTTGAAGGATATCAAGTGATTATTTTCTCATTAGAATTTTCTGAGCCAATCTCTACATGCTGGCGAACCAATTTCATATTTATATACTTAGTTATAGTTTTAAAGAGATGAATTAATGAATACACCTAATGTTATAAGATACTAATAGAAACAAACAATTTATTGTAATCCTTTTAAAAAATTAATCTTTAACAAAACAAATTTAATCAAAGAAAATAATATTTATTATGACTATGTCGTAAATGATGTATATGTCAGATCGACATCATTCTTAGATCTTTCTTCAAACAATTTTCGTCTAGCAAATAGAATTAAATGTGAAACCAAAATCATTCTTTTAATATATGCACAAGATCAGTCTTCAGTGAACGAAACGTATGACAGTTTTTAGCAAAGAGACGAACTGTACGACTAACACTAGATAAGTGTCCTTCTCAGCACTGCTCCATGCCGCGTTTTGTTTAACTTGCTAATGACTGTCTCCGACCTATATTTTAAAATTTATTATTATTTAACCTGTGACTAAAAATCTGAATCAAGTGATTAAAACTTTCTCTTTTCGTTTCGGAAACATAATTTTTTTTATCATAAAGATCAATAACCAACCCTTGTTTGAACACAAATTAAATCAGAACGCCACATATTGGTCGCTCGTTTGCACTTCTCTTAAGTTATAATAATTAATTAAATGCCAGCGAGATTTCATAACATTTTAAACTAATTTTAAACTTCGTTGATTGAATTTCGCTTTAAGCTCACATTCTGTTACCAACTTTCGCTTTCAAAGGAACTCATTCTGCTTCTCATACAGTGAAATAAATACAATGTTTTAAATCGTGACTAAAAGTAGTAGTAGTAGCTTTACTAAGACGATTAAAACAAAAATATCATCTCGTGTATGTAAATAACATCTAAATAAAAGTAGTTACCAGTACTTTATCGTTTTTCTTATCAATGTGTATGTATGTATATGTAAAAAAAAAGTGTGATAACTATTATATGTTAAAAATATTCCCTTACCACTACTCTTTACTAAGATTTTGAAGTTTAGTGCAATGGCCATCATTAAACACAGTTCTTCTAATTCTCCATGTACAAAGAAACAACTCTTACTCGCAATAACTCCAGGCGCTTAATTCATTATCATCTCTGATGAAGTTAAAAAACAGTAAAAAAAAACAGATAACTCGACATCATGTTTTTAAGATGAATTAAGTAAGACGAAGACAATCACGCTAAAGTTACAAATTATATCATGTTATTTTATATATTACTTAAAAGTTATATCACCATATTACGATCCTAAAGCTTAGTTCTGTAATTACTTTGCAGTGTTCTATTTAAAACGTTTTGTACTTTAACGAGAAAACTTTAAACAGAGTTTAACCACAGCGAAAAGCTTAATTCCATTTTTTATAGTTTCATTTATTTCTAGTTCTTTATAAAAAATTATGTTTTTATATTTTTTCTTATGTTTGACTCAATAATTGTAATCATTGTTGTTACTTAAGGTGCACTTAATATTACGATGTCCTCGTAAGACTGAATATTTGATTTTAGAGATAATTAAATAAAAGTGTTACAATCAGATAATAAAATCAAATCAAATAAAATAATAAAAACTAACTAAAATCAAATCAAATAAAATAATAAAAACTAGCAAACTAAAAAGATTATGAATGTGGAAATTACGTAATAGTAAATATTAGATAATAATTTAACATTATTAATAAATTCGTAAGATACTATTATACATTTTTAGACCTGCTAATGTTAGTAATTTAATTATTATTAAAAACAATAATTTTCTTTAAATTCAACAATAAATTGATTCTTATGAAGAATTATAATATTCTTTGTCATAAAAATAAAGTGATATAATAAACAATAAACAGACTTGCTCAGCGCCTCGTCGTTGTGTTGACGATCGACTCGACTTGATAGTGAAATGGGTCAAAGAAAATTTAATTATTTGGCGCCGGCTGGCGACCTAACCGCTCTGTCCTTCACATTTCACTTTTTGTACATTCAGCTTTTTCCAGTGATTAACTTTTAGTGGTTTTAATATACTTATTACATCCGTATAAAATACAACTGAGTTACATTAAATCATACTCTCCAATATTTTATAATAACGAAAGCTATTGTGACAAAACTAGTCAAATAACTAACATCTAAAAAAATTATAACTGCAACCTGATATACCTAAGAAACTTATATAAAGCTAGGAACAAATCAAGTTATCAATAATGAAACTGTTTGTTCCGTTCTTGTATATGGACCTGTTCAAACAATGTAACTCTAGTCAGAGGACAAAAGCGTGCAAGCGACGTGCAACAAGAATTTGAAACAAGGTTATTTTCTGTAGCTCTAAATAGTAAATGTTTCTTTCCTCAATATCGCTTACGGTACATTGAAGTACACCGTGGACTGGTTGGTTACCAACGATTCTTCCAATTAGTTTGTGTAGAATCCTTAAATTGTGTTATGTACGATTTTTTTTATTTATTTGATTATTGTTTGGAAAATCTTTGAGTAGTATTTCATTATTTTGCAAAGTATGATATATTTTTCAATGTACGAAGGCTAAATAAAAGACCAATATTTTTTATAGAGCTTATTTTGTATATTATACTTTTATTTTATCTCTCCTTGTTATAGAACACATTATTTTTACATTTCATATTACCGTTAGTATTTAAGTTTTATTTTACAAAAATTGTTGATTTGCAACCCTTTTAAATATCGATGTACATTTAATCAAACATCACAAATGAATTAAAACGCTAGTTTGATTTAGCTTCTACGTCTTCAGTAATACAACTTAAATTAATTTGAAGATATTTAAACTCTGTTCCTTATCTATCTAAACATTACGTATAAGATATATCAAAAGAGGACAGTAAGTTTTGCTTATTTAGTCATGTTATATCTAAACACAGTGAGTTTGATAGAAGTGATCAATTATATTTAATTACGGTTATAAGAGTAAGACACTAAACCCAAGTTTTCAAGTCAAGTTTTGGTTAAAAATTGTTAAATATTTAAGCTCACGGTAAGAAAGAATATGCTAACAATATAATATTCGCTTTAACTATCGCTGGAAAATAACTTTTAATCACTTTTATAATGACATACAAGATATATCTTACTATGGGACAATGAGATTTACGCGTTACTTTTCACAAATGCCAGTTGCTGGCGTATGTGAGAAGTAAAATATTTGTAAGTAAAATTAATAAAATCAGTCTTTCATATGCTTAAAATGGTATTAAAACTTCTCAATAAGTTTTATTACAAAAAAGAGTGTCGCTAGTAGTATTTACCAAAACATTCTAAATTCTTTATGACATAATTGAACAGTAAGCTTGTCAGCATTGTTAACCATGATATCTTAATTTAATAGTATATTATACCTTGGAATTACTTTTAGGACCTATTTCAACTTCGTAAATAAAGATTAAAGTAAAAGAATATATAATCGTTTCATAACAAAACAAATACAAACTAAAAATAAAAAATATATCAGTACCATTACACTTTTGATGATTTTAGCTCGGGATTTAATTTATGAGGCTTTAACTTACTTAGGTGATGCATTTATAAGACTCCTCAGTGGGGCAAATAAAGTTATCGCGCCAGTAAATTTTAGTACCCTGTCCCATCCACATTTCATGTAAGTTGTCGGAAAATATTTTACCGTCCTGTAACAAGGATACTCGTGAAAAAAATTACAATACGCGAGTTTGAAGAATGATCAGATATATTATAAAAACACTTATTTATAGAAAAACTTGTGAACAGCAGAAATGAAAATTTTTAAAATCATCTTTAAGGAGACTTACTTACTTTAAGGAGACTTACTTTAAGGAGACTAGGAGACAATATAATATGTAATTACGATTATTTTGTACGTTGTTTATACACCTCTGGTCTCTGATAAGTTTGAGAATATTATAAACATAGTACTGGAGTGATAAATTATGCCAGTCATCTTTTATACTACATTATCCTTTGCTAATTGAAGATATAAATTAATAATAACTTAAAAGAGCATTCATGAAGTTTCTTATGACTCCTCCTCTTAGGAACCGCGCAATTAGTCAGACGTATCATAAATTTTGACTTTGTTGCTTACTTAAATGTTAAGAACTAATTAAAATAATACCAATCCGTTGGGCACAAGATCTAAAACTTTTTGCATAGCTTGACGATGCGATGACGAGTACAGCAGTATTCATCGTTAAAGGCAAACCATACACGCACTGAGCTGTCGGTACTCCTCATCGGATCAGGGAATTGTCCTGTATATCATCGATTCTTAAAACAAATAATGAAAACTATTTAAATTATAATTTTTTTAAAGTTTTTATCTTAAACATAAAATGTACACAAGAATATTAAAAGTTATGTAAGTAATATTAGTAGAGTTACTAACAGAATTATTCCATTGACCATAATCGTCAATGTTTCTATCACCTGAAAGACCATGTCTTCGGGGACCTTTAACCAATGGTTAAAAGACCAAAATATCTTCGTAATCAGAATTTTTTCTTGGACTTGTGTCAGAGGTGTATAAGGCGCCAAAAGCTCCTGTAAGATATAGGTTTTATTTATTTAAAACAATTAACGTGTGATATATACAATTTTTTATCATTCAATTGTTATATTCGTATTTTGATAACTTATTAATATATGTAATTAACTTTTTTCTTAATAAAAAAACACTTTTTATTCTTTAAAATTTACCTTTTCCAAGTCTTCTTCATTTTTCGTGTTGTTCTTCTTCATTTTAATAATATGAGAAATAATTTGTATAGCAAGCAGTAAGAGTGTTTGGTAAAACGTCTTTTTTTCTCGTGATTGCCTTCTTATATTTTGTTATAACGTAATGGAGGGACAAAGAAACCTTCGATTCTTAATTTATACTCGGCATAATAAAAGCATTAGAGTTCCTGGCGAGTGACTGATTCATTATAAATAAATACAAGAATATCTATAATATTATATTTTGCATTTGATGTTTTAAATATTTCTTTCAATTGTATTATTTGCAAATTAAACTAACTTTCAGTTAAACTCGAGCTGAAAACAAAGCTAAAAATAAGGTTTTTGCGGATTAAAGTCGATTGAGGACTCGATTTTGAAATTACAAAAGAGAGCAGAGCAGATAGAGATGACTTTTGTTGTAGGTAGACTATTAAAGTCTACCTACAACAAGAATCACCGCCAGTCTCTTTCGGTCAGACATGCTTGAAAACTGCTGCATATATAATATATAAGGATCTTATATACTGACTTGAAATAAACAAAAATATTTTTACTTAAAATAAAAAATGTTTACCAAATCACATTCTTAGTTAAATAACTCAACATTTATTCCACAGATTAAGAAGAAGAAAAATGGTAGTCATTAAATTTACAATTTAAATATATATTACTTCCATTAAGGTACAGTACATAAGTGTTAAATAATATTAACTATAATGACTTGTAAATTAAGATGCGTGTATTATGTTATATGTATTGCCACGTATTGAGCTTTCATGATATAATATTATGTAATGTAATGAGATCAATATTAATAATATCCCTATTAATAAAATAAAATAAATATATAGGGTATACTTGATCCCATCTAATTATTTAGTATCATCGCTAACTATAACAGCGAAATAAGGAAATAATGAAAATTCAACATTGCGTCAAATGACAGCACCAACACAATTATGAGCATAAATTACTGTCCCGCTGTTCACAACTGAATAGGTGGGTAATACTGAAAATTAGTTTTGAGAATTATTTTTTATCAAATTTATAGTATCACATCTTTATGGAAATTTACTTCTATGCTAGAAATACTGAGAATTTATAACAAAACTTGTCTAGATATAGAAATTATTTTATTGATTCTTTAAAACTGTGTAAGTATTATATAATAATAATCAACTTTTACAAGTAAAATAGTTACGATTTTCTTTAAAAATAAACAATGCTCTCACCAATATCCTTAGAGGTAGAAATGAAACGACATTATAAGTCAGAAGGAGAGTCGCCCTTTCCCTGATTTCTGAGTGGAGGCTGATAAAGCTCAACAATTCTCCTAAAGATATTCTTGTGAAGATGGTATTAACATTGCTCAAGATTTATGTTAATCTTGATCAAGAATCATAAAATCCAAGGATTATATTATAAGTCTGCTTATTATATTTTCTTCAAGATAAATAAATGTATCTACGTATAATTAACATTTAAATATTAGGTCTACAACTTTGCTCACGCCGTTTTTTTTTTAATTTTAAAAATTATATTAAAAAAAATGGTATCTTATTTATGTTTCAAAGTATTGTCCGTCACTTTCCTCTACTTTGGCCCATCTTTCAGGCAACAAACGAATCCCGCGTCGGAAAAGTTCTTCATCCTTTGATAAGATCCAAGAATCGATCCATTCTTTCACTTTTTCAAAAGAATCGAAGCACTGGCCCGCCAGGCCGTATGCCATCGACCTAAATAAATGGTAATCAGATGGAGCAACATCTGGAGTGTATGGCGGGTGAGGTAGAATTTCCCATTTCAGTGTTTCGAGGTACGTCTTGACTACTTTCGCCACGTGAGGTCGTGCATTGTCGTGTTGCAAAATTACTTTTTCGTGTCTATCAGCGTATTACGGCCGTTTTGTTTTTAATGCCCGACTCAAACGCATTAATTGCGTTCGATAAAGTGCACCAGTAATTTTTTCAGAAGTTTTTAGCAGCTCATAATAAATTACGCCAAGCTGATCCCACCAAATATACGTGAATATATAATAAGATCCGTGAATATTATGTCGAGGTGACGCCGTAGGAATGTGGCCGGGCAATCCCCATGATGTGCGTCGCTTAGGATTGTCGTAGTACACCCATTTTTCGTCCCCAGTAACAATACTATGAAGAAATCCTTTTTATTTTTGTCTTTCAAGCAGCTGTTCACAAGCAAATAAACGTCGCTCAACATCTCTTAGTTTCAACTGATACGGTACCTAGTATCCTTGTTTTTGGATCATCCCCAGCTGTTCCAGGCGTTTTGATACTGCTTGCTGAGTTACTCCCAATGATTTTGCTAGCTGTTCTTGAGTTTGGCACGAGTCTTCATTAAGTAAAGCCTCCAGTTCATCATCTTCAAAAGTTTTTTCTCTGTCACCGCTATGCCGATCTTCAACAACAAAATCACCGCTTTTAAAGCGCTGGAACCACTCGCGACACGTTCTTTCACTAATAGTATCATCACCATAAGTATTTGAAATAACCCGATGAGCCTCAGCCGCCGATTTTTTCATGTTGAAATGAAAAAGTAAAATCTCCCGCAAATGACGTGAATTCGGTTTATAAGTTGACATATTTAATTAAGTGTAACTATATGACGCAAACAAAAATTAACTAATATCGATGTAAGGTTATATTTATAGATGTCAAAACTGATGGAAAACAACTGTGATTTATTTATTTGAACTATTACTGGCTACTAGGGCCATCTTTTGGAAAACGGCGGGAGCAAAGTTGTAGACCTAATAATTAAATGTATTGTTAATAATCCTAAAAAGCTTTCAGATTAAGACAAGACAAGGGATGATTCTTTAGCTGTTTTATGATATTATGTTAGACGTTGCTGACGTTAAAGATTGCATACACATTGCTATTGACCAATTATTAAGATTAAGACCACATAGCATTTGCTTTTTAATATTTGTTAAAATGTTTTCGAAGACACTAAAATACTTATTACATTTTTGAAAAACGCACTAGGATATATGTTAACATATCACAAGTTATTTTTTGTAGAATATTTTTGGGCTTAATATCTTTCAGGTATGCAAAGTACGAGTAAACCAACACATCTGTACTAATTTTCCTAGATATATCTAATTTGTTTATATTAAATAAACGTACACATACACACAACACGTCGCAGTGATATAACGAAATTATATTTTATGGTATGATTATCATAAATCTTTTTTTAAATAGTTTGAATAATACGTACATACATACATACTCCGCCTTACAACTGATTTTAGAATTAGTAATTCTTGACAATCGTCTGATTTTCCTTTTCTAATAGTCATAGGATTTATTTTCAATGATTTTTTTCATTAGTAGTCCAGGATTAACATTATAATTATTTAAAAAAATACCTAATTAGCAAGAGATATTAATAGTCATTGCGATTTTATTCCGATTACTTTCAAAGCCACTTCAACCTATTTTCATCCGTTATATATTATAATTAGTGCAGTCAGGGGTCCGCATTCGATTGACCGGGTCGCGGATTAATGACGCACCTGCCGAAAAAGGCTTGGGACAGACAGTAGCGCTATTCGCCACCTTTCGAGCGCTGGTAGTCCGTCCCTGTTGAGTGAGATGTAGTGTTTGATTCATACATGTGTTTGAGACTGTAACGTTATAAAACCGTCATGGCTGTCATTACAGACATTAATCTCTTTATAAGATTCGCCTCCTCCAGGCAGGGTTCTAATAATATTAAAATTCTTTCAAAGTTGCGGTGTGAATAGTCTTCTAATATGTTGGCTCTTCAACTGTTTCAACTGTTACGACGGTTGATATAATAATATCTCCAAAATGTTTTAAATGATCTTTTAATTTCCAGATATGTTCCTCGAAGGTAGTTGGGTGAATGACTTCTATTTTTTTTTCTATCCTAATAGTCCTACTGGACATGACAGCGTCACCGGGGGAGTTGGCGGGTGCGGAAACCCACCTTTGAAAAGGGGTCTCGGGGACCCCGGAGAACATACGTCCTGGGGGCGCTTCTTGTGAGGCTCGAACCAAGGTTCAGGAAGCCGTTGATGGGGAAGTGAAGGTTGGATTATGTTTAGGAATTGACTCTTGCGTCCTCCGATGATAGAACGCCGAAGCGATGTGCTTAGTGGAGTCCACGACTTGGCTGGCGATGATGCTGTGTGCGTGTATGTGTTGTAGAGTGTGTTCTACCGCTTCACGTCTGGTTCCCTAACGTGATCGCTTCATAGGGGTGGAAGATTACCGACTTGGCTTGGGCTTTTTGACTTTAAGAGTTTTACGAAGCACGTACCCTTTGGCCGTAAACAATAGTGGGTTCAGGTGTCTCACAGCATTGTCATAGTAGTTTTTGGAAAGCCCCTTCAAATACTGTATAATCGTTGGAAGTTTCTACTCAATACTGTGCATGATCCAAGGCACCCCAGTGGCTAGCCGCGTGAATTTGTTCTGAAGCACCTGAAGGATTCAGATTCGCGTGAGCCAAGTCAACGCTTACACAGGACATAACTGTGCGTATGTAGGCTTTGTAAAGGTAACTATGACCTCATTTCTAAGGAACATTTTAGTAAAGATGCCGTAAAATGAAAGCACCCCTGTTACGAACGGCCTTGATATGTAGGCAAAAGTGTAACTATTTATCCGACGTCACTTCTAGGTATTTGGCCTTGTCTTTTTACAAGGTATCGGTTTTTTAAAAAGTTAAATTTTAGGACTGGCCATTATGGGTCGTGAAAATTGAATTCCATGTTTAATTTAATAATAACCGTCGTGATTCGGTCGTACTGGTATGCCAGCTCGAGATGTAAGTAGCACCTTCTTCGAATGACACGGCACATTGGTATTGACTGCGGCGCATGACGAGGCTGGTCAGGGAGCATCCCAGATGGATGACGATAATGGCTGATTCTCGCCATCATTTTTTAACTGGTATTTTAGTTTTTTAAGTGACAATCGTTTAAAAGGATCATTAAAACAATTTCATGACAAAATACATTACCAATGTAAGAAGTCAAAAAGGGTTCTTAATTTCATAATTAATAAAATATCGTTATAAACTACTTTGAAACTAATAATCTATTAAAGTAATTAAATTTGTCAATAATTTAGTTATGAACTCCAGTTCAACTTTATTCCGATAAAAATGGATAATGTTATTTTAACTATAACAGTTATACAAATATTTAAAGTAAATAATCAGACAATCTTCTTGCTACTAATATTTCAATTGGACAGTGATTTTCAATTGTTATATAAAATCTCTAAACATTTTAAGGCCATAAAGAATTCAATTTTGGAACAAAGAGATTGGAACCTACATTGGAACGTAAATTAGAAATTTTACGCTTTAATGAATCTTTTATTGAATTGATCGCATCCGACAATTCTCCAATATCTGCGAATACAATATCACCTCATATAATAATAGATTTCTGTTTTCAATAATAATGAATAAAAATAATATAAAGTGTAAATACTTATGGATCATAGAATGATGTACATATGTCAATATTATTCTACATGTATTATTGGTAGTTTAAACAAGTAATTGTATATTATATTCAAAGAGCTTGAGAAGTTTTATTACTAATTTATTTCAATGACATATTAACATATAAAAATGGTAAGCTTTATAATCCTTATTAATATATAAAAACTAATATACGGTAAGGTCTCGTTGAATGCGGTGGGTACGTTGTACAGAAAAGTGCATATAAAAATATTCGCATTAAATACTTAGCTAGAAAATTAAAAAAAAAATCTAGAATCACAAAATCTATTAGGTCTATTTTAATGGAATGACCAGTATTGCAATTAAGATGTGTTGGCTGGCTGTTACTTAACATTAACCACGTATCCTCATCATCCATCTAGCTAACACTACCTCATCAATCACATCTTTAGAAATGGTGACTAACGAAATCTGGTATAAAAAAAATGGCGCATGTAATTGATTGCTCAGATCCCTTAAATAATTTGTATTCATTTATATTTGCTCTGGCCATGTATCAGGTTTTATGAATATTGCTACACCGTAACGTTGATTTACAGGTAAATATGAGGATAAAAATATATTTAGTTGTATAAAATTAGTGATGGTAATATTTTTTTATTTATGGAGGTCTCTTGTTGGTTTTGTTGGGGTTTGAGGTTTAATATATCAAACAGTTTTTTGACAACCGTGAACATCTATTTTTAAAACTTTTGTTTTTACTGTGTAACTTATTACACATCACAATCAGGATTTTGACGTTATTTGTATACGCAAAACTATTTCTTTAATATTTTGTTTTCCTTTTGTATTATTAAGTAAAATTATGCAATTGCTCTAAATTGGAGATGTCGTAACTTCACTTAATTCAGTCTAAAACTATGTCCAATTAATTTCCATAATTTGTGTGTGACGTTTTTTTTGTCTTTACGTTAACCTCTTTCTCTTCTAATGATATCATGCTTGTCATCTCATCTATTTCTGTATCTAATATGTCTGAATCATTATTTCTTAAATATGTAATTTCCTGAATTTCGGTGTATGGAGAGGGAATTCGTTTAATTCCTTTTGTTATGCACTTATGGTGTATCTAGTGTGTGTGGGGTAAGGAGATGGTATTTTATCAGGTATTAAATCATCATTTATTTGAAAGGTTTTATTATTTTCTTCAATTGTCTGTGTATCTTCTATATAGGGCAAGGGATCTGATGCATTTTTTGACTAGGTGACCCATATTGTAATGTGTCGTTAGATATTTGTGTTCTTCAAACTTGTATTGGTTCTGATAACCTCTTTTGATCTTCAAGTGTGACATACAAATGTCTTCTACACCTTATATGTGAAAATGATATCTTCAAGGATTGGTGATATCATTTAAATTTTTAATTCTTGAAACATTTGTTCAACGGAGTTAAGTATGATAGGACAAACATTCGTCAGCACAATTCTTTTATTTCTCGTAATTAGGGATCTCGTTCATGTTAAATTGCATGATCGCATGATTAATATTCTAACGGCGAGTGACGATGAGTACAGAGCCAGAGAGTAAAAATTAATAAAACATAACATGAGTTTTAACAACATTTTTTCTTTCTATCTGCATTATTTTCGTTTGTGACTGGAACACATTCCAGCATTTCTACTCTATTTTATTACAAACAAATGTATACTGTCTTAAGTTTAGAAACCTAACCCTTGTCCAGGATTTTATCTTCATTAACACTTTATCTAATAATTTCTTATTACAAAAACGCAATCTCAGCATGTGGTGATTTCAGTCATACAGACATATATAGTAAAATAATCCTTAAATTTGAAGATTTAAGGATCATTTTGCGGTCATAGGACCTGTAGCATGTTTTGTGTACTCAATTATTCAAGAAACGAGGGACAACAATGCGACACGCTGTAGAAAATTACTGAAAAAAAACTACAGATTTACATTTGGTCTACAGAGTATCTTTTTGTCGAGATTATTATAATCGTATTTTATTTTAAGAATAATAAATAACAACCCGTACACGATTGAATTCGATCAAGTCCTAGAGTCGCAGCGTTACGTATTATGAAATAAAAACATAACTTTTAAATTTTCAATTTATAAACCACTGCTCGTGTCAATACAACACTAAAATTATATTCGATTCATTTCGAATCAATATTCATAAATTGTCTGTACAATTAGGGTACATACTCCATTTATTATGATTAATGTTTAGTTTATTTAATTTTTAGTTATTAAATATGTATATATTTTTGTGATATTTATGGTTTTTAAATTATTATAGTACCATCTTTTATATCTTAAGTGATATCCTTACTTAAAGTCTAAATGTTTTTGTACGATGACTTTTAAGAAATAATTCTATTTTAAGCATCTACGATGATTGAATAAATATTTAATCTGCACTTCACAATATGTTATCATTATTATGGTTTAACAGTATTATATTTACGTTCGAGACCATAGAATCAAATATATTTAAGTTTTCTCAAATGTATGAGAATTGTAATGTAGAAATGAAATTGTATTGGGAATTCTCTCAAATAATTTAAATTAAATTAATTAATTTAGAGTTTCATAGCAGTTGGTAGAGAGACGACACAAAAGACTGAAAAAATACTGAGATGGAGATTATTTATACAATTTTAATAACACCACATTGAGAAACGCATTTCTATTTTTATTAATTGGTCGCATGGCTGGCTTAGGTTAAATTAGAGTTTAAGGCCGAGTTAGTGTCATATTTTTTAACATTTTACGAACACAATTTTAATATATTGTTGACTTAAGATTTTTTACGTTGTATAAAAATATTCTCTTCAATTAAATATTTATATGAGCGATAAAAATACGTCTATAACTACCCCGCCTCAGGTTCTAATAATACACGTTGGAGAGTTGCAAAATCTGACGCTGAAGTTAAAAAACATTTGTATTTCGAAAATTTAATGATATTGTTTGTCTTAGTAAAACCAGTGGTAACAGATTACGGCCTTGGTTTGACACGTATCTCAGAGTTGCAACAGGTAGCAAACAGCAGGCCTATCAAAGCGACGTGTCAATTACTAAGGTTCCTATCTCTAGAGTTCTGAAGAGGAAATGTAACCCTACCTTCAGATTCTTCAAACAGCAAAAGTTGTTTCAGCAAAGTTCAAGAAAGTCATCAAAATTGGAGATCAATTGGGAAAGCACGTTTACATCAAAACGCACTCAATAGGCGCTTTTTAAAGCTACCCTTGGTAACTTTAGCTTGCCATACCTACGGGGATTGAACACGGGGAATTACTATCTAGGTGCCGGTGCATTCGGTGGTCGTGTCTCGAGTTTTTTTTATAAAAACAACATAATATAAATATTATATTAATCTTTATGTTGTTTCTGGATCTGTTACAGTGTATTTATATTTTATTTATTTAAAAACCTGCTTCACTTATCATAACACCTTATAACTAATATTAAAAATATATCTCCTGACTTTATGCTTATATTTTGTGCAGAAGCAAAATAGAATTATCTTGGATTGCGAAAACATTGCAATGAAATGTAAATAGCAAGTATACAATGTTTGGATTCCATTTTATAAATCAAATATAAACAAAACCGCACTTTTATGTATAGATAGTTTTGTACTGTAAACAGTATGCTTGTAAAATTTTGGTTTACAAGCATACTATATCTTATCCTTAGGTTATATATTGTTAAAAAAATTAAAAATATTATTCTAGTCTAGCAGATTACCTTTTATTTTGATATTATCAATTTAAGGTTTCAATAATACATTGTTTGATTAGTACCTTTTTTTTGTGATCCACTGGTTGCAAAGAGATGATTTTTCGGTTACTGGTACGGAAGAAAAAGTGCTACAAGTAAATAATTTGTTTCTACAAAATAGGATAATCTCATATGAAGTTTTCACCACAAACTGCAGGCTAGAGAGGTAAGCGTTCATAATATTCTATACAACCACTTTGCGAGCGAACCTTAGCGACGAGTACTCCTCATCTGCAAAGCAGGTGCGTGAAGAATCTTATCAAGATATGATTAAAAAATTTGAAGCAGGTTCTTCCCGTCGTGCTTACTATATCATAACAGGGGATGAATATTAGATTTATCAATATAATCTAAAAACAACGTGCACAGAGTCTGACTGTTTTAAAAAGAACCAATGCCTAAAAATAAATAAAATATATTAAAACGCCTAAAAAGCATCCTATACTCTTGACATATTTTTTAAATATTGTTTTGGATTTTGTGACGAACCTAACACGTTGTCATTGCTGTTTTCAAATCATATTTCATCTATAGATTCCGACTCGTTACTGTCATATTATACGTATTATAATTGAAATAATTCAAATAAAAAAAGTTGAAGTTTACTTTTTACCCAAAAAATCAAAAAAAAAATTATATAAAATGTTTCAAATATTATATCACACCAATTCAATCGTTGAATTAATCAGTTGAACGAGTGGGAACTAATTGAAACTTAACATTAAAGGTTAAGTATATCCGGATGATTTTAATGGTTTATTTTTATCTCATTTTAATATATTAGACGGTTATAATTTTGCAATTTTTGCCTTCTTATAGTGAATGTCTTGTATTTTTGTTATTTCCGTTAAATTATTGTATACACCGACCCCGCATTCACAATTCGCTGATAAATTATGAATTATTATTCAAGGGATATCCTTTTTATATCAGGAAAATATAGCAGTATTTTATTTTTACGATTGATATTGGCTTGTTTGTTTTCTAAAAGTATTCTTTTTTTACAATTATCTTTTGCTTGTTTTATTCTGAGTGAGGCACCGGCAATTTTGAACATAAAACATAAGCTTTTGTATAATGCGTAAGAAGAAACAGATAAATAAAATATATAAAAAAAAACATAACTAAACTATAAAACACTTTTAAAAAGTTTACACAACTATTTTTATGGTTTGTTATTATTATTTCAAATTGTTTTTATTTACAATTCTTGCCTCATAATTATTACATTTATTTATTTATTCCTTTTCCACTTTGAATCATTGATCAGTATCTGTGTACATCAAACAGGAGTGGCAGGAGGGCCTATTTTGTTACGATACTTATCAAAATAAGCCCTTGACTAAATAAACTCTTCAACTAAAAATAAGGCTACTATGGTTCCAAATTCCTGCCATTTAAATATTTGTTCACTTGGAATATAATTTACTAGAATAATATCTTTATTTATCATCGCTCATTATAAATCCACAATACTCACATTTATATATTCATAGAATATGCATATATTACACATCATATTTTAAAATAATATGAAGTAATTTCGCTGCTACATCGACCACTTGCACAGACGACGTTACATTACAACTAAGTTAGATAATAATAGGAAAAAACAAAATAAAGAGCACACGGAGATTACCTGCCTGGCTGATTTAAGCATTTGTTTTATTGTACATTTCGCAGTACGACATGTACGACATTTTCGCAGTCGTACAATTTTTTTACTCTCAATCTGCACAATAGCGACCGAAATATTGGAATAAAACCTAAACAGATAACATAAATGTACCATAAATACTAATTCATTAAAATGTACCATGAAGAGAAGAGAAGACAGAGATTGTAATATGAATGTCTGAGTATTTTGTGGTGAGCTTGTGAACCCGGCGGGCGGAGCGTTTCTTAATAGTGTCTCGGTAAGACAAAGGAGAGAGTGAAAGAGTAATGCGAGGTTTAATAATTCAACGTAAGAATTATTTATGATTTAAAGCATTCTTTCTACTTTTAGATTCTACTTTTATTATTTATATAATACGGAGCTTCACATTATTTACGTACAAAGAAATAAATATTTAATTTGAGATCACATCTTTAATTCTCCTTGTAATGCTAGTGGATAAGTAATAGGAATGGCGTTTCGGATAGAATAGACAGATTAAGTAAGTATAAGACCTACATAGACTTCCAAAGAGTAGTAATATTAAAACTTTCCTAACAGCTTATTATGGGTGCGTATTAACATTACTTAGATATATTTTTATGGTTTCTGAATATATATAAATATAATATATATAAATAGGTTTGGATTTCAAAAGGTTGTCGAAATAGTAAAAAATATAGTATAATATATATATATATATAGCATATAGCAAAGTTAAAAATATTAATAAGACTCTATGTTCAATATACATATGATAATTTAATATGTACATTATACATACTATATGTTCTTTAGTCTTCTAAGGTATACAATGTAAAGTTGCTTTGATAAAATGGTAGTGAAACTATTTCTTCATAATAATAATTATCAAAAATATTTGTAGAAATATATGTATATAAAATTTTACAATATAATAATATATAATTCATATATGATATAATATTTTATTATTTCTAATCACCGAAGATTAAAAGGCAATATTTAGAACTACGAGAACTGGTATCTGAAAAAAAATGACAACAATTGATTACAAAATTAAATATTAATAAAATTACTAAAGATTTATAAAACTAAAAATATTATACTCGTATAAACCCAAATTGAATTACAACCGGTGTTTGTTTTTCAATGACGAGTAAACAGAACAAACAACGCAACAATCTAATTTGTTTTAAGTTATTTTAGCTATATTTTATTATGCGCCTTACTATTCACATGTGTAGTAATATGATGTTTATTTTTTATTGTTCTATTAAAGCAAATTAATCTTAATCTGATTTCTTAATTAAAGTTCCTATTATAATTTATCTTATAGTCAATTTCGAAAGAATAAATTTAATAATAAATAATAGTAAAAAATATGTCTTTATATACCTTTCTTTTAAATTATGAGAGGGCAATGAGATACTTTTCGTTTGTATATCAGCTTTAAAAAAATAACTTAAACTTTATTTATCACTTTCTGAAAACGTGGAGATAATAAACCTTGCTTTGACAAGTTTGAAAGTTATACAAATTTAGAAAATTGTTGTATTATATTTGAAAAATAAACCATAATTGTTAAGTGTATGATTGGATTGAAACAAAAAGGGATCAATTGATTGATTAGAAATTTATATAAATCATATTTGCTGTATTTAATCCGCGTATTAGAGGACTGAATACATCGGCAGCCGCGAGCCGTTATCACATATTTATTTCTTAAAAAAACATAAATTATTATTAAAATGGGTTTCTTATGTCTTAAGTTTTGTACAAGTTTTTTATTGTAAATCGTTCTTATAGTGATCTATAAGGATCTGGACTAAGAATGTAGAATATCATAGCGCAACTAAACTATCATAGATACAAAAGGGTCTCCATAGCAAAAGTTAGTCGGTCTTATGAACACTATCTGTTGATATATTGAAATTGAAGATATGCTGTACTTGATGAGGAGCCCTAGAGCACCTAACTATCTGCGAAATTAAAAAGCATTAACTTAAGTATCATAAAATAGAATAATAAAATGACGTGTAGCGTACAAATACTTCACTTAGTAAATAAGGTTAAGGTTTTTAAACTCTGCCATAAATACATTCCATTTAATTATTATAAAACTCGAAACTGGTTTAGTTACGGTTGCTATACAACCTTTATTTATTATCAAAATATCGAAACTTTTGAGGAAAGCCCTTGAGGAAGTCCGCAGCTGAAGCGCAAGAAATGTAACAATTAATATTAACAAACATTTTATTGCAGCTATATCAATATAACATTTTTGACTTGGAAAAACACCACTTTTATACCTGTGTTGTTTATTGTGACCGCGTTCACATGCTGTGGACATATTGCGGTTATTGGGGTTTGTCGTTTGGGTTTGTTTATTTTTAATACGTTACATTTGTACAAACCTAATGAAGCTGTAAACTAACTACTTAGCTAACTAGTCAGGTAGACAACATAATATTTAAATATTTACAAATAATTATTTACAATTTTTAATAATTTGAAGTAAAAAAATAAATGAAACGCCACGTCAATACCTTGGTTTGTAAATTGTTACTTTAATATCTTTTGTATTTAACGACAAATTTTAAAATCCTTTCAGATTCTTTTTGGTCGAGTGTATTAACAATGTGTATGTTATTTTGGAACTTCAATTATTTCTTCAATCATATTAATAAAGTAGATAAAAATCCTTATATATATATATATATATATATATATATATATATATCTCGCTTACATATATATATATAAGCGATTTATCCACTCACTGACTCATGACGAAGTCTCCGAAACTATGTGTAAGATTAACGTAAAATTTTACATAGTTACTTTTTTTGGAACGTAGAAGTCTACTAAAAACGAATTTTACGGAATTCCTATCAGAACGGATTTCAACTTTTTGCATTTCGCCAAGTTTTAAACCTGTAGGAGCTATACACTTAACGCCAACAGTTACCATGACAATGGCAACCAGAGTTAAGAGGTTGAGGATGCAAAAAGTAGAAAACTGAAAATGTTGGTATAGACTGCATGACATGTTCTTATGACATGACATACGCTGGTGCAGGGTTACCTAGCATTTTAAAGCGTGTGGATAGCATATGTATATTCCGGCGAAGGCGAATTAGGAGACATTTAAGTAGGTGTAGGAAATCAGAGATACTCGTATGTTCGAATTTACGTAGGCTGTGTATAAAGGATATGCACAAATTTTGAAGGCGTAATTTGTATAGTAGTTCTTTCGTAGCGTCTAAACTGCAATTGGTAGCATAGTCGATAAGAGGTAAAAGTAATGATTGAGCCAAGAAATTTTCTGCATTAAATAAGACTAAGTTTAAGTTGATTACTATTGTGCATCAAAATTTAAAAGGCTTAGTTAGGGGCAAGGAAATGGAAGTGCAAATCTTTTTTTAAAAATGTAGCATTGGCTTATTGTGCATTACAGAGCGATGGTTATCAAAGAGTATTATAAATATAAAAATTACAGATTGTCAACGCTCATTTATTGTAACTTATTGAACGTCTTTTCGGAACCTACTCGCATTACTAGTGTTCTTAAAAAAATTAGGAATTTCTATTACTAATACGATGCTAACTTTTGCTATTACTTACTAACATTTACTATTGCTAACCTTAGCAAAATTTCAAAGTAATAAATAATTGATGTTGTCTCTAGAAAATATAAAAAAAAATTATGTAAGAAAATGAATTAACCATTTTAGGTAGATTCCATAGATGCATCTACCTATTGCAATCGATGCGATGACGGGACCTAGACCCCAGAGTAGGGGCGCTACGCCGTTTATGAACTGGAGATTGAGAATCCGTCGAAATAAAAAAAATTATATATCCCTCTATATATATATGTATATATGATCCATCAGTCCAAATTCATCGTAGGCGAAATCCGACTTCACAGGTCGATAGGATAAATTAGTAAAACGAACGTAGAATCTTGATTTTCAAACTCGGTATACACATTCTTAAGGACAAAATAAAGGTTAAGTTCTTGAACGGGGGAAATCGGTCAAGGGGTTGAGGGGCTGGGAGGGTTGAAAGTTAAAAACCGAAAAAAGTCATAGAAGGAGACAAAATTTTGCCGTCGGAAAAATCTTAGAAAATTAACAAATTAATAGAGAAAACTTTTTTGTCCGAAAAGTTTTTTGATGCGACCCCCCGTTTAGAAGATAGGGGTGGGGGGTGGTTCCTCGCTAACCGAATATATGCAGAGTGACCTGTCATAAGACTCGTAATGACCAGTAGAATACTGCTGGCTAGTTTTTCTTTGTCGATCCGACCGACGGGAATCTACCTAACACGATCGACCCTGTCGAACGAGGTATTTTGTTATATATTGTAAAACTAATTATAAATTGTATTATATAAGTTTAATCTTAAAAATATGTGTTTTTTTTTTAATTTTGAATGTTTACCGCAAAACTGGTTTATATCGTTCATTACATGATTTTTTCTTTTTCTCCAAGATGATATGATCTTACAACAATTCGCCTTCTATAGTATTATAATTTTATATTATTTGTATAGATTACAGACTATATTTTTAATGCCCGTAAGCATCTTCGTCCTGTCCAATTTTCTGATGTGTAGATGAATGTAAAGTAACTGCTGAATCACTTTTTAACTTTGAGAAGTTTTCTAGTGATGTACAACATTATATATTTGTTCACCACTACTTATTAAAATTTAAGTGTTTCACTGCAGTATTCTTGTACTGACAAACAAAGAGGCCGTGTCTTCGTTTGTCTATTGTCAGTGTCAAGATATCATTATAACAGAGATGTTATTTAAAAATAATATTGAGCTAAATACCGTCTAGATGGCGTCGGCTGCTAATTATGTCAATTGGAGGCATTGACTTCTGTTTTAAGTAGTATCCTAAACTATATGTGGTGGTAGAGCCTAGCAATGGTGGTAGAGCCTAGTTGTAGTTAACTGACTGCAGCTCATATTAGGCTGGCTCGACCGGGGAAGGACCACCCTCTCACAGAAGACCGACGTGTACGAGTAGTAACCAAATTCATTTGGTTATGTTCCATCGGTGAGTGAGAGAATCCGGAAGCCCCCTCCCCCCCGCCAAACATGAACGCGACGCATAAAAGAAAAATACCCCAGGAGGGTACCGGCTTTGATGAAGCCGGGGACCCCCTCCCCGAGCAAAATCGGGGAAATGATTCTCGGATTTTGCTCGGGCTGCCCGTCGTATCTGGGGCGGGCAAAGTATCGCACTTTGTGTTTTCTGAGGGCAAACGACGGCAAACAGCGGCACCCCGCTCCACTCTAAATGTGGACTTTTGTAACATCCGGGGCTTTCATTCGAACCTACACACCGTCCACTACCACCTTGAGACGGCGCAGCCGGCCTTGTTGTTTTTGACGGAGACGCAGATATCTCAACCCCGGGTATAAACTAGAACATCATTTTATACCACACGCCGGGGTATCTGTGTTCGTAAGGGAGGATATCTGCTACCGTCGCCTTCAGATTTTTGAAGGTCGGGACCCGTCCGTGCTCTGGCTGCGCGTGGACATGGACGATCACGTCAGATTCTACGCGTGCCTCTACAGGTCCCATAGTGGTAATGCACAAACAGATCAACTGTTGGGCCACGTTCAAGCGAAGATTGACGACCTGCTTTCTCAGACTCCCTCCGCCGAAGTCGTAGTCCTTGGGGACTTCAACACGCACAATACCATAATAGTTAGGGTCACGTGCAACCGACTACGCGGGGAGATCTGTGTTTAACTTTGCTCTGACAAATGGTCTCTCCCAGCTGGTAAAGGCGCACACTCGTCTACCGGATGTGGACAGCCACACGCCCTCTTTGTTGGATCTTCTGCTGACTACACATCCAGAAAAGTACCAGGTCGCTGTCAAGGCTCCCTTAGGGTCCTCTGATCACTGTCTGGTACGGAGTGTAGTGCCCATTCAACGTCCGGCTCGCACAAGACCTGCGACTCGACGCGTTTGGCACTACAAGTCAGCGGATTGGGATATAATGCGGTCTTTTTTTGCATCCTACCCATGGGGGCCAATTTGTTTCCCTTCCAACGATCCTAGTGACTGCGCTGCGGCTGTAGCTGATGTGATACTTCAGGGCATGGAACTTTTTGTACCAAGCTCTGTGGTACCACTTGGTGGCAGATCGCGGCCTTGGTTTGATGTGTCTGTCAGGGCTGCAGCAGCTAGCAAACGGCAGGCTTATCAAGCTTGCGCCAATGCGTTAGTCACTAAGGATCCGAACTCTAGAGATCTGAAGAGGAAATACAACCGTGCCTCCAGATTCTTCAAACGGCAAATCGCTAGAGCAAAGTTCAAGCATGTCGTCAAAATTGGGGATCAGCTGGCAAAGTACCCGCCTGGCACGCGCAAATTCTGGGCGCTTTCAAAGGCCAGTCTGGGCAACTTTAGCCAGCCGTCCCTACCGCCGTTGCACATGGGGAATGACTCTCTGGCCCACACGGCAAAAGAGTAAGCCGATCTCTTGGGCACTCTTTTCGCCTCCAACTCGACCTTGGACGACCAAGAGAAGACACCGCTTATCATCCCGCGGTGTCAGAGCTCAATGCCGGAAATAGTTTTTCGGCAGAAAACTATTAGGCAGTCTCTATTTTCCTTGGAAGTTCATAAGTCGAGTGGGCCGGATGGCATTTCTCCATTGGTGCTACGAACGTGTGTCCCTGAGTTGACTCCAGTGCTAACGCGTCTATTTCGGTACTCCTACCTTAAAGGCGTAGTCCCGGTCACATGGAAGCGTGCCCTTGTCCATCCGATCCCTAAAAAAGGTGATAGCTCGGAACCAGCTAACTACAGACCTATCGCCATTACCTCTCTGCTCTCCAAAGTAATGGAGAGCATTATCAATAAACAGCTCCTAACCTACCTCGAGGATCACCAGTTGGTCAATGACCGGCAATATGGCTTTCGCCATGGTCGATCGGCTGGTGATCTTCTGTTGTATCTTACACACCGTTGGGCAGCGGTTATTGAAAGCAAGGGAGAGGGTCTGGCAGTTAGTCTGGATATGGCGAAAGCCTTCGATCGTGTATGGCACAAGGGGCTTCTTTCGAAGCTACCTTCCTATGGGCTTCCCGAGAGTTTATGCAAGTGGATCACCAGCTTCCTTACTGGGCGGAGCATACAGGTCGTTCTCGACGGTTTTTGCTCGGACCCCAAGCCCATGAACGCTGGTGTACCCCAAGGCTGCGTGCTATCCTCAACTCTGTTCCTCCTGCACATCAATGATATGTTGGATATCTCCAACATACATTGTTATGCGGATGACAGTACTGGGGATGCGGTATATTCCGGCCGTGCAGGTCTCACTCGGGAAAACGTCGACGAGTGCCGAAAGAAACTTGTGTCTTCAATAGAAACCTCCCTGGGGATGGTCTCTGAGTGGGGTGAACTGAACCACGTTCAGTTCAATCCCCTAAAGACACAGGTTTGCGCGTTCACCACTAAGAAAACCCCATTTGTCGTATCACCGCTCTTCGAGAGCACTCCCCTCATTGCCTCGCCAAGTATCAGAATACTGGGTCTCGGCATTTCGAGCGACTGTCAGTTTCGTGGTCATCTGGAGAGCAAGGCCAAGTTGGCCTCGATGAAATTGGGAGTGATCAATAGAGCGAGGCAGTACTTCAAACCTGGCCAAAGACTTGCGCTCTATAAGGCGCAGGTCCGGCCACATATGGAGTACTGTTCTCATCTCTGGTCCGGATCACCCCAATATCAGCTTCTACCATTTGACCGCGTACAACGGGGAGCCGTTCGAATTGTCGGGGACCCGGTGTTCTGCAAACGGCTGGACTCTTTGGCATTGCGTAGAGACGTGGCTTCTTTGTGCGTCTTCTACCGCATTTACAACGGGGAGTGTTCCGAAGAACTATTCGATCTGATGCCTGCCGCCGAATTTCATCACCGCACAGCGCGCCATTGCCTCCAATACCATCCTTACCACCTGGATGCGTGGCGATCCTCCACTGTGCGGTTCTCAAGGACATTTTTTCCACGTACCACTCGAATGTGGAACGAACTCCCTTCGGCGGTATTTCCAGATCGGTACGACATGGGTACCTTCAAAAAAGGCGTTTATTCCTACCTACAAGGCCGGCGACACTCTTGTAAATCCTCGGATGTTGCAAGAGTTCATGGGCGGCGGTGATCACGTCCATCCGTGACCCGCCAGCTCGTTTGCCCTCCTCTTACATAAAAAAAAAAAAAGGTATTATTATAGAGTATTTCTACACATTCTAAAAATCTCCGCTAAACACATTATACTGGACATTCTTATTGCAATTTATAAAATATCCAAGCTGTATAAGGTTGTGCTTAACTAGGTAGTAGAAGCGATTGAAAAAATATTAATCATTCCATAATAATGTTTTTTTAAAATAATTTTTCAATTTCGATATAAATAAATTTTTTGGTTCGATAAATTTATATCTGCAAATGTTTATTAGAAAATGTTTATTTATATTTTTTTATAGTAAATAATATTAAAAAAAATAAGAATTTAAAACTGCAGTGACTATCATATTATTTTTGATTATTTATTATAAATTATGCGATAGACAATATGTAACATTGAAAAAAAATATTTAATAGTAAAGAGCTCGACTCCACATATACAAGCCAATATATTTGAGACCAGCGCTAGGGACTTCAATGAAGTAAGTTTTAAATTACTTGAGAGAATTCCCAAACACGTCTGCCAGATATCTTATACATTCGAGAACACTTGAATCCATTTATCCTTTGGGTCCAGTGTTAAAACTTTTGAAGCGTAATAGTAATAGCGTATGAGGCAATTGTATGTTTTTGTATTTTATTAAAATATGTTTTTGTTAATACTTTAAGATTTCTTTTAAGCTATCCTTGTTTTTATAAATTTTCTCAAATAGGTGGTTCTATTTAAGTATGTATCATATTAATTTATAACTGAACAACATAAAGGGATATTAAAGTATAATAAAATGTTCTCAGGGTTCTCAGGGCTCTTCCCTGCTTATCTTGCCCTCCTTGCTCTTACTGAAATTAATTTTGTTTGCATTTATTGCGTTAAAAATACTATTCTATTTTATTTTAAAATCAAATTATAAAAGACTATAAACAAATTTAATTAATATAAATATATATATTTCTTCCTAGCTCTATATTCCATCTGTAAGTGAAAGACTCTGGAAGCCCGCACACCCCCCCTGGCAAACATGAAAGCGATAACTCTTGCAACACCGGCGGACTTCTTTAGAGACGCTATTTCAACCTAGCGTTATTGAATACCTATCGTATCCGGGGTATAAACTGTAACATCTTTTATACTATATCCGAGTTCGTAAGTTTTGTATTGTCACCATCAGATTTTTGAGGCTCGGAACCTGTCTCTACTTTGCCTGCACGTCGATGTGGGTGATCATGTCGAAGTCTACGCGTGCCTCTACAGGTCCCATAGAATGCAGAAATGGATTAACTTTTGGGCCTTATTCGGGCAAATATTAGCGACGCGCTTTCAGCGACTTCCTCTGCCGAAGTTGTAGTCCTCAGGGTCTTCAAACCGCACCTTGTCAACTGGCATTAGCTAATTGACCACGACGACGACAGACCATTAGGTCTGTCCCAGGTGGTTAAGATGCACACTCGTCTACTAAACGTGGACACCCATACGACCTTTTTGTTAGATCTTCTGCTGACTACATCCCGGGAAGTACCAGATCACTGTCGAGGCACCCCGTGGGTCCTCTGATCATTGCTTGGTATAGAGTGCAGTGCCCATGCAATGTGCAATCCATGAGGTCTGGTTTGTTTCCCTTTCAATCATCCCAGTGACTGCGCTGCAGCGGTAGCTGATGTGATACTACAGAGGATGGAATTAATTCTACCAAACTGTGTGGTACGACTTGATAGCAGTTTGCAGTCTTGGTTTGATGCATCTTTTAGGGCTGTAGCAGCTGGCAAACGGCAGGCATATCAAGCTCGGGCTTATGCGTTAGTCACTAAGAATCCGAACAGGAAACGTCGTTTGCCCTCAGTAAAAATAAAGGGCGATACTAAAAATAAAAAAAAAATCAGTGTGTTTCTCCTCTTAAATAAAATAAAATAAATATTAGCGGGTCACTTCATAGTATCTATTACCTCTCTATCTACAAATAAATTGACATAGGTTCCTTTGGGAGCTCATGTGAGTTATGTGTTATGTATTCCAGAGAACTAGAAAGAAATACTCTAGTCAATTATAATTCTGTTTGGTTAAAAGCTCTGTTGCCGCCAGTGCCTAAATTAAATATTCTACTAAATATTATTCGGATTGAATACCTATTGTAGACTTTCGTATCACCTTTTAGATTTTATTGAAGTTATTAACAAAGATTGGATAAAACATAAATAATATTCAGTTTTAACATGATAACTACAATTATACAGATATTCATGTCACGGTTAGGATGGGTAATTATAATGTAAAACCCTAGAATCTTTCCGATCTCGTCGGGAAAATTCTTGGAGAAACGAAAATTCGATGGTAATATCACAATAATCTATGTTTTTTTCACGGATTCCGTTTTGAAAGATTAATGGTTGTAGTAAGCAGAGTGCGCTGTCATTGTTACAGAACCGTGAAGCTGACTGAGACAACTCAATTAACTATTAAGAAAATTCTGCTAGAAATTAACAAGTATTACAACTCAGTGTTGTCTTGTAGTGTCAATGTTACTGTAGCTCACTAAACTACATAAATATAAAATGTATAACATCTTATATCGTGCAGTGATAAGAGAAAAAAGAACTAAGTATCTCTCAGTGTAAAATAACATATATTTTAAATACCCAAGACACGTGTTTATTCAAAGAAAGTTAGTGGAAAGAAAAAATCATCGACATAGGCATGACTACAATTTCAACTTCTGGGAAACGCTCCCATCGTTTTACCAACCGACTCAATGATTCTAGCATTTTTTCTACACATAATAGGGTCTAGCAATACGCAAAAGCCATCTATTAGGCTTCTTTAAAAAACTCTAATCCGTCTCGAGTTACGGAACTGTAATCAAAAAGTCACAGTTTTATATTCATTTAAAATTTTATTAATGTATATGTCGCCGCTGAGCCTTAAAAGCCTCGTTATAATATTAACTATTTGTTACTTATTTACAAATTACAGACTAACCCGCTACCCTTTTATTTTTATACTGGATAGTGTTTTGATAAATAGTGTGGTTAAATAATAACTTGTTGCATAATTAACATTTTGTTAATTACTTTGCAAAAATAAGATAAGTTAGGTAAAAATAAATAACAATCACATTTAAGAATTAGTGGAATGAAAGTTAGGATTCATTAATTTCTAATGCCTTGATTTGACTAAAGTTATTAGTCAAGTCAAAGTTACTTAAGACTTAAATGAACAACTTATTTGAGAACTTGCATAAATAACGGACAACTCACTTTACTCTTTACCTAGTGCTCAAGTTGGACAGTGATACAGAACATATTGGTGTTGTAGTGTGAGTAATTATAAATGTTTATTTATTCTTTTATAAACTTTTAGTGATTAATTCTTTGTGTTATTTGTAATAAAATATTAAGTCTAGTTAAGTTTTCATTTACTGTGAGTGATTATAAAAAGTGGGTGTGTTAGAGAACTTCGATTACTTTTAATTAATTATTTTAATAATTCCTAATGCAATATTAAGTTTAGTTAATTTTTCATTTATTGTGAGTAATTATAAAAAGTGAGTATATTAGAGAACTTTGATTATTTGAAATTAGTTGTTATTGATAATAAGTATTAATGTGTTTTAATTAATTAAAATTATTTTGTGCAGTGCTTTATTATTCCTAAGAATTTATATTTGAAAGCAAATTTGAAACAGGCACCTTCTCTAATGCTATGTGAGTGTGATAGTCTTTTCCACAGGATGTATTTATATTGCTTGGAGAAAATGGAATCTAATAACAAAGTACTAATTATTATTTCATTTGCTATACATAGATAGATAAAGATATAATACAAAACCAATAAAACTGAAAAATTATTATTTGTTGGGTTTCCACTTAAGTAACAACATTTTTCACGAAACTAACTCTAGGATGGATTATAACATTTTACTGTGGCATAAATATATATAATTATTTAGTTTATTAAAGAAATATTTAATAAATAACAAAGTAAATAACATTTTTTTTAGTTTCTTCGTCTCGTGTATATTCATCCTGGTTCTTGATCTGATTCAGGCTTAACTGCCATTCATTGGGGATACAAAAAATAAGCAGTTATAATAATATATAATAATATCAATAATAATAGTAAAAATAGCCTACAATTATTTATTGATTTGCTTTGATGTACTAATAAGAATGACTTTGGCAACTTAGGATTATTGTAATAAAATATCTGTTATTATTATCGAAAAATTATAATCAATATTATACGACAAAAAAAGTAATATTAAGGGTAACGACTAAAACATAAATACCTCTAATTTATGTCTCTTAAATACTGTTAGAGAAATTTGCTTTTCCGTTTTAGCTAGGAGAAAACGACCACTCCTGTCTTCATCTTTAAAATTTAAACACTGCACTTAAACATAAATTATAACCTGCCAGCGTATTTTATGCAATTAGAGCATAAAATACATACAATATTTCTCGTCATCTTCTTGAACTCACTTATGTTCACTCATGAACGAAATTACATTATATAATATTTAGTATGGGTAGTACCGACCAAAATTATAATTTAAATATATCCACTATAGGCTTAAGATACTGCAACAATTTATTTCATTTCAAAACTATGATCACGACTTGCCGTGACATCGAGGCCACTCGCTACGGGCACTGTGCGATGTTCTAATAATATATTACTCGTATTATCAGGATATCATGTTGACATCTTTATCTGTGTTCCGTGTATATAATATAAAAAATATATTTGAAAATTAAGAGTTTCCCAGTTCAACACTTTTGGATAGACAGAAAGCACTGGTTACATAGTTAGATACACATAGTACACAAGTAACTAATAATAAGCCCGTGAATTTCGTTCAAATCTAAAAGCCGAAATAAGAAAAATACCCCTGGGACAGTCCGAGAGGGGGGGCGGAAGAATTGTCCATCGGTTAATATTAACGGCGAAAACGGCGCAAAACTGGAATTGAAATGCCTTACGTGCGGGAAAATTAACAAAAGACGAGCCTGGTTTATTAAACATCTTAAAACACACAATGATGCTGAAGCGCGGCAATCGTCGGTAATATCTTCAGTTTTCACTTCGGATAGAGTTTGCTCTCATAAATCCCATGGTAAACCATTGAATGCGAATCACTAGGAGTCCATGACCATCCGGACGCGTCTTAGCATTCCCAATATTAAAACAATCGACATCGAATCGAGATACTACAAAATACTATTTTTTGACTACTTCAATGAGTACTTTCACCTTCGAATCGTTATGCTTACAAATATAAAGATAACGGTTATAAATTGAAAATTAGAAGGATAAAAAGAGACCTCATAAAGAAATTTAGTAGGGCCAAAGCAATGGGTGACAACCAACATAGTCATCAACTGCCTAGGGCATTAAGGTCAATTCTTTAATTAATACAAGGCATACTCGTATAACAACAAATAACCAAAAACCGTGATAGTTTTGACCGGGCAAACCACGTAGTAGACTTTGAAAAAAATCCTTTTAAGTACTCTGAAAACATTTTCAAAGACGAAAAAGGTAAAGCATCTTTTGACCAACGAGCAAATTTTTGATTACTATAAAAGCACATATGAAGTGCCTAAAAATCAGAAGTGTATTGGGATCCCAACGAACGAAAACCTGAGAGTCCTTCCATTTCATGTCAACCCACCAACCTTGGAGGAAATCAATAAAATAATTAAAAAGAAACCATCTAAGTCAGCACTAACTAAGTCAGTCTTATATAGCTTATAAAAAATGTCCGTCGATTCATAAACATCTGTTGAATATATTCGGTAAAATCTGGTCAAGAGGACAAACACCGGTAACATTCGGAAATGCTCTTTTTGTCCTCATTCCCAAAAGTGACAGTGTCTCGGATCCTAGAGACACAAGACCGATAGCTCTAACAAATACAATATCCAAAATATTTTCCTTTTTTATAAACAAAAATGACGCAATTCATGATAAATAATAAATATTTCGGGCCTAATCACCAGAAAGGGTTTTTGCCTGGCATTTCTGGATGCCTCGAACATAACACCTTACTATCAGAAAGCCTTAAAGATGCCAGAACTAGTGAAAGACAAATAACGGTATGTTGGATAGACTTAGAGAACGCTTTCGGGTCGGTACGACATGAACTGATGATGTTCGCGCGCAGGTGGTATAACTTTCCAACGTAAGTTAGTAACATGATTACATTATATTAATCAAAATTAAAATTTTCCATAATCACAAATGAAAAACATTCCAAACCATTAAATTACAACATAGATTTATTTCAATGTTGTTGTATTTCTCCAATTATATTTAACGTAATCATCAATATTTTAATAGATAAACTAGTTAAAAACGAAAAGAAATGGGGTTATCGGTTTAAGTTTAACAATAAATACACGGCATCCATACTGGCATTTGCAGACGATCTCGCGATAATGACACGTAATCCAAAACAATGTCAGCTACTTTTAAATGTTGTGGAGGATTTCTGTGCTTGGACGAACGGATTCAGGAGAAAACCAAATAAATGCTACAGTCTATGTCTGGGTAGGCGGAACACCAGATATACCTTTTACGATCCGGGCCTTACAATAGGCGGTCAGTGCGTTACTACGATTACCGAGCAGCAGCGTTCAAATTCTTAGGTAAAAAAATCGATTACCAAGGGCGCAATTCATCGTTAGATACAATAGTCGATAGTTTTTTGAATGATCTAAAAAAGGTAGACAATAAACCAATAAGTTACATCAAAAAGGCTTGGATATACGATAATTATTTAACATCACGTCTAAATTGGCCTTTCCTCGTTTACGATATCAATAAGACCCGTTTGTTAGATGCATGCGTCATAAGGACATTGACGTCATGGCTCGGGTTAGCGCATCCAGCGGTTTCTTCTGCTTATTTAGAGACCGACACAATTTTGGGTTAAAATTAAAGAAATCATCGGAACTCTATAAGCACCTAAGAGTGAGCAAAAGACATATCATCTCAAAATTGAATGATGATACTATAACGTCTCTCCCAAAAGATTAAATTGCCGCAGAGATAGAGTAACAACTTCAATTCTATAAACAATTTATGATAGGTGCTCAAACAAATAAAGCAGGACTAGGATCAAGTAGGAAACAACAAGAAACAACACTTAGAAATAACAAAATCCTGTATTCGGCAAGATGAAAACGATAATTACCGGTTGCACGCGATGAGCCTAGAATTGCAAAATGAATGGGTGACCATAGGAGATTTTTATATTCCACTAGCTTTGAGATGGCGCACCCTGCTTCATGATTGGTCCCCAGCATTATTAAAATTTTATCTTAATGCATTCCAAATGACTCTCCCAGATCAAAGTAACTTAGAACTTTGGGGCAAAGCCACCGAAAAATCTTGCAACATCTGTGGGAAGGCAGTAGGAACCGCGAAACACTTGCTAGTGGGGTGTAGGATACTTTTAAATAGAGGTAAATACTCGCGTAGCCACGATAAAGTATTAGAAATCATACGAGAAGCGCTTAATTTTTCTGTAGCAAGAGCGCAGAGGGGTATAACAACCACCAAAATATCAGTAGAGTTCGTAAAGGCAGGTTCGTCCAGAAAATCAAAACTAGAACCTTATTCCATCTTGGACGCATCTCCTGATTGGACTCTAATGATGGACACGTATGAAAGGCAAAACGAAATCCCCGGGGATGTTTGTGTTTCGTCATCTAGGCCGGATTTATTCCTGTACTCAAAACAACTAAGGCACGTTATACTTGTGGAGCTTACTGTACCCTGGGAAACAAATATACCCAAAGATCATACATTTAAGCTTAAGAAATATTACGAACTATGTAACGAACTGATCAGGAATAAATTTATAATTAATTTGCACGCTGTAGAAGTAGGAGCGAGAGGTATAAGAGCAAAATCTCTCTACAATTTATTTAAGGATTTCGGCGTTTCTAGAACGATCATCGGTTCATTTCTGGAACGTATTTCAAAGGCGGCTTTAGTAGGTTCTTACGATATTTGGTTAGGTAGGGAGAGGAGAGAGGAGAAAAGTGAAGGTAAGCGTGCATGCGCATAGTAAAAGGGCCCCTTAAACCTACACCTGGGTCGCAAATCCCAGGCATTGTTTGCGCTCCTCTTCTTGCAACGCGGTGGGCCCGGCACCCGCACGGTGAATCCATGGAATGCTAAGAAGCTTCGTCTCGTCTGTCTAAATTATTCTTAAGTAATAATTTCAAGTACGTAATTAATGATTAAACAAATAAACGCATTTTCAACTGCTTCATGCTTCATCTTCTTATAATATTACATGTGCCACAAATCAAAATCGCAATTTTAAATATAATTTATTAATTCTTTTTTTTTAATAAAAATATTATCAAACCAAAAATGGTATATAACACAACATTTTTCATTTTGGTTATTTAGTCAAATGGTTTTTAAACTAATATTATGAGGAATTTTATATTTTTATGCTGAGGATTTTTGTATTTAATCGCGGTATGAGTACCCGAGATCTTGAATACCCCTAATATATTCAAAACTAATTGGTCGTGAACAGATTGAAGTACACGAGTACAGACAGTTAAATATTTATTTAATTGATTATTTACTACAAATATTCTTTAAAAACCGAGAAGGTTGTTGCTGGGATTCGCGTGACTTTAATAATACGTCAATTTGTAAGCACTGAGCAGAGAAAATTTTATTTATTACACGAAACGAATTGATTCAAAGAAAGGTATCATAAAATATAATAAGAATTCTATGGCTATTCACAAGGTAAGCTTTTTATTTAACAAAGTGGATTCTATATTTTTATAAAATCCTAAAAAATAATTATATTTAAGTATAGATTCGTTGATTCATAAATTTAACTGTGTAGAAGTTTTTTTCAAACAAAATATATAATAAGGAAGAAAGACCTTCTCGCTCGTTTAAACTCTTTTAACATAAAAAGATATTGAATAACAGCGTAACGATAACAAAATATAAGATTATGTTTAAAATTATTTGTAATATTTTTTTAGTGTTTATAAATTGACCATTTATCTTTTCTTTTGATTGACCTTTGTCCTTAATAAGATGCATACAGATACCTTGGATGAACTAGTAATCTAGGGAGACCAGACTGTCGGAGATTGTAAGTGAAAGTTTTTCTTTTGTTGTCAACTATTAGTTATTACTAGTGTTCATCTTTGAGTCTTCTATTTTTTTCAGAAATTCATATTTAATTTTCAAAAATCTCGGAATTTTCCAAAAATTTTATGTGTAGTCTGTCACTGGCAAGTACTTTTCCTATCCTTGAGAGAAAATATGCCAAATTACTTTTATTGAAATCTATCGTAATCAAAAATTTCATTCATTCATCAACCAATCAACTTCAAGAAATTCATTCACGTCTTGTGAACAAGCAAAGAAGTTTTTAGAAAAACATTGATGCAACAACAAAAAACATATATATTTATATTTTGAATAAGTCTAAGCATTAAGTGTGTATAAGCAATTTATAGATGCATGAAGAATTATTGAATATTTCTGAAATTCAAGAATAAATAGGTAATTGAAAATAACACAAAATCAATCTACAGCGTCGCGATCGAGCGTGCTCACGTCGGATGATGTGGGTTCCTGTTAGCTGTCAACGCATTTCTTATAACATTTATTAGATTGAGTTTCCTTTATGTATTCTAAAACATTTTCTATTTATTTTTATAATGTTTTTAAAGTTTTTAATTTATTGCGAAGAAATTTAGGTCACAAAAATTCGACATTAATTCAAACGACTAAAGTTGGAGTACACAGAAGTGTATGACGGTAAGTAAGCGTGATTTTTGGTGTTCACTAATTTGAAATTCTGCTTTTCATTTTACTGTCAAGCTTTGGGTATTTATTTCTTTGAACATTATTCTGTAAATAACGTTCATATTTTTAAATTCCCTCAATTATTATGTTATAAAAGCTCTTGCAACCATATAGGAAAAAAGGTTACTACACATTATTCACAATTAACAAAATTTACAGAAACCGTAGGACGGATCACAGTTTCAGAGAGCCGCAATATTCTCAACAAATAATGACCTCGCCTATGTTTTTATTTACTCATATTTTATTGAGTCAATAAAATATATTACTTCTCACTGTCAAATATTTTTATAATAGCTCCTTAAACATATCCAATTAATTCAATTCAACTTATAAAATATTTTCCTTTTACCACTCTTAATATTTAATGAATTGTTAGAATTTATATGTAAGAAATGATATAGATCATTTTCCTTTTCTACTAATGACTAAAACATGTGTTAATTATCAAGAAGCTTATCAAATATCACAATTCACACGCTCTCGTATGTAAATTACTCTGAACAAGGAGCTTTGGGCGACACGAACAGTGCATTACAGCTGGATAGATGCTTCACATTTTCGGTTTTGACGCCACTTTATGGCAAATCGTACGTGTTTTATATATTTAGCTTAAAGTACCAGAATTAAGAATGTATTTTTATATATTAGATCATATTAAAAAATATTTTTGACGTAAATATTGCGCATGAGATAATTATGTATGTCACATTAAAGAAACAGTGCATTACCATATAAATAACCATTAAGTAAGTATAGCCAGATTCTGAGCTATAATCTGTGGACCACATAAATATATTTCCCGAGTACAAATCAAACCTATGAATTTTTGGCGAGCAGTAAGAGTCACTCAACACAAGTATTGTGACATTGTTATCTTTAAAAAAAAAAGTTCATTTGTTTGTCCATGTGATGAGCTCGCGAGGCTCGCGAGAAATAAAATGCCTAAAATTAAATAGTTTAAAACCACAACGAATATCGAAGTTAGAAAACAGCATACATTATATATTAACAATGTTTTTTTTTTAATAAATCTTATTTTAAATAGTTATAATGAGGATAACAGCAGCTCACAGTAAAATAATTACAAATAATGTGTGCGTATCCTCTTTTTTAACGAAATATAAAAAATTTTAAAATTTAAAAGTTATGCATAAATAATATTAATGTATTTTTATGCGATGTCTTTATTGTTTTGAGTTAATTTATGAAGTCAAGTCAAAGTTCAAAATTCAAAACCACCTCGATGTTTTCTTAACATAAATAGCAAATACGATTTCATTTTTTTTTAATGCTATTATTTTTTCCTAAAAATAAATGCCTTATATTGATTTTGCAGCTGTTTCTACATTTTGTAGTCCATTTCAAGTTAGGTGCCATCTTAGACGGAAACGGCTCGTTAAAAGTACAAACAGTAGTATTTTTTTATTCTCATTATGTTACAAATACAATTAGGTAGATTGAACACTGACGTTTATTTTTATAGCGGTAGATAACAAGAAAGAAAGAATAATACCGCTACAATATATATACTGAAGACGCAAATAAATGAAACTAATGATACCTAAAGAAGAAAATTAATATGTTCTTTTTGTAGTTGGTTGACTCTTCAAATTCAGATATTAAAATTCAGTTCAGTTGTTCATGGACTTTTTTCAGGTTTGGAGGTTTACTGAACCTGCAGTGACTTTTAGAAAAGAAATTTTCTATTATCTCAGTACTATCATCGAAGCGGTGTGCGTCCGTTGCGGTTAACTGCATGAAACGAAAATTTGTTAAATGAAACTCTTCAAAACCTAAAAAAGTCAATATAAAGAATATGTTTTAAAAGTCAATATAAAGAATATGTTTTACTCCGAAATAAGCATACGTGGTTTCAATGTTTAAAAGTCGTCAATTTTGTGTGTCAAAATACCCTCAATTTGGAATAATAAATATAATGAAGATCAAGTGAGGATTGGTGCTGAGATTTGCGCGAATTTTACGAAGACGACCCTGACCCGATATTCGGCATTCCGTGACCACATCTAGTGAAATTCGCCCGAAACGAAATAAAAAAAATATTTTATTTTAAACTTCCATTGTGAAATAAACCCGTTATAAAGTTCAACATTATTTCACTCCGGAAAATTCTAGATAAAAGAAAAAGGTGTAAGAGCAAAATATATTAAATAATAATTTCTACGACTAGGGATAACAGCAATACCTAAGTATTATGTTTTTTTTTGTTCTTAGACCTGTTCTTGATAACTTGATTTCTAATGGCCACAATTCTTTAATGTAAACCAGTGTTAGAGAAATAGACTTAGTAATATTTAGCGAATAAATGTAAACTGAAAGTTATATAAACGGTATGGAATTCGGTTTTATATCGTATTAAATATAATAAGCCGAGACACGAAGCGGAGCCGACGAGCATTCGAGTGCCGCAGATGATTGAACACAATACGGATAAGAGAGAAAAATTGATAAGATTGTTGTAGGATATCTTGGAGCAATTAAAGCGATAGGTAGCTCTCGATAGACAATTAATATATAAATTTATTTTTAAATTAATGTAACAATTATATATTATCTCGTAGGAAAGAGGATTATAGTTTTTATTAACACAATTTGTACGTACATATATATTTAAACATTATATCTTTATATGTAAAGGATCAGAATAGCATATACCAGAATTCTGATTATTACACGCATGTGTTCAATCCAAAAAAAAGTTTTGAAACAATTGTAAATTATTGAATCGCACTTAACAATTCTCGATTACCATATATTACTTAAATTAAGCAGATATATATTATATAACACTATTATCAAGCAGAATAAAGACAATAATGGTTAAGGATTAAGTCGGTAAAAAGCGATTTGTCGTGATCGTGGTGCACTGGCGGTTGTCGCTTCAAAAGTCAAGGGTGGTTTCCTCACTTCCACCTGTCTGGCGTTCCGCTAGAATGACAACTGTTAAATCCGACATATTCTGAAAGATGGCATTTCAATATTACAAAATAAAATATTATATTACTATTTTCACAGTGATACTGTTTTAGAAAACCAGATCTGAGTAATGTAATTAATTTGTTGAAAAGTTAAAGAATATTGGTACCAATATACTTTAACTTAATTTCGAACATACACTTTTAAAGATTTATAACTGATTTGAACTATTCATGAAATGAATTATATTAGAATGTGGTACCTTATGTCATATAATTAAAAAAAACAGAGTTATGTCATGTCCTAAAATTTTAAAGTTATTATAATAATTCGAGAAAATATAATCGGGCCTCCAGAACCTTCAAACGGTAATTCGCCAGAATAAAGATCAAACACGTAGTCAAAGTTGGGGATCAGCTAGCAAACCTGCTTGATACGCACAAATTCTGGGAGTCTTTTAGTGCTAAGGACAACTTTTGGCATCCGTTTTTACGGCCATTGTGCATGAAATATGACTTTATGGCCTACACTACAAAAGATCTCTTGGGCACTCTTTTTGTCTCAAATTCAACTTTAGACGAACAAATGAAGACACCGCCGACCATCCTCTGCCAAGTGAGAGCTAAATGCCAAAGAAAAATCGGCTAAAAATCATCCGACAGTGTATATTTTCAGTATCATAAGTCAAGTGGGTCGGATGGCATTTCCCCAATGGTGTGACGAACATGTGCCCCTTTTTTTTTAGCGTCTGGAACCCATCATGGGTACACACCGCATTCCAGGGGAGGAAGGCGGTGGTTATGTGAGACTCCTACTCACTAAACCAGACGGTTGCCGTCGCCGTCATAATAGGACACGGCAGGAACGCTTGCGCATACCACCGCTGCACCCCGACGGACACCACGTAGAGGGCACCCTGCAACGAGAGGCCCCCTCCATAGTCGGAAGGCTTGCTAGACCGCGGGAGGGTCCCCTCCCCCCTCCCAAGCACACCTTATGAAGAGGGTCGAAGCCCTCTTCTAGCCAGGCCTGGTCCGGAACCCAAACGTCCGGGGGAGTCTAAGCTCAACCAAAAAACGCCTGAAACCCTCGTCCAGGCCCAGCGACCTCGGCGGTGATCATCCCGAAGGAAGACCACCGTTCGGACCCCACATGAGCGGACAGCCAAGCACGACCCGGCTGGCTAGCAGGGAGGACTACCAATGCACCGCTGCCGCGCAAGACCACCACTCAAAAAGGGAGCGCGACCTCGAACCCGACAGGCCTCTACCGCCGAACACGGTGGTCAACCGAGTCCAGCAAGAAAGAGGCATAAGTCGAGAATCCACTAAGCGGGACTAACGATCGCCGAGCAAGACCGTGGTGTCACGCTTCACGAAGGTTAATCCGGGCACCGTCTGTTACTTGGAGAAACTATCTCCCGAACCGCTTCTTAGAAAGCGACTCAACAGGAAGAACCCCAAACCGTAATCGCCCCCAAAAATCCCGCAACCGCGAGACCACCCCAAGGTCAACTCTGCAATCAGAAAGAACCCGGAATGACCCCGCGACTGTCCACCGGAAAAGAGAGCGTGTGCCTTCCCACCGAATTGCCCAGACTCACTTTCCAACGGCTGAGGCCGAAGGAAAGGAGCCCGAGCACGCCGCCGCAGCCGGGCCACCCCTAAGGGCAGACCGCCGCGTACACCCCCCTTGTCAGCCATGAGCCAGACTAGCTCACCTCATGGCTGACAACCCCGCACTGGATATTATCAGACGGCTAACGCGATCCCGAAAGACCGAATTATCGTCCCCCACGGAGCACCGGCCCGTACCGCTTCCAATCCCACCGGACAAGTCCGAGTGACCTTGATAACGGACGGTCACACGAGGAGGTTTCCAGCATCGCCCCCCAACGACCATGTGTCCCTGAGTTGACTCCGGCGCTAATGCTTCTGTTTCGCTAAACTTCTGTGTGCTCTGGTTCTTCCGATCCCTAAAAAAGGTGATAGCTTGGACCCAGCTCAACAACTCAGTACCTTCTGCACATCAATGATATGTTTGATATTTTCAACACACATTGTTATGCGGATGAAAACACTGGAGATGCGGTATTTCTCGGCAATTCATTATCTATTTATAGTCTATAATTATATCTAATTATCTACTAATTTACTTAAAGCCCTCGATTTAGTTGCATACTAATATGTACTCGTATATATTGATAGTGTAGTTAGTTATTGTTTATAATAGTATTTTAAATTAATTTATTAAAAGTTCACTGATCCAAGTGACATTCTTCTCTTCTTTCAGGAGACGATGTGTTCGCCTTCATTTACTCAAAAGATTTTAGCAAATTTAGATTACTTGGATCTTTTCATGGCAATGTGCTACAATTACTGTTGAGAAATTTTTTTTATCACATCTTCATAGTCGTAGTCGTAGTTATACTTTTTTTTTGAAAAAAAGTTGACATGAAAGCGCTTTTTGTGTCTTCACGACTCTGCATTACACTTTAATGGGTCCAACACGCTCGGAGCGTCCGCAAACATCCCAAGTATTCTATGAGAATATAAGATGCCCTAGCTGCTTAGTTGCGTGTTCAGTTTGTCCGTCTACGAATGTGGTATAATACCATTACAAAAAATAATCTAACGATTTAGATAACAATTAAAAATATCGCCCTTTAGAATATAATTGAAGGTGATTGACCTCATAAGTGGGTCAACGAGGTGGCGCGCTGCAGCTTCTAGTGTCGACTTTGTTCTAGGCGCCTTTAAACTACTATACCTCTTAAATAAATATCTCTATTAGTATCGACGTCAACAATTCAATTTTCGTATCTTCTAAGTTATTAACTAAGCTTTTTTCCTTAAACTGTTCTCTAATCAATTCAATAATAGTATCTTACAGTTTTGAAATACCATATTATTTAAAATAAAATAAGAAATGATTGTTTTGTAGTTAGTATTTATGTCTTACTGTGTTTAATTATTTGCATAAAGGAACTAAATAAATTGTTATAGACAGGGCACGCCACAGGACACGTTATAGATGCGATCTCAAGGAGATTTAGTTTTGAGCACAATTTTATATTGTTTTTATTCCTTAGCACTTAAGTATAAATCGTATAATAAAAGTAGCGTTCTTCCTATAACATGTCCTTGGCTCGTCTATGATATAAAAAAGTAAATTCGTTATTTTAATGTCGTCGGTTCAGTCAGTGATTATCACGAATTTTTGTAATAAAAAGTGTGGTAAAAAAATATTGTTTTGGAACACAAGCCATTTGTTTTTAATTCTATCAAATATGTAATATTATAATATTTCATCCAGCAATTATTTTTGTAAATCCGATAATAAAAGTTAAGATTTAAGTGTCCGTATTCCTTTTCATGAAACATTTTCAACACAATTCAAAAGTCAAGTGTAGTATAAGTATTTGAAATTACATAATATTTCTATTAGAATATCTGTTTCATGAATTGATTGAAAATGACCTTATATAAGCCAAGAAATCTATCACCAGTAATACAAGCAGTAGTACAATTGTCTTGACTGGTGATGATTCTGTGACTGGGGAACCTTTTATAAAAAAATGACTAAAAAATATGTAAAATTCAATAAATTCATAACAGAAACACGGCCCTTAAGAAGGATAAATAACGTTAAATTGGAATTCACCAAAATAACAAGAGTAAACGTTCAAATTATACTCTTTAATTAATTTAAAAAACCTGTTAAGGAACGCTTGTGTGCTAACGGATACTACGGTGTTGCCAAAAATGCACAAACCTCCCGAGCTGGCTCTAACTGTGACAATGAAAGAATGAATTGTATAAAACTAACTTATAATAAAATAATTTTGATTTTAAATTGGTTTGAGACTTAGAGAAGATCTTATTTATCGAAATCTCGGTTTAAAAAAATTGCGCTCCATCCATGTATTTGGAAAGTACCTACAGTACAGGGATCCACAGGTACTATAAGTTAAGTTAAGTTAGCACACATGAAAATTTAAGTTAGTTTATTTAGGTTTCACTTAACACTTGACAGGTTACTCGCAAAAATTTCATATGGCAAGTTTTCTATAAATTAATAGAAACAGTATTGAAAACCCGGAAATATCTGAAGTAGTTATTACTTCGTTGTATTTAGGTAGCGTATTGTGTTTTACTCTCTGTAAGCCTAAAAGACGGTAATGTGATTATCTCAGTGAGTGTATAAGTAGCAACGTCATCAGCTTAACCGATTTGAAGGATATCATGCGATTAATTTCTCATTAGGATTTTGAGCCAATCTTTACATGCTTGTGATCCAATTTCATCTTTACATACTGACCTATATTTTTAATAAAGTGAATTAATGAAATACACCTAGTGTTATAAAATAGCAGTAGATACAAATAATTTATTGTAAATTTTGTTGTTTTTCACTTTTGTTATTGTTTTTTTTTTCTTTTATGTAAGAGGAGGGCAAACGGGCTGGCGGGTCACGGATGGACGTGATCACCGCCGCCCATGAACTCTTGCAACATCCGAGGATTTACAAGAGTGTTGCCGGCCTTGTAGGTAGGAATAAACGCCTTTTTTGAAGGTACCCATGTCGTACCGATCTGGAAATACCGCCGAAGGAAGTTCGTTCCACAAGCGAGTGGAACGTGGAAAAAATGTCCTTGAGAACCGCACAGTGGAGGATCGCCACGCATCCAGGTGGTAAGGATGGTATTGGAGGCGATGGCGCGCTGTGCGGTGATGAAATTCGGCGGCAGGCATCAGATGAAATAGTTCTTCGGAATACTCCCCGTTGTATATGCGTTAGAAGACGCACAAAGAAGCCACGTCTCTTCGCAATGCCAAAGAGTCCAGCCGTTCGCCGAGCACCGGGTCCCCGACAATACGAACGGCTCTCCGTTGTACGCGGTCAAATGGTAGAAGCTGATATTGGGGTGATCTGGACCAGAGATGAGAACAGTACTCCATGTGTGGCCGGACCTGCGCCTTATAGAGCGCAAGTCTTTGGCCAGGTTTGAAGTACTAACTCGCTCTATTGATCACTCCCAATTTCTACGAGGCCAACTTGGCCTTGTTCTCCAGATGACCAAGAAACTGACAACCGCTCGAAATGTCGAGACCCAGTATTCTGATACTTGGCGAGGCAATGAGGGGAGTGCTCTCGGAGAGCGGTGATACGACAAATGGGGTTTTCTTAGTGGTAAACGCGCAAACTTGCGTCTTCTCGGGATTGAATTGAACGTGTTTCAGTTCACCCCACTCAGAGACCATCCGCAAGGAAGTCTCTATAGAAGACACAAGTTTCTTTCGGCACTCATCGACGTTTTCCCGAGTGAGACCTGCACGGCCGGAATATACCGCATCCCCATTGCTGTCATCCGCATAACAATGTATGTTGGAGATATCCAACATATCATTGATATGCAGGAGAAACAGAGTTGGGGATAGCACGCAGCCTTGGGGTACACCAGCGTTCACGGGCTTGGGGTCCGAGCAAAAATCGTCCAGAACGACCTGAATGCTCCGCCCAGTGAGGAAGCTGGTGATCCACTTGCATAAACTCTCGGGAAGCCCATAGGAAGGTAGCTTCGAAAGAAGCCCCTTGTGCCATACACGTTCGAAGGCTTTCGCCATATCCAGACTAACTGCCAGACCCTCTCCCTTGCTTTCAATAACAGCTGCCCAACGGTGCGTAAGATATAGCAGAAGATCACCAGCCGATCGACCATGGCGAAAGCCATATTGCCGGTCATTGACCAACTGGTGATCCTCGAGGTAGGTTAGGAGCTGTTTATTGATAATGCTCTCCATTACTTTGGAGAGCAGAGAGGTAATGACGATAGGTCTGTAGTTAGCTGGTTCCGAGCTATCACCTTTTTTAGGGATCGGATGGACAAGGGCACGCTTCCATGAGACCGGGACTACGCCTTTAAGGTAGGAGTACCGAAATGGACGCGTTAGCACTGGAGTCAACTCAGAGGCACACGTTCGTAGCACCAATGGAGAAATGCCATCCGGCCCACTCGACTTATGAACGTCCAAGGAAAATAGAGACTGCCTAATAGTTTTCTGCCGAAAAACTATTTCCGGCATTGAGCGCGGGATGATAGGCGGTGTCTTCCCCTGGTCGTCCAAAGTCGAGTTGGAGGCAAAAAGAGTGCCCAAGAGATTGGTTTTCTCTTTGGCCGTGTGGGCCAGAGAGTCATTCCCCATGTGCAACAGCGGTAGGGACGGCTGGCTAAAGTTGCCCAGAGTGGCCTTTGAAAGCGCCCAAAATTTGCGCGTGCCATGCGGGTACTTTGCCAGCTGATCCCCAGTTTGACGATATGCTTGAACTTTGCTCTAGCGATTTGCCGTTTGAAGAATCTGGAGGCACGATTATATTTCCTCTTCAGAACTCTAGAGTTCGGATCCTTAGTGACTAACGCATTGGCCCAAGCTTGATAAGCCTGCCGTTTGCCAGCTGCTGCAGCACTGACAGACGCATCAAACCAAGGCCGCGATCTGCCACCAAGTGGTACCACAGAGCTTGGTACAAATAGTTCCATGCCCTGTAGTATCCCATCAGCTACAGCCGCAGCGCAGCCACTAGGATCATCGGCAGGGAAACAAATCGGCCCCTATGGGTAGGGTGCAAAAAAGTACTGCATTTCATCCCAACTCGCTGACTTGTAGTGCCAAACGCGTCGAGTCGCAGGTGTTGTGCGAGCCAAACGTTGAATGGGCACTATACTCCGTACCGGACAATGATCAGAGGACCCTAACGGAACCTCAACAGTGACCTGGTATTTTCCGGGATGTGTAGTCAGCAGAAGATCCAACAAAGAGGGCATATGGCTGTCCACGTCTGGTAGACAAGTGTGCGTCTTGACCAATTGGGACAGACCATTTGCCAGAGCAAAGTCAATCACAGATTGCCCCGCGCAGTCGGTGGCACGTGACCCTAACCAATCGGCATGGTGCGCATTGAAATCCCCAAGGACTACGACTTCAGCGGAGGGAGTCTGTGAAAGCAGATCGTCAATCTTCGCCTGAACATGGCCCAAGAGTTGATCCGTTTCTGCATTACCACTATAGGACCTGTAGAGGCACGCGTAGACTCTGACATGGTCGTCCATGTCCACGCGCAGCCAGAGTACAGACAGGTCCCCACCTTCAAAAACCTGAAGGCGACGGTAGAAAATATCATCCCTTACGAACACAGATACCCCGGCGTGTGGTATAAAATGATGTTCTAGTTTATACCCGGGGTATGATAGTTACGCTGTGTCGCTAGGTTGAGATATCTGCGTCTCCGTCAAAAACAACAAGGCCGGCTTCGCCGTCTCTAGATGATAGTGGACGGCGTTCAAGTTGGAATGAAGTCCCCGGATATTGCAAAAGTCCACATTTAGAGTGGGTCGGGGTGCCGCTGCGTTGACTCGTCGTTTCCCCTCAAAAAAGACAAAAGGCGATACTTTGCCCGCCCCAGCTACGACAGGCAGCCCGAGCAAAATCCGAGAATCATTTCCTCGATTTTGCTCGGGGATGGCTCCCCGGATTCATCAAAGCCGGTACCCTCCTTGGGTATTTTTCTTCTAGGTATCGCTTTCATGTTTGGCGCGGGTGGGGGGGGGGGGGTCGGGCTTCCGGATTCTCTCACTCACCGACGGAACATAACTAAATGAATTTGGTTACAACGCGTCGGTCTTCTGTGAGAGGGTGGTCCTTCCCCGGTCGAGCCAGCCCAATACGAACTGCAGTCGGATAACTACAGCTAGGCTCTACCACCTGAATTATATCCCAAGAAACTTAATTCAAACTTCATGTTACGAAATGCATTGTAGTTATATTTAAAATCACAAATTTATTCAAAGAAAATAATATTTATTATGACTGTGTCGTAAGTAATATATATATTAGATCAACATCGTTGTAAAAACTTTCGTCAAACCGTTTTCGTCCAGAAAATATAATTAAACGTAAAACGAAATCATTCTTTTAATATACAATATATATACAAGTAAAGTCTTCAATAAACGAAACGTATCACAGTTTCTAGCAAGGCAACCGAACTGTACTACTAACACTAGATAAATGCCCCTTCTTCTCAGCCCCTCTCGATGCCGTGTTTTGTTTATCGTCCATGTTAATGACTATTTTCGACCTATAAGAAACCTATTATTTAACAACACACATTACTTAACCGAGTCCTAAAAATCTGAATCTTGTGTTTCCAAATTAAATCAGAATGCCACATATTGGTCGCTCGTTTGCACTTCTCTTAAGTTATAATAATTAATTAAATGCCAGTGAGATTTCACAACATTTATAATAATAATAATAATAAAAACATTTATTTCGGACAAGATAATCCATATAGTGTTAGTATGTTAGTAACAATGTTTACTTATAAACTAAGTTAGTTATTGTTAGGTACATTATAAAAATATTTCATTTTATTTCATTTTATTTGGCCAGTCATTGTTTCTATCCAATGTTTCTGAATAGAACAATGAGGGCGATCCATGATTGTCTTCAGAATGCTGTTGCTGCTGGCCCTCATGCGCCGCAACAGAGACGATGCTTTTTTACGCATAATTGCATGAAATCCGTCAACCCGTGCGTCTGCGAACATTGCTGAGGCGCTGCAAAACCGTGGTAGTCGCAACAGCATTCTGAAGGCATTGTTATACTGAACTCGTAGAGTACTGTAGGCTCGACGCGTATAACTCACCCACAGGCCACCCGAGTAAAACGACTGACAAAAAGCCCGAAAAAGGGTAATCTTGACATCCGCAGTACCACGAGCAAACCTGCGTGCGAGCATATTGCTTCTTACCGCCAGCGCCCTACGCTCCCTTTCAATATCCTCATCATCACATAAATCAGCAGTAATAATATGGCCCAGATATTTAAAATTGTCAACTCTCTTTAATGTTGACCCATTGAGAGTTATTGTTGGCACACGACCTGGTAACCGCTTACCAGCCTTAAACACGAGGATCTCACATTTTGTGGCATTATATACCAGGCCATGGGTCTTCGCGTACGACTCGCAGATCCCTATCAATTTTCTTAACCCCCCGATCGAGGGGCTCAGCAGAACCATGTCGTCAGCATAACTCAAGTTATTGACGCATTGGCCATCAATATAGCACCCCACATGGACGCTGCTGAGCCTCTCAACCAGCTCATTCACGTATAGGTTAAAGAGAGTAGGAGAGCTAAGTCCACCCTGTCTCACGCCACACATAAGGGTATACTCATCTGACAAGGCACCTGCCCACCTAACCTGATTTTTTTGGTGCTTATACCAAAATTTTAATAATTCAGTACATTCCGTCGGCATACCCGTATCTCTTAGCTTCTCCCACAGCAACTCATAATTTACAAGATCAAAGGCCTTAGACAAGTTCAAAAAACACGCATATACAGGTGTTTTTCTTGTAGTGTAATATTTAACAGTATGCTTAAGACAAAAAATAGCGCTTTCTGTAGAAACACCCGGTCGAAACCCAAATTGAGCATCATGGAGCCTTACATGCTTAGCGAGGTAGCCGTTAAGCAATATTTGAAACTAATTTTAAACTTCGTTGATTGAATTTCACCTTAAGCTCAGATTGTGTTACCAACTTTCGCTTTCAAAAGAACTTATTCAGCTTCTCATACAGTGAAATAAATACAATGTTTTAAATCGTGACTATAAGTAGTAAGCCTTACTAAGACGATTAAAATAAAAATATTAATTTAATGCATGTCAATGAACATCTAAATAAAAGTAGTTACCAGTACTTTATCATTTTTTTTAACAAAATGCATGTTTAAAAGTAATAATTATCATACTATTTGGTCTTTAAAATGTTCCTTTACACTACTCTTCACTAAAATTCTGAAGCTTAGTGCAATGACCACCATTAAACGCAGTTCTTCTAGTTCTCCATATATAAAGAATGTAGTCCTAGTGAAACAACTTATTCGCAATAACTTCAAACGCTTATCCATTATCATCTCTGATGACGTTAAAAAACAGTAAAAATAAAAAAAAAAAAACAGATAATTCGACATCATATTTTTAAGATGAAATAAGTAACACGAAGACAATCACGCTAAAGTTACAAATTGTACCATGTTATTTTATATATTGCTTAAAAGTTATATCACCATATTACGATCCTAAAGCTTAGTTCTGTAATTACTTTGCAGTGTTCTGTTTAAAACGTTTTGTACTTTAACGAGAAAACTTTAAACAGAGTTTAACCACCGCGAAAAGCTTAATTCCATTTTTTAAAGTTTCATTTATTTCTAGTTCTTTATAAATAAATACTTTTATATTTTTTCTTATAATTGTAATCATTGTTATCACTTACGATAATTTTAAAGATAATTAAATAAAAGTGTTACAATCAGCTATCATTTTATGATTACGGATTATTTTTAATATTCAAAATTAAAACTGGCAAACGAAAAGGATTATGAATTCACATAAGTCAATATAAAAGGTATATACCAATATTAAATTCTTAAGACGACAATAACTTCTTAGAGAGTAAGGAGAAAATAGAATCTATTTAAATCAACATCATTTGATTGATGCATAATATAATAAATGATAACATAATATAAAGTTTATAAGAGACCGTATAACATCTTCACGTCAACTCTGTCTCAGAGTAGGTAATCGTAGTATAAATATCTTTATATTGCTTTTTAAAAAGTTTTCTTTAAACCTCGTATCAAAATCATGTTTCTAACGACGAAACTCTATATGTATGTTAAATAAATGATGTAAGTACTCATATGGTGTATAAACAGGGATGCCGACAATGCCTGTATCTTATGTCTGCATTTCTTAAGCTGATCACTCTCCTGACGGCTCATGACGCGTCTGTTTGTGATAGCAACGCTTTACCGTTCACGGCTGCAGCTGCTGCTTCAATTGTTTCTTATTGTATATAGCATTCGTAATAACTATTCCTCACTAACTTATCCGTTTTATATTTGTGGAAATTACGTAATAGAGAAAGATTATATAATAATTTAACTAATTTTTAAAGATGAAAGAAAGATTATATAATAATTAAACTAAATTTAAATAATAAATTCGTAAAATACTATTATACATTTTTAGACCTGCTAATGTTAGTAATTTCATTATTATTAAAAACATAATTTTATTTTAAATCAACAATAAATTGATTCTTATAAAGAATCATAATATTCTTTGTCATAAAAATAAAGTGATATAATAAACAATAAACAGACTTGCTCTGCGCCTCGTCGTTGTGTTAGCGATCAACTCGACTTGATAGTGAAATGGGTCAAAGAAAATTTAATTATTTGGCGCCGGATGGCGACCTAACCGCTCTGTCCTTCACATTTCACTTTTTGTAGAATCAGCTTTCACCAGTGATTAACTTTTAGTGGTTTTAATATACTTATTACATGTGTATAAAATACAAATCAGTTAAATTAAATCATACTCTCTAATATTTTAACACTAAACCTACCAAGTACCGGTCAAAATGACCGTTCTTAAACTTTTATAAAACTTACACATTTTTAAACGTTATAATATCGTTATCAAACAACATGACAATTCTTAAGATATGCATATAATATTTTCTTCACCCTTTACTTTTAGTTATTTCCATTATTACCAGCGTTATATAATAAAATAACTTTTAATTACCGTTCAATTTGACCGCGTGCGGTAGGAACAGGTATACAAGAATTGTCGGTAGGTTTAGTGTTAAGAACGAAAGCAATTGTTACAGAACTAGTAAAATAACTAACATTTAGAAAATATAACTGTAACGTGATATACCCAAAAAACATATTAAGCCAGGAAGAAATCAAGTTATCAATCATGAAACTGTTTACTCCGGTCTTGTATTTGGACCCGTTCAAACAATGTAACTCTAGTCAGAGGACAAAAGCGTGCAAGCGACGTGGAACAAGAATTATATATTACTAATAGTTTATGAATATAGATAAGTCCATTTATATTAAACTGTATTATTACTATACTAAAAATTATATATTATTTCAATGATCAGAATATAAAACCAGATTATTTTCTGTAGCTCTTAGTAATAAATGATTTTTTTCCTCAATATCGATTAGCGGTATATTGAGGTAGACCGTGGACCGGTTAGTTACCCGGTGGTAACCAACCGGTCCACGGTTGCGACGGACCACGGACCACGGGCAGGGGTCGTTACTCTTCCAATTAGTAGAATCCTTAAATCATGTTATGTACGAAATTTTTTATTGTTTTGAAAATCTTCGAATTGTATTTTATTATTTTGCAAGAAAGATTTTTTTTGTATGTAGAGGCTAAATAAAAGACCAATATTTTTATATAGAGTTTATTTTGTATATTATACTGCTGTTTTATCTCTCCTTGTTATAGAACACATTATTTTTACATTTCATATTAAGTTTAGTATTTAAGTTTTATTTTACAAAAAGTTTTATTTACAACCCTTTTAAATATCGATGTACATTTAATCTAATCTTACAATAATTCACGAACTAACACATAGTTTGAGTAAAATGCGTATATTCTGATATTAATAAAATAGATACAAGGAATATATTTAAAATAGTTTGCTATAAGCTACTAAGCATTTGAGCATGACTTGGCACTTAGTTACAGTGATTTAACTACGATCTGTTTTGAAAATGTATTTTCATCTTAAATAATAACCCAAAGATCATAAATGAATTAAAACGCTAGTTTGATTCAGCTTCTACGTCTTCAGTAATACAACTTAAATTAATTTGAAGATATTTAAACTCCGTTCCTTATCTATCTAAACATTACGTATAAGATATATCAAAAGAGGACAGTAAGTTTTGCTTATTTAGTCGTGTTATATCTAAACACAGTAAGTTTGATAGAAATGATGAATTATATTTAATTGCGGACAAAAAAGCAAGACATAAAACCCAATTTTTCAAGTCCAATGTTGGTTAATCATTATTAAAGATTTAAGCTCACGGTAAGAAAGAATTCGCTTACAATATAAAATTTGCTTTAACTATCGCCAGAAAATAACATTAAATCACTTTAATAATGACATACATACTATGAGAAAATGAAATTTACCCGTTGTTACTGGCATTTGTGAAAAGTAAAATATATAAGTAAAATTAATAAAATCAGTCTTTCATATGCTTAAAATGTTATTAAAACTTTTCAATAAGTTTTATTACAAACAAGAGTGCCGCTAGTAGCATTTACCAAAACATTAGAAATTCTTTATGACATAATTGAACAGTAAGCTTTTCAGCATTGTTAACCACGATATCAGATATCTGATATAAAATAATGAATATATCTACAATTACCTGATAAATAAAATTTTATAAGGAACTAGAAGTGTTAAGTAAATTTACATAAAATTGGTAAAAGCAGTGCGATTTTTCTACAAGATTTTGTCACTAATAATTCATTTATCTTCATTAAAAACGACCCCTTTAAAATATTACAAAAATACGATATAATTTTTTAATTCACTACTAGGACAATTGAAATTCGACTTTAATAACTACAATACATGAATTACCAATTAATGATCCATAAGTTTTAATTTCATTCATTCATTTCATTTATATAAACTTTCAGTAAGCTTACGTTAAGTACGCTTAAGTTGTGGACTGAGAGTACGGCAAAGTGCTGAAATCAGTTTTATCCGGATTCAGATTGAATGATAAAAACCGTTGTTTAAAGAGAACAGACGAAACAGTTTCAGTTATTTCTGTTATTTCGCTTAAAGGGGACCGAAATATCTCCCACTACTAGATTAGTTACAGCTACATTTATTACTCATTTTAAGATGAAAAGGTGTATATTTAAAATCTATTATATAACAATTTGACACTATTTTTGTCTATAATAATTTAATAGTAAGATTAACGTGCTAAAAGTTATTTACAAAAAAATGGAGGTATTTGGACTTTATCTAAGTACAATAATTCAGCGCAGTGAAAACACGTAAGGAATCAACTTACAACTATTTATAAAACTATTTAAACGGGTTAACCCTTTTTTACTTGGTGTCTCGTTAAATGAACATCACAAAAATATCTTTATCGTTCTATATTAATTTGTGGTCGTTTATTGCTAATTTTAGAATTGAGCTTTTACAAGTCCTATCAACACTGACTAACATCGAGAATAGTGAGAAAGTTCGCTCCAAGTAAGTCTCGGAAGGTCTGAGCGCGGCGAGTGTCGGTCGCGGGACGCTCAGAGCGCGGGCAGCAGCGGGCTCGGCGAGCGCGGCCGCCGCACGCCGCTCCACTCCATCATATCCTCGTCTCCCTGCACACGCGCACTCGACATACTCTCTGCATCACACTCCTCGACCTCCCAACTCTGAGATCGACATTGTGAGATTCAGCTAAGGGACGCATACGGCCAATCACGCACACATACATGCAAGCTGTTACGAAATTTTCCACGGTCCGTTAGCCTTCTTAGTGATAGGGAAGGATACGTCGCCATACTTCGGGCTCGCTAGGGGATGCGTGCGGGACGTGCGAGTGATAAACCACGTATTACGGTGTCAACACTTACATATAAGAGGTAATTACCATCATCGTGTGAGGCGCGGGGGCGTGTTGTGGCGCGGGGGGAGGCGGGGCGGGTGGCGGCTCAGGTGACGCCGCCGCGGGCGAGAACGACGCCGGCGCAAGAGGAGATTGAGCTAAAATCGAGTAACGATATAACCCCTTTTATTTTTTGTTTAGATTTCTTATTCCCCCATATCATATAAATATTGCTGCGTGCCGTTAATTTAGTCCAATTTTATGACACAATAATTAAAAATGTCCCTCAATATAAAATTAATAACACATTAAAGTATATGAACCTTTTATAGTCTCATGAAAATCTTTTAAAGTTTACCTGCAGCAGTAAGAGCAAGGACGAACTGGCTCCAGTGCACGCAGCAGCCGCAGCACAACTGCAATGCAGCACGACGCAGCGCACGATGCAAAGCCAGAAATAGCAAAGGGTTGACAGCCGCATGCACGTACGATATGTGCAGGGATATTTGGAAGTATAGCTGTTGGGTATAGAATTTCAAGTCCAGTAATACAATTTTGATATAAATGCATTAACATGTTTTGTTTTATATCTATTTCTCTTTCTCGCTTTATTTATATTTTCAATGACATTCTTTGACAAAGAATAATCTGGTAATGATGCTCACTTCATACGCCACATGCGACGTCAAAGTCGGATGGTGCAATAAAGTAATGAAGAACAGCGGTCCCCAAAACAAGACATAAGCGACGGTGATGACAAGGAACATGCGAACTCGTCGCACGCCCTCGCGTTCAACTCGGGCTAAATACCCCCGCAGACGCCTTCCACCACCCAGAGGCAGATTGGCGCTGCCGGTTGGCCGACAATGACCGTCAGCTAGAGCTCCGTCTACGGTCTGTAATAGTAATATTTTTCTAGATGTTTTCTTATGTTGATGCTTAAAGGTACAGAAGAGATTGAAGGATGCATTTTTGTATGCCATAAAAAAAGTAATATTATCTAAATAGATTAATAGAGTTTTATTTATAATAAGTTTGAGAAGAGTTCAAGGAATTTTTTTTAAAAAGGTTATTAATTTTAGTGTAGAAATTTATGTTTAAAATTTTTAGTAAAAAATTAGGTTTAGAATCTAGTTAGAGCCTACGCTACAGTGCAAGGTCTGTAAATGTAATGTCATAACTACACATGCGATGCATGCGTACATACCCTTGGTCCGACGCTGTTGGGCAGCGAGTCCATGCGACGGTTGTCACCCGCCATGCTGACCAATGTGGTCACTAGACCCGCGACCCGAACGGCCTCTACGTTAGCCTGCATGCCATAAGATTTAAATTTTATCCAACTTTTCATACACACGCTCCAATTTCGGAACGTAAAGTCCAAAACCGCAGGGAATCAATTTTCTCAATACACGTCACCACCACGGGATGCCTTTTCAAATAAGTTCGTGTACAAAAATTTAAATCTTATACGAAAAGTTTGGCAAAATATTGGCAATATACCAACTCAATTTATATATTTTGTATTCTTGCATTAAAATCACGGGCGTGAAGTTGTAGTTCATATCGACTTTTGTGGCGCGGCTTCTCAAAAACAATAACAATAAACAGCTGTCATCCATATTTGTATCACTACTCATGTTTCTATGGTATTGGCTATAAAGCGATGAATGATATGCAAATATTGTATCTAAGCAAGGAGAAGTGAAACTAACTATAACATTTATATATACTATGAATGGAATATGCAAGTACTGAAGCGTTTGATAAGTTAGTTAAACTTCTCCGAACTGTCTGTATTAACTATCCTATTATATATTAGATACACAAACCTTAGTGAGGTCCCGATGGAGCTTTCGCAAATGAAATAGTGTCAATCCGACGCAGACAGCATTAACTCCTATCCACAGGGCATTAAGAACGTAATGCCTAAATGGCCCCCGTACCAAGGGACAGGACGGTGATGGTCCATAAGAACCATAAGACCCTGCACTAGCCGCCAATGCTCCCGATAAGAATGTTGGTCCAAGGTTAATTGTAATTGACGCGAACCATATCATAAATGTTCCAAAAAGGACGCACTGAAATAAAAGCAATCGCTTAATACACATCTCCAATTACCAAAAATCTCAACTTTTTTCATACAATTATGAATATAGGTACCTATTTTAACTCTATAGAATTCTTAAAATGAGAAATAAACTGGAGCAAATGATTTCCGAATCGATAAAGCAATGCCACTCCCTTTAGTATCAACCAACATAAATCTTGTCTACAATATTATAGCAATAAAACGTATTTCAAAATCTCGCTCACGTAAAGTAGGATCGCTTGAAATAGTATTCGAGAGATAAGACGTACTTGAGGACTATCCATTAATAAGGGTGCCGATAAATCAGCCTGCTCCTCCTCGTTTTCTGGGAAAATGGGACTGTCGTTCAGAACCGTTGTCAGCATGTTCACCGTAGAAACCGTTACCTGTTAAGAAAATCATTGGGTTCATTAATAAAGTCTTACTTGTATTTTTATTGTAACGGCCAATTACAACTGAATTTACATACAAAATACTGTAGCATTTTATTTAACCAAATCAACCTTTAGCTGTAAAATATAAAACTTTGTTAAAAAATATTAACAAAATGATTAGTTTCACAAAAGTTTTTTTTATTTACAATATCTCAAATCAATTATAGTGTTTATTCAGTTGAAACGAAATATCCCAACTACTTTAAGACATTAACTATTATTTTAAAGTAAATAAAGAAAAAAGTTTGTACGCTAAGAAAAATATTATATCTCAAGAGCCGATAAATCAACTAGAAAGTATACAAGAGGCTTTTTGTGCTACTTTCTAACAATAGACGTGTTATCGGCGATGTCTTCAGATGGTATTTGTGCCGTCTACTCAGTATTGGCAGGCTGCCACCGACAATAGGGATTTTACGTCCGCTAATTAAAATCTATTAGATGCCACATTACAGCTTTCTCAGTATTGATTTCATACTTTCAAGGATTCGTATCAATGTGACAAAACTTTGTTTCCATAAACATTCTTTATATAATCTTTCTTTCTTCATTTATAGCACCAATTAATTTATAATACTTAATTAAATTATATATATACTTAATTAAAATATAAAGTACGACGATGAACCACATCCTCCGGGTATTAGCTGTCGTAAAGTCCCTGAAGTTTCTCATTGAAATAACTTCGAACTAAGGTTAACAAGATCCCTGTAACCATTCGAAACAAACTTTAAGTAATCAAACACTTATAGCTTGACCCGAAACTTGAAGGTAAAAAAATCTTTTTGCTATAGATATAGTATTGTTTTATCTTGAATTAGCTTTTGCATGCGGCGTTGCTTGATATATTTATCTTTTTTCTTGAGTTATAGAAATATAAACAGACAGAAACATAGACAGATAAAAATGAAAATAATAGTGGAATTCGATTCCGAGCATTAATAGACGATTGTTTATCACAAAATTTGGAAAATAATTAAATGTACAGACAGAACTAGATAATTTATATAGTACTGTAGATTAGGAGTTTTTACCTTAAGTGTGTAATCTAATCTCGTAGATATTGACTCACTGCAAGTGAAGTAAGGATTATAAAAAACAGAAAATAGTCTTTTATGTATGGAAATGTGTTTTGCGGTACATACAAAAAATATATTGAACATATTTTTCGAGAGCCAACTCTCTTTGACTGTCAAAGCTTGTAGGTTTTCAATTTCCTACTATAAAATGAGTTTCTCTGAGAGATGTGAAAGACACTGTTCATGCGCTATTATCTGAACCATTTGAATAAATCTAGAAAATATTGAGATATTCCGAAATGCTAGTGACTTATTCCTGTCCGCTTGAAAAATTTTATATTTTGAAAATGTTACATTTAATAAAAAATTCAAATATATATACATATAATAATAATTTTGTTTTATATTATACTTTAATTTGACTTTATAAACAAAAAACGTGGTATATAATGATATTTTTAAATACCTTTACTATTGACTAAATTAGTTAAATTATTGATAAATACAGAATGAAATACGTACTCGTATCATAAAACAAGTGGTTTAGATGACTGAATAATCTTAAAACCTCACATACATTTTGATCAAACCCAGATGTTAGTGGCAACATTTTTGGCAATCTTTACTGAAAAAGTTGGCGATTAATCAACAGATAAATGGATATGTGTAGAAGAGGTAGAAAACACATTACGTTACGTAAACACTGTAGTCCATTGAAATGTTATATTCCTTATAAACCAATGATACTCTAAGTTTTGTGGTTGGATAGGTTCGATAATAAATTAATAATACATAGAAATATTAAAATGATAAATTATATAAATGAAAAATCCATAATAGAAGACTAATCCAAAATATGGTATGTTTTTATCGTATTATTACAAGTATTCTAGAACACGGTCAACTTCGGAGAGCTGTAACCCAAATAAATTAATGATGTTAAACAAATTTGTAGTGAAAATTATTTATTGAAAACTCTCGATAAGATTTCTTTAATGTCTTTTAATTTAAATTATTTAGAAAAAAGTTATAACGCCCAAAAGAAAATTTAGTTATTTTTGTTTCTAACTTTACAAATAGGGATAAACAATGTAAATAATTTAATTTGCTACAAATAATATTTGATAATATTTTCTATAAGGGTGGTAGCTTACGAGATACAGTGCGAAAACTCTTTGCACTTCTTTTTCCGAGATGGCGGCTGGGGGAGAAGGGTGGCGACCCCACAAATTTGAACTTAAGCTTATACCAAATCCCTGTACACAAAAAAAAAAACTTGTGTCCTCTGAAAAACGCGACCCTAAATTTAATTTTTTATTGGACTAATAAATCTTAACAAGTTATTCTTTATTATTATAATTATTACTATTATTATTATAGGATAAGCTCATTACAATATCAGCATAATACTGGCAGTTAGAACCGATGCTATGTCAAGTGAATCGGTTCATTGTGTAGTGATTGATGTGGGTGTTTGTGTAGTTGTGTAGATGTGAAGATTAAGCCTGACTATGGAACAAGTGTCGATGATGACTGATTTTTGTAATGGGTTGTAAGTAAGAAGTAAGATGGATAGTGATACAATGTTAACGTGCTAAATTTGTCGGCAAGTGGAATTGTATTTTTGTATCTTTTCCGTATATTTCTTTCTTATATTAGTATTTCGTGCAAAACCTATTAAATATGTAATTTTTTTTGTTTTGTGAATGTGATTCAGGCCTATTTTGTAGTAATTTTATCGGTTGTTATAGCGCGGTCCTCGTGAAACTTGGCTCGATCGTTATTAAGTACAGGTTATGGTTTATATTTGTAATATGGTTCTATTTTATCTATTAACTTATATCTTACTGCCAATGTTTTATGTATTTGTTTAGCTATATTATTGAATCTTTGTGTATTATTTGTATTGCATAACCTACATTTATCTTATGTTATTGTAGTATCCTGAAATAAATTCTTATATTTATAATTTGGTCTTATAAATACTACCATAATAACTTCTGTTTCTTTCTGTCATTTATCCCAAATAACCATGCATTTGATGCTACTTTTGCTTCTAATTGGCTTGTTGTTTTTTTTTGGATAGATTATATATTAGTTTTATAACAAAACAATTTTTTTTATATTCGTTATAATTAATCACAAATGAATTTTTGAACTAGTAATTACACCACGCTGACAATTCCCAAACAAACTTCATGTATTTGACGTGATAATGTCAATTTCTTTTCATTATTACACACAGCTGATACAGTATTAACATTTTTAATTGAACAAATAATGTTATTATCGGTAGTCCATTGATTCATTTACTGGAAACGTCGAGTCACAAAAGTTAACGTGATTACTTCGTACCATTGTGTATAAATACAACTTAATTAACTCCACAAAATTTCATATTGCGCTAAGTAATACGAGTTAAACCTATTCTAGATTTGTTGAAGTACATAAGGTAATAACTTTTATCATTATAATGACATTTAAATTAAGCTAATAATTATATTTATTCTTAGCTAAAAAAATATTTACAAAACTACATTAATTACAATTGGGATGGGATACTATGGGATCAAAGATTAAAGTAAATGTAATACCTCACGAGTTTGCTTGTCAATCTTATTGCAAACGACAAGGTAGTACAGTCTAGACCGGCTGCAGAGAATAGACGCAGATAACTATGTCACCAGGATTTGCTTTTATAAGTCCTTTATCACACATAATCGATTTTTTTTTCTTAAGAATAATGTTTACAGCAATTTATTTCAAAAGTTTTTATGTAAAATATATGTCGAAGCTATTAATAGTAAATACTACAGTGAAAACATTTAACATTATGACGCCACAAACGAGAAACCAATCACGGTGCTTTCAGAGCACGTCATTACTTGTAGAATTTTATTAATAAAAAAATATGCATGACTATCAAATTATTTGTAATAATGTTTTAAAATATAATAAAAAATGTTTTATTTTTTCAAGAAGGTGTGTGTTGTTATTTATCATACTTAATTTAATATATCAAGAACCTATGCTGATATCTAATACTGTTTTCCACTTTTTCATAATTTGGTAAAGAAAATTAACTAGATAGCAAATCCATTTTATATGTCTTAAAAATCTCCACTAACTATGAATGTAATACGTTGTCAAACGCCTTTTGGTAATCTATTTATACAAAATATCTCTTGCACCTTTCTCGCAACCTTTTTACTTTTCATTTGTTGATTTTATGTGAACAGTTAGTATAGCGTTGTAAGGCAGGCATTGGGCGATATTTGATTGGGTTCGAGGTATCTTTTGGTTTTAAGCAGATATATGGCATAGTGAGAAATTCATGTATGTTATCTGGATCTTGAATGAGCTCCTAAAAAAGCTTCCACTATGAATTTGGGTGTCAATGTGTATGTGTAATACTTTAAACAATAGTTATAAATTTTATCCAGGCCAAGAGTTTTCCAGTTTAATGTCCTCTTAATTGCTGTTTTTATATCAGTTTCCTTTGCATCAGTTTCCTTTTTGATCTATTCTACTTCATTACTGTATTCTATTAATTTTGGCCACATATTTTCTCAGAATTTTTTACATCGGTCATACAAAATGGTTCTTTTATATTTCTTTTCTTATTAACATTTCTGTAGAATATTTTAAATTATTATTAATTTATATTGTCTTAGCGTTTATGATTAGATTTGTTAGCCTCCTTGATAATGCTCGTGATTTCAGTGTTTTATTTTAAGGTGTCCATGGCTTCTTGTTATTGTAACATCTACTCATAATCCTCTGGTTTTGTGGTCAATAAATTTGCTTTACTAAACCGATTTAGTTTTCCTGTATCTTCTCTGAGTACTGCAATTTTAGTTTCTAGTCTTCTTTTCCATGCTGGTTTATTTTCCTTCTTACCTCTGATTTTTTTCTTCGCCAAGAATTACTTAACGTATTTATAAGATTTCATAGTTAAAATTCACTAAACGAAATATCCAAAAAAATATAAGTTTTTGTTGGTCTGGTCCATAAACAACAATGATTTTATATATTATATAAAATTTTTGTTTTTTTAATAAAAAATCTTAATTAAAAAAACAATATTATTAACGAGTCTTTTGAAAAAGAGAAACTCAAATTATTAATTTTTTCATAATGTATGACCCCGCGTAACATTTATTATACATTTAATTAATTTTTATTGTATCAACTTTATGTAACAATACTTACTAAATAATAGAAAAAATACTGAGTTTAATTTACTCACAAGTAATAGGAATGCAGTTTCCACGAGCGAGCACTTGTAGACGGGTTGGCAGCGAAAGACGGCGATGCCCAGAGGTAATAGGATAGCGGCACGAGCGCAGTCCACCACCGCCTGGTGGAATAACAACCCGTGCGACCATCTGAGGGAAAACACATACTTATACTTTGTTTATGATTGCAATTTATGGTTGATTACTTTTACCCTAACAAAAGATCTTTTATAGATCAGTTTAACTAATCATTATTATATATTATACTATGCACATTTTTTTTTTCAAAGGCGAATAAGTAAGCCATTGCTTTTTCATAGTAAAAAGTAATTAAGTAAAAGCTAATTCTTTTAAATAGGTATGGAAACTTAAACCAAGCTATTAAAAAGAACAAGCTGTAAGATAATAATAATAAAAGAGATTTTAACTTACGCATAATAGTTGGCGCTATGAATTTATGAGTAAGAGTTAAGGAATAAAAGACAAGTGAAAAAAATAAAGATTTTATGCTCTCAAGTAATAAGAGAAAAGTTTGTGACTATTTTACTATTCTGTAGTATGTATTAAATGATGTTGTATACGTTTCAGAAATGTAAAATAATAGACCATAGAAATAAAAATGTTTAGAGTTCCATTGTTTTAAGTGTTTATGAAACGGACTCTATTAAAAAAAATCAGCATGAGATCATCAAATACCATTTTCAAGCTAACTGGTACTTATACATTTTTAACAAACAACGCTCATTTTTTGTTAGTTTTTATTGTTTGTTACATGATTTTGTTTTTTATTATATCTTCGTTTTTGTTATCTTGTTTTTATAAGTTTGTTTCTCTTTACATTTTTGTATTGCTGTGTCCTAAATAAAACTACTCTTATTCTAACCATCCCTCTATCTATCAGCGGGCTACATTACACTAACTGTTGTAGGAAGACAATTTCAATTTTAAAATTTTAGATGTTTCATATGTATTTCTGTTATCGTTATAAAACATATTTGTAAAAAAAATATTAAAGGTTGCCCCCTGAAAGGAGGCTACGAGTTTTTTATAAATATGTACTTTATTTAGCTGATATTAAGTAACTGTCTTCGTCCTTAAAACACTTATTAATTTGAAATATTTTTTTGTCAAGTAACATATGTTACAACTGTTCATAACCCTTTATGCGCAGTCCGAACGTTTGAATCGCAATTTTCAGGTTTTCATATAATCATTGCTTCGATTAAACTCTATTCCATTTAATAATATAATAGTATCGCTATAACAGATTTGGTGTGTTCATGTTATAAGGCATTATCCGGTATCAGGTACATTATTCTATTCTATTCATTGAGCCGATCCTAATATTACAAATGATGATTCATCTATTGTATCTTGGTAATTAGTTTAGTATCTCACAATCTCAAGGTAGTTAAAATCTTGATATATTATAACGAAGTATTGGGTTCGGATTTTTACCTTTAAATTATTACATTTGCTAGAAAAGGCGCTCTTTTTTCAAGTACAAAAAAACGATGAACATAAACAAAGAAATGTAAATATATATATAGAACCAATAAGCATATAGATTTTAAGATAAAATTCGAAGCCAAGAAATAAACTAAATGTTTCTTAGAAGCTCGTTTAAAATAAAAACATGAGAAATAACCATATAATCTAAATCAAAGTAAATGTTTTTTTATTTCCATTAGGTTTACCTTGCATTTAAACTTAAGTCAGACTTAAGCTGCAGGTTCCAAAGAGTAGGTCCGTGAAAAAAACTGGCAAAAACTCCATACATACGCTTTAAACTTATTAATTTAAATACCCAAAATAATGGTAAATTTGAAGACATGTTCCATTTAAAAGTATTTAAGAAATAATTAGAGTTATTTAAAATTATTACAAAATTTAAAAAATATATATCTTCAACAATATGCCAATATACTTAAACTAAAAAAAGCCCATCAAATATTCAAATACTTATTATGTTATTAATAATATATATTTATTATGTCATAAATTACATAATAATTAGTTCTACAGCACAAAAAGAATATCAAAATTAATTTTCACATTAAAGGTTACAATAAAATGATCATATTACATTAAGCCCGCTTCAACGCATCCCACATTTCCAAAATTACTGAGAACCAAGGAGCTGATTAAGTTAAACTCACGTAGAATATCAAATTATAGCTGAGACCCCTGAATATAACTTTAACTTAGAAAGGGAGAGCTTCATTAGAATTAAGAAATATACAAATATATCGTGACTCTCAAAGAATTAAATGCATTATAGCAATGTTCTAAGCATTTTAGAAACATATTAAATCAATATATTATAAAAAGACATCAATAGCCGCTACTTAACTTTCAAACTCTGAGAACGCACATTTAGTAAAATGTGAGTAATTTTGAACTAACTCGTCACGTACGCCCGCAGCTTATCCGGGTGGTTTTAAAATGGTACGCGTGAAGATCGCCTGACCTATTTTTTTAAGCAGAATATCTTTTAAGGGCTGAAGTTTAGTTTTTAATACCTTTAGAGGATTAATTCCAAAAACGTCATTTTAAGTACTTTACCTTTTTGTTCCAACATTACATACATTGTTCCTATATTGTTTCTACATAACATAAGTATGTTTGTTTTGTTTAAAACTTTATTTTAAACGAATTGAGGTGTTAGCAAGGATTACCTTGTTAAAGGAGTCACGTTCTAGATTTAGAGTTACTAGCGTAGTATTATTTAATATTGAAGGAGGAATCGCATTCTTACTTTCATATATTATAAAAACAGTATAAGATTTGTGTTTTTCTGACATTAAATAATATTTATAATGTTTATATTGCAATCTTCTCCCAACAATAGTTTCAGGTCTCGTATTCACCTCTGCAGCTCTGGAGCTGCATTAACAAAAAGTGCCAGTACCTTGACACACTTTCGTTATCATCTCGGCGTAAGACGAACAGCAATCCGCGATCCTCATTATTTTGTTTTTGGCTCAGCTATTTTTGTCCCTTTGTACATTCTTTCCGCAGATTACCATGATAAATGACCTGGACCGCCGAAACAAATAACGATATTGTAACAATGAAAATAATACTACCATTTTAATTGCCTGATTATTACAACAAAATATATTTACACATTTTAACAGATGTACTATTTTTATAATGTTACATCTGACTATTATTTACGTATTTAGAAAATCTAGTTCAATAGGGAAATTTAATAAGTGAAGATAAGTAACGAAACATAACAAAACAATAGTTGAATGAATATGATCTGTTTTCATTTTGTTGACGATTCCAAACTCCTTCACAAACATTACCACTGAAGTTGTTATGTAACACGAAGCATTAAGAACTTCGGGATAAGTTATATATAGAATTATATTTAGAAATCTCAGTCGTGGTTGCAGAGTTTTATATATGCTTTGCAGATGTCACGATAACGATTCGCAGATCCAAGTTTAGTAACACCATAATGGGACAAGTTATAAACAACATTTCACGATATATGGGTATAGGATAGCATTTATCGATTTATTTACTGAATTTTTAATCACGGTCTTATTTCGAAGCCTTTAAAGTTATCTAACAACAGTTAGTGACAAGTACGGGTAATCTCTTAATTCTTTTATTTTATCTGTTTTATTTGTTAAATTACAAATCTAAATTAATTACAGAAATTGCATGCTCTAAATTTTTTTCTATATATTGTGAAGTTTCTAATATATAATATATTTTTATACTCTTATTTGATAGAATTTGTTGTTGAAAACTTAATCCTCTATCGGGTGTGTGGACTGTCGACCAATCAATATAGCTTCCGGGCATTCTTTGATCGGATTGGACTCTGATGGGATTTATTTTATAATCTTCCGATATATATACAAAATACAACATTTCTTATTATAAATATACTATAATTGTATAATACTATAATTTTATACAATTATATTCTTTTTAATAGTATTGTAAGTATTTTTTGTGACAAAGTTGTCTGCGTTTTCTATTATTTTAGAGATTAAAATAACTTAGCACAAGTTTTGAGATGTTAAGCAAAATCTGCATTTCTAAAAACTTTAGGGCATCTTTTTTACTATTAAATGCGAAATGTAGATGTAAAATAAAATATCCTACACATTTCGTTCATTCCAGGCTTTTAACTTTTCAAGATATTACACAGGCGGAGCTAGGATAGGAAACTAAAAATATAGCAGCGATACGTCACAACATGGTGGAAAGTTTCTCCGGGGATCCGAATATATAAAATTAAAGTCGATAAAATTGGAAGTGGATGTTCAATATGTTTCTATATTTGGCTATTTCATATTAAGAGAGCACTTCACTATTGCTTTTCACTCACGTCACTTTTATATACATATATTTATATAAATTGAGTTCTAAAATTCATATACATCTTGTCGTTAGTAATGCAAATTTTCAGAAAAAGTTTACAACATACCTCCTCAGCTGCTTCTTGCTAAGTATGACTGCCATGAGGGCGATGTTGGCGGATATGCCAAGCCCTGAGAGTGCGAGCAGTGCGGCTGCGCTTGCAGCACCGCCAGGAGGACACAGCCGGGTGTTGTTCACGATGGACGAGTTCGACGCTCCCGCCGATCCAAAGCGTAGGTTGGCGCCGATCATGGCGACCGCAGAACCCGCTACAACAGAAACTACGATTTTTATATTACCAGTCGTCTTTTTCATGGGCAGATTATAATGATAACGACTTTAATTTATAATATTACACAGCGTATAATAAAAAATATAAATAAATATTTTTTTTATATCCATATTCAATGTAAGCCACAAAGGAAAATTATAATTTTAATAACATTAGCTTGTAAAGCCTTTTATACTAGCGTAACTGAGTTATTACGTAATAACGTGAAAGCTTAACTTTTCATTGCCTTAAGGGCTTGTTAAGGCAATGTTCCTCGTTATTTCAAGTAACTTTGAATTACCGAATTAACTGTAATTAATTATCTTTTTCAATACCAGTACGGCCTGATTTTATTACATCTTTTTAAATTAAAACGCAAGGATTCCTTTTATGTAATTATTTCATGGTTAATAATTATATTATATTATTTGAATGGTGTTAAAACTATCCAAAATATATCTATTGAGATAATTTAAATCATCAATAACCTATTTACCTGCCGACATCTTGATTAGTGCTTCCTTTCTCAGTGACACCACAGACAAGATTGTGCCATGAAGTTAAGCCAGCCAATGAGCGCGCTCTCCCCTCCACCGGTCCATTGCACTTGTTTACATATTATGTTGTTTCTCACCGACATTACACAAATACTGAATATTTATGGCATATTAATTTTAAAACGTCACAAACAATTGTTAGCATCCTAGTGTTTATTGCTGCGTTCAAAGCTAAGCTTAAGCAAAAATATGGTATGATCATTGATTCTGACAAAACGAACCGAATGCAACAGAACGAAGTCAATATATAAAAAAATTGGATAGAAAAAAGAATTGATTATACTTTGTTATATAAATATAGATATTATTAGACAAAGAGACCTTTTATTTCTATAATGCCAAGTAATCGTATACGGGTCGGCACACAACATCATTTATAGACGTCTCCCCTTGAGTGACATTTTGGAAAGACGAGTAAAAGGATCCCAATTTACCTCCCTTGTAAATATTGTCATATTCATTTCGATGTTTCTCTACGAGCCTAAGCCGAGATAAAAGAGAACAGTTACGTATATTTGCTACAAAAGCAAATTTTTAAAAGAATAGCAAAGATATGGCTTTTAGTGCACTATTTATGTCCTACCAAGTTTATTATAGAAATAGAACAAAACTAATCATCTAAACCAAGTACCAAGTACCAGTACCACATACAAGTACCAGGTACAAGTACCAAATACATGTACCAAGTACAAGTATCAAGTACAAGTATCAAGTACAAGTATCAAGTACAAGTACCAAGTTCTAGTACCAAGTACAAGTACAAAGTACAAGTAACACGTAAGTATGAGATAACGATATTGTACAAGGCTCCGATCTCCGTGCTCGATATACTATGTGATATTTTCAACTCGCTGGCAATTGGTTGCGTGAACACGGAGGGTAATCCTATGCAATAACCATTTACTCCCTCAAATAGAACGAGACGAAAATTGCGATTACACAGTTCGAATTTTTGTGGTATTTCAGAAAGTTATCACATTTGCATCTTGGTAATGAAAATGTGGTTGTATTTTAATTAAATACATAACCTTAATGAAATGCTACCATTACTTTCATATTTAAATTAATTTTTTAATTAGTTTATGTTCGAACAACCTGAAATCTGACCTACAACTCGCGATGATAGAGATATTATTTTTTTCAAACAAAAGTATTTTCTGCCGGAATATAAATGTTTCACAATATTACAGTGAAAATCGTTAACTTATATTATTTTCAGATGCAATTTAATAAAAATAATTTATATATTATACAACATTTTTAATATTGTTTTTTAAGTATTTCTGTTTGTTAAATTGCGACTACTATTATTTCAAACATATTAAAGTAACTTATCTACATTAGTTATTAAAATCATTTTTCCACTACATACTGCCTTTCTAAATGTCAGTAAGCCTGCAGGCTTCACGCTGAAAGCAACACACAAAGCAAGTGTAGTTTTCTGCACTTCATTAACGAGAAAAAGCATTTAAGTGTATCCTTGGACAGAGATGAAAATATTTTTTCTAGATGTATTATTATTTACGCAACTAATTAACTAAACTAAACTTTGACTTATGAACCCGGCTATTTAAATGTCGATTAATTTTATAAATATTGTAATAACAGTTATGAATTAACAATTATATTATATGCTGCAATTGGATTAACGCAACCGATCCAATTTCCAGAAACTATTAAAGTTCATTGAACTGTAATTAATAATTAAGGTCTGTCTTTCAATTATATGTAATAGTAACAACATCTATTAAACCGTATTATTTGTATGATCTCTATCATTTACTGTTGTACTTTTATTCGTAATATTTTTTCTCAACCTGTTTAAATGACTTACTTAATTAATTAAATAACTATCTGCAATAGTAACAGATAACAAATTGAGGAAATATTTAAAAGAGTGTCTACAAAGTTACATGCTACGTGATTTCTTAAAGTTTTAGTTACGTCCAGTCCAGGTCCGTCTTGCCGTATAGCAAAATGGACCTGTATCCACGTAACTGAAATATAAATAAATCTCTTTCATTTATCATCAAATTAATAATAATTAAGGTATGAAACTTCACTCCAAGGTAGATTTTCAACCCATTCACCTTAAAAAAACAATAAGCTTTTATCTGATCTTAATTAAAGAGGAAACTCGCCGTTCAACCGTTTGATGAACGACGCTTGAATGGAACAATAGAATGAATTTTCACAGAACGTTAAAGTATTTGTGAGTTTATCGCAACAATTTCTGTGCAATCATTACGTGCTGATTGCATTGACGGATGCGAACAGCTTCGATGGTTTCATTCATGTAAATGTCTACAAATTGTTAATGGAATCTCAATTAAGGTGTTTTACATAAAACACCTTCATTGAGATTATAAATATATAAACATATTATAATTGGAAGAAAGTCTATATTCTAAAGAATGTATATACCTACTATCGTACTGTTGTCATTATATCATTTAAGGCAGAAATGCGTCAAAAGATAATTTAAATCAGGTTTAATGACATAAAAGCAAAAGGGACATACAACTAATAGTTTCAAAGCACCCAATCAGGTAGCTTCCTAAAAAACGATTGTTTTTTTTTAATTTTACCAGCGTTATATTTTTAAATAGTTTTTATATAACTATATTAAGAAAGGAACAACATTTATAAATTTCCATCAAACTTTTCAAATGTCGCATTTGTTTCTGATAGTGCATCTTCTTATTTTTTTTAATATAAGAATGTTAAAACATAAGTTCTATAAATAAACTTTGGACTGAAGCCAATAAAGCGGGTATTTAATTATTACGCAATGATACTTTAGGCTCTTACACTGAAAAACATCATATTAAATCATACTATTTATTATTAAAATTAGTTTAAAGTAAGCAAAGCACGATAATTATTACAAAATTTTTGGACGACTTGTGTAACTACAGAGATAACATTAAATCTATAAATATTACGAAAATATTATAAAGGTAATAAAATAGTACAGCAGTATGTCAATAGAGCCCATTACGTAACAAGTCAGGTTCCTTGTGCGTGCTTCGAAACTTGCGATAACGATCTTCAGTGACTCGATTTAATAATCTAACAATTTGTGGATTTGCTGTATATGTGACGTGCTTACATTGTGGTGACGAGTGTAGGGACTGGAATAAAAAAATTGCTTATCGCTGTTTGGCAGACTGCATGTTTATTAATAAAGTCAATAAACGTTTTTTATTTTTGTTTAAGTTATAACTAAGTAAATCCTAACCGCCAATGGAAACTCTGTAGTTCGTTTCTCAGAGCATTTAAAAGCTACCGTAATTAATAATAATAAGATGAAGTAAATTCCCTAAGTTCCCTGATCATAACTTAGCATTATTAAGCAAATACTTGCCGGAAATCTTGTCATTTTTATTCTCGATATGTAAAAGTTATTCATTCCTCCTAATAGATTTAAATGTAGTTTCAATCGTGAAAAACGCGACAGGGAACATCTCGGCAAAAGAAAACTACAGACTGATCTCGCTAGCAACTGTAATGGCAAAGAATTTAGATAGTCATCGAACACTTGTCCCAACAGTATACCTCGATCGAATACGATGTAATGTACTTTTGGAAAAAGATGTGTGAGATTAAGAGAAAGAGAGAGAGAGAGATTTCAGCACTGGTACATTAATCAGATTAACCATATAGGATCTGAATCGTGAAGATTTGACTATGGGGTGAGACAAAGGGGTTTAACGTTCCTAACAGTATTTAATCTGTATATGGATGATCTCATCTGTGAGCTCGTCAGCACGTGATACGGATGCTTCATTGATAATACTTAATAAAGACTGAAGAGTATTCTCCAAACAACCGACATCCTACGTTATACAATTGAGTGGAAGTTAAAAAGAGTCATAAATTTAAGAATCATTTTTACTATGTTACTAGGGACCTCCAAGACAACATTTTACAATTGATAATGAGAAAGAACGCAGGGCGCTAGATGTAAGGAGCAATACGTCTTGCTCGCTTTGTACTTTTTTGTTTTTGTACTTTTGCTCACTGTATAAAACAAGTCAAGATAACCTTATTGTAAAACGATACAAAACGCACTATCTATCTTCTTACACAAACCAGCTTATGGAATAACTACTGTAAAAAGTCATTTGATACCTTACGCATACAGTAAAATAACAGCTTCAGGATGCTGTTGCATGTTTCACAGTGCATGCAGTGCATGTTGCATGTTTCACAGAGCATCTGCTCCGGTTTCACAGTGCCTCTAATATGTTTCATACAAACTTATATGGTTCACTTTTATGCCGCGATTCCTAAAAAAAATCGTATCCCTTTTTAGCAGATTGCGAGCCAGTTCCAATAACATTTTAGCGAACGTAGCCACCAATAGTGACTTACATAAATTATTATGTAAAAATATTAATTTTGAATAGACAATATTATTTAAAGTGTACTTTTTTGTTATTAATTTTAATTATTGTATTCTTGTTAAATATTTAAATTGTTACATAGAAATTTCATTTCTGTAGTAATTTAAATGTTGATAGACACACATTGTTTTCATATTGATGATGTTTGTGGATCACCTAATCTGAAGACCTAGATTAATTAACACTACATTTACCAGACCAGTAACAATTACTGGTCTTGCAATTTTAATTTAAATTTTTTATTTACAATTTATTTAAAGATATTACGACTTTTATAACTATGTAAAGAATGTAAAAAAAGTATTTACTACTAAGTAAATAATGAATTTTATGATGTTATAATTACTTATTTGTTTTTGACTCTTATATCAATACCAGTCAAAATTACTGGTATATGGCAGACATGTTCACACTTGAAAAAAGAAATAAGTATACGACCCTTCTACTTGTCCCTTCAGTGAGATAGGACGGAGTACGAAACCCAATGAATTTCCAGAAAGCCTACTAGCCCATTCTTATTCTATGGAATAAAATTACCTTGGTGCTATTATAACAAAGAACAAGGGCATGACCCTTGTTTCTGATAACTATGAATAAATGTAATTTACTTTCCGTACGTCGTTCAATTTTGAGGCGGTGACTGTCTGTATGTTCTTTGGTAAGACACCTAAATACAGAGAAAAACATTATCCTATTATTAATTTTGGTTAATTGTTATAGTTAACGCAAGAACTAAACCAAAACTGCAAAAACAAATAAACATTTTTTTAAAAATTGGAAAATATAACCAGAATAACTGTTCGGAAGTTTTTTTAAGATATTAAAAGGGAATTATTAGAGGATAAAAATGAAGATGTTATAATCCAGAGTAATGATAGTGAAAGTTTGAATAACGACTATGGAGGTGAGTGAAGTGATAGTAAATCCGAATACATTTCAAATGTATATATAAGAAGATGTAAGCGATTGTCTTCCTGTACCGAAGACGAAGCTGAAAGAAATCAAAAAACAAAACAAGATCAGCAAACTAAAATTTCTACAGACGTTCCTATTTGGAATAAAAAATAAAAAGGAAATATTGGTGAAAGATTTCCAGTTCGGAATATTTTCAAGGAAGTTCCCAGGCCTACAGTAGAAGCAAGAAGAAATATTATGAAGGAAGAACTAAGCAGCGTATTATCTAAATATATAAAGCACAAAGACACTCACTCACTGACTCATTCATCGCTCTACAGCCCAAACCGTTATACCTAGAAAGCTGAAATTTGGACACAAGACTCCTGACATATTGAATAGATGCAATAAGAAAGGATTTTGCAAAGGTCCAAACCGTTCCAAAGTTACAGCTAAATAACTGCAAAGTTTACCCCCACTCCCTCCCTTTTCCCATTCCATTACAGTAGAAATTAAAATTATTTAGCCTCTCATTATGTTTATTCGTAGTATTAGGGTTCCATAACTCACATACAGTTTGTGATTATTTGTGATTATTTTCTATTTACCTACATACAGTATGTGATTATTTGTAATTATTTTCAATTTACCCACATAAAATTTGTGATTATTTTCAATTAACCCACATATAGTTTGCGATTCTTTGTTATTATTTGCCCAGCAAAGCGGGCGGGAATCAGCTAGTGTAACATAAAAGTACCTACCTACTTTTTTCAACAACTATGAGTATCAGTCATCAGAGGAGACAACATTTTAGGAATTTATCCAAAACAAAAAATATATATTGAAAATAGCCAAAACCACTTCAACCTGGCGCTAATATAACAGTGGATGAGCCACTCATCCCGACGAGTGTTATTTTTTAATTTTATAACAACTTACATATCAATGAATTTATTCTAATAATTTTTGTATTTTTTAGTAAATAAAGACTAGAAACAACACTAAGAACTTTTTTTTAAAGACCACACACTCTGACTGGTTTCGGTAGATACCTATTATATTTACAATCTAACTAAAAATACTTAATTAGTTTATAATATTGCGTATTCTTTTAAAAATTAGACATTGCACGCTGAAGATTACTCTAAGTTCGTTAAAATATTTGAAAAAATATACACTATTTTATTATCTATATGTAAGGTTCTGCATAAGTCATGAATTATATATATTAATAGCACATTACTAAATGTTATTTAAAAGTAACTGTCATTCGTTTTAAATGTTATGAAGCTTCCTACGTTGTCCTATTGCTATATTTAGTATTATTTCAAAATAAAACCAACGTATGTTGCATTTAAATTTTTCGTTCGTAGTTATTCCTGCTCTACCCACATTGAATTTAACATTCTGCATGTGTAGCAATACTATTTGCTTATAATATTTAGAATTTTGAATTTCTAGTTCTATCTGACGCGCGCAGAAATTCATTTTTAGTTAGCTTAAATATTATGCAATAAGATTAAATATTTATTTATGTAATTAATCTTTATTGCCCAAAAAAGATATAATAGGCTAAGGAGGGTGCTCTACCATTGAACCCGAGAATGCAGTATAAGATAATACAAAGACGCGATACACATATTTAAAGCAAGACACAATTAAAAACAATATTAAGAATAGAAAACAATAAAATCATAAATTATATAAAACATATAATAATAAAAATACATAAATATTATAGAATTAGATAAAATATGGAATTAGATTGAATTTTATGGAATCATATAATTCGTTTACCGGCATTTCTCAAGTAATTTAAAAGTTTATGGGAAGAGTAGTTCTATTTCTCCTATTTTTACTCTTAGAGTCTTCATAGGGTATTCTATGAGGCAATTGTATGTTATTTGAGAAATAATTTCACCCGAAGATATTTTTATCGCGAGTGTACGTGAAACTTTAAATTCCTCTCATAATCTTGTAGAGTTCTCTTGTGATATACAACTTTGTTTATTTGTTCAATACAATATTTTGATTTTTCATTGATTTGATTGTTCATTGTTAGTGACCCTCTAGGATTTAAATTAAAGAGATCATTATATTAAAGAACTTATTTAGTAAAATTCTTTGAGCCGTTTACTTCAAGACCTACCTAAGTCTAGTTGGCACATCTTTTTCTCTTAAATATTCGAATAATAAATTGGATCTTAGTTTTATTTAAACTAACCAACAGGTGAAAAAAAGTAGCTAGGTAATAAAAAAATAATGTCATGTTTTTAATTTATAATTTATATATTAATATAAACGGGATTACAACAACCTTTTGTTATTCTAAAAGTGTTATTATTATTAATGAAAAAATCAATGTACCTGCTTGTAAGTTTAGTTCGGTTCGACGGTTCGAATTCACCAGGCGTCCATGTTAGCGTTTATTGATAGAATTTTTGAGCAATTGTTTTCTCATGATTTTTTTTTTATATATTTTAGGTTAGTTGCCGGTAAATTCGTTCCCTCTCTAATTAAATAATCATCTATCCATTATTTTTATAAATAAATAATAATAATATTGTATTATAACCAATTTTTAGTCCTCATGAAAATTTCAAAATTAAAAAAATATATATGATTGACTATTTCATATCTGCAATGACGTTAGTAAATAAATATGACTACTAAAGCTTCATCAAAGTAGATTTAATCATTTTAAGGATTATCCTTGACAGAAAGACGAAAATGTTCCAATGCATGCATATAGTAATGATTTCTCAAAAAAATCCTCTATATAGAGATCAGTTACAGATTTATTTAGATAAAACCTTAACCAGTTTTTATGATTTGAGAATTAACATTGAAATTTATATATTATTTAAATAAAAAGTCAAAAACATCAAATTTTATTATAATCCATTCAGTGTTTAATCAATAACAATCCAAATAATTGCAATCCAAATAAGTTTTTCTGTTTTCTCCGTCAAAATAAGAGAATTCCTCGGAGTAAAATGTATCTCATCTAGAGACAAGAGCAATAACCTACAACTGTACCCAATTTTATCAGAATACATTCAGTAGTTTTTTGGTGTTGCTTGCTTATACTGGGGACAATTTTAATAAAGTATTGTTTTGAGTGTCGTGACCAGTACTGTACAAACACTAATTAAGAAAATATTTTTATATTCAGGTTAGGCCTCTTTAAAAACATAAATATGAAATTAAAAAAATATATAAATATTTTTTTATTGTGTTGTATTAAATTATTTATCTTATTTTGGACCAATTGTTTTTAACCATTTTATTTTTATAGAATATAAGTGTCTATAAGGTATTTATAATCAACCATTGTATTCAAACATAATACAAAAGTAAATAATGTCTCCCGACCTACATATTTGAAAGCATCTCGAATTTAAGTTGACAGTATAGTTCGAGTGCAATGACCTCCGCTGTTCTATTTAGGCTACAGTTTTGTTAATGCTACAATATATTATTTGAATAGTTATACAACGTCTGAAAATACATTTAAAAATGTGATTTTATATATTTGTATGCTAAAATTGCTAGTAAAGCATTATTGAAACTCATTTCTTATATGAGCACATAAAAATTAAACAATATGCAGTTCACTTCACTTCAGACTTACAATTATTAATTCATATTATATATTTATATCTCCCTTTGACTTTATAAATTCTGTACGAAAATGGCCGAAGGCGCGCCGATGTTGCGGAATTTTCTTTGAACGCATCATCCTAAACCCACTGCTATGAAATGTTGTGTTGCAATTTATTTACTTTTGGTGTCAGAAGCTTATACACGACTTAACCAGTGTAATAAAAAGATAAGCTATTGTTGATGTCAGTCCCGTAAAATATACATAGCTAAGCTAGCATAAGCTAAGTTTTGTAACATTTCTATATAAATGGATTGCAAAAGTGCGTATAATACTTAATAAAATATATATATATTTTGACAAATACCCACAAGCCAAACGTTTTTACAACGGAAGACCGTTATTAGAGGCGAGGGCCTTGATAAATACGAGTAGTTACATTAAAACTACCTTCATAATTCACTCCACAGAACACAAATTCCTTGAAACCGGGACTAAGCTCCGTGTTACACAACCGTCTAACCTATGCTCGCATTGTCCTCCGATTTACAAAAGGATCGGAAGTCTTTCTTTAAATGTAACAAGTCTCGTTTCGAAATAGTGTCTCTCTTATCTTCCTTGATACTTAAAGACATTGTTTTCGCCAACTATTGTAGTCTTAAGCGTCTTGAATGCGAGTCGGTAAAAGTAATTTCTGTCGATTCTTGTTTTAGGAAAATGACGTTTCTATCTTCATACACCAGATACGAGATTTGTTTGCTTTAAATTATATTCTATTCAGGGCAAAAGTATTTAATATACAATGTTAGGTACGTGATATAAGGTTACATAAAACAATAGTGACATTCTAAAAAATAATTACAAACAATACGTTTATACTATTTATTTAACATACTGGCAGCTTTTTTTTCATAAAATCAGAATAACTAAATTTATCCTAAATATTTGTACTTATGAAGAATACAAAAACATAAATTAAAGGGATTTATGTTTTAAGGGAGGGAAAAGTTCTGACGCAAGAAATTTTATCAAAACAAGATTAAATAACATCCTGAGATCTTCTATCTTAATAAACTAAAGCAATTTATCAAGAAGATATACCACGGACGAGACATCAGTTCGTATCTACGATGTAATCTACCGGAGTGATGTATTATGGGTTTTGAAGATGACGACAGTGTCAGCAAATAGTAACGTAGACTAATTTATGTGGTACAGCTTGGAATAATGTAAGGAATACACAGATATAGATACTATCATACCTTGAAATGAAGACATTAATAGGTCATATATAAAAATAACTTTATATTTGTATACGACAAAATAAACATCACTTTGAATACCAAATCCTAAATAATTATTATTTTACGCTGAAGCAATATTAATTTACACGAATACGGACCATTAGTACGATGATGTATCTGCAAGAGAGTGTAATTAAATCCTTAAATGGCTATAATAAATTCTCAAAATATATTTGATGTGGTTTGTTTTAAATGTTTTAATAGTAATATCACAAAATACGATTAAATCTATAAAGAGATATGTATTAACAGGTACTAATATTACTGCTGGGATAAGTAATACATTTAAATCATTTGCATTATTTTTGCAAGTCATATTACCTGAATAGAGAGTAACGACCACCCAAGAATAACTCCCATTACAGAGCATCGATTCCAAGATATTCTGAATAAAACAGTGTTTTCAAAGTTTGGTCTGGAGTGCTATCTACGTTTATAACGTGTTGTGATGTATGCTATGGAGTTTTTGTAATTTGACCCGAATAAAGTCTATTTATTACTATTTCATTTATATTTTAGGATTAATAAAATCATAAAGTTTTGTTATATGTATAAATCTAATTTATATAAATTGAATCTTATTATGCTTTAGAAAATCTTATCTAACAACAATTTCTTTTTCTATACAATATAAACTAATACTAAACTCATGTTAAAGTTAAATATTATTAAAATACGGAAAAAAAATGAGCGAACAAATTACGGATACTCGTTACGTACAATGGTGGCTTGTTTCGGAACATTAGGTTGGGGGAAATAACGACTTTTCAGATCATCTGCTATTTGCATATTTACGATAATACTACGAGATAATTAAGTGTGATTGACTGAAGCCCTCATGTTATACAATTACTTAAAACCATGAAAGCTTGATAAATAAAATTTATACAACTGTGGCTAGTATATGCTAGACTTGTTCGTGGAATATTACATTAACAGTTAAAAAAATATGTATATTATTTAATATTGTGTGTTTTTTCAATGTAACTTTTAGTGTGTGCTTTGAAATATAAATCTTATGTAATATATATTATAACAAAAGTTACGTTTAAGCATTCAATTTTTATATACCACAATATGATTCAACCACTCACAAACGAAAAAATTACTTATCACACCATTATTTCTCAAATATTTCGTGTCATTGACTCACGCTGTAACTTAAACCGATATAACAGGAACGGGCAAAAGAAGTTAAACCTTTTTAGATAATGTGATGGTGGCTATCAAAAACCAGTCAATTAAAATAAGAAAAATGTGTTTAGATTCCGCAGCTTTGAGCTGCCAGCGTCAGAGCTGATGAGCACGAGCGGGCGGCCGCGTCGGCTGCCGGGCGGATACTGCCTTGCCGCAGGAGCCTGCGTCACAGCCACTGGACCTCGACACCTTTTACGGGACCCTAATTAATTACGCAGTGTCACAGATAGGCTCGATATTAAACAACAATGGAAGTTAGAGACTATTTGATTTGTTTAAATAACTAACATTACTTTAGATACAATTAAATGTAGAAAAATATAATTTAATATATTTAATTTTAATATATTTTTTTTTATAATTCCACATTTCCTGAAGATCATTATACTGAAACAAACAAATAAATCATAACCATGGATAAAACTTAACGTAGAAGGGCTACGTCGTGGTGCTACAGTATGTCTACGTAGATTATATTTATGATGTAAGATGGTTCCAACGATTCTACGAAAGCGAAATGTAATTTCGATTCACACTTCGGGGTTTTTGCTAACGCACAAGTCATTAAGCTCGTTTCAAATCGTTAAAAGAATTTTATTATACTTACTAAATCTTTCAGACTTAACCATGCATTTACAAGAAATTCATGCTGCTTAATAGTGATAGTGATACTTGTATATATTAAGGCATACTGATTATTCAGCGACACGACTCCAGAACACACAAATTATAATAATTACAATGAAAGTAATTAGTGATCGTGATATTCTTGTGATATGCTAGCAGATGTGAGTGGAGCTTTACGGTTGTGAGGAAAATTGGTTCCGTTTAATCAACTTAGTGGAAGTTACAAAAGCTGTGTTCTAAGTAAGAGTCAGGATCTTTTTTTTATTTTCATGTCAATTTAGCTCAGTTACATTAAAGGGATGTTTTTTTCCATGCACTATGTTCTGACTTCCTTATACTGTTAGAGCTATAGATGGGTAAAGCTTAATTATTTTCATAAAAATTTAAAAATCCCTAAATTGAATAATCTCAACCTGTACATAATATAACATAACATAAGGTATATCGTTGCAAAAGGATTACAGTTATGTTCAAATCGTAAACGAATTTTATTTTGACACGTTTTCAGTTCATACAGCTCAAATTTGACGTAACATTTTATTGCGAACATAACAAAATATAACTCATAAAATTGCGTTTGATATACACGGATTGTACTTGTCAAAATATTTATATTTCTACCCAAGTCAATTTAATCTTTAATCCCAAGGCAATATGTGCCATACTCCCCTAAAGTTAAAGATAAATAGATATTTTAGGACTGAGTATTTCATCAAAAGCGTACATATTCTGCTATTTTTATTGTATTTTATAAAGCTATTCAGACAATATTGACATAAAATTGTAAAACCAATCTTCTTTTAAATATGTTATAATATTTTTATTTACTCTACTTGTTATGATATTTGTATTTTGCTATATTCGTAACCTTAAACTGTAGCAATAGTTTTGAGATAGATAATTTAAATAAATCAAATAAGTTTGTTTTTTTGGTTGTGAAATAGTAAGTAAAAAAACAATATATATTATTAGGAACAGACACTCAGTACAAAGGTTCCATAATAAGTTTCTTTTACAAGACACGTTCCTTATTCATGCGGGAGTTAATATTTATTATGTTCTTATTCCGAAGACCTTTCTATTAGTTATCTCTAAGTAAAATTAAGAGAGGGTTGTCTCTCTTTCTTAATCTTTTATTGTAATCCGATAACAAATGCGATTTATTATATTAAGTAATTTTATACGGGTTTAATTTGAAGTTCTATAATTTGCTAGTACTTTAGTGTCCAATTACTAGCGGTTACGATAGTAACTGTAGACTAAATATAACTATAAAATGGTCCAAATTGGACTATAGAATAGTCCAAAGTATCTAAATCCAGAGAAGTTATTATAGAACAGTGATACATTTTCCCAATAGAACTATTGATATCACATATAATGTTTATGATAACTCCCTAGCATCTAAAATGAAGTACTTTCGAATAAACGCTTCAAGAAATTTGACATGAAATTAATTAAAAATATAGAATAAGTAATTATGTTTTAAAATATATATCATAAAAATTCAGCTTATAATCAGAATAACTATAATAAAGTAAACATTCACAGAATATAATACAGTCAGGATCCTCAACAATGAGATAACAATTAAAATACTAAACAACATAACTAAATAAACAATGATACTATTACTACTAAAACCGCTATTAATACCCTTGATGAGACACAAAAGGCAGAGCTGCTTACGTATATCTCTGCACTGTAGATATAAAATCTACGATGTAACATTCTCAAAGGTGTTTACGGCTCGCTGCAATCTCAATGATGTTAATGAAAACATTAAAATTTCAAATGTAGTACCTAATGTTTATAATTGTTAATTTTCAAATTATCATCTTATAAAAGACAATAAAAATCAAAATTTGCGTTCGATCATAAACTGATAATGTTGAACTACAATAGCGGGTCTAAATTAAAAGTTAAATGCCTTTTAAGGTTTTCATATTATTTTCCCATGTCCGTCCGTGCATCCGTGTGTCCGCAGCTTGGCTGGCCTAATATTAAAAACCTGTAATTCGGCATGAATATACATATTAGCCACGCCGAGAAATTGGTAGAATAAAGTAAAAAAAATGCCGTTGTATTTATTCTCTCTGTATAAAAATGTGGTGGGCTCGCAAAAAAACATTTCTCGATTATGAGACTTTTTTTGTGTATTTAGATTTTGGAAGTCTTAAAAGAATCACAATATTAATACATGAAACGAAATTAAAAGGAAAGCTGTCAAAACAAATTTTAAGACTACTGGTCGGTTTACTTTTAATATGTAAATGCACAAGCACTAACATTACAAACGCTGACAAAATTTTGTGAAAATATATGAAATTATGAACGATATAATTGTATGTCTTAAAAAGAACATTCCTTAAGGTTACCGCAAGAACCCTAATAGATGTTGCTTCCCTCCGTATAAAGACGATTATTTACATAATGTTAAATTCATTGAGGGGCGTAGTGAACCGGTAGCTTTATTGGAAAAAGACGGAATCGCTTACTAGGTCGCAAGTTCTACTCCTACCCTGCGCGTTCTGTCTCATTATATTTTTATTTTAAAAATAAAACTGGATTCCATGCTGATGAAAGGTGATAACATTTTCTTTTTCTTCACCATCCTGTAACTAGTGAAGATGGGCGTAGTAATTAAATTCATTTGGTTATATGCCGTTAGTGAGTGAGATAATTTTTTAACATGTAAGAGAATGGCATGGCAAGGATTAAGTTCGTACATGAACTCTTGCAACATCCAGGGAATCGCAAGAGGTTTGCCCGCCTTGGAGGTGGGAGTATTTTTTATTTTTTCATCGATATCCTTCAAAAATTGGCTATGTAACTATAATTTGTATAGATGTTTGATTGGTGATGATCTGTGATTATCATCCCATATGTAGTTGCGGTGGTCTAAATTCAATATTTGCCACCTCTTTAATCGGTGTAGATATCCAGATTGTAGAAGATTCTTTTGCTAGTTTACTACTATAGTTTTGTTAGCGGCAATTGTATCTTATTCAACTTTTTTAACTGTTTCTCTATTCTCTGTTTCTCTGGTAATTTAAATTTCTAGATGTTCGTGTATTTCACAGTTACAAACTGTTACTGTTGTCTTACGAACCACGTAGCATTATATATAAATCTCAAGGCAATGCTCTGAAATCCATAGTTCAATTCTATAGCTCCAAATCGATTTTATAATAGCATTATACAATTTATTACAAACAATTTATTGTACAATAACAACGGATATTTTAGTCCTACTAGCCAGGATAGGATTCTAAACTTCATTTTAGCTTATTTTTTTATTTGATTCGACCAGGTGAGTCATCTATATTAGTATTTGACACACTCACTTTTAGGAAGCACTTTGCCTTCAAGATTTGCAGGTGACAACACAAAGATTTCTAATATTACATTCTGGGATTTTAATATAATGTACCTGTGTCTAATAAGCGTTAACAACTTTATAAGAAATATTTATTAAATATTCACACAGTATATAGGAATATATAACCTGTTAACCTTAGGTTAATTGTAAACAAATTAACAAATATTTAATAAAAAAGATACCTGCCATCTACTTACAACATTGAATACACACATTCATACCTATCTAACAATCGGAAATAATAAATGAATATTTATATTTAAATATATTACTGCATAGGGTGTGGAGGGAGGAGAAAATATCTAGCGCTAGGTGATCTCACAATCTGAGTAACAGAACTGAAATCATATCCGTTACTCAGGATGCAAATTCGTAAATTTAAATGCAGAAGAAATCGGTGGCCATGAAACATAAAAACATCGTTTGTCGATTGTCTTCAGTCGGAGCTCCCTCCTCCTCCTGCTCCCAAAGCTAGTAAAGTAAGTAAGTCATTTCTAGGTGATATTTATTTATTGAGATTTATTATTATTTTTTACCGTTACATTTAAAAATATTTTGTAAATTTTCCGTAAATAGTTTAAAGAATTATTCAACGATTCTTAGATAAACGTCACGTTATATTTTGCATGTTATACCAATGTTGGAAAACACGAGTAAGAGCTCCGAAGGGTTTAAATAAGCGTTTTGAAGACGTTCAGATATATTGAACTGTTTGATAAAACAAAGCATTCTCCTTTTACTCAAAAATATGTTTTATCGGCTTCGGCGGTCCGATATGACATAAGAGTTTTCGTGAGAAATATGATTTATGTAAACGTATTTAAGTCTGTGAATTTTGAAATCGTTGTGTTATGGATTTAAAAGTAGCACAATCCTAGTAATTGTTATTATATATAGTATTGTAAAAGAATATTTTGTCTACAAACGAGACAGCGTTAAAAATATCTCTGTAAATTACCTTCAAGAGCTTTATATCAAGTATGGCATTATGTAAAGTGTACTCGCTTTCGGGGCGCGCCCTGACATGCTTTATTACGTAAAAGTAGTTTTGGGATTATCTTAAAGCGAAAAAAGTCTCTTGATAGTGAGTGTGGTGTAGTGTCAGGCTTGATTAAGACACATTTTCTAACATATCTCTCTCTGTAAATACGTAAGTATTTATAACTAATAACTAACTTAATATTATAACGAACATGAACCAGTGATCCAAATATAAACTAAGCCTGCTGCTATGTCTTTATGTTTGGATCTAATAAGATTAAAATGAAATTTTCCATCACATCATCCATATTTTTCTGCTTACCTAACCTTAATAGATTATTATCACCGAGATTTGTTCAGTTCTCGTGTCACAATCCCTTGCAAAGCTGAATATAATATTTAAAATTGAAGTTTAATTATTATGATATTGAATATTTTTAACACTAAACCTACCAAGTACCGGTCAAATTGACCGCTCTTAAACTTTTGTAAAACTTACACATTTTTAAACGTTATAATATCGTTATCAAACTACATGACAATTCTTAGAATATGCATATAATATTTTCTACACTCTTTACTTTTAGTTATTTCCATTATTTCCTGCGTTATATAATAAAATAATTTTAATTGCCGGTCAATTTGACGGCGTGCGGTAAGAACAGGTATACAAGAATTGTCGGTAGGTTTAGTGTTAATGATCTTATCATGGAATCATTGTAGATGGCTGAATTAGTGTTTATAGATACGGATGACAGTTTATCCTGGTTATATAATAGTTTATAAATGGAGAAACATAGTTCTTCTTTATATATTTATATCCTTTGTTACTTGTTACTCGGAGAAATACACTAGAACTTTGACCACGATACTACATCCTCCTTCCCTCTACGACCCTAATGGAGCGCCCAGCTGTTGTATGCAGTTCACACCGCGACGCCGCCAGGCTTTTGGAGGCCATGAATAAAAATATCCCGAATGTGTTCGAAACTAGTGGCGCAAGTTCCACAATTGCATTAGTATGTGTAAGGCTGGCTATAAATGTATAATAGTCTATTATTATACTTATTTTTTTAAACATGTATATATAATACTTGATGAAAGGGAGGTAAAAAAGAGATTAAGCTCCTTTAATGTAAGGTGATATTTATTCACTAGTTTGTGTAAAATTGATCGAAAATATAGCTATCTATATTTTCGAGAGATACATCTAACAAAAAATATTCGATTAAAGATTATAAGATATTTGTTGTGACCTCTGTGATCTCTGGGACTTCTTCCATAGACACCCTCCGTAAATATACTCGTAGTTTTTACAACAGAAATACGTTTAATCGGGTTTTCTTAATGCTTTTTTTGCGTTTGAACGATTTGACGAACAAGATAAAGGCCCAATCCGCCCAAGTCCAGTCACTGGGATGCTGCGTCAGAGAATTATAATCAATTCTAAGTATCTTTTTTATTCCACTTTCCTGCATATATACCTTACGATATGAGTACTTGTAAACCTGCATTACCATCTAATAACAATGTGTGTAATATAAAACCAAAATGTTGGGTATCATTTCCAAATTAGCTCTATTGCGTATTTACTATTTACACAAGGCGTATTATAAAAATAATACTAACAAAGGCATCAAAACAGAATAGGTAGTTGAAGTATTTAGGTGTTTTTCGAAAAAGATATGATATTTCTTTTGTGATCACCACTAGTGTTAGATGTCCCAATAATAGTCGTGTCGTTGTGAAAAATTAGTTTTTTATCTCTTTTGGCTTCAAGCGTGGGAATAACAAATAGAAATAATACCGCGCATCATTCCTGTCCAATGTCTACTCAACTAACTTCACCATTGTTACAATATGACTGTTCTTTCTGGTTGTTTTCACTAGATCCATTTGCAATTTTTTTTTATTCCATAAGTAATATCATATCATATTATACAAATATAAAAAAAATGAACTGTATAAACATTCCGAAATTAAAAATTGTTCATAGACTTTTATAATTGAAATTGTTACCTTGATTTTTTACTTAAAATATATACATAAATATCCATTGAGTTAGTTACAAGTAAATTATTAAAGAAGACGATGTGTATTATAACTAGTATACTTCATATAACCTGAACTTTAATACAACAAATAAATCTTCGTGGATAGTGCAAATCGGTGTATAGGATAATTCCGCGTATCTGACAAATTATGAATTTAGCGAACAATTTACGATTTCCTTATGAATTTAGCGAATAATTTACGATAGCCTTTCATTCGACCAATAGAGCCTAAAGGGCCAATTGAAGAAAAAGAAGAAAAAATTGCTTAAAAACAATACTGCATATCAGGGTAACCAACCTTTTAGTTTTAATTGTAAATTAGCAGTTGCTAAATCTCCCAGTTTTTAGTTTAGGATCTGAAATCTAGTTTTTTTGATATTGTGAGTTGAACAAAAAGTTACAAATATGCGTAGTAGCAGTAGAAATAGTGAGTCCAATGTTGATAAATCCCTTCCACGAAAAAAGAAAGTAGTGAGATACGAGCAAACATTTATTGGCTCCTGGCTCAATGATGAAAAATTAAGTGGATGCTTAGCAAAAAGTAAAAAGATAACACGTATTTTTACAGCTCTGCATGCGACTGTCATCGGAAATGGAATTCATGCGGAATTCAAGAACTAACACGACATAAAAAATATCTCTACACACAGTCTTTCTGAAAGCACCATTCTTGGTTATTGAACATGTTGTTGTTAAGGGGGTTAACTACCTTCTCAAAAATGGTATCTTGATACACTTCTGCCCATGATTTGATACCTTTTTCACAAAAATATGGCACAGTCACTACTTCATAGCTAACACCACACCGTTCCTGAAGTCGGATAATGCACACGTAGTACACACGTAGTAAGTAGTCTGTTGACTAATTGCAAAGCTTCTTTAGAGCTTTCAGCAAAAAAATGGTCATTTTATTTGTTAAAATATTGCTCAATTGTAAATTTTTTCACATCCGAAAACAATTTTATTCTGTGACCTCCCTCTGCGCAGCGCTAAAGTAATTCATTTATTGTTACCACCCTATTCTCTTTAAAACTACCTGTTAAGAAATGACCAGTGCTTCTCTTATAGGCTGTAAGTCCTAAGTCATCTTTTAAAATACGTAACATGGTCTTAGGTGCTATTTTCATCTCCCGAGATAAAATCTTTTGATTTTTGATTTTAAAAAATGTATTTTGCTCCATACCTACTTTATGTAATGCAATCGCAGCCTCACTCTTTATCACCTCACTGCATTTTAATATCACAAAATATTTTACAAAACATTGGCTTGGAAATAAGAAAACACCATAAATGAATCATATAAAAATGATAAATTCCAAATCCAAAAGTAATATATTATATATATTTTTTTTATTATAACAGTATATATGTCCAGACTAAGTATATTTAAAATTGCAATAAATGAAGTTCTAATATAATATTCGTTTAATTAGGCAATTTGTATTTTGCAAAATTTGCGATAAAAAAAGGTATTATAAATTTATAAAAAAATTACAAGGCTTGTAATATACTACAATAAAAAAGTAAATCAATTATATATTTTAAATAAAATGTTATTATTTTTTTTTTTAGTTTCTTTAAGTTTCTAATATGATCAATCAACCTATTTAAATGTCAGCTTCGCTAAGAGCTTTTACTGCATCAAGTTCATTGCACTGTCTTTAATATGTTTAATAACCCCTGACGCCAAAAACTAACGTTTTGATAAAATATAATATGTATCGTCATATATTTTCTAGTGTGTCTGTTCTGTGTTAACTGAATTGAATGTTTATCATAGAAAAAATATGTCACAAACATTAGCTTAGCTAGCTTTACTTGATGGAAATAAAAGGAGTTAAATAATAGTCTATTATTGGAAGTCATAGAATCTAAGGGAATATTGAACCCCAAAAATTTTGGTTAAATATATTTAGTTTCAATTAAAACTTTTACAATTAGGTAGCAGTAATATTAAATATGTGAACTTCATATTCCATTCTATTAAGGAAAAACAACAATCTTAATCTCTATGAGAAATTTTAATTAAATGAATAATCATTATTTTAGCAGCAGTTTTGATTAATGCAAGAAATTAGAATAAACGGAAAGAGAAAGAATGGTATAATATGGTTTACTTATGAACAGTTTATTTATTATATAATACATATCTCAAAAGCTTGTTGTGTTGCTTATATGGATTGTGATGCGGTAACAAACTATATACATTGGTTGACATACTAGATCCTGCAATAAATTTAGGGTTTTAAGGGTTGCATCCACTAGGGATGTTACCCTTAAATATTATATTAACGGTCGACTACCGTATCGTTAGTAGTGGCTTTCTTTAGGACTGTCAAATTCTACTTACACTGAAAAAAAAACATTAATTCACAAACTTCATACTATAATACAAGATGGTGTATAGAAAATCAAAATAAATTAAACAATATATAGTTACTTTTTAATAATTGCAAGATTATGTTTAACATACTGTTTTGAAGAATTATCAGATCATAATTTGACCATAAAAATAATAATGCATGGTGAAAATAGATTACCTAAAAAGCACCCAACATTTTTTTACATTGCAATACATTTTTTTCTTATTTACACTATTCTCAATTTAAGTTTATTTTATGTTGTTTATTTTTTCATATTACTAGTATTGCATAGTCATCGGTCCTTGGTAAGAATAAAAAGTTTCAAATTAATCCGACATTTTGATACGTCAAAATCGTGTTGAAAGTTTTCGTTACATACAAACAAACGATCGAAGCTAATAAAAGCATGTTATTCAGGGATTGCACAAAAAGTAAAGAAGATTTAGGTAAGATGTTATTATAAGTATGGTCAGTTACGATAAAATCAAAAGTATACTATGTATAATACAATTTATTTAAGGTGCAAACCATGAGAAAATAATTTAAATTTAGGTGTGTATGTACGTATGTACTTTATGAAGTTTTATTATATACAAATTAAAGAATGATAATTATGACGAGGAGAAAATAGAGATACATTTTGTCTTACCTGAAGCCCGTAAGCGGTTAACAGATTATTAGAGCTCTGGTAAGTTCATATTCTATTGTAAGGGCTTCTATAAGTTCATTCTCATAATGAATCACTTCAAACAGGACAAATGTTCAATTATCGGCTTTGTTAGTCTTCATTTCTAAATTATGTTATAATTTACTATAACATCTAAAACTAAACTCTAACATTATTATTTTGTTTTATGTACCTAATGGTCTAATGGAAGTGTTCTTATTGAGATGTCCGTTTTTAATTAATACAAACAGTTCAAGGTTACGAATATAGTTAATAAAGTGCAAGTTCTGTCTGTGATAAACAAAACTATCATTTAACACTTATCACAGTGAGAACAACTAGTTTGTTTGTGTTTAATTTAAAAATCAAATCAGTTTGTGTCGGTACTTAGCAAAAATATAACTGGATAAATAACAAAGAACTCAAAATAATTATAATAAATAACTTCATGCATGTGTGGTTAGTGGTGGAAAGGTTGACACTAAAGGCTTTCAAATTGCACAATACAAGCGATCCAAGTTCGTAAGTCATTTTTTTATATATTTTATCTAATACATATATTTATAATTAGCAAAATGAGTAAAAGTAATTTCAAAGATATGAATAATGTTACTCAAAGAAAAGTCAAACCATCAGCATCGTCGACATAAAGTCCACAATCAGTTGATAGTCTCGACCTTACAATAAGTCAATCGATATAAAGAGAAATACGCTTTGCAATATGTAAAACAATTACAGAGGAGTTCGTCTGAATTAAAAGAGAGATGTCGTCTTTTATCGTCTTTTGAAGAGTCCATAAAATATATGAACACGCAGTTCGATGTTTTGTTCAATACTGTTTTACTTGAGTTCAAAAGTAAAACAAAAATTAAACAGGTATGTATTCAATACAATTTAGAAATTCAATGCCCTCCCGAGTCAAGAAAATCTAGATAAATTTATACAGCAAATAGGCAAAGTCTACTGCCACTGAACTGAATATTTTTTTGAAAATACAATTGACACCATGAGCACAGACACAAGTAGGTGTTATTTATTTTGATTTTAAAAAGGCATTTGATATACTTTTAAGGACTTTTCTAACATACGTGAAAGAACTATGATAGTTAATGTAAATGGTTATAAACCATATGATTTTTTCACAAACTAAGGTTCCTCAAGGATCTCAATTGGACATATTTTATTTGTTAATTTTAGTGACGATGTCAAACAATGCCTGAAGAACTCTAAATTTGAACAATATGCGGCAAATTTAAAGTTAAATAAAAATGGTGATTTAAGAATAGACGAGTAACGTCTACAATATGACGTAAATAGACTGGTGTAAAATTTATAAAATGGAATTAAATCTTGAGAAGTGGTTTCAAGTAAAATTTTTAAAAAGAAACAATGGTTAAAATGTTAACACCACATATAAACTCTATGGAAATAAACTAAATCACGCCTCAAAAATTAAAGTAGTTTGGTATCTTGGCGTAGAAATGGAGAGCCCATTGCGTTTTAGCAATCAAATTAACTCTGTAATCAGACAAAGTCTGCGAATGCTAGGTTTTATTTGGCGGAATACCAAAAAAAATTAAATCAGTTACCGCATGGGAAACTTTAAATTTTGATCTTGTCCGCCGCAATATACTCGTAGATTACTGTTGTACAATTTGGTCTCCTATATGTCAAAATAATATGCAACGAACAGAAAAGGTTCAGAAGAGGTTTATAAAAAGATTTGTTTATATGACCTGGTCCCATGTGAACCAATACGAAAAAATTGGAACATTTTAGCATGAAAACGTTAAACCAATGAAGTATTTGAGACTTCGTTTATTTTTAAGTTATTTTAGTTGTGGTTTTAAGCCAAATTGGTTGTTCATCATTATAATCACATAATAGATATAACTGTGGTACGTACTTCAGCGAGAGATTCTAATTATAAACCATTAATATATTAATAATACTACAGAGAAAAAATAATTATAGATCCAATTCGCCAATAGTACAGAGTTTTAAATTATATAATTCTTTTACAAAAACAATATAAATATGTTTGCTGACTGATCTGCTACATTTAAAAAATATATGTCTTATTGTATCTTGTTATAATGACGGTTTATTTTAATTTTTATTATTAGCCTACAGTTATGTGAAGTTAAATTTATATGAAAAAATGTATTAATATGGTAGTTCGAATATTATTGTGTTATTATATAAATTTTTGTGAGTAAACTTCTAAATAAATAAATAAAACAAATACAAAACTCATTTCTTCCAAGGTGATTACGTTAAAAGTACGGTCGTTTCTTTCCCAAAACGACAAAAAATACGAGAATTATAAATACGGACGCTGACGGATTTGGCTCGAGCTCGCTCCAATGTGGGACGCAAGGAATATTACATTTCATTTTAAATTGTTAGTTTAGTCTCAGATCCTTCAAGCATTTTGTTTTTAAAATAGTTTTATTTTATTATTTTTTTTTCAATGGACATTCTTTGTTAAGAAACGAAAAAAAATGTAGCTGTTAATTATGTATTGTATTTTCAAAATCATTTTAGATAATTTTTAAATTATTAAAGGACTATCCTAAAAATTTATTTACGGTTATCTTTCATGGACCATTTCAGCTACCCTTTAGGACCGTGGAACTAATTTTATAACTGCAATGTAAATAGATTATGAAATATTTTTTTTTGAATAGTAAGGAAAGTCTCATTTATTATATTTATTTTACAATATTTTAATCTGATTATTAATATTAATTGGTTCTAAAGAGGCTAGTTATATACACGGCGTTATACCGGTTCACAGCGCGGTGTTATTGTCGTAGTATAAAGGACATCTCATTAGAATACCTTTGTTTCACGTTTGTGTTTAAATAGGCGTTTTAATAATTAAGAGTGCCTGCAAAGCTAGAAGTGCGTCATTTGGAGCGAGGATAGACGTATATTTTATAACTTACAACCACGTTCCATAGATATTATAATAAAAGATGGCGAGAGAAAACTTGTACTTTGAATATGTAATTTAATACCTGTTTATTTCACACATGATATCGATTTCAGTTGACCTCATAGGTCTATTTAATTGTTAACGCGAATTATATTTACCATGGACGATATTGAAATTAAGTTACTACCACAGACAATGTATAGTTTATTCTTCCGTAGAGAATGAAAGTTAAGAATCTACCTTACACCGCCTGTACCCAAGATAGGTGGTATTTTTATACATATTTCAAATAGTTCAGTATATATATTTTGTGTACAGTCCATGTTGAATTAGGAAACAATTATAAAAAACACTTTAAGCCAGAAAGACACAAGAAACCAACTTATATTCTGTTAAATGTGAGATGAACCTATGTATCGACTGGAAGCGAAGTAAATACTTTATCTTAGATAAAACCAGTCGCTGCATTGCTCAGAGACGTTTTCTATAAGAAAATTTAGTTTATGAATACATGACCTCAAAACTCTATTATTTTATTTTATTCGAAGTAAATTAATACTATTATAATATAATATTGTTTCAGTATGACACATGAAACTCACCTCAGAAGACCTAGTTCTTTTGATATATATAAAATATCAAGTTATATAATTTATTCTAACCGTACTAAAGTCGATAATTTTTTTTTTAATTACTTGTGTCTAACAGAAATTATAAACCATCAAAACTATTGATTATTCTGAATTAAAGCTCCACTCTATCCCCTGCAAAATCATTATCTTATTAGTTACAGAATCAAAAATAGTCTACTAATTTTATTTCTAACTAAAATAAATCTTCGACGCTTCCATACACCGTCATTCCACATTGCCAAAATACTGTAAGATATAATATTAGAATTGTATTAATAATACGAATTCGGAGTAAATATATTGACAACTAAGTTCATAAAATACTGTAATAAAAATTAATAATGATATAATTAAATTCAAAGATTTACCCTGAGAAAGATACTATGACAATCCTAGGTTACTACAACCTAGGGTTTAACCAAATGCAAGTACAAAAAAAAATCCACAAAAATTTGTAACTCATACACTGTCACGAATTCAAGACGGAATTATGTAGTAGCCTAACTACCGGAGGACTAGACGGGGCAGTGCCCCGGGCCTCCCCAGCCCAGAGGGCCTCTTGGACTTTGACTTAAAAACTATAAATTGAACTAGTGAAAATTTCCCCCACATTCGGAATATAAATAAACCAGATTTCAGGAACGATACTATAATAATAAAAACCTATTTGAAAAAATACAGAGAAATTCGCAACAAGTCTCGAACATCTTTGTTTGAAACTTTCCTTATTCTTAGGCTGGTTTCCGAGTCGTGCCGTACGTAGGGCGTAACTATAAAACGCTACCAGTGAATTCACAAGAGGCGAGTTTAGTGAATTTACATACGCAATTATATATTTTAAAAACGTTACTACACTCTCATTTTAATACCTCATTATTAATGTTGTCACACACAAAATATTGTGAAAATGAACATAATTATAATAAATGGTCTACAAAAGTAATTAATTAAGTAAATTAAAACTTTATTGCTTTAAAAAAGCTTTAGTATTATGGTTTACTATTGCTATCTATCGATCAATATAACATTGTAGGGGTTCTACTATTCTCTGACTTATATCTTGATATTGAAAATAAAACTGCTGCTTCTATCCGACAGAATGCGTAAAAAAGGACACGGGTACATATACAAAAAGGTGATATGATACAAATAAGCTTAACCAATAAAAATGCCTTTATTAAAAATAAACACGAATAGAAAACCTGGACAGATGTACTCGAATGTAAATAACATTATTTGGAAGATTTAACAGGGTCAATTTGTAGTTTACAATAATAATAATAATATTCTTTATTGCACATCCTCAAAAAGTAATAAAAACACATTGTAACAGCAAGAAAAAAAAACAGACAAAAAAAAATGTACAAAAGGCGACCTTATCGCTAAAAAGCGATCTCTTCCAGGTAACCCCAACGTCATAGGAGTTGCAACAAATAAAGACGGAAGAGGTGTACAACTGTCAAAATAATATTAATACGACATATACACAACACACAATATAATACAATATCATAAATATTAAATATATATTTGAGATATACGAACGGAACAATACGGATTAATTAAAAGATAACAATAGTATACTAAAAAGAAAGGATTTAAGGATAGGAGAAAATTACTTCGAAAGGAAATATTTTTTTACAGCATTTTTGAAAATGTACAGAGATTGAGAGCGTCGAATAGAGGCAAAGAATTCCAGAGACGAGAGGCTTGGACTGTGAAGGAGTTTGTATAGAAGGTAGTAGAGTGAGAAGGAATTTTAAGTAATAAATTGTCTACGGAACGAAGTGAGCGGTTATGCGAGTCTTTTAAAAACTCAAATCGTTCTTTTAGGTAGGAAGGAGTAACTGGGTTAAACAGTATAGAGTAGAGAAGACAAAGTGTATGAGTATTCCTGCGAGAGCGAATTGGCAGCCACTTGAGTTTTTCGCGAAAATGAGAAACATGGTCATATTTACGCAAACCAAATATAAACCTAATACATAAATTTTGTAAGCGCTCAAGTTTGTTTAGCTGCTCTTCAGTAACATCGAGATAGCATGTGTCTGCGTAGTCAAGAATGGGTAGGATAAGGGTTTGAGAAAGGGCAATTTTAGTGGAAATAGGGAGAAAATTACGTAACCTTCTTAAGGAAGCAACAGAGGCAAACATTTTCCTGCTCACTTCTGTAATTTGTGGTCCCCAGGAAAGGTTCTGATCGAAGAGAACGCCCAGATTTTTTATTGTGTTAGTAAATGGCACTGGAACTCCGTCAAATATTATGGGTAGTAGTTTCGAGTGGTCAATTTTAGACAAAAGTCTGGAGCTACCAATAATAATTGACTGGGTCTTAGTAGGATTAACTTTAAGACCAAAACATTTACACCAACTAACTATAGATTGCAAATCTGTATTTATTTTGCTAATCGTTTCTGGTAAAGCCGAGATTTGAGAGTGACAATAAATTTGGAGATCGTCAGCGTACATAGTGTAGAGAGAAGAAATATTAGTGGTAATTGAAGAAATAAATATAGAAAAAAGAAGTGGAGACAACACGCCACCTTGCGGAACTCCGGTAGTGGTCAGAGACCAATCAGAATACGAGTCATTGACTCTTACTCTTTGCCTTCGTCCGTGCAAGTATGAATGAAACCATTCAATCACCTCAGGAGATATGTTAAGAGAACCTAGAATAGCTAGAAGTATATCAAAGTCAACGGTACTAAAAGCGTTACTAAAGTCTAATAACGTTAAGACCGTAACCTGATGCTGCTCCATCCCACCCCTGATATCATCTGCGATTTTAACCAATGCACTAGTCGTACTGTGACCAGGGCGGAAACCAGATTGTAAGGAATTGAGTAGACTATGCTTTGAAAGGAAACGGCTTAATTGTTCATGGACAAGACGCTCCAGGATCTTGGACAAAAAGGGGAGGATTGAAATAGGACGATATTCAGAAGGAGATTTCGGATTATTTTTTTTAGGTAATGGGATAATCTGAGCGTCTTTCCAGATAGAGGGAAAGGTATTGGTGTATATAGAGTAATTAAAGATGCAAGTGATTACAGGGATTAGGATGTCTATAATAGGGATGATCATTTTACGACTAATGCAATCGGAGCCTACAGAGTCAGAGGTAATCGCTAGAATGTTCTTCTTAACATCACATTCAGTGAATTGATTAAGATAAAATATGGGGATATCGGGAGATGGCGTTGCAGAAAGCTGGCTAAGGGTAAGAGACTTGGTAACACTGTCTAACGTATCGGATGATGAAAATTGTTTATTAAGGGTGTTTAAATTTAAGTTTTGTGAATTGGTTTCATGGAGAACTTTGCCTACTCCCAAAGATTTAAGAAAATTCCATACTTTACAGGAATTATTTTCCTCGATTACAGATTTATAGATATGGCGTCGTTGTTCGTCTCTACACATATGATTGCAGCGATTTCGAGCAGTTACATACTTCTCCCGATTCGTGTCGTTAACGTTTGCTTTAAATTTGGCTTTAGCATTGTTTTTTAAATTCTGGAGTTTTTTAATACTTGACGTTAACCAGGGAGCAGGAAGATGTCTGACTCGTATTGGTCGTATAGGAGCATGCTTGTCATACAGATCAGTCAGAAAGCGATTAAACATTTTTATCTGATCGTCTAAACAGCTCTGTGATGATATAAGTGACCAATCTATTTTTGATGCATCGGTTTTTAAAAGCTCTAAATCCATCGCCGCGAAATTGCGTTGAAAGAGAATTTTTGCTCTCGCCTTAGGAGGTCGTAATTTGTAGGATAAGTAGATAAGATCGTGAAAAGAAAAAGCATCAGCAGCGCACTGACCATGTTTTGAAACATGACTGGTTGAAGAAACTATTATTAAATCAAGAAGAGAAGGGATACAATTAGGAAAAGCATGAGTAGCTAGTAAAGGAAGGATTTGCAGATTACAGGCGGTAATTGTAGAATTTAATTTGACTGACCGGTGATCATTTTTGAGCAAACAAGTATTAAAATCGCCCATAATAATAGTGTGACTGTAAGCAGGTGTTAATTTTTGAAGCAAACTTTCAAATGTTGCGAAATAATCTACATTAAGGTTAGGGCTATAAAACACGCCAAGTAAAAGTTTGCTGTGGGAAAAATTAACTTCTATGCAGAGATGCTCAGCTCCACCGACCGAAGATTGCGATATATCAATTATGGAAAAGGAAATATGAGAACGGAGATATATAGCAACTCCACCTCCTGTCCGACCTACACGGTCATTACGGATCAGATGGAAGCCCGGAAGAGAATAAGAAGAAGAAGATAAACATGGTTTTAGCCAAGACTCGGAGACTAAAACAGCATGAATATTTTTATCATTAAACGTTGAGAGCAAGTCAGGATAATGTGCAGGAATACTCTGAGCGTTTAAGTGGATAACATTAAAATTTTTAGGACAATCTCTGAACGCAGCTGTGAGATTTTCACTAAGCGATGGGAGACTCTCAAAACTATCGTTACTGCTCGACTTGTCGGAAGAGGGAGAAAGAGAGAAAAACGTATCTTCTAGGTTACAAGTCATATAAATTATAAAATAATTAGTTTAAAATAAGATAAATATATGTATGTATGTATAAATGTATATATAAATGTATTAAAATATTTGTATGCAAGATCTAAATAATAATAATAAAAAATAAATAAATACTTCACATACCCGCCAGCATATAAGAACTAAATTAAATAAATATCGGCACGTACAAAATTTTGTTATAAAAACTATTATAAAAAATACTTATATAGATTATAAAAAATATAACATAAAACTAGGTATAACTACATATTATATAGCACCTAAAGTTTAGAGTTTAAAAAACTGGCATCCATTGCACATTAAACGAGAAAGAAAATAAGTTAAGTCACTGTCACCGGCGTCAAATCACTATTGAAACAAAGTGTAAACAACATAAAAGACAAATAAAAAATGTAATAAATGTATAATTAAAGTATTGCGATATGAAACAATAAGTTTATTTTAAACAATAATAGATTAAAAATAAATACGTGTTATAGTGAAAAGATAGAAGTGGTGACAGTATCAAAGTAAAATAATAATAAATAAACAATATATTAAAGAAGAAATGAAATGTAACAATAAACCGTAATTAATCCTATAAGTTCATGTCCTACGCTCAAATAGATAAAGCAAAAATCACAAAAGAAAAAAAAGGAAGGAATAATTAAATTTAAAAAAATACATTATTTGGGTAAATATGGATATGGGTCTGTAGTCCATAGACTAGGCGATGTCGAAATACTTTTAAAGTTATAGGTCTTTTTACTCAAACATATTCACTGATCACTTCTTATTGAATAATATTTTTTTTCACTATAGTTACTAAGTTTTCACAAAATTACTTTCATAATTAAATTTATAACAATTCTGAAAATGGTAAACTTTTTAATATGGCAACACTTTTCAATTAGTATTTTTCTTCTTATACATAATGATTTAGCAACTTTACGTCACTATTACGTCATCGTCTCCAAAATATATAATTATATATATGGCGAGCGCAGGGAAGGCGAATTTCATTCCGCCGTCGTACGGTATAAACGCGTCTCGCGCTCTAACATTGTAAGCGGCTTGCGATGTTTCAATACTCAAATTAAATGTTCTTTTGAGAACAATATTCTGAAGCTCAAATTGTTATTATCTGAACAAATAACATGGCAGCTGCAAATAAATGTCGAATGTTGTCTTAAAGATGATGATCCCAAACATTTCTGCTGCTTCATTTCTCTAGGAAACTCAATAACTGTTAAACTCTTGGTCTTGGTTAAACTAAATCTATTCAAGTTCTAATATAGTCATATGTTTTCTGTTTTCCTATTTAACATTTCACAAACTCAAATAGAATTGGAAGGGTGTTGTGATTAGAAACACTTGAGCAATATTTTAACACATGAGAATAAAAATTGTTGAATTTCAAAAATATTGATACAATTTGTTTGAGGAATTCATTAATTTCTTAGCCTCTCATAATTTGGCGTTTAGAGGTCACAGAAAATCATTCAAAGCAGACGAAAACATAAAAAATTCTGGTAACTTCATAGTCTTGACATTGAAATGTAAATATCCTACGTTACGCGAACACAAATCGTATTAACAATAAACGAATTGCACGCCTTTATGTAAGCCACGATATTCAAAATGAATTAGGAAGATAAAAGAGGCGAAATATTATCCTTTTTTACTTGATTGCTCTAGAGACTACTAGAGTTAAACAAATGTCTAAAGGAGAAACTTTATCGCATTTCTTGTTGTCGCTGAAACCACTGGAGAATATTTGACAATACTGGGTAACCTAAAAAAAAATACTTAGATATTCAGGACTGTTGTCGTCAAGGATACGATGATGCAAATATGGTAAAACTTGAATATTACACAGCTGGAAATTGTTATTGGTAGACGGAGCTAATTCTTAGAAGGCAGTAAAAAAATTTTTTTGGTTTAATTCAGGAGTTTTTTTGCCATTTTCTAGTTCTAGCAAACGCTGGAAAATAATCATACATAACTTAAAACTTATAATGAAGACTTTTTGATACAAGGTGAAGGCCGTATTATGAAAATTAGATGTTGTTAAATGCATAGAAAACTTTAAAAACCAAACGGAACAGTCGGACACTGATTGGGATTCCATTTTAAAATAATTTTCAATTTGGAATATGACGAGTTATTGACGCGTGTAACCATACACAAATTATGGCAATCTGTTAATAGAATTAAGCATTACTCTTGATACGTAAAATGCTTGCCAAAAGATTTGAAAAATAAGTGTATCCAAAAAAGATAATGTTTAATTATGGAGGCATCGACCTTAACAGTCTGCCAAAAGCGGATATGAAACAATTTTTTTTTATAAATATTTCTGTGATTATCAATATGGATTCGGGATTTATGTCTTTAAACATTTTGATAATTTTGATTTTCTTTCACTCATTAAAAAAAATACAAAATAGCAAATATTGAAGAACTGTCAAGATGTCTGTACATTTTGCAGAACTGTTTCTGCAAGTAGGAGAGAACAGTGACTTCCAACCGTATTAGTTATATGAAGAATTAAAAAATATCAACAATTCATCCCAACTCCATTGAAGGCGTCAAACATCCGCTCTATTATGTCACAGAGAATAATTTGAAAATTTACCCAAATGTTTACATCGTCATTTGAATTTTGTTAACAATACCTGTAAGAATTGTTTCTCATAACAGTAATTAAATTTATTTAAGTAATAATTCATACTCATAGTTATGAAAGAATTTAAGTTTTAATTTTTGAATTTGAAAGAATTTTTATCTTTTGAAGCAGATAGCTTTTAAGATAAATTAAGGAGTTTAGTAAAACTGAAAATAGGAATTTTCTGTTTCTTTAGTTTTTTTTTCTAATTTTTGTCATACCAAAAGCATAAGTAAAAATTTCGGTGTTTAAAAAAAATGATTTGACTTCAAAGTTTTTTAATTCAGAATCTCACGTTTACAATTAGAGGGCTTCGCGAAAGGTACTTTGCCCACATCAAGTTTAAGTGTTGCGCCGCCACGGATCATTACGTGGACCTATACCAAAGGTATCACACAGCTCGAAATACTATTGCACGATTGCTAATTTATTCATTTACCAAACCTTAGAGGCCGGTTTCGGGGTCTCAAACTCAGATCTCACGATAATAGACACCCGAGCCCTACCGACAGTTTTATGTGTAGGGGAACAAGATAAAAACAAAGATGATGAATAATAAATATATTTGTCTTCACTTATTACATACAGATATCTTATATAAGTTACACGAAAAGGAAATGAAACGTACACAAATGGCGCAAGTGGGCGTGTCACACGGTGACGCCGACGTGTCCCATGGCGGCGGCGAGCTGCGCGAGGTGCGCGCGCATGGCCGCCGCGCCCAGCCCGCGCCGCGCGCCCAGCACCTTGAACGCGTTCAGATACTCCAGCTCGGAGAACTGCGGACCCTTCTCGCGCACCGACGTTATGATCTCCTGTTGGAAGAGCGAGACTGATTACTATTGTGTCTTTAATTCTAACGACGTCGATGGATAGCGATGAGGCGGTCGAAGTCCTCCAAAAACACGTGATAAGCCGACCTCGGGCGTGCAGGCCAGCAGATGCATGTACGCATGCGCGGCGTGCAGCCCGTCATGAGGCAGCGACAGCGCGGCTAGGCAGTGGCGCAACGCCGCCAACCGCGCGCCTGCCGCCCCGCCTCCCGCGCCGCTCCCCGCCCCGCCCGCCTCGCTCTGCCAGCGCCACACCACCGCCGCTGACATCATCTCGCCGATGCCGTTCATGATGTACTGGGGACACATTAGTAAGGTTACTGGGATGAAAATAGCAACGCTCCGCCCTCAATACCGGCACACTCACGGCCATAGCGGGTGGCGCCAGCACGGCGGCGGCTTGCTCGTGAAAGGCAAGCAGGCGGTGCGCGAGCGACGCAGCGCCACCGGCCTCACCCGCGGAGCCTTCAGCCTCCGCGGCCGCGACCCCGCTGGGGCCGCCCGTGTTCCCCGCCCCGCGCTCTTCCTGGCCCAGGTAGTGGAAGCACTCGATGCGCACCTATGGCATCATTTATATATTAATATTACAATACTACTCCCTGCTCGCCCCAGAATATATTCTAAATAGTTTAAAACTCACCTCCAAGTGCAGGAACAGAAGACATTTCTGCGCGATGTCCTCGAACACGGCGACCGCAGCTTCTATTTCGTCGATGACCTTCTCGGACAGCTTGAGTCCGGGGCTCGCGGGCAGGGGGGCGCATATTATGGACGGGAGCGTCTTGGTCTTGCGACACAGCCAGTCCTGTGAATATATTCACTTATAAACCGCTGTTTGCTCGTGGCGTCGTCTGCGGGCAGACGATCAACAGTGCCTCGACTAAAACATCATCTATATGATCATATATGATCCTAGATAAATTGTAATCCAAAGATCATAACGTGCCAACGTAACTTGAAATAATCTGTCATAACATAATAATATTATAAATGTACTATATTCTAAGTATAAGAAAGATCGATAAGAGAAAATAACGATTTGAAATATAGGGTCACCATGCTCTCGCTCATGAGCGCGAGCTCCACGAGTGCGTCGATGCGCTGCGTGACCTCGCGGGACGACACCTCGCCGTCGCCCAGGCTGGAGCCTAGAATCTCCGCCTCGCGCTCGTACGCCTGTTTCAGCTCCTGGACCGAGAGACGCACGTTAGACAGTTTGGGAAGCCCGACCCGCCGCACCTCCGACGAGGACGCACCTTCTCGGAGCACTCCGCGCCTCGCACTGCGGCCACGTAGTTGGGCAGGGCGCGCAGGAAGCGCACAATGTCATCGTCGGCCAGCCAGCGTGCGGCGCGGGAGGGGGGCCCGGGCGCCAGGCGGGCGTGCGCCGCGCGGGCCAGCGCACCCAGAGCAGTGGCCGCACCCGCCGCCGCCCGCGCCGCGCCAGCCCCGCCACAAGGCCCGCAGCGCCGCGCCGCCTCGCCAGCCCGCGCCAGCCAGCCCCACGCCTCCACCGCGCACGAGAACACGGGGCGCTCCGTGTCGCTGGGGGACGAATCGAGGGCATCAATTGTCAAAACTCCCGAACAAACCAATTGCTAATCTCGTAGCCGTGCACTCACCGACCACCGCCCGCCGTGCGCTCCCGCCAGGCCCCGGGCGCGCGCGCCGCTCGCTCCACGCCGCACCGCGCCTCCCGCGCTAGCCGCTCGCTCTCTCCCCACCGCACATAGTCCGACACGAACATACGCAGGGAGCACTCGCCGCCGCTGCGGACCAGGCTTTCGTTAGCGATTGCGGATGGTGAGACGACCTTGTGTTGGTCACGTTCTCACCCCGGGCGCTCCAGCAGCGCGCATAGCGCGTGCAGTGCCGGCAGAGCATCGTGCAGCAGCTCGGGGCGCGGGGTGCACACCAGCGGGTAGCGCTGCCGACGCGCACGGGGCGCAGGCGACGGGAGGGACGCTGAGGAAGAGATGTGTCAGTTAGTACGGAGCCCGGAGTGCTCGTGCGCCCGCGTGCACTTGCCGTACTCGTAAGTTTGAACAGCTTGTCTCGCCTCCTCTGCGGCTTCTTCTTGCCGAAGTAGTCAGCGAGGCGCAGGTCGGGGACGGCGTCGGGCGCGCGAGAGCGAGACAGCGTCACGCTCTCTATCTCCAGATACTCCGTCAGTAAGAGTTGCATCTAAACACGCATATATTTATAACGTTCTAATTAAAAAGAAATAAAAATATTTCTTAAAATATTTTTAATTATTTGATAAAACTTCAATGTCCAAAAGATTGTACAATTGGTGAACTTAATGCTTATCTACCAGCCAACCAACATTGCTAACAGAACAAAAAGACAAACAATGAAGAAAATTAGTAAACAAAAAAATATCAATGAAAATAACTAATGAATTAAAGGCTATACTAAAATAGTCTAAGAGTAATACATACACGTCTTATTGCTATAAAATAAACTAGATATGTAAGTAAAAATAAATAAAAATACTAAAATTGCGTTGTGTCATGAAGATATTAAAAAATGGGTTATGATATTATTATTTATTATATGATATATTTATTAGGAGCACAACGAAATATATCAGGGGGTGTGTGTGCTGTGAAGGGATTGGACATAAAACCAGTATGATGCAAAGGGATGATGAACGGAGATGAGTCATGAGTTCTGAAGATAATAACTGACATAGTGTTGGGAAGACATTTCAGCTTAGAACGATATTCAGATATGTGATCATATTGACGAATTGAGATTATCCTATTTATCTGGATTGACTTCAGAGATATTGACTAATACGTCAGCGTAGTCAATAAGTGGAAGAATAAGAGACAACAGTTTTGGTTCAAATTGGCAAAAATATATAAATAGAAGATCTATATACAAAACTTGAAAAGAAAAAAATTGTTTTCAGAACAATTTGTTTATTTTTATAATTAACAGTTCTTAAAAAATATCTAAGACCTTTTTAAAAGGAGTCAAATCTTTTTGTTTTTTTTTTTTTTTCAATATAAAAATCATAAAAAAACCATTACATACACATTTTGACACAATTATTATGGTGTATCTTAACTTATGAGTTATATATGATAGCTTGTAGAAATTTTTAAAAAAGGCAAAGAAGTGACACTTTAAATAATGTATATAGCTACTACAATAAAAAATAGCTTTGAAACTGAAAATATAAAGTAACATACGACTTGCTGCACGGCGCTCCAGTAGTGCTGCTCGGTGTGCAGCGACTGCTCAGATATCTTGTGCTTCTGCAGCGCCGCCCGCCATAACTGTAAGAGGCTATTAGAAAATAATATATTTATAATATGTATATTCTTATTCATATCGGTTTTTTGGTAATAATTTTAGTACTTAAAACTATTAAAAAAATTTAAAAAAATTGACAGTTAGAGTATTTTTAATATTATCTGAAATTTAATTTTTACATTACATAATAAGAATTTTTATATTATATAATAAGAATTATCTTATAACATGTTAATATTAATATCAATTGAAATGTTCAAATCATTATAAATAAACTAAAATGTCAATAATAATAAAATAATAATAAATATGTCATGTAATGTATGTAATGTAATAATAATAATATATGTCTCACCGTTTGTTCCTATTCCCGCACGCCTTGAACTCCTCCGTCAGACAGTTGACTAGTCGTGCGAGCGGTCGTCCCGTCTCGCTCACACCCTCCGTATCCTGTATCTCGCTGTCCTCCTCTCCCTCGTCTATGTCCACGTCGTCTATGATGCGACGTGAAACTGAGTCGATAACTTCGAGTAGCTCATTTTGGATTTGGACTTTGAATTTCTGCAAATCAAAAATAAAGACTAAAAATTCGAAACTTGATTCTTTATCGTTTTAGAATACAATATTATAATCGTTTTATTTCTATGAGAGTTATATTAAGTAAATTTTTCAATATAGTCATAATTTGTTTGGGATGATCTAAAAATTACTCCTTTGATGATCATACCCCAAAAAACTAAAGTTATTACTTTAATTAAGTCATCGGATTCAGTTTGCATATATAATAAATACAAGTATTACAACCGCATCAGTCACTAACAAGTCCTCCATATTTAGTATATATCAGTCATAGTCCTTCACAAAGATCAAACTTTTAATATAAGAATATTAAAAACGCATTAAAATTAGCAGTTCAAATAATCCTTACAGATGAAAAAAAAACTAATTTAATATTAAATTTAATTTTAATGATTGTTATGTCAGTTCACAACTGTTTGAAATATAAAAAAAAGGAACAACTTTACTAATACAAATAAGTATTACATTATACATATTTTTACCTCCGTAGCTTCTTTCAACTGTTCAAGTACTCCCAGCGCCTCCAGCGATATCATCACAGTGGTCTCAAACGTCTTGTCCTCCTCCGCGAGGGACGCCTCGAACTCTGGCGTTATGTCTTGTAAGTATGCGTCTGTTACCTCCTCACTCTTCGTTAGTTCTGAAATTTATAACATTGTTATTACGCCAGATAAATGTATATAAGCATATTAATATTAAAGCAGGGCCTATTCAGATTTATCAGAATCACCTGCCAGCAGGAGCGCGGTACGTCGTCGTGCGCTCCCCCCTCCCCCAATTCCCGCGCCGCGCCGCCCGCGCCCCGCCCCCTCGGCGCCGTACACCGCCTCCGACAGTCGCCGCACCATGGCCTCTGTCAGCTCGCGCCGCGCCGCCTTTGGGGACGGACACCCATGACATGTCGGTATACACACATGGCACACACAGACTGGCCGGCCGAAGACCTTACCTCGAGGTTGTCGGTGGTGGCGCCCAGCGCGCTGACGGCGGGTAGCTCGGTCCGCGCCGTCTGTAGCGCGGCCCGCAAGGCGTGCGCAGCACCCACAGCGCGACCGGCGCTCGCGCGCTCCCGCGCCTCCCGCGAACACACAACCACACGCTCGCTGCGAACGCGCGTTGCACATCATTATAGTGCTGATAGTATGGAATGAGACCGGCTCGATTCATTTAACTCTCAAAAATGATTTCGAGAATAAAAATATTCGAATATGTACGGCACGAAAGAAAATACAAAATAAAGTCCCCGAAGTTCAACTAAATGAATATTTTTTTTTCAATAAAAACATTCCCATTCCCACAACAGACTGCCCAAATCAATCATAAACCTATCTAAAAAAAAAGGAATTAAATAATAACTAGTAACAATTCTATGTTCCGTTCATTCGTTCGTTCCATTAAAAAATAAAAGTTAAAAAAGCAACAATACTGAAGCACAATATATGTCTACTCCGACTAAATGCCTTAGTATCAGGTGACTCACATGTCGGTGAGCATGCGCAGCGCGTGGTGATGCGTCCTAGCGTCGGCCCACAGCCGGCGCAGGTCGTCGCGGCGTACGCGCAGCAGCGCACGGCACGCCCCCAGCCGCGCCTCCGCCGCCGAACAGTGCTGTCCCCATGCACTCAGGGACGAGCTGACCAAACTGAACTTCTGTACATATCACAGTCATAGTATCAATGTAACTCTTTATATAATATTTGTTCACCACTTAGACTAGTAAACAGTCCAGTCCATGTCCACAGAGTACTTTTTCAATGAGACTTTATTTTGCTAGTTTAACACAGTATCAATCTTTTAAAGTGCCAAATAACTTTATTTGTTTGACTGGGTTGGACTAGTAACTATGACAAAATTGTAGATCTAAATAGATGTAACTAGAATTATAAAAGTACATGAGACTTGAAAGCGAACCTCCATTCAACACAAAATAAATCTAATCAATATATTTGATAAATCATTTTATAACACATTAATATGTCACTTTGTATTTCATGGAATATTCCTATGTACGCAAAAGCAATATAAGGCACATAGATATAAACACTGATATCCAAACCGTAAACTATTCCTTCTAAACTCAAAATGACATTACAGTAATCCAAATATATTTACGGAATGTTATCCAAGGAAACACATAATATATCAATATTGAATTCCTTATATAAATAATACTGTATAGTTTAAAAAGAGATATCTAACTTGCATAACATCAGTAATATCTTGGGCATGAGCTGCAACCAGCTCATCAAGTCGTGCATCACTTTTTTTGTATTCCTTTTCCAACTTAGCTCGTTCTTTCTCTCTCTGCTCATTGGTCTCACTTGCTGATAACGTCCTAATGACTGACATTAATAATCCACTCTGTAAAGAAAACTAATTAATAATGTAGAATAATATAAACTTTATGAAGTATATGTTTTTAAAAAGCTCACATCCATAACTCTTTCATTTATACCAAATGTACAAAAATGTTCCCTTTATTTTTAGAATAACTAATTGTTAAGTGATAAAATAAACGACATCTAACAGAGCTAAATATTAAAAACTCATCTAACAATTGCGTGCAAGAAACGAGGAATGTTTACGCACCGTTTCTTTTCCCTGTTTCACTCCTCGCGGTGGTTTAGTTGGGGGCGGTGAAGACATGTTTGCTATTTTATCATAAATTTTGCATAAATAAGTACGAGTTTTGTATATATAGTATTTACTATTTTTGTATTAATAAATGTCACCAAAGGGCCAAAGAAATGTTCAGTGGCCACCCATCTGTCAAAGTTGATAGCAGTTGATAGTGACTTTAAATCACGAATGTCATAATGTTTTGGTCGGCTGCATATCTCTGAACTTCTGCCTGAATTTGACGAATTGTATAAAGGAGAATATTGTCTTTGATCTATTTTTTTCTTTTATATTATGACTTATGACATTTCTTACCGTTGATATATTTAAAAAAAAATTTAAGTTATGTTATTTGTAGTCATTTGAAAGTTTAATAATTATAATATTTCTTACCTTGATATTAAATTAATTTTTGAGTTATATATCAAATCAACAATGGACTTCTCTACAATCAGTAACAAAACCAATACTTTAGAAGTAGAAGATATAACGGTAGGTGAACTAGATGAAAAGTATTATTTGCTTCGAAAACAATACGAAGACTTGTCAAGAAATTATGATGCAATTAAACAAGAGTTGCACGACGCTAAACGAAGTTATCAAACAGCTTTTGATATTCAAAGTCATCTTGGAGCTGAGTTAGAAAATTATCAAGCTAACGAGAAAAAACTTCGTAATGAATTTACAGCACGTATCAATACTCTTCAGGAAGAAATATCCGCCTTGAGACAAGATCGCTTAGAGCTTGTTGAACGACACACAAACGAAATTAAGAAGTTAGAAACTGAAAATAAACGTTTAAAGGAAGAGCAAGAGACAGTAACCTGTTCCTCTCCAATCAAAGAAAATAATAGTGAAGCTGATGATCTACGTGTTGCTTTATCTTGTGCGGTCTCAGAAGCAAATGAGGTAAAAGCGGAACTCGACGTTGCAAAGGCAGAAAAAGATTCCTGGCAAATGAAAGTGGAAGAGTTAGTAATACAAATAGGTGAAATGCGAACCACTTCAGAGATTAGAAAGGAGGAGTTGATCGAAGCAGGGGAACGAGAGGCAGCAGCACTCGCGGAGTTGGCTGAGGCTAGGGCATTGCTACACCAGGTTGACTCACAGGACTTGCAGCCGCATGGTAGCTAGATTTAACATGTTATGTATAAATTATAACCATTCTATTCATATTGTAATCTTATTATTGTATTATTGTAGCTGCAAAAGGAAACTCACTGTTCGCAGAAGTTGATGACAAGAGACAAGAAATGGCTAAGAATTTAATACAAATGAAGCAGACTAATTCTAGAGTGAGTTAAATTATGTACTATAATTAAAAAGTAACATCAATGTTATGTTGTAACCTTGTTTTAATTTCAGTTAAAAAGAGATCTTGCCAACAAACAAGCAGAATTAGAAACATTGCTTCACGAGAAACAGACAATATGGGAACAGCAGGCCGGTGCAGCAGCTCATTATGACAGGGAACTTGTTGGTAATTTGTTAATCTATGTTGAAACTGCTTGGTAATATAAATAAACTTTATATTTTGGTACTTGACACATTTTTTTATAGCCTATCTAAATAAGCATTGACTAAAAGTTATAATTCTGTTGATATAAAAGTAAGACCAAAATTCAATATTTTTTTTATAGATGCACAATATATTATTGCATTATTTAATTTACATATATTTATATCCTTTAACAGAAAATTATGAAAGCCGCATAACACAACTAGAAGGCATGTGTGAGAAACAGAGAAGGGAGCTGTGTCGGTGGTACAACAAGCTTGCGGAGTCCGGCGAGCAGGCCTGGCTGCCAGGGGTGCTGGAACACTTGAAGTAAACCTCAGCTTACTAGTCTATTACTGATAATAATTTATTGATGGAAAATATTTTATTAACCAGAAAGTTAAAATTGACACATCAATTTAGTGTTACATATAAATGTCAATCACTTAAGTTTATTTCATTTGTATAGGGTTGAAAAATGTGCAGTTTGTGGACTTGCACTTTTTAGTCTGTTCTTTAAAAAATAAAACCCTTATTTTATTTGTAATTTCAGTCATAAATTCACTTTCAGAATGCAAAAAGCATCTTTCACATTAATGGTATTCTGGTTGCTGGCAACATGCTGCAATATAATAATCAGTCAATATGAAAACACCATTGTTAAAATTTCCAGAAATGAATGCGAGAGTCTTCGTGCCGAAGTCCTCTCCCGCGGCGCTACGCAGCTTGCCAGCGCGGCGCAGGTGCGGGAGCTGCGACGGAAAATAGCCCTTTTGACATCCACCACCACCAAGTTCTCGCCAACTAACTGTAACGTCAATAGAGACGATATTGCAATGCTCAAGCCGGTCAAGCACAAACCAATAGCAGATGATATTAAAAAAAAAGTTTCCTTCAATTGAATATCATTGTATCATGTATATTAAAATATTTTAATATTGATTTTTGTCTTTTTTTATTATATTACCAGAAACTGTAACTATTTTATTATACATTTCAAAAACTTTTTTTTAAATGATATGTAACTGAAAATCTTATTTGCTTCCAATATAAATAAAAGTAACAAAAATATCTGAAAGATAAATTTTCCGGGGATCATTCTTCCATATCTCGATTTTATTTTAGGCACTGATTTGAAACAATTCAAAAATCGTTTCGAGGAGAATCGCTATCCCTATTTAAGCAGGAAATATTTTTTGTACAAATCGTTGAACTTGTAAAAAACTTTTTAAGCGTAATTGTAACATTGTATTAAAAAATATTATATTGAAAATTATTGCTTGCGTTATCTATAATTTAATTAGGTTATTGACAGAGCAGAATACTATAAAATTTATAATTTTGGAACTCGCTCTTGACTTAAAACGCACCAAAATCTTTATTGAAAGTAAGTTTCATACAAAACATTATTATCAAAGTTACCACCAGCTTAGAAAGTTATTTATCACTGATCTGAGGAGAGCCTGCGATATAAACTGTCTTCTTTTCTTTTAAAAGCCATAATTAAAACCTACACTACATTTATAATAAATCTTGAAATAGCCTGGCAGGGAGCGCTTCATACCCAGGGTGCATCATGTTCTAGGTATTCTGTAATACCTACAGTATCAATTATCAAACTAATGTTCCTTAACAAGCTTTTACATTTTAAAGGCTAAAGTCTGAACGTTTACTGGAAACTTGTTGAAAAAGTGTATATATTTCCCCATAAAAGAATTACTCATTTCTTTGCTACGAGTGATAGATAAAGCGAGCTTGTGTCTGTTCCTCGTATTTATATGATGTACATAAATGTGATACATATTTAGGATTTTCAAAAATATACTGATCAGTGACCGTGAGTATATTACATTCCTTTAACTCATGTAGTAAGTAATCCCTAGGGCCCAGATTGTAAATTGATCGGATAGCTCTCTTTTGTAAAACAAAATTTATTTAGGTATTTACATCATCAGGTGTTACCCCCTAGTAGGGTACCATACGACATTATGCTATGTAAATAACTTTAATAAACTATTAGGTCTACAACTTTGCTCCCGCTGTCTTTTTTTTAATTTTAAAAATTATATAAAAAAATGGTATCTTATTTATGTTTCAAAGTATTGTCCGTCACTTTCCACTACTTTGGCCCATCTTTCAGGCAACAAACGAATCCCGCGTCGGAAAAAATCTTCATCCTTTGATAAGATCCAAGAATCGATCCATTCTTTCACTTTTTCAAAAGAATCGAAGCACTGGCCCGCCAGGCCGTGTGCCATCGACCTAAATAAATGGTAATCAGATGGAGCAACTTCTGGAGAGTATGGCGGGTGAGGTAGAATTTCCCATTTCAGTGTTTCGAGGTACGTCTGGACTACTTTCGTCACGTGAGGTCGAGCATTGTCGTTTTGCAAAATTACTTTTTCGGTACCCAGTATCCTTATTTTTGGATCATCCCCAGCTGTTCCAGGCGTTTTGATACTGCTTGCTGAGTTACTCCCAATGATTTTGCTAGCTGTTCTTGAGTTTGGCACGAGTCTTCATTAAGTAAAGCCTTCAGTGCATCATCTTCAAAAGTTTTTTCTCTGCCACCGCTATGCCGATCTTCAACAACAAAATCACCGCTTTTAAAGCGCTGGAACCACTCGCGACACGTTCTTTTACTAATAGTATTATCACCATAAGTACTTGAAATAACCCGATGAGCCTCAGCCGCCGATTTTTTCATGTTAAAATGAAAAAGTAAAATCTCCCGCAAATGACGTGAATTCGGTTTATAAGTTGACATATTTAATTAAGTGTAACTGTATGACGCAAACAAAAATTAACTAATATTGATGTAAGATTATATTTATATATGTCAAAACTGATGGAAAATAACGGTGATTTATTTATTTGAACTATTACTGGCTACTAGCGCCATCTTTTGGAAAACGGCGGGAGCAAAGTTGTAGACCTAATATGTTAGCAGTAGTGTCGTCGGTAAAGGATCATATTTTTTTAATAGCATATGCGCCAAAACTAAGTTTATTACCCAAGATTAGGTTTATTAGCCAAAGTTATACCAAATATTTCAACCTTTAATTATACTATAAACGCGATAACGAAAATATGTTGAAACAAACTTAAATTACGTCTGTGATTTAAGCAAAAAGTTAAAAAGATAGCCGTTTATAACACACGAATTTCTAATTTATAAGATTTACGGCAATTTAATCGGGATATACTATAATGCAATATTTACTTCGACGTGACGTCATAAGACTTCTTAATATTTATAATTTAATTCTTTTAATAATTTATTAAATAAAGAAAATCGCAATATGAAAAGGCTGTATGATCTAAAGTTCTTTGCCTTTTCCCTTGGAAAGAATTTAAAAAGACATTCAATCATTCGTCACAACTCACAAGTTGTAGATTCCACTGTGTTTAATTTTAATATATTTATTTACGAGAATTACAGTTAAAATAGTAGAATATTAAACTAATTAGTAACAGAATAAAAAAATCAAATTTAGTTTATTAATTTTACTATTATTGACAATTACCTATAATTGTGTATAATAATCCATAGAATAAAGAAGATAAAAAATTTGAACTTAATTTTGTATTTGTTAAATTATTATTTATCAATGGCTGACAAAGAACTTGAGAAGTTACGGCAGTTGTGTTTTACAAAATTACAGTTATGTGCAGATAATGTCTTAAAATATTTAGAAAATGATAAGGAAGAAGAACTCGAGAAACTTAGATCTTACGTTGGAAATTATTGTTTGAACGAGGCATATCCAGACGTGATAGAGGAGACGGCAAAAAGAATTAAAGTAACTATAGAAACAACTTTGTCTTTCTTCATTCCAAATACAAACTTTAGTGTTTAACTCTTAAAATTAATTATTATAACAAAACAACACTTGCAGGTTGATATAAATGCATCAAATGTTGATGGAATTGAAGACAAATTTATCAATAATTTTAATAGCATAGTCGGGGCAATGAATGTTAGGTCACATCCCTGGATGATAGAATTTAATAACAGAATTAAACGACAATATGAGACTACAGGTTAAAAATTAATATATTTTCACAGAAAACTCTGTGCTTGATAAATATTTAAAGTCATTCATACCGTTTTGTTAGAGTAAAGTTTTAAAGGAGTTAACTGTTATATAGTAATTCATTTGAACTTTGAGTTTATGATATATTAATATAATTAATTAATGTTTAAAATATTATTTACAGAAAATTTAGATGAATCAGATTTGGTAATAACTAACACAAAAGAAGCATTCGTAAGTAAATTAATAATTGGTAACAATTGATAATTAATTACAATACATTTAACAAACAAATTTGTGCAGACTGATCCTTTAACCATGAGGCCAATACAAGATCCGGTGAGGAATAAATATTGTGGTCACACATATGAACAAGAATCCATATTGAATCTTATAAATTCACGAAAAAAAGGAACACTATGTCCAGGTAATTAAGATAGTTATCCCATTATTAATATTTACTATGAATATATAATTTATATTATCATAATTCCAGTGGTGGGCTGTGGTAACAAGGAGCCTATTCTTCAAGAGCATCTGATTTATGATTACGACATGAGGAGTCGTATCCAGCACTCAAAGAATAATGAGACCTCACATGACATCGATTCAGAATGAAAATATAAATTTTCCAAAATTTTAAGTATTTTTAGTTTTCCAAGCAAAGAATACCTCAAGGGATATAAAAACTAATAATTAACTTGCAGAGTAACTTTATTGAAGCCGGAATCTATGTCTATAACAAAATTCACACAATACTATACAAATATAGTTCTAATAGTGTACTTTATTCTCTTAATAGTTATTAAACTAGTGGGGATATTTTAAACATGATTGAACTATTACACTATATACATACTTTTACTGCTTTAAGACATAAAGTAAAACTTAATAATATTTATATTAGATAAAACATGAGTATATAAATACAATTTTACAATTATACATAAAACGGTGCAAATTTTATTCATATTTGGTCTATCACTAAAGAATACAACAAGACAAACATACTTGTGAGTTATATTTTATATATATAAGTAAAATATAAAACTGCTTGTACATTCAGAGTTCCATAAAAGTTAAACAGTTAATATTTAAATTATGTTTTCAGTTGAACAAATTTTTAACTCAATGTACGTCTTGGAAACATTCAAATGCAAACTCAACATTCAAAATCCTTAAAATTAAGAATTAATTATTGATAATTATCAAACTTTAAGTTATCTTATTAATAAGTGCTAAATAACTATTGAATTCATACAAATTTGTTTAGACAACAAAATATTTTTACAAAAATCAATACATGATATATATGTCTGGAATATATATTATTGATAGTTCTTTCAAAGAAACAATCATATAACTATAGCATGAAATATCATGAAATGCCAGAATTTTGTAATAAAATATAAGAAACTTTACAAGTCTCAAGATAAACAATATACCATAACAAAACGATATATTTATGTAAAAAGACAAGACTCAATTGAGATATACAAGACATACTTATATACTAATTTGGATTAACAATAATTGTACTGGGAGTATTTTATCAGTATTGCCATTTTCAATGAAGATGTCACTCAAACAGAGACATGTATTTATCAAAATAATTCCATCCATTAATCCATTAAACACACCACATATTTGCAGTAACTTAAAAATCTATAACCCTATTTAAGATTTCATAATTAATATTAGCTCAATTCCATAGAGTAAAGGCTTTTTTTATTAAAATTATTAAGCATGTATTGCACTTCCAATTTACTTTTAACATGTAACATAACAAATGCAACTTCATAATTATGGAGATTTATCCCGTTTATCAATATATTATTTTTGTTTTTGATTATCCTTGTAACATTTCTAAAATACGTTTAGTAAAAGCGAAGCGAGAAGAGGAATGTAAACCTTATATATTAATTAAGTCATAATAAATGAAATAACCTTAATATATACTTGAGAAATTGGTGACTATTAAGTAATAAAATATCGAATCTTAGAATATAGTACTTTGAGAGAAAAATAGTATTAAATTTATTTATTTCAAGTATAATTTAAAATTGGAAATACTTTGAAGAAGAATCAAATTTCGTGTATTGGTGGTTAGTCACTGTTAAAACTACAATTACATGACTAGACAAATATCTATAATTGTATATTGATGACAAGGGGCCATCCATAAATTTAACAAAAAATCAATAATTAAATAATTAAAAATAATTGTTTTGGTCCTTTGTCAAACGTCGACGACATAATTTGTAATTCTCAATATAAAAAATATAAAAGCAATAAGGGCGCCAAAATGGTTTGTAACATATGATTTTAGCGATTGCGCCATCTGTTTAGTATTATTAGTACTATTTAGGAGTTAGTGTTTATGTTAATCTAATCGTATCTGTGACTCAATTAAATTTCTCCCAGACTTGTTAGCTTATGATTTGATTCATGGATGCCCACTCACATATTAAGGTCTAGTCGAATATTCATCACGTCTTTTGATAACTGAACTAATTTGTACTATGCTAAGGTTTTATTAATTATTTGTCCAAATGGAATCTGTTTTATAAAAGAAATATTCAACAGAAATTCGTATCAAGCAAATAACAACTTATTCCGTTCTTCTGCCGGATATAATATCAATAATGTTAGTGATACACAGTTTTACGACATCGCCCAGGTCTTCCCTGGACTCCACGAACTTCTTCGCCGCCTCGTGCACTTTGGTCTCCCGGTAGTCCGACAGGATTTTATCATTCTTGGAGGTCACATCCAAAAAGGCGGTTAAATTTTCCGCGACCTCCACGGGCATTTTGGCGCAATTAGTTTCTATAAGAACGGCCACGTGTTTTCCAATCTCAGCCTTCGTCAGCTGGTCAGCGAGGTCGGCCTCCCCCTGGCCGTGGCCACCGAGGAGCTGCGACGCGATCAGAGTGAGAGCGAGAATGGCTTCATTCTGCATGACGGAGTGAGACGCCAGCAGCATGTCCACAAGCCGCGGCACGCAGTCGGCCTCCAGCATCCGCGGAAGCAGATCGCGTGGCAGGAGGCGCGTCGCGCGAGCCAGCAGCCGGGGGGCCTCCGCACCCGCGCCAGCGTGCCCCGCCGCGCCCCATGCGCTCACGCGCGCCAGTCCCGGGGAGCACACCAGGAGCCGAGCCACACTCTCTGGGGAGAGGAAGGCATACGATTCGAGATGGCGTAATAAAAATTATCATTAGACCATTACACGCACCCTGTCCGTCCAGCAGCATTCGCAGCGCTGCCAGCAGTTTGTAGGCGACGTGCGCGTCCCGCACGTGTTGCAGCGCACGCACGAGGGTCGTGGCAGCACGCGCGCCCGCTGCCGCCGCCGCTTGCTTGTTGCGCGCTGGCACCGACAAGTTGCGCAGCGCCGAAAGCGTGGCGTGCTGCACCTTCGACACCGTACCCTCGTCCACGCCCCGCTCCGGGTCATTTTGCATCTCGACGCTCAGTCCGTGGTATACTTCGAAGATATCTAAGGACATGTCATTGAAGTTAGAGACATAATTGGGTCGCGACTGTGCGGTTCACTCACCTAGCAATTTATCGAAGATGTGATCGGTCATCATCTGCACACAGTAGTCGTCCTGTCTGGCGAAGTTCCCGATCGCCAATACGGCGGTCACCAGCAGCTGGTGGTTGGTGGAGTCCAGCCACCGCACCATGGTGCTATACACCTCGCCTGAGCCCCCGTTATATAGAATGTGCATGGCTTCATCTACAATTATATATATTAATGTGATTAATGACATTCAAATATGGCTGCACACTCTCAATGTTTTGCACTAGTTAAGGATTTGTATTTGGATCAAAATATAATTGAATCCTGTGTTTTGGTTTTGGTAATGGGGGTAATAAAATTTCTTCTATACCAATTGGAGTTTAGAATACTAAAGTGTTAGAAAAAACATATTTTGTACATCTTTTCTCACATATATTTTTTTTCTTGAGATTTTAACTAACTCTAGTATGATGCCAATAAAAAAAAAAACAAACCGACCTTAATTTCTAAAACCTTCATTCTCATAAGATAATTTAACAAATATAGACATCAATCAATATGATTGGAAAATATACTTTTTATAAACAATAAACTTTAAAGTTTACAAATCCAAAATATTTTAGATTTATTGTAAATAGAGTTGAATATTTTTTTCGATTTTTCTTTTAATTTTTCAAGACTTTCAAGAAAACATTTTTTGCAAAATAATCTATAACAGTACCAGATTTCATTACAATGTGTCTCAGCAGTGTTTACATTATGCATGACCAAAGGAAACAGACAACAACAAAACATTTACAAAAACTGAGTTATGTGTTGATCATGAAGCATTTATTATGTTTTAATATGTGTATCAATTGAACATAAAGGAGAAGATAATAAACTGAATGATTGATAAAATAAACTGACTTACTGAGATAAAAATAAATACACTAACCAAGCCACGAGGCTTATAACTAGAGCAGGTTATATATATTTGTGGTAGAGTCCTCACCTCCCGTCAAAACTATTATGATGAGATCACAAGCCTGTTTCATCACAGCCTCAACCTCACTGTCCTGAGCTAAGTCACTCTTGTGCTGTACTAACTGCTCCAACCTCAGACACACGAGGTTCACTCCACCCTCCTTGGCTAGGAGAGTTTTTACAGAATCTGAAATTTCATGTATAAACAGTAGTTAATGAATATTAATTTTATTATAATCTACATACAAAAATGTTATAAATGTTACTTGCCATGTTCGGCCTGGGTGTGCAAATGCTCTAATGCCAACTCTGATACATCCACATTAGTAGTTTCTCTAAGGACATTCAGAACTGCCATATTGACATCTGGTTCAAACAATAGTTCGGAATCATTGTCATTTATAACACTCAATAGTGTGAGAGTTGTTGACACCAAATCTTCTTCCATGAATTCTTTGAATGATTCCATTGTCAATATTTTTCTTGAAAATTCTATTAAGTCACCTTTCATTAGAGATTCTGAGAATTCTTGTCCCCCAATGGCATAATTAAGCAAAGCCTTCATTGCAACTAGTTTTATCTCTCCCAAAGACATGTTTGTATTACTTTCTAAAGTGGTTTTTAAAATATTTCCGAGTATGCTAACACCATTATTTTCAAGTAATATATTTCTTGATGTATCGCAATCACAGCACAGGTTTCCTAAGGCTCTACAGCAATGCTTCATAAGCTCTATTTTATCTAATGTAACTTCTTTACTTAAAATAGACAATATGGGTTCTATGATATCTTTTTGTGCATAAGTATCCCTTTTTATTTCACATTTTGCAAGCTCAGATACCGCTTGCACGGTTAATAATACGATAACCTGGTCGTTGTTGTTTAATAAAGCCTTAATGCAAGGCGATACATCAAATTCATAATTTTTGCCTGCCGCAATAATTTCGTTTAATTTTTCTTTCAAATCGTTGGTGTTAGATATATTTTGCAAAACTAAAGTCTCAAACGACGAAGACTTCATTGCTGATGGCCCTGTTTAAAAACATTAAGATATTTCGATTAGAACAAAGTAAAATAATATTGAATTATAATTACACTTATATTTACCATCCATGTTTATTAAATTTTAGAACTAGGCAAGCAAATAATATGGAGGAGGTCTAATCAAAATATATTACAAGATGAGAGATATATTCTTTTATACATAATAAAATTGTTTCTTAATAGAATAATTGGGATTCAGCATTTAATTAATTATTTAAATAATTAAAATGTCAGTTTGACAATTTTTCCGTAGTGCAGATAATTTAACGTCAAATGTCATTGTGTCAAGTAAGGAAAAATAATGCGTTTTGTTTTTGTTGATTTTAAATAATTTTAAATATCAACTCATCCTTAGTATTGTAAACAGTTATTGAGATTCTAGAAGACGTTCAAACTGTATGTTCTGAAGAGCAAAATAGAATATGAAATAGAAAAAAAAAAATAACAGGTCACAAAAGACGTTTTAGTTTCGGTCGCTGAATATATTTATATACGAATAGGCCGAAACGTATTACAAAATTGCGTTCAGTATAAGCGTATTCATATACTCCTCCTTCCAAGGTCGTATAGTTTTCACAGAAGTAGTTTGAATCGGATCTATATCTCCAAATGATTTTAAGTTGTTCTACTATTAACGAGATATTAAAATTTAAAAAAATCAATTTATAGACGGTAATATTAACTTGAATAATAAGACGTTTAGGGTTTGCTAACGAGGGAAAACGAGGCATCCTCAGAGATGTGTCGTCCGTGCACACTGCACACCCAAAGTTAAACAAAAATGAAGAGCTTAAGTTATTTACTTCTAAAACCACGATGCAAACACGTGGAAATTTAAATCTCGCGATACTTTTAATTTTATCTTTAAGTTTGGTTATATTGATTACTTCCATAATAAAGGTAGGTCCTGGTATGTGGCTGCATGTTTGATAGATTTTATCTGAATTTTGCTAAAGAATAATAGATATCATTTTGTTACATATATAGTAGGATCTATAGTACGATGTGATCTTTTTTTATTTTTTACTGGATTTGACCACCCGCATTTCTTTGTATATAATATAATATATAATGAGTAATCAGACTATAACAGAAGACGTACGAGGGGAGGTCCAAAAGTTCGTGGAATGGAGAGGATGGAGCAGGGGTAGGGGTGCTCGCTTGGTGTCATACGAATCGGAGACTCATCATTAGTATAAATACCGAGTTTCAACCCGATTGCGTCATTCGTTTACGAACAATCGCCTTCTGAACCAGTCAATCCGGAAGAAAACTGAAACTATGGAGAAAATTGAACACCGCGATGTGATAAAATTCCTTACCAAGCTAGGAAAGAACGCTCAAACTATTTTGAATGAAATGGGAGTCGTTTATAAGGAATAGTGCCCTAGTAAATCAATGATTTACAAGTGGCATGGTCTTTATAAACATGGTCGAGAGTCAATTGAAGACGACGCCCGCTCAGGAAGGCCAGTTGAGGCCTTCGTCGGACATCGGACATCGTCGATAAAGTGGAGAAAATTGTACTAGAGGATGCCCGTTTGAAGAAAAAACAATTATCTGCATTAGTTGGAGTATCAGATACCACCATTTTGCGAATCCTACATGATCACCTGGGCATAACAAAAGTCAGTGCAAGATGGGTACCGAGAATTCTCACGCCGTTTCAGAAAGGGCAGCGCGTCGATGCGTCAAAGCATTTTTTTAAGTTGTGTGGAGATAAACCTGCACAGATTTTGGACCGAATTGTTACGGGAGATGAAACATGGGTTCATCACTTTGAGCCTGAGTCCAAACAAGAGTCCATGGAATGGCATAAAAAAGGGACATAACCGCCAAAGAAATTCAAGGTGACGGAGTCGGCTGGATAGATGATGGCTACTGTTTTTTGGGATTGTGAGGGGATAATCTTGATTGATTACAAAGAAACGGAAAGGACTATAACCGGAGAATACTACGCAACGATATTAGAAAATTTAAAGGATGCCATCAAGGAAAAGCGGCGAGGAAAATTGACAAAGGGTGTGTTGCTCTTGCAAGACAACGCGTCGGTTCACAAGAGCAGAATTGCAATGGTTGCTCTGCACGCTCATGGGTTCGAAGCCCTAGTTCATCCACCCCACAGTCCAGACCTGGCCCCAAAGTGACTTTTTTTTTATTCCCCAATTTAAAAAAAGACTTAAGGGGAAGGAAATTTTTCGATGACAATGAGGTAAGGGAGGCAATTTCGGCTCATTTTGACGGAAAAGATAAAACATATTTTTATAGTGGTTTAGAAAAATTAATTCATAGGTCTAATAAATGTATTGAGCTTAAGGGTGATTTTATTGAAAAGGAAAAATAGTTTTGTTGTTATATTTTATTTAGATCCCTTTCATTCCACGAACTTTTGGACCTCCCCTCGTAGCTCTTTTATTCGGAATAAGATTTAACGATCCAATTATTTTTCTTCCTTTTTTGCGCAATATTTGTGCAATATTTGTTCTTGATTTCATTGATATTTTTATAAATTTCGTTGGGTGGGTGTTTGTCGATGATGGTTGTTGTCTCGACTGTAATTGAAGCTGTCATATGTCAGTCAAATAAAAAGGAGCTGTAGTACTAGAATTAGAGAACATATCACAGATGTCAAAAATAGGCGAACATCAAAGTCGCTGTCTGTGAACATACAATAGACAATCTTTTGCTTGTAATGACAGATTTACACCATTTTTTATAAGAAATTTAAAAAAAAACGTTTTAATTTAAAACAGAATATTGTAATCGGTAATTTTTAGGTATAACATCTAGAACAATGCAAGACCCGAAGATATTGTTTGATATTTATATTAATTGATTGATATTGTAAATCCATAAAATAGTCTTATTTCATTGATAAATAGCAATTCTTATTTTCATTATTTCATTATTTTTCATATTAAGTGATGTAATCTAAATGAAATATGTATACATACTTAGCGATGTTTCAAGAGAATAAAAATAACAAATGCCCAATCAGTATACTGGGCCTCGACATCTCGAGTCACTGTCGGTTTCGTGGTCATTTGGAGTGCAAGGCCAAGTTGGCCTCAATGAAATTGGGAGTCATCAATAGAACGAGGCACTACTTTAAGCCTGACAAAAAGACTTGCGTTTTATAAGGCGCAAGTCGGGCCACAAATGGAGTTCTGTTATCTTCTCTGTCCAGATCACCCCAATATTAGCTTCTTCCCTCTTGACCAATCGGATTAACGGGGACTCGGTGCTCTATGAATTGCTGGACTCTTTGGCATTGTGTAGAGACGTGGCTTGTTTATGCGTCTACTGCATCCGTAACACCTGTATGCGTGGCGATCTTTTACTGTGTGTTTTTAAGGACCTTTTTTCCACGTTTCAATAATATGTGGAATGAACTGCCTTCGACGGTATTTTCTGATTGATACAACATGGGTACCTTCAAAAAAGGCGTATACTCCTCAGTCCAAGGCCGGCAACGTTCTTGCGATTCCGCGGATATTGCAAGTTCTCGTGGGCGGCGATGATCACTTGCCATCAGTGACTCGTATGCTTTTTTGTCCTCCTCTAACATAAAAAAAATATTTATTTACATGCTTAATAAAACTACTAGATATCATCGAAATCTACCTAGATGATCTGAGACAACAATTTAAATAACAATTATTGAGGGATCTAGATGATGTAGATACTCAATATAACATTATATTGCTATTGGCAAATCTGGAGTCAAATATGGGGGAGATTTGGGTAGATCTAATTTATATCAGGTCGGGACCATCATGACCCTACTCCTCGGGTGCCTGCCTATAAAAAAAGTAATAAAAAAAGTTGTACCTCTTCTTTTAAGGAATTAAAATTTGCATAGAATTGTTTCTTGATATGGAGATCAAATTAAAGTATGAAATTTTAATAGCATAGCATTTTATAATCATTTTCATATTGCTTGAAATAGCTCGCCTAGAAAGTAAACGTAGGCGTATGTGTATCGACAATAAAAATGGGCTATAAAATTTTACACAGGTGCCATTATTTTCAACAAAACTGTTTGGTTTTATATTAAAAAATATTACAGTGTTGTGTTAGTTGTAGTAATGGAGAGACTGTTTTTATTAGTTTCTATGAACATACAGTGGTTAAAAGGGTTTGATGAAACTTTTAAATACGAACAACTACATATGTTTGGTTTAGGCAGACCCATCGTGAGTTTGTGAGTATTTTAAATGTTGATTTTTAATGTAATACTTATAAATTAAATGAAAATATCAGTCATAGTCATAGTCTAAAACAGAAATTCATAGAAATTAGTGTCGTGGCTCTTATAAAATCTTAGAAAATTTATATACAGTCTTATAGAAGATTAAGATTTAGAAAATGTATGTAGTTATTCTATTTTCTAGTTTTTAACGACACATATTGTAGTTTTTTGCTAATTTATGTAATAATATTACCTTTAGTAAAGAAAATCACAAAACGGTATTAATCAGCCATTATTTTTAGTCTTAATCCTTTATTTGGTATTACACTTCTATAATAGTAGTATGGACCTTATTAGAGCTTTGAAAATAACAATCATGATAACCATTGCAGCTTAAGATAAAAACATATGTATAAGCAAATATTATGCTTATTTATATTACTATCTTTAGTAACGTAAAACTAATAGGTCAATTTATTTCGAAAGTAACTTTAAAATTTAATACCCCCAACAAGGTCCAGGCTTTATTTGGAGGTAACAAAGTACTTGATAGGCAATTAGATATGTCCTGAAAAAAAAAAACAAAATCGGGCCATTATTTCGATTATTGCTTTTGATGAACCTCGGTACTCTTTTATGTTTGGTTACTGGGGTAGGACCTCACGATGTTCGTTTTGATATAAACATTAAGTTCAGGAAGCTTGAAAAGATGGACCTTATTTGGACCTGCCATTATTAGGTAGACCAATTTAAATTACAAATATCGGATAAACTTTAACATTCAAAATAACAGCATAAATAGTAAATGTAAAAAAAAACATCAAAAGTAACGCAGCTGTTTATAGATTTAGTTGTAAAAGATTGTTGAAAAAAGTAACAAACCAAGCTTCATTTCTATTTTTACTTTTAAAAACAATAGGCGACGAGACAACGGGTATGCCTATCCTGAAGAGCTGTCTACCAAAGCACAAGCATACGTCAGATCTCCATATAGGAATATTTACCAAGGATCCAGGAAACCGCGCGACAAACGGGTTTTTAACAAACGGTTCCAATACCCACCTCGACCGAGGGGCCATCATGTTTACTGTGAAGGAGTGTTCGAGTGTATTGTAAGTAACTGTACTAAATACACTTAAATAAATTCTATTACATTAATAAATCATAAATACTATGTCAGTCTTTATGAAGGGAGTCTGTATTATATATAGTACTTATGGTAAGATTATCGTTCGTGAACCAAATTGACTAACTTATCTGGTCTAATTCAACTAACAAAGCATTTATCAGTGCTGCATACGTAGTTCCAGATATGAATGGTACCAATCGAACAGCTCCCTTGAACGAAACATTATATAGCGTAGCCTGACTCTCCTCGTATTAAGCTCCAGTATTTAATCCACAACAAGTTCTCTATCTAATGTAAAGTACATAAATAACCTTGCGAATACTTCAAAGAGAAGTAACGGGAAAGATAATGTTAATAAATTAGTGGTTAAATTGAATTTAGTTAATATTTGGTTTATTAATCCATCCATTCTAATTTTGCCCACACAATGTGTCAATAAAAAACACAGGATTGTTACCTTACGATTTTGTGAACGATCCTAAATATATATGACATTATAATGTGAGTATGATTAGCATGAGTTGGTAGCACTTCACCTAACTGAAAGTAACTTCGATAGACAGACCAGAAGATTTCATCAACTATTGCAATGTTTTTTATATGTTTACATAATTAATATTACAAATATTACCTTGTTTTACCAGCTGACACATGTATCTATTGAAACAAACGGCAACATCCCCACTATACTCCGAGGTGGTGTCGGCTACAGACACTTCAGCGTGGTGATCAAAGCACAACATGGCGATGAGTTGTCAGGTCGTGTCCGTGCGTATTGCGCTAACTTCACACTGCTCACGTGAACTCGAAACAATGTTTTAAACTTTAACATACGAGTAGTGTACGCTGATTTAAATGTTTTGATTATATTATTTCTATGAAATTGTTTTATTTGTGTCGCGAATCACAATACATCTAAAAATATTTTTTTATAGAAACAAGCACTCAAGTGTGGTAAAAGTGGTGTACCGAGGAGTATGTTAATAAAGGTCTCGAAGAATTTTGATAAACTTTAATTTGTAATAGAATATATGTAATCGCTTACATCAAGATGACGTAATCGTTATGACATGTAAATAGTTTATTCCACTACAATTATTACACTAAAAGCATTAGAAATATCCTGAAGACTATATTGTACTGGTATACTGCTGAAAGAATCGTATTGCGTCCTTAGTAATTTTAAGTTTTACACCCTCAAGACACCGTAAATAAATATTTTGATGTTAATCTTAATTGACTAACAAACATATTCTTTCAAAACGATGTTGACAAACAGACAATCCTATAATGGTTTTATATAAGTATAAAATGAATACTTTAAAAAAAGGTGTAAGATTAGCTAAAGTTCATTGTCACTTCTTTGTTTTTGTTGTCAATGTCATATAAATCTAACCTATAAAAATATTTTTAACGTCTGCAAAAATAAGCGATTATTTGGTAATTTTTTATAAATCTCGGTTGTAATGATTAAATGATTAAACGAAGTCGTAAAATTATGTAATTAATTAGCTGAGATTGTAATTGCTTTAATTGATTTTTTTGTGCTGTAGAAGTAGTAAATAAGTAAAATTTAATCATAATATAATTATACCCGTTTTATTGTTTAGGTACTTGAAGGTACTAAGTTTCTACCTACTTCCAACTCACAGTTACTATTAGCGAGTAATTACTACACATTTCTATTTACTTTATATTACTTAAATATATTTGAAATTTAAAAAAGTCAAATTGCACGGAACAGATTAGAATATTAAATTTTGTCTGTTGGTTAATAAATAATATTTTAATAAGTATTTTTAATATACATTACCGTGTCAATGATTACGTAACGTATGAAGGAGGAACGAATTACCAGCAATTAGTTCGTTCAGTTCCCGCGGGTTGGAGCCGGTTTCATCTACTTCCTACTTGATACAGGCTGTTATCAATATAACATAACATTTTTTTTTTCTGGATTATATAAATTAGGAAATAAATAAAAAAATCCTTCTTTAATTATTTCGAACTAAGATGTATAATGTAGAGTTTGGTTTGTCAATTATTTTTACAATTTTGAACCCATATATATTTATATACTATAATGCAATATTATTATGAATATTTGTAAACAAATAGCACTTAGATAACGTATAAAGATTATTTTGTTTACAACCATCGCCCTGTACTCGAGTCAGATGACTACCATACTAGTCAATCAACGAAGAATATTTCTCAGTCTTAAAATGCGATGTTCCACGATTAATACACGGACCGATTGAATTTGATAATATTTTGTGTTTTTTATTCAACTTGCATCATGTATCTGTGTGGTATATCTGATTTCTTTGGACGACATCGAGTTTTATTGGAGAGGGTATGTTTTTAATTTTATTCCTACCATTATTTAACACTAAGCCTACCAAGTACCGGTCAAATTGACTTTTGTAAAACTTACACATTCTTAAACGTTATAATATCGTTATCAATCTACATGACAATTCTTAGAATATGCATATAATATTTTCTACACTCTTTACTTTTAGTTATTTCCATTATTACCTGCGTTATATAACAAAATAACTTTTAATTACCGGTCAATTTGACGGCGTGCGGTAGGAGGAGGTACACAAGAATTGTCGGTAGGTTTAGTGTTAATACATACTTATATATAAGATAATGATAATAAAAATTACATATGTGTTTTTAATTTATGTTATGAAAAATTAAGCAAATATTTTTTTGTTTAACCCGAAATTGTGTATACAATATTTAATAATAACATTCTAATAGAAATATGTTATCTAAATTATTTTTTATTTTATATTTAGTAAAAAAAAACATTTTCGGTATCAAAAACACATTTTTATAATAATTTTTAATTATGCGTATATTAAGAGCTCGCTGTGCTGGTTGCTCGTCTGTTCAATAATTATTAAGCTTTTAGCTTATATGTGAATAATACTTTATCAAATAGCTTATTTCTGAACTATTATTTTATAACCGAAGCTGCGTAATTATATTTATAATATTTTAGTTTATTTTATGAACTAATTACTTGGAATATGCAATATAATATTTAGTTTTATATTAGTATTCGAATAATAGTGGTTGTGCGTCACGTGAGGTCGGCACAATGAACGGTTTCTTGTTTTAGAATCTGAATTATTTGCTCAACATGTGAAGTTATGTCAAGTCGAGACGATTACATGTTTATATAAAAACATTTAATAATAACATAATTATAATGTGAATCATATTTTTTTTATTGACCAAAACTGAGTCTGAAACTCGATAATAACCATCAGCCACTGGTTCCAATTATAGACAAGGGCCATCCAGGTGACATTAGTAAACAATAAAAATGTATGAAATGTATAATAAAATTTAATAGGTTAACTAAAACACATGCACACACAAACACAGAAGTATAATATTATATATAAATATATGTATTGTATTGGGACGAAAATATATAAAATTTTTTATTGAAGAATTATATTCTTCAGCATATAGTCGTTAATTATTATAATAAAAAAAGCATTGGGTAAATTTGTCCGTGCGTTATAAGTATAATTAATTAAACATATCAATAGAAATATTTTGGGATATTTATTTATTTATTTATTTATTTTACGCCATATCTCTGGCTACCCCGCAAGGGATATGGCGTGAAGATAAATAAATAAATAAATAAATATTTTGGGATACTTTACTATAGCGAATAGAAAATAAAGTAAGACTACTACCGGTCTAATCTGATCCCATTTTAAATGTCAGTAAGATAATTGTGCAACTCTGGCTGAGACTCAACGAGGCGTCCCAACAGACTAATTCAGTTGACGCCTCCTCCGCGACACGCGCGACCGCTGTCCGCGCTCGCCACCTCATGATATACGGACATACCGGCATGGTTAACAAGTGATTTTAACTTAATTATGGAAAGGAAAAGGTGATTTTTAGTACAGTTTAAATTTATTTTTATGCTCAACAGTTTATTTTTTATGTGTAACGAAATTAAAAATCAAAATTTTTGAGGGAGTAAATTATTTATTATTAAAAATATATATTATAATAATTATTTAATTTTAATTATAACATAAACCAAAATAATGGTAGAGTAGTTTATAAAAAAACTCGACAAAATTATACATTTAAATATAATATGATAATATTAAATTCATTTTGTCCATAACGAATGATAAACGATCACCAGCGTTGCCAGAAAGTCTAATTTTATAATTATTATAAAGTCTCCCCAAAATATTGGTGTCGTTGACACCTTGGCCTAGTACCCACTAGATTATAATATTTAACATCAAAGCTTTTTATCAGTCTCAATCTCTTAAAAAAATACAATTACTTAGACGTCATATAATTTTTATTTAACGAGTATCTAATATCATAACACCGTGCATTGAACTTACTTTTTTATTACTTATTATATATTATAACCTAAAATTATAATTACAATAGCATCAAATTCCTAAAAGATCATGTACGTACGCAATACTTAATAAAATTCTAACACTGAGTGACTTAAAAGCAGAGCATGAACACATTTGTACTTGGTAAAGAAAGGGTTTGAAAGTTGTCAGGTAAAAGCATCTTCGATTTAAAGGTTTATTTCTCTGAGACAGCTGTTCGTTGTTAGGGTCCTAGGGTACACCAAAGGGTGTTTCATAAAAAAATCATAATCACCATTAACACAATGACTCAATAAAATCGCTTCTAATATTGTAAGAGCAATGTTTCGTCCGAGTCTTTTCCGCGGACTGAGTACTGAGTCGGCTGACGCTGGGCACGTCGTCGACAGGAGCCGGCGCGCGTCGCTCAGCGCTGAGCAGCGCCGACGCCTGAGCATGCTCAGGACTTCCAGCATCCCGTCGCCGCTGACGCCGGTGAGCCACATTTACCATTTGGTACCCTGCCCGAGAAAATGTTGCCATCAGGTATTCAATAATTTAGATGTCCTCCTGTGTCTAACTGTTTTTGTGTGGTAGTTCTTGAATAACATCTTTAACTTTCTGTTCATAACATTGTTTAGAAAGTTATCATGTTGATGCGTTTCTTCTACTAGTCATTTTAATATTATTTTAATATATTTTTTTAATTTGTTAATGTATTAAATACGTTATATTTAATATGAGACACAGATTATAAGTAAACAATATATTTTAATCCTCTGTAACACTCAAATAGCAGCTATAATAAAAACATAAATATCATCGTAAGTATCATGAGTGTAACAGCTGTGGTTTTTATTATTAAAAAAAATCTTTATTAATCTCTTCACGACAATTTTAGTGCTTTTTCTCAGACACACTTGTAAGTTTTGTGAATACTGTCTGTAGAATTTTATTATATAATAATATTAGTATTTCTCTATATCTATTCTCTTATATTTCTTGCAATAAATTCTTGTCATCTAACATTTAAAAAGCTTTGATGATGTATTTATTAATTATTGATAAAATAATACTACACCGAACGATTAAATAACTTAAGACTCAAAAAGCGATAAAACTGGATATTTATTACAATTAATTATAATTCGTAGTAACAGAAACCCTATTCGGTCTCAATCAATCCTCAGTACATGATGATGTACGGATTCAGCATTATTCTATTACGTTTATGAGGTCGGCTGCTAAATAATATTTTAATCAGATTTACCGACTTTTATTAGCTTAGTGAGAAACATTCGAATAAACAATGTATAGACAAATGTTAGTGTTACCTGCACATCTACTTACTCGTTGAGTTCTAAGCTTAAGTACACTTTAAACAATTAGTGATGCGGAAAAGTTATTCTTCACTGTGTAGGAATTTACATGTGAGTATATTCTTAAATCTGAATAGGGTTTTATAAGACAAAGTATTAGGAGCAATAGAAGATATAATATTATAAGTATATAAATGTAAGAAGAGTGCGAATCTTAAATAAAAGATGGTTCATTGGCGGATGGTGCGCTTCACTGAGGGATGGTGTATTTCAGGGTTTCTTAAACTTTTTTATATAGCGACCCCCTTCAAGCTTAGGAAATTTTAAACGACCCCCTCCTCCATATAATGATCATAGTATCAGATCTTTGCGACGCCCCTTTCAGTAGTCTCGCAACCCCCCTGGGGGTCGCGACCCACAGTTTAAGAAGCCCTGGTGTATTTCACTGTTGGATGGTGTAGTTCACTGACAGATGGTGTAGATCACTGGCGGATAATAGTGCAAAGAAAGATCAGAAACTTCTTCACAACACGGATATTGTTAAATATTGTTAAATATTTAAAATATATATATTGTTGCGGCTAGAATCAAACTCGGGACGCTACAATTCGAAAAGGATTTTTGCACGCTACAAATGGTAATGTAATTAGTAATTTTTAAATGAATCATCAAGACCTTTCTGGTTCTATATATATTAAATAAAGATAAAACGAATAACACTTAAAAACTGTTAACTCGCAATTATATTAAAAAGATTTAGTGATGTATTAAAAGTGTTACAATTTAACGTGTCCCATTAAAATGTCATTTCGCGCAAACAAACGCCGATCTGAGATAAAATGAGGGAGTGATGTCGATATCAAATGCGACCTCACATAAATATTGACCAAACGAGCCGAGACTAAACATTTTATCACCAGTTTATGAAACGAATCTACCCGGTACAATGCTGTTATATTACATAGAAGTACCTAAATATATATACGACGACCTTTATAAGTGACAACTGTTACTGTAACTACAACTGCAATTGCAACTGTAACCGTAACTGTAACTGCTCGAGTCCTATAATCTGAATGTGCAATTGCAACTGTAACTGTAACCGTAACTGCAACTGTAACTGTAACTGCTCGAGTCCTGTAATCTGAATGGCTTATAAATCCTATTTCTTTTAATAGTTTGTAGTTGTAAATATGTAAATTGTTTTAATTTTTGTGGTTTGTCGTGACGCGAGATGAATTAGTATTTACAAGTACAAGTACCCAATGTGACCAAACATTTTGCAATACATTTGCGGAGAGCTTATCTGTATGGGTCGTTGAATGATTTTTTTTTGCTAGAGGCCTATTTATTAGGATCCGCCGCTGTGCGTTGCGGGAGTTGAGCTAAGCCCTATCATTCTGATTCATTTCTGACTATCATTTTTGAAAACATGCCCATTCCCAAGCTCTACAGCTCTGCCAATTTTTAATAACATCGGTTGTGTAGTTTTTGTGTGATGTTGCTTTAAAAAGAAGTTTCCCAAACAGTTAAGAACAATTTCTTATTGTGAACAAGCGGTGCCACTTTAAAAGCTATTGTTTACAGCTAGTCACCTGTCAGTCGCGTGTTTAAGTGTTTAGAATTATTTGGCAACACACGTACACGCGGACAGACAGTCCACGCACACTTCTATATATAAACTATAAAGATATGTCGGGAAGATTAACACAGCTTGACATTTTTTCGAAAATAAATTGAATCAAATAGAATAAAATTATAAATAAAAAAGAAAAAAATATAAATATGTAACTGTTCTTTTTGTAATCAGAGATATACTATGTATTTACTCATTAATATATATTTTTTGTCTAAATATAAGTATAGGTTAGGACCTAAAGTGACTATCTTACAAAGTACACAAAATTCTAGGTCGAAATGGATACATTTCGGTGAATATGATAAGTATAGCATTTAATGGCAGTTTAATACTATTGTTATTTTAGGTTTGCAGAATTCAGGTCATTGATCAATTGATTTAGATATTTATATGAAAAAAAAACTATTTTGCGTGTATCAAAAGGTCAGGAAGCAGTCTCTTTGTAGTTGGATAATGTGCAGTTATTATGACAATAAGTTGAATAATTATTCAATGAGATGTAATTTATGCCTTATTGATTTTTTTTCTAGGATTAGATAAATAAATAGAAATCCTTTAAAAAGTAACGATACACTTAAAATTACAAAGCACTTTCCTACTTACGAAAATATTTTTTTTAATAAATATTCATTTAATTTTTATTATAAGTAATATTAACTTCTATTAAAAAGACTAAATTCTTTCTTCCAATTTAAAAACAATAGCAGTCGTCACGCCTTACCTCAGACTTTTTTTACAAGAATAGATTTAACACAAGCAAGGTCGTCGCTCATAATGGACGTCAAAAATATTTTGTTTATTTTATTTAATAATGTTTATATGCGACTTAAAATCACTGTCTTTTCCGATGATTAATGACTTTTTATATTTTATGTGTGCGAGAGAGAGGGAGCGAAAGAGAGAGAGAGATAGAGAGAGAAGGTAAACCTAGAAGAAAGTTAAACGACAGTCTATTTATTGTTAATATATTTTAAAAAATCGCGCTACTGTCATTCATGGCATCTTGACAAAGTTTTTATTTTGTGTTTCAATGAGATATAGATTGTGATCTCAAATATTTATATAATGGTAGTACCACTCGTCCCAATAATATAAAATACCTAAAAATAACGGCAATTTATATCAATAAAATGTTTTCGTCGTCTTAAAAAAAATATAACGTGGGTGTGAGTCCAATAATGTAATGAATATTGAGATGACATCTCTAAAATAAAATAGTTATTATATATATTTTTAGTAGTTGTATTTCTATATCTGATAGAGAATCTTCTGTATTTTTTTATACTATTTTCGTTAAGAATTAAAAAAGATCGTTCAAACTAACAAACTGAATGAACATAGGTGCAGTGCCGTCAAATGAACATCATTCGTTGTTGACATTAAAAAGTTAATGTTAATATTGCAAGGTATTTTAACGAGTATCTGTTGTACAATTTTGTTGTGTTCTGGATAAACAGGAAACCAGGAACCACAGGAGATGGAAGGCAGTTGCGGTCTGTTGTAGTTTAATAATCGTAGATTGATAAATTCTTTATAACCTATAAAACAATTTGTGATCAAGTATATTCAATAATAGTCAATGATAATTCTAGGTCATTTCCTTTTCCGGTTCATTATTAATATTTCTTGATTTAAATAAAAATGGATAAAATAGAAATTATGAAGATAATAAAAACTAACATGTTTATACAATATAATGGCTTGGTATTGTTTGTTTATTATATTTCTTTGATCTTGAAAGTCGGATGGCGTCAGGTGACGACGTAAACAAATTTCTTACTAAAATACTACTACACTGCTTTAATGTTTATAATCTACTGAGTAGCAAAAGAAATATATAAACAACAATTTAATGACAAAAAAATCTTATAAGTACACAATTAAATGTTTCAATTTAATTTAAAACAGTAGATTTTTGTGACTTAAATATATAAATATATATAAAAAATTACACTCAAACAGAGAAGGACTGACCTTCTTTATTTAAGTTATTAGTTAATCCAATAATACATGTAATTTTTTACTGTATTATGACTAAATTACCGAGTTTCACTAAATGACAACAGAAATACTTATATTACAGATACAGTTACAGATTAAGATATTTATAAGTGTACTCAAAATAAAAAATAATATCTTTATATAAAACGTTTTATACAAAACATATTTTCATTGTCAAAGTTACCACCAGCTCGGAAAGTTATTTTCCACTGAACTGATAAGAGGTAGCGGCAGAAACTCCGCGGATCGCGCTTATCTTGTTCCTTTAAAGCCATAAGACAAACTACATTTATAATCTCAGTGGCCTGCAGAGAGTGCTTCATACCCAGAATACATAATTCTAGATATTTGGACTATCAGTATCTGTAGTATTAATTACCACAGAGACGTTCCTTAACAAGTTTTTTATTTTTTTTTAACTGTAAAATGTGACGTTTTTTGGGAGATTGTTGAAAAAAAACCATTTCCCTATAAAAGAATTAGTCACTTTTTTTTTGTATACTATAAAAGTTGTTATATAATAATTTCATGTTTATATTGTTTGTTAAATATAGGTACGCCATTCCAAACTTACCTATCTTAGTTTTAACGAATTATTAAAATATATGTTATTAAAATACATCTGTTCCTTAGAGTTTTATATATTAACTGTTTGTTGTAGATAGTGTTACCGTTATTAGTATATTAGATTATTTTATAGAAATCTGAATTAAATTTTGTTATAGAATAAAGCAAATAGATCAATTGACGTTTTTCTATTGTTTTTATTGAGGTTCCCTCCATCTAGTATAACTATTGAGAACTAATAAGTTAAAAATCAACTATTTGTACCAACTGACGCGGACGCTGCATCATTGTCAAACGGAATTCCAAAGATATGATGTAGATGGCGTTGTTCTTATCTGCAGTATATTCTGTCTTGAGGACTAAATTGATTCATTTTATTTATTACTATTCTTTACCTTAAGAAAAATTTTAATAACAACTTTTAATTACATAGTATAATTTCTTTCTTTTGTCCTTTAAATGAGGTAAATTTATTTTATCTTATTAAAATTGACAAAAGCACTCTATATTTCACAATTCCTTCTTGATGACTTCGATAATGGGATTGTGTACCAATATGGCGGCGGATGGGCTTGTAATTAATTGCGACCCACTTACGGCAATTGAGTACGGTGCTGCTACTACCTACTGAGAATTTACACTTATAGCTTAAATTGAGACTTTGGTGTAAATCTTAAAGGTCAGATCTTCTTTCATTGCGTATGGAAAAGTTTTTTTCAAAAGAACAATTATTATTTTATAACAATTGATAATATTATTTAGTTAACATATCCTATGAAATTAAAATTAAGGTGTGGTACAGAATCTGCAGAGCTTGTATAGATTGCAGTGACCTTTCAGGGACTCGTTCAATCTTTTTTAGGTAAATATTTATTAGATAAAAGTGGTCAAATATTTTAATTAAAACTAGGTAGCCTTATTTTACTCTAAAGAAGTCATTATTCTTTGAAAAATGGTGCAATATTTAATGAATTAAATAATAAAATTTGTCATTCAGATGGCTATAAAGATAAAGAGCACAATATAAAATTATAATATCTATTAGATATTATAATTTTATATTCTGTATAAATACTGTAATTTATTATTATTTAATATGGTATTTCGATATCATATGTACTTATAGTGTATACAAAAGCAATCATAATAGTGACATGTGTCAGTACTGACTACACTTTAAACATATTCTAAATGAAACAAAGTTTGATTCTCATCCATTCCATACTTCACATATGAGAATTTCCAAACCTGTTTTTCTAATAACTGTAGCAGTAAGTGCTAATTAATGTCATTTACATATATATTTGTATTATGAATATCCCTTAAAAAGCAATAATGAACTACTTATTTGTACTGAGACGAAATTTCTGGATCAGCTTCAAAAGTATTCGCATTGTATTAGTTAGGTATTATAAATACAACAGCGGTACGAATATATCTTAACCTGGCATATAACAACACGAGTATATTTCACACCGAAATACATTAGGAATATTCACTATTACAAATATTCACATGAATTATGCCCCTTTTTTGGAGGAGCCATAATGTAAACGTATACTTCTGTAAATATTATTATATTCCTGATAGCTTTTATTCCCGACTGTACGTCTCAAGCTTAGCTACGTATAAACGCCATTGCACTCCAGACTATAACTGGGACCGCTCGCGCTGTTTTATTACCAAATACCAAGTTTCTAACTCTTCATAACATGCCTGCAGATGATAAAGGAGTCCAGGTAAGGCGTGAAATCTAAATAGATTATTTATCTCTTCCTTACATATTGGTAAAGTCTTTTTAATTTATTTAAAATGTTATTTTTTTTTGCATTTGACTGTTCTTATTTATATATAACAAATTAATCTTAATAAGTTTATGTTTTTGATATTTAACTGTTACTAAATACTATAACAAATATCTCTCGTGTGTGATATATAAAGTATTTTTGAAAATATAATTTTTAATTGTATTTTTGTTGGTGTTCGATCAAATGCATATTAAATAATTAAAGTTCAGTATTATATAATTAAATTACGCAAATATAAACGGAATATCATTAAAATAATAAAAGTTGGACAAGTAATAATATTAGTGGTAATAATTGAGTTGTGATGCATGTCCGGCAAAAAAAATTGGACAAGTTAGTGATAATAATCAGTAGTTAGTTGTGATGCAGGGCCGGCAGATTATAAGTCTGCGTACATAAACTGAACCTACATTAGGTAATGTAGGTTCAGTTTATGTACCTACCTACCTACCTACACAAATAAATGCCAATAATTAGTATGTTATTTAATATACTATCTTTGTAATTATTTTTAACACCATATCAATATAAGTATCTAAAGATTCTCTTAGTGAGAACATTCTTTGCCTACAATTACAAAATTAAAAAGAAAGAAGAGACTGTAAAAGAAATTTTAACAATTTTGCAAAAATCCTAGTCATATTTATAGTATTGTTTTTTTTTATTCGTTTCAAAGTGCTTTTAGTTAATAGAATTGTAAACATGTTGCGGTTTATTTTTTAAGCCTACGACTCCTTCCTAATATCTTTTTAAAGTTCAATTCATAGATGCACGAGTTCCACTGTACTGTAACATGACACAATGATTTCGAAAATTGTGAATCCAATTTGAAAAAAATCTTATTTTACACTGATACCACATTAGTTAGATATCGTTAGTACGGAGTAGTTTTATCAACTATAACTAGTTTATATAATATAATATAATATAAGTATAAAACAAGTATAAAAGTACAATAAAAGTATACAGTTTAAGAAAGTATAAGTAAATTTCTCATGAAATTAATATAAATAATACTAGGAAATAGTTTTGAACTATATTCATTGGTTTCGACCGTAACACTATTCCGTAGTTCAGAAAATTCATAAAAATTCCTCAACATTTATACATACCTACATATATTATATATTTTGACTGTTATAGTGATGTTCGTTTATTATTTCATTCAATACTTTTATAATTATATTATCGTAATCGAATGCCATTTTGTTTTTCAAGTATACTGTTACTAACACATCAAAAACATTCCAGTACGAGAACTCTGTTTCAAAATTAAATAATTCGACACAAAATAAAAACACTATTTACGCAATATTTCTCCGAGCTTTGACAAAAGAATGGTAATATTCGGTTCAAAACTTGTCATTGTTATATTCTACAGTAATTAGTATTATATTTTATAATGTACTTATGTAAAGAGAGACGTAAGAGACATTAACCGTAACTATTGGGTACAGAAAATACTAAAAAATAGTGATAAAAATGGACAAATAGCAAAGTAATCCTTGATTATATACTAAAATAACGCCATAGATCGTAGAATATACCTTGCTGACGTGTTCGAGCAAACAATTCACTTTTCCAGCTCACAAACAATTACTATTTGCTACCCACTTGATATCCAGGCTATTTTTATTCTCCCATAACAAGTTCCTGTCAACAGTTGTAATGATCGACTGTTCATTCGATTATTTCAAGGATTTTTTAGTATATTCGAATGTTATAAAGTTGTTAATAAATCTTATCCAAGATCTAATTCAGTAAGCTAATGGTTTCTCGTGGTGGGCGGGCGGTCGTCAACACTGCATCTCCTAATAGCTCCCAATGTATACAATATTTTGTGTTAGGTTATTAAAGGTTGCTATGAAATATATATCTCAATGTCATGCTGAAATTGTTGATGTATTGGCTGCTACTAATTAAAGGTATCCAGATTAATCTACATATAGCATGTTTATCCAAAAGGAGAAGTCCGTATATACTGAGTCATTATGAGATATTTAATTTTATCTCGCATTGCTATGTAATAAAAATAATAAAAATATACAATGAAAGAACATTTCTGAAGAGTTTATTTTATAAAATAAAGCAAAATGAATGACTGATTTTGTTTTTGTCTTGAAACATTTTTTTATAATATTTCTGCCTTCCGTAAATGCCCGTTACAACATTTTTTATCTATAGATAGCTACGTAGATAATAGGAAAGTAGAAAGGAAATAAATAAATAAAATAATAAATCCTAAATCGAAAACTTCATTATTTGGACTACTCTTGGATATTGATCGTCATATTAGTTGTTTAAAATATTTCCTTCTTACAACTTCAATGACTTAGCCTCTAATATGTTTCAACGAACAATACAATTATACAATCGAAAGTTTCAGCTCGATAGAACCAAGAAATAAATGTTAATAGAATTGTGTTCTACGCAATCTTTAGATCGGTATCTAAAGTATCAGATATAGTTAGATAGGTTATACTAGTACTTATGATTTTCCTGGCTTTTTATTTTCTTTCTTTTTGGCTTTCTAACTCGTGTGACGTACACCTGTCATCTCATAAACTAAGACTAGCAATCTAATCTCAATAGTTATTACTCGTATACTTGTTCATTGGCTTAATCCACTTGTAATTGTTAGGTTTCGACTGAAATGTATATATTTTTTATGACGACGTAGGTGTATTACAAATCTATAACATTTTATCGTCGTTCTTGAGCTAATATTAGTAGCTATAAAGTGCTACACCGGTGCAGTTGTAAAACTAAATTCAAACGCCTATTGGCGACATGTCAAAACAACGTGGAGAGACGTCTTGTGTGACCGGTGAGTGCCAAACGGAATTTAGATTTCACTTGTTATAGTTCAATTGAAATCAATGACTTTCTTACCTTTTTCCACCACTCCAACACCGCAAGTCATTTATGTTTTTTGTAGCCCACAAAGAAATTAAACCGAAGCGAAGGCGAGCGGGCCATAAGCTTCTACTATATTTACTTATCACAGACAAAAAATAGATTTTATAGTAAAACTTCGAATTAAAAGTTGTATACATGCTATATATTCATAAAATATTTTTTTGTTAGTGCTATTATTATCTCACAATATTAATGGTATTTTTTGCAAAACAAAACATGTAAGATATAGGTAACACATAGTATTAATTGTTAGTGATAATTCAACAATAGATGACACTAAATGACCTCATATTGTTTTAAATGTTATTTGTCAGATGCTCCTAAATCCTTGTCCACACTTCTTAGAGTACCTACTGTTATTAGTAGATATAATCGTGCCTTCCAACCAGGTCATATCATTTTTAATGGCGCCTATCTAATTAGGTATATTTATATTCTCAGATACCCTATTACATACATTACGAGGTATCAAATATCATAATCTGCCATTATCCCATATTTTTTGCGTTCAAACACCAATTTGTTGACATTTGACACTGATATTATTTAAATTGTATAAGTGTGAGTCATGCTTATAATAATTCTATAAAAACATGTGAGAGGCCTAGGTGGTTACATATCTATATATGAATATTTATATTATAATTATAGTTTTATCAATAAGTATAATTAATCAAATTTCATAACTTGTCATCTACTCGTCTTTTCATATGATCAGTAATTCAAAGCAAGGTAAAAAAAATTATAGGTAACTTGTAAAAAATTTGGTGACGGAAAGAAGTCTTTGTTGTTCTTAAGTTTTTTATCAATGAGGTAGAGGTCCGAAGCCTCATAGTCATAGAGTCATAATTTCTATTTCTGTCAATAAAATAAAAATCAATAAAAATTTTTTAATTGATTTTTATTTTATTGACAAAAATAGAAATTATGACAAATTATAATTGGTCTTTAATATTACTATAAAGTATTTTTATTATGTAAGCTAATAAAGTATTTTATATTCTGGCGAGATCATTTTTTAATTATTTATAATGGATTTAGCTAAGACTGTACCAATCAAAATCAAATAAGTTTAAACAGTGGGTGACTGATTTGTCCCCTTATGAAAGTCCAGTCCGAGTATGATTGTCCAGAAAAGCAATTACTTTCATGTTTTTATTTATTACTTTTTTGTCTATTAATAAGTATATTCAGATTTTGGCGGTTGAAAGCATAAGTACAAAATGTTAAGACGGCCATGAGTTCTAATAATATTTCTCTTAACAATAATAAAGAAATAAGTGCGGTCTATATCTTGGCAGTGCTGTAAAAGGAATTATTGATAAAAATATAGTATGTTAGTTTAAAATAATAAATAAACTTGAAGCCGCTTTCTTATAACCATTTATTCAACGGCAATGAAGCTTTTCTGTTAATTATTTCTTTTTGTGTGTAAGTTGATTTTGTAATCGTTTACATGTTTATCTTTTTTATATTAATGTTTTTGTTACATAAAAGTGAATACTTTTTCTGTTGTTCCAGAAATATGTGGTCAGCACAGACCGCAGCGGCGATATACATGTTCATGTACAGGTAAGCACACGTACATGTAGGTACATAACAGTCTTTCTAGGCCACACTGTTTTTATTATTCGATAATAATTGTTATTATTCGTAAAGAAATGTTAAAAGACGGCATTTGTACCTCAATGATACCTTGGCATATAGTTAATGGGCAAATTTATGGTGAAGAAGTAATAACGAATTGGATGCGATAAGCACAATTTACTTTTTCAGTGAACGCTTTTGTGGACGTAATTTTAGATTTTGTTTCTTTAGTGTAGGAGGTTCAGTCATTATTCTATATATATCTTTCACATATATATATATAAGTAAGTAAACTATATAAGTAACTATATACAGTATATATATATACATATATATATGTATATATATATATATGTATATATATGTATATATATATATATATATATATATGTATGGTTTACTTACGAAAACTAAATTTGAAGTTATTTAATAGTTGATGAGATTCTGCATTGATGCATTTTTTCATGTGATAATATAAATTCTTATGTAATGTATTTCATGATCTAGATAATTCCAAATACATCATTTTTGGTCTCATCATTAAAATTGTCCATTTGAGCAGATATCATTTATTATCTCATTATAGATAAGTTAATTATAAATCTAAGAAATATATAATTTGCACTTATGAGGACTGATATAGTCAAATACTCAAAACTCTTTTTACAAATAAAGTTAATAAAAAAACTACATCACATCTTTTTTAGACTTATTTTTTAGTATCAGTACTTTTATTTGCTTTATATATGTTCGGCTTCACACTTGATTGTTATATTGTGGTGATCAGTAGCTACTCTAGTTGCTACCTCATCTTAAGCTCAGTAAATATTTATCGAAATAATTGAGCGAAGCGAACGAAGTGAGCGGAGCGTTTTACTGGAGACTTTTTACATTCTTTGTCACGAATTGGCTCGAAAACTACTTAACGGAAAATTATGAAACTTGGCAATCAAAAAGACACACATTAGGTGATGGTTCTTATAAAAAAAAATTAAAAAATGTCCTCAAAATAATTTTTTTTTATGTCATTTCAAAAAACGGATATCCCATTGAAGTCAATGGGAAACGAAGACTCAATACACTGGGCTCGCTTCGCTCAATATGCTAACGGCACCCAAGATTTCGCGAGCGCAGCGAGTCGAAATTGAGGGTTTGTTGGCGCCCCTAGTATTTATTATCGCATAAATCACAATTTACTTTCATGCTGCAATAGGGAAAACACGGACAGGTAACGTATTATATAAGATGCAATTATTGTCAGATAAACATTATCTATTGTTTAAATGGTTAATAAAGTTATTAAAGTTTAATAATTTTGTTATTACAATAATATTTATTAATTAAAATACGTAAGTTCGTAATATTGACAATGTTATTTTCAGGGTGATTTGAGCCAGCAAGATAAAAGATGCGTGTTTATAACTGTTCACGATCTTGGAACCAACCGTAAGTACATATTATACATTACCACTATGGAATGTGTAGAGGCGTATCCATGATCGTCCATGTCTACGCGCAGCCGAGTACAAACAGGCCCAGACCTTCAAAATTCTAAAGGCGACGGTAGATGATATCCTTCCTTACTAACCCGTGTTATATAGTTGTTCAAGTTTATACTCGTTCGTTATATTCAGATTATTCAAAACGATTCTGCTCATTTATGTATTTATTATGTATATACAGGTGATTTTATTATAAATGAAATATGTGAAATACCTTATATAGAATAAAACTATTAAATAACAGAAGATATTCAGCTGCATACGAATTAGCACCCTACGAAAACTATTAAATACTTAAAATTGTATTTTAGGCAACAGTAATTCTAAAACAAAAGTTAGTTTAATTTAATTATTAAATAAAATTTATCAATTTGTATTTTTTTTTTTTTGGCACATTTGATTTTAATAACTATAGTAACATTAGTGATGCAAATATGAACAGGTGTAATAGTTCGTACAAGTAATGTGTTTGTTAGAAATAGTCTCCTAGAACAACACTATAATATTCGTTTTATTGTCTGAAATCATATAAAAATAATTAAATGTTATTTATGTATGTTACCATACTTAAAAGCGTCATAGAAAATGTATTGTCAGTATAAAAATAAACTTCATACCTACGTACGTGACTCCAATGAATATATTTTTATGTGAACATTAATTATTATATTTAAACAAATTGAAGATTAGAAATATTACAGATATATCTCATATATGATATTTAAAATTTATTATATACAAGGACAATGAAATAAAATAATATTAAATATAAATAGGAAGTAGGTAATAATGTGTTAAGTTGTTTAATTTCTAAAAAGCCTTTAACTATATTCTGTTGTCGGATAAATGATATAAAATATAAATCCTCACATTCGTTAATATGTTACTTATAAAAATACTTTATTATACGGTACGGTACTGATGATTCTGTCTATACTGGCATACAGAATACACGTATAGAAATTGAAGAGAGATATAACTTTTGTGTCTGAACCCGGGTAGAATGATTTTGATTTCAGTTCTGTATTTCCAACTACATTCACTGGCTTTTATTCAGAAGTAGTTTGCATCGTCGACGATCCCAGTATCTGCGATAATATAACTCTTAAGACATAAGTTTCCTTTCTGTTACCTAATCGTCTTTTTAGTGACTTTGCCACTTCATCCTTGGACACATGGACTAGGATTAATAGAACTCATCAACATCACCTTTAATAGGTGGACCTGGCTCTTTTTTCGTTTGCCACCCTGTACAATATTATATTTTTTTTTTAGTAAATTATCTACTTATTTATTTATTTTTTCATATATTTTCTACTTTGAATCCATACCAGTGATCACTTGTGTACGTCAAATGGAAGTGAAAGGGGGGCCTATTTTGATATTGTATGTTTTACAGAAGGGCTTATCAAAATAAGCCCTTCTGTAAAAACACTATCCAACTTAAAATAAGGCTACGAGGGTTCTAAACACGCCCTAGTCTGAGAAGAACTACACAACAAACTCAGCCGGGTTGTTTTTATTGTGACCACTGTTTCACAAACGTCAATATATTTAGTGAGCAATGTACGAACAATTAGAACCATCGCTATCAATTCGATAAGATATCAACTAAAACTTTTAAGAAATTCAGAATAATAGTTAATCATTCCTTAATCGTTGTGGTTAAAAGTTTCTTTAAACGTTTGGTGAAATAGAATGTTCCACAAGCACTTTCGCTCTGATTTTGATTATTATAATTTTATTACCATTGCAGATTCTTCAATGGTCGATTTTGTCAACAGTCCTGCTATGTCTGAGATCAAGGAGAGGTCATGTTTTATACATGTGGACGTACCGGGACACGAGGAGAACTCTCCGGATTTACCCGAATCGTAAGTTTCGGTATCGATTGAAAAAACTCGAAATGGTACCCATTTTTATCGAGTCCCTTATAATTAAAATCCTATAAGAGATACTTTATTATTTCAGTTATCCCTTTCCTTCTCTCCAAACGCTTGGCGAGGATATGATCACGGTTTTGGACTTCCTGCACGTGAGGTATGCGGTGGGAGTGGGAGAGGGCGCCGGCGCCAACGTGCTGGCGCGTTGCGGCCTGGCGCACCCTCGTCGGCTGCTCGGACTTATCCTCGTCAACTGCACGGGCTCCACCTCCTCCGTTGCCGATGCCTTCCGCACCAGGTTCTCCCGGTGGAGAGGCACCGACATATCGCAGTCGGAGGAGGACTTCCTGATTTACCATAAGTTTGGACACGTGAGTGCTGAGACAATAGATTATTCCTATCAGGTATTTATGTTTGTTTCTTGATTCTAACTTTACAGATGTTATGACAACGATTTTATTTTACTTATTTATATTTACTGAATAATAAATATCCATCTAAGTGTCATACCATGCCATTTGTGGACAGTAATAAAATCAATTTTATGTTTTTTTCTTCTTCATTATATGCATATCTATGTAAAATGCCTCTGTGGCATATAGTCAAAGAGTAAAAAGTAAATTAAACATCGTAATATACAAAAGTTACCGAACGACTTCTCTTACATAAAAAAAATATATTTTTATATCGCAGCCCTGGAGTTACGGAGCTATATTACATAGATAGAAACCTAGAAGTTGTCCTTAACATCTACATTACTAACAAAAGATAAGGAAGGTGTTTTAAATCACAATATTAAAAGAAAAAAATTCAGACACAGTAGAAGTAAAAATTCTGAAAAGAGAAATTGAGAAGGATATAGAATATCAGGAACATTAAGATAAATGTAAGGTCTGATATTTTTTTATCAAGCTTAAAAAAAATATTAATTACGTTAATGTAAAATATTTGTATTTTAACATAAATTGTCTTGTGTTAAAAAACTTACCTCAACTAACAATTTTGGAAAAGGAAGAATAGGTACTACTACAAAATTATGTCTTTCCTATTAAATTTGCAAAGAAGTTTCAATTACTACATTGTTAAACTGTAAATTATCGTGTTTGTTTAACACGCTGATTTATATATTCTTTCTTATACCTATATTTATCATTATTTCGTTACGTTTCCTCTATCTAATGTGTATTTAATAATTAACACATGTAGTTTAGTTTAAATCTAAAACTGTTTAAACATCTTTTTTTAAATTTACTGTATATAAAATTATATTCTATAAAGTATAAAAAAGATTATTTCATTGAATCCACGTTTATTGTAACAAAAATTATCCATTTAATTAGACGTCACACAAATATTAAATCCATAAATACAAATACGGTCAATAAACATAAATTTAATGATAATATTACAGCAAATCACAAGCGATTCGTTCTCAGCGGGAGAGCGCGAGCGCACGCTGGCCGAGTACCGCTCGCGGCTGCGCGGGAATCTAAACACACACAACATTAAGCAGTACGTCCGAGCTTTCATTAAGTGAGTGTCTGCTATTCACATATATAATATATACACATATAATTACAACTATTTTGATTATCCCAAATCCCAAATACATTTATCTGGTAGCCAGTTTTTACAATGGTTTAAGAGAGAATATTGGATTGATCTGCTTTCATATCAAAACAAACAAATCAATCATTTAGGGCTAAATCTGATATTGCAGTTTAATGTTCTAAGTTCAATGCTATCTATACTGCTAATCGATTTATTTAAATAGTTAGAAACAACTTGGTGAGTAATTTTACAACGAATCGTGTATTGATATACTGCGATTTCATTTCTTTGAATGTGTTACTTTTGTTGAATATATGTAAAGTTATGAAAAATTATATCTTACAAACCGCGTGCATCTCATATATTTTTCATCATTTTCTTAGATATTTTATAAGGCGGAATAACTTTTACTCACAAGTTATTATTAGTTATTTATTATTATTAGATTGTCTGGAAGATATCGCCGTTCGGCGATGAGATCGCGTTTTATATGTTTTTTTCTTTTATATTTTCACCTTTCTTATATTGTACAATAAATTATATATAAATAAAATGAAACTAATGAAACTAGGTAGGTGTGTTTAATAGAATATAAGACCTGAAATCTGATTGAATGAAATGTGTAGATAATTTTTACTATAACACAGTACCATTATTGATACTATATTGTACCAGCAGGAAGGCCTTAACATTGAAAATAATCGAATTACGACCACTTATCTAACTGTGTTGAGCCACCAGTAATTAAAAGTATTTAGAAGGGAACTGACGGTTTTCTCATTACACGTTAAATATAAACAGATGGAGCCCCGGGAGTTAGACCTAAAAATAACTCAATTGTTTTAGAAAATAAAAGATAACATTATATCTAAAAAATAAAATATTTATATATAAAATATTTATCATCTTTAAATAGCATTATTTGTTACAATTATGTAAATTTATTAAATGAGTAGAAAATATTTATAACTAATAATATGTCATGAGATTTCTGATATAATATTGGATTGCAATAGTATTTAAGTTTAGAAAAAAATACGTAATTAAATTAACTTTGTAATATGTTTATTATTTAAGAATAAAAAGAATATAAAACAAAGCATGTTAATTAACTATCTTCCACTCATAAGTCGTAAGGATCTGGTGCTGAAGGGGTGTCAGCCCGACATCTTGCTGATCACCGGCGCCTTGAGCCCCTACTCCACAGTGGTGGAACGCATGTACCGCGACCTCGATAAGGACAGGGTCACTATCCTCAAGGTCGAGAAGGCGGGAGACGTGCTCGCCGAGGCCGTAAGTGTATAAACAATGTCTAAGCTAAACGTATATGACGATTTTTGTATGTATTCTAGTACGCCTTCCTAAATGATATCTTAATAAAATCTTGACAATTTTTTTCTACGGAAGTTCCTTTTAACAATTTCAGTTGTAATGACAATAGTTGAAAGAAATATATAAGGGAAGTAGGTACATAAGGGAAGTATATAAAGCTAGCACATAAGGAATGTACTGAACGGAATTATGTAAGGGAAATACTATTTAAAAACAGTGACAGACACACGATAAAGAAGAGAAATAAAAACAAACTCGTAACGCCAAATTTTTGGCTTCAAAAAGTTAATAAATCCTTCATGGGTTTGAATATACGCGTATAAAATAAAATTCCACAAGATGTCTTAGACCTTCCTTTCTTATTTTTAAATCTAAAATTTAAAGTCTTTTAGTAAATAAATCTTATTACGTTCAAGATTTTTAGTGGATCGAAATGTGTGGAACTTTGGCTACTACATAAATCTAAGGACTACTTTGAAACAACTTAACCGATTTTATTAAGACTTACATTGAAAGATGAGACAGTTTGTAAAGATACATCAGGTGAAGAAATGGTATTGAATAACTCATATTTGTTAAGAGTATTTTAAATTATAGTTATTAATATCCTCTAGCCGGCAAAGGTGGCGCAGTCGCTGCTTCTCTTCTGCCAAGGTCAGAGTCAGCTGACGTCCCTTCCTCCGCCCGGCGTGGAGCGCCGCATGTCGCGCGCTATGTCCATGGAGGATTACGACAAACCAAATATTAGACGACTATCTCTCACACCAAACGTATCCGAATCACCGCCGCAGAGGAAGCTGTAAGAAAATTAGTGTCTTACATTTGTAGTGATCTAATGTTTAGATAATATAGCAACCAGGATGTTGTCTCTGAACGTATAATCATTTTGTAATATCTAAATACTTAAACGTGACATTATATAATGACTGTTTTGTTGACGTCAGCGACGTAATAAACAATAAGCGTCCCACCGAATGTCCTTTCGAAATAAATTGTTTGAATTGTTTTCATAATATCGCATAAAAATTAACAAACGAACAATGTTATTCACGAGTTTAACGAAAAGGTTAATTAATTACAAAATTATTTTAATTAGTGTATTGACAAACAGTCAAAGAATTAAATATTATTATATATTGTACATATTATAAAATAAAAAAGTATAGATTCTCCAAATTCAAATAATTGTATAGTTTTTTTTATTTAATTATCTCTCTTCTTTTTAAATACGATTTGTTTAATATTATTTCTGTATCACATATTTGTTTTATTGTAAATTAAGTTTGCAATGTTAATATACCTTTAACTATAGTCTTAAATATTGTAGTTATAGACTTTCTCTGTAATAAATAATAATGGATGGATTAACGTTTTTAATTTATAATAAACAATACATTATCTGCGCTGCCCTCTGCAACCCCCCCATTACATAACACATATACTATATTCCTACTTTGATTGTGAATTTATCCCAAACCAGTTTGTATTATTTAGTAATGCAAGTAAATTTTGCACAGATATAAAGTAGAATTAAACAAATTTGTATTAAACGAAGCTGCATTAACAGACAGAGAGAAATTAAAAAAAATGTATGGCTTTTACATAAACCGAACTTTAGTTTAAAACTTCTAATTGAAGTCATTGTCAGAATATTTTTTGGTTATGAAGAATATTAGGATTTATCAAAAATACTTTTAAACCTACGGTAAAGTAAGATATAAACAAGCAATCTTTCAAAACAGACGCTTTTTACATTTAACCTCTGCTTAACTGCACTGCACTGTCTGCACCCGACTGTCCGTGATTTCATCCTTGACTTATACATCCAGTTGTCACAAAGGTCAATCGTTCCCACGTTTTTATATATATTTACTTGTTTATTTATGTACTCTATTTATACATGGATTTATCTCTTAACACAAGCAAGAGAGTACATTTGTATAAAAAAATAATAATTAATATATATTACAAGAGTTGTACATAAGAAAAGAGTAGAATACAATAAATTTACATACAAGCTTAATTCATTATTACATTAAGCTTTGATATAAATAAATTTACACATTGCAATATTGTACTTTTGGACATTATCTGGTTTGAGATTTGTTTGTGACATTTCAATCCAAATTGATTGAACTAACCGATCTTGCTTTCAGAACAGACTGAAATTTAATGCTAGCTTTACCCGCAGCTTCGCTCGCACGTGGGGAATGCTAGATAGCCTTGAAGTTGCTAGATTTTGAGATTAATTGACAAACGATGTTTTTAAATTTTTTCAACTGCCGCTAAAAAAAAAACTAATTATAAAAAGTATCCTATGTTACTTCTAATACCTCCAAAAGTATGTGTACAAAGTTTCATAATGACCAGTAAGATTAAACTTATTGATAATATAGAAATAAATACAAATACACATTTATACGTGGAGGCTATTTTTGAGACAATGAGAGAAATTTATTTAACAGTCATGCGTAATTACATTTTTCTTCATCTGATGCATTCGCCGAATTAACTAATCATGTTAGAGTCAGTAATAAATGTTTTGTTTTAAAACCTGTTTCATCAGACGAAATTGTTAAGATATTTAAAATGAAAAAAACCAACGATCTCTGGGGTGTCAGTTAAATTATTTAGCACTATTGTAAATGACACTGCCCCACAATTATCCTTAGTTTTCAACAAATGTGTTAAAACCGGAATATTCCCAGATTTAAAGAAAAATAGTAAGGTAGTTCCTTTGTTTAAGGTGGCGGTAGACTAGAACCTGGAAATTGTAGGCCTATTTTTGTTTTGCTGACCTTAAGTAAGATTTTTAATTAAAAAAATCGAAACCAAATCTTTATAGCAATAATATCATGTATAGTGAACAATATATTTTCACCAAAGGTAAATCACAAAGGTGTGGATGCCACGCTTCCTAAGCATTTACGACGCATGGAGTGGCAGAATGCAATCGGGATATTTTGCAATTTATCCAAAGCCTTTGATTGCTTAGACCATCAAATATTACTACTACTGCAAATTTAACTACTATGGTATACATAGCGCTAAATCAAAGAGTCCAGACGGTTGATGTAAATAATTCAGAGTCGGCTGGTTCTCTCCTAAATATGGGATTTATGTAATCTTTTTATTTTTATTTTATATTAACTAGGATCCGCCAACCGTGCGCGGCGGGTGTTGAGCTGAGCCCCTATCCTTTCTTCTTTTCTTGATAACTTTTGAATGGCTAAACATTTTTTCAATCTGTTTCCGCTATAAGATCCGCGTTCGGCTCAAACATACATGAGAAAATTTCTCTTACATGAGAAAAGAGCTTCGCCTACGCTCAGCTCAATGACTTGTCGTTTTTCGTAAAGGGTCTAAGTGACTTTATATTGTGTGCTGATGATACCTTGCTCATTTTTAACATTATAGGACTTATTATGACCAAGTAAACAATACTTTGTCACGTGTCCTTAAATGGTTCGAAATTAATAATTTGGTCTTAAATGCAGTTTACACTTCCTAATATAAAAAACAAAATTGTAGCTTGCTTTAGAATAATGAAATGTTAGAACTCAATAAATTTCTTAGGTATAATTTTTATTTAAAAGCGCCAACCTCCATCTTTCAACACTTGCAAGCAAATTCAGCTCGGTCGTCTTTGCAATTAAAAAAGTTTGACAATTAACGGACGTTAATACTACTCGACACGTTTATCTTAGTTTTTTTTACAGTATTTTATATTATGGTATTTTGTTAGCGAAATTAAGTCTATATTTGTTTTACAAAAAGTTGTCGAGCTTCTTATAACTTAAAAGCTCCAGATTCTCTATTCTTCTATTCTTATGGTCACTTATCTCGTCCGTCTCGTCTCGTCCGTCCTTGGTTGTTGCCTTATGACCTGCCCTTACTCAGTACTATTGACGAGAACTTCGGATGCACTGGAACGTCGACGGTGGATCCGTCGGCACGGTACTGGTACTGAGTAAGGGCAGGTCATTAGGCAACAACCATATCTCTTGCAGGGCTATAATGTCGCATGACTGACATAGTAATCTTATGCCCTCAATAGACCTTTTAAAACATTTGCAATTAAAACTAACTAGTTTATGTTCCGGTTCATTTTGTATTATTCTTTGACTGGTGTCTGTCATCATACCGTTTGTTTACTAGGAGGTTCTTTTTTTTTCATTTAGGCCCGAAGTTAATAAAACGTCAATAGGAAACACCAGTGGGCTAAAATTCATCATTCATAAACATATACAATTTGTGCTTATATACAAAAATTTTATATGAGTCATAATAATTCCTCGTTTACATGTAAATTTTTTCTAAAGTAACAGAAACATTCGATTTCTTTTCAATGTATTCTTTGCTGTAATGCACTGCCTTTGAAACGTTGTAAATATAAATTGGTACATTAATCTCTGCCGCTTTGAATTTTTCATTTATTTCCGTTTCAGCTTTTCCAGTTTTTCCTATAAATCTATTCCTCAACCTCTTTTTTTGGACAACTTTCCATTTTTCAGTCGGCGAACACTCCTTCCACTCTCCGTTACGGACAATATCGGCCAGTGATTTCTGACCGGCCGCGAATCCCGTGTGTCCGCTCGCTTGCAACTCGGTAGACATATGACTCAACGGTTCGGGTTCACGACCTTTGCTCGACGCATCGAACATGCGGAAAATGTTTGGTCGTAATGTGCTAAGTGGCATGGGCGGTAATCCTATAGGGCCACTATCATAATTGTAGCTACTCATTAGGCCAGCTCCACATTTCATAAAGATATTTTGTCGAGGATGATTATTCACTGATGCATGTTCTAGTGCATCAATTTCCGATTTTAACAACTTAATTTCCTCACTTGACGCATAGCATTCCTTAAACTGTATGATATCGGACTTTATTTTTACGATATCTTTCAATAAACTTGTAACATCTACATGGTCAAAAGAAACAGGGAGTAGCTTTTGTAAGTCCCTTGCTACGAATACACTTAGAGTCTGTCCTTCAATAAGTCTATCGTCCACAAATTATTTAACAAAAATATTATTGATCAATGTTCTATTTCATACATAAACTATTAAACATAATACGTTTAATAAGCATAGTATGTGTACATTTTTAATATTAACTTATCATATTATAAAAAGTATGTACCTATACGAAACTATGTATATAATTATATATATTTTTCTAATTTATATTTATATTTTTATATTTTAATTATATATTATTTATACTGCCATGTTGTAATTTTTTCTTTACATCATTGTTGTTTCTTGGTAGAGAATGCTCTATATTATGTCTGCCCTTTGTTCAATGAATAACATATATCTACTTTATTTTAGATTAATATTTAAAATATTCCTGCTACATTAATATTATTATATAAAAAGTTAATATAATAAAAAGGAGTCATGATTGATGGGAGGTTAACACTATGAAGCAACAAAATATATTATATCGCGCCATAAAGTAACCTTTATTGTCGTTAGGTATTATTTATATCTTTCACAAGATTATCTTAATAACATATATTAAAATATTAACTTAATTCTGTTAATAGTCTTTATTATGGTGTGGCTTACTCTGCCATAAATGCTGTTCGTGTTAGCATCACATTGCTAAACATCCATTCTTGATTGAATATATGTTTTATTACAACATTAAATAACTTATGAAATCTTTCAGAATTAGCAACAAAGTTGGTTTTTATTAATATTGTAATCCAAATTAAATCGTTATATATTATAGACAATATAACGAGTGTCCTGTCAAATCATGGAGTGTATTAACGACTTTCTGTAGATAATGTTTATTAGAAAGTAAAGTATATAGAAATAGAATTAATCGTATGTTTTCATTGTGGAATTATGCATGAATCTAGTTCCAGGAGTGTATTGCAACGTCTCCGCTATTGCATTGGAAAGTAAAAGTGTGCGCTGTTCACGCTAGCTTCATTCTCGTGACCCACTTCATTAACTGCGGTGGCCGACAAACTGAAAATAGTTAATATACAAAGTCAACAACAACATTGTTTATAAAACATATTTATAAAACACAATTCTTTGGTGTGGACCGTCATACTCACCCGAGTCGATAAGAGGTCAATATGGTCATACTATGGTTATTAGTTATTGTTGTGATGGCTGCCATGGCAGTTGGACTATACCAAAAGAATACGAATATTATATGTAAATCGAAAAAACGTCTAGATGGAAAAACAGCCGTTGTAACTGGAGGAACGTCGGGCATGGGATTGAGGATAGCGATTGATTTTGCGGATCGCGGTGCCCGAGTGATAGTCGCTTGCCCCTTCGTGGACGAAGGCACCAAGGGACGAATGATAATTGTAAATAAGACAGGTAACGAGGAAGTTGTTTTCAAATTATTGGATTTATCATCGTGCACATCGATTAGAAAATTTGTTGCAGACTTAAATCAAAACGAAAAGAGATTAGATATTTTAGTTAACAATGCGGGAATTGGTGCCGTTGATGATGTTGTGACTAAAGATGGCATGAACTACACCATGCAAGTAAACTATTACGGACAGTTTCTTTTGACATTGTTACTATTGCCCCTGATGAGAAAGACTGGAACAGTATCCGATCCGGCCAGGATTGTAAATACCTCTTCCGTTTTACACAATATTGGAAGCACCAATTTTGATATGATGAATGCGATTAATTATTGGTATCCGTTGCAAATTTACGCGAATAGCAAGCTGTGCCTCATTTTGTTCACTCGCGAATTATCAAGGAGAATAAAAGATTCAAAGGTTATTATCAATGCCGTAGACCCGGGAGCGGTCGGTACAACAATCTTCCAAGGCTTCGGTAAATACTGGGGTGCGTTTTTAACGTTTTTATTCACAACGTTATTTAAAACACCGTGGCAAGGAGCACAGACTGCAATTCACGTGGCATTAGATAAAAAGGCCGGTGAAGTGAGCGGACAGTTGTTCAAGAACTGCAAATTGGCACAAGCGAAGCAATCCGCATACAGTGAAGTGTTGGCTCAAAAACTATGGAAACAGTCTCAGGAACTATTAAGCATGAGTAGTGAGGAGATGGAACAATGTTTGAATTCGTAATTGGTTTAAATTTATAATTATAATAGTTAGATTATTGCACTTTTTTTGTGTCTTTCTGAGACCGGGACATAGTTTTAGAGTTTAATCGAAATGATAATAACTATACCTGTAATATGTGTGTTAACAAACAGGCACACATTCTAGTTATGTTACATTGAATGTTTACATTTTTTATGTAAACATGTAAACGATGCTGTACACCTAAGGTCATAGGTGTTGTGAGTGTATTACGTTTTAATGTATATTATAAAGAAGGTAAAAATATATTATTTGTTAGAATTAAAATAGCTTAATTTAATATATTAAATAGCGATCTAATATAAGTTAATTAATAAAGAACTACGTATAAATAATTTTAAAATAAATTACATATTTATACATAAGTATATGATTTAAAAAAGAAATAAATAACTAACAAAATTTCCATAAAAAAACTAAATATATTTTATCTATTTATAATCATGACTAACGAACCATATATTTTATTACAAATGATTTATTATTTAACAAATTTACAAAATATCCTCAACAAATAGGAAAAATAGTTAATATTAATAAAACAGTCGAGTTGGTTATTCTATGATAGAAGATGAACACTACTTTGAACGGTGATTAAAAGAGAATTTAAAAAGATGCGAAGCTTGAGATGTCTTACGAGTACATAACATGGTGGTTTAAATGAATCTTAACACTATTAAATTTGTCATATTCCTTTTTGGAAACAACTTTCGCATTATAGAATAATTTCTGTTATTTGTTTCTTGGAGTGTTTTGCAAACATAACAAGTGAAAGTAAGTACACCCCGGAACTCACAATCCCTCGGAACTTGATGATTCTCGGATCACACAATGATTTATCGCTTTTTGGAATCGGACTAGTACTAAAACATAACTCGGGATGAGCTGGTTCTTTTAAGTACATTGGATATGCCTACTTTAACCTTTGAAAAACTTGTGTTTTTATGTTAGAGGAGGGCAAAAAAGCGTGCGGATGATGACAAGTGATCATTGCCATTCACAAACCCTTCCAACGTCTGGGTAATAGCAAGAGCGTTTCCGACCTTGGCGGTGGGACTATTCGCCTTTTTTAAAAGTATCTATGTCGTATCAATCCGGAAATACTTCCTAAACATGTTTGTTCCACATCTTAGTGATATGTGGATGAAAGGTCCTTGAAAACCGCAGAAGAAGATCGTCACGCATTCAGGTGGCGCGGGTGGCATTACAAGCGAAGATGAAATTTGGCGGATCAAATAGCTCCTTGGAACACTCCCCGTTGTAAATACGATCGACAATTTACAAAGGGGCCACGTCTCTAAACAATGCACCAGAATCCAGCCGTTCACAGACCCCGGATCCCCAAAAATCCGAACGGCATTCCGTTGTACTATGATAGTTAGTTTAGTTAATTATGTCAAGCCGCATAACACTGATTAACTTTTATTTAATTTATTCATTTATGTTGTATTATTGTGAAGAATGATGACACAGTCCGCGGTTGTTGAAGTTGTAGATTCCAATTAGTTGAGGCACATATTTATCTTAGATATATTATTACGGTACAAATTGCGTTTCAACATCAACCACTAGAAAATTATTAACGACAACACTATCAATTTCTGGAAACTATCATTAGTAACATTCGATATTAAAAATTATATAACAAATAATCAGACTTATTGAAAGAAAATATCAATAGTTTTAACATTTTAGTTAATTCCAAATATATAGGTGTAAAATAAATTAGGTCAATAAGCAGTCACAGAGAAACAGCACTGTTACCCACCAATAACCAATTCTAATAATTTCACAGTTAGAAGTAGAAATTATATGTGATACTACGTATCTTCCGAATACACCCTAACTCGGATGTGTGTTTGTCTATTTCTAATCAACGATAGATGAGCCAAAAATATCAATGAAAAATTGTCTGACACTTAACTCTCTGATTATTAAAATATCAGCTTGAAGACAAATAAAAAAAGTAGTAAATAGTATTGAAACAAAAATAAAGTATTTGTGTAAAGACACATATATATAACAAAATAGAAGCGTTCATGGAATATTTTATGATCGAAGTAACATCACTTATATACTGTGTTGTATATAAGAGACACGTAACTCAAATGTTCATTATTGTTTTTGTTATGTTTATATTTTGTTACATCGTATAGTAATTATAGCCGGTGATAATATAAAAATAAAGACATATAATAATAGTAAAACTGCAATGTAATTATTAAAAGTTTGATACAAAATGAATTTATATAGTTATAACTCACCCCTTTCTGTGCATGTTATGCGAAAGAAAGGACATTCGACACAGTTAAAGTTTATATGTATAAGTCCAGAATGAAAATTTTTATGTAATAATGCATTAGAAATATTTCATGTATTTATTACATAGTCATTATGGGTTCCGTTAGACATCTGAAGTCCATTATGAGAGTACATCCTTCCTCTCCGCCCGCGGTCGCTAGATGTCGCCGTTTCCCGTCACGTGATCGTGCCTACTTTACCTTCCTTAAACTTACTTTTTAAAACTTGAGTTGTTGTTATTTTATTGCATTTGCAAGCATGGTTGCTAGTTGTTATTATTATATATTGTATTCAGTATACATAGTATAAAGTTAGATTTTCGACATAAAAGTAGAATGTCAAAGTATCAAAAGAGTTCAGTGTTTCCCGTTTTCTGTATTTTATCGTTAAAACGGACAACGATAAAATTTTAATTCAATTGCGCCATCGGAGATGTCGGGCAGAAGAAGTTATTCGAGTCTTTCGGGTGATACTAGTACGAGTACGAGTACGAGCGATGGCGGGGGCGCAAACATGTCGCAAAAGAAGTGACTTGACAGCAGTGACCTGGAGCGCACGTTTGAGATATTGTCGCAATAGCTGATGAGTCACATTTATAATGTCATAGTTTCGAGCTACCCTCATCTTGTACCTGGTACGAGTGCTTCTTAATTTTTCTTCAACTACCCTCAAATATGCCGTAAAAGGATAACATTCATTACTCATTTATCGATCACGGCTAAGGAACCGATTCCCGATAGAGCAAAGCCGGAACGGGTTCCTAAGATTTCGGTATTACAACACTTCGATTCTATGGAGTGGAACTCTGTACACTATACTGTAACTCATAAAAAATATGTTACTTTGTCTGGTTTTACGGATTTAAAAATTAACGAGGAACTTCTAAAGTTTGATGACCCTTATACTATAACTCGATGGTTTCAAATGAATCGCAGCCTTGCATCTTTATCTAATGCTTTAATGACCCAAAATGAGTTTGGTGCTCCGACTTAAAAGCACTCGAGCACTCTCGTCCATTGAAGATTTATATCACAAACTGGTAGACACTGCAGCGGGACGCCCTTCAGCTTAAGTCAACATCCTGTATCTGGAAACTTGGCTTAATTCGGGTAGAACTCTCTAACTGAATCTTCGTCTATAGAAGAAAAAGAATTACTTTCGTCTTGCTGGCATAGGTGTACACTTAATTCTTGACATATACACCTATTTGGGGTAAATAGACGCTTTAGTGTTAACACAATAATATATATCCTTCTTATCCGGCATTTTTTGCAGTGGCTAGATTTGTAAGACATTTATATTTATCGGATAACTTAGCTTATCAGCATCTCAGCTAGCATCAGGAAGAAGAGTAACGTTATCTAACCTAACATTTTTGAATTGCGATCTTGATCATTTTATCGTTAACTCAGACAGGATAACTTTGCGTCCCATATTTGGTTCAAAAACTGATACGATATCTTACCAATTGATTGGATTGGATTCTATTTCACCCGATCACAATGTAGAAACGGTGTTTTGGCTTAAAACTTTAACTTTTGGCTTAACTCTCTAAGAATCGTAGAGGGTCTGTAACGAATTTATTTAACTAGGGGTCCTAGTCATCCCGCCACACCCACTCCGATTGGGGGTTGGGTGAGACGTCTATTAAAGCAGACTGGAATAAAAGCCTCACCAGGCAACTTTAAAACGACAGTGTCATCATTAAATTGGCTAGAAAAATATCCAATTAATGATATTTTTTCAAAAGCAAAATGAGTGTACATTCAGAAAATTCTATTATAAAAATATACAATCGCACAATAGTAAAGATTTAAGTATTGTGAAAAATCACTCTCTTAGTTTTTCTCTGGTAAGTAAGCTTTTTAATATTAATAAATTTTTTGTTGATATTTAGAGCTTATAATGCAATTTTTTTTATATTTTATTAATATATTTCATCAGATCACATTGTTACCTTTTCCTTATTACAAGCAATCAGGAGAAAAAAAAACGGGTCCTCACAGCGGACTTCAGATGTCTAATGGAACATAATCTACAAATTTTAACTTCCAATAAAATTTAGATTATATTTTCTGAGACGTCAGAAGTTCAGGAAAGATTTTCCTGGTTACTCATCTGGATTAAATAAAATAATGGCGGCTAGTCTCAAGTTTTGAAAAGTAAGGTCAAGGAAGATAAAGTAGGCGCGATCACGTGACGGGAAACAGCAACATCTAGCGACCGCAGGCGGAAAGATGAATTAAGAAGATGTGACTTCAGAAGTCTAACGGAACACAATAAAAATGTTATTGGAAGGTAAAATTTGTATATTATAATAATAAACTATAATGCGTTTGACAGGCACAAATTAAATTAGTAATTATTAATTCCTTAAATCAATACTGTTAATTTCAAATATTCGACGCAAAATAGATTGTCACCCGACAACAGAATAATATTCGAATATGAATTATGGTCAAATTTTTCGGCCACTTGGCGTCCACTAAAAATTTTTTAATTGCAAGTTATATTGATTATGCAGTAGGTAACACTTATATGCACTAACCAACACTACAGAAATGATAATATATTCCAAGATACATTATGTATTAAAAATATTTAAGTACTGCAAAATTTATTTTAGGAAACAGGTTTAATATCGTTCATGATATTCCTTCTAGTCTATATCTTGTTTTTTTTTTTTTTTTAAGAATTAATGCTGTTTAGGATAAGGAAAAATATGATTTTATGAGGATTTAAATTAACATGTATTCACCGACGAATAATATAATATAATATATGTACATATATAAATATTTATATATATACATATGTATAAAAGTCTGATAAATAAATAAAAAAGTATTGTACATGACCCAGTAGACGTAGCACAGTGTTTCAATGGTTACTTATTTATTTTGATAATTATATTAAATAATAATATCTTTAATAAATCCAATATTCAGACTGCATGTATTAAAGTCCACGTGCGCCAATGAGGTGTTCAATATCATCATATCACTTAATAACTTTAAACTCGTGGGACTTATTACTTATATACTTATATATAGTACATTTGTTAACTTAACACTAATACTTGACAAGTATTACGTCTGTCGAAAGTTAACATTACGTCATTTAGCACATCTTTGACTTTGTCGTCCCCTTCACTCGCCTTACATATAATTTTAAAAACAAAAAAATAGAATACATTCATAATAAATTACTTTAATAAAAACATAATGAATTAGTATAAAATTATGAACAAATATTAATACCTACTAATTGAATTGTGACTTTGTCGTCGTAAAAACTTCAAAACGACGTGTTATTATGTATAGAATTACGATTCGCATATAATACACAACAAAGTGTTGCGCGCGCCATTATCTCTCCGAATGTGTTTGGGAGTGCTTCAAAATGTATCTAGTCTTATTCGTAATATGTTTCATATGGATAGTTGTGCTAATATTATGTTTGAACCTAAAACCAAATGCTATATGCAAGTCAAAAAAGAGGTTGGATGGAAAAACTGCTATCGTAACGGGAGGTACCACGGGGATGGGTCTATGTGTTGCTAAAGATTTCGCCGGTCGCGGTGCCCGAGTCATTATCGCGTGTCCCTTTGAAGAGGAAGGGATGACAGCCCAAAAAGTTATCGAAGAAAAAACAGGTAATAAAGAAATTATCTTTAAGTTGCTTGACCTGTCATCGATTTTATCTGTGCGTAAATTTGCTACTGACGTTATGAATAGTGAAAGTAGATTGGACATATTAATCAATAATGCAGGCGTCGGTGCCATCGATAACTGGTTTACCGAGGATGGGATGAGCGGTATTTTGCAAATTAATTACTATGGACATTTTCTTTTAACGATGCTGCTATTACCGCTTCTAAAAAAAACTGGCACCTCTTTGGAGTCGGCTAGAATAGTGAACATGTCGTCAATACTGCATCGCATGTGGAAAAAAAAATCAATTAAGAAATCAACCATTAAGCGATTGCATTCGTTACAATTATATTCAGATAGTAAATTTTTCTTAATGCTATTTGCATGTGAGTTGACAAGGAAGCTGAATGGATCTTATGTCACTGTTAATTGCGTTGACCCAGGCGCTGTCGGAACGTCCATTTTTAATTGTTTCGGCAACCGACTCGGTTCTGTAATCAGTTGGTTACTCCAAACGTTTTCAAAGACGCCCTGGGAAGGAGCGCAGACCGCGATCTACGCAGCACTAGATGAAAAGGCCGGTACAGAGAGCGGACAGATGTTTAAAAATTGTGATATTACTAGAGCAAGGCGTGCCGCCTACGATGACAAACTTGGTAAGCAATTGTGGGATGAATCAGTGAACCTCGTTAACATCACGGAGGAAGAACTTCAATTATGTCTAAAATTATAAAAAATATAAAAAGTATGCGCTAAAACTTGCAAGATTGCGTAAATTTTTAGGTTTTGTAAAACTATGGAGAGTATTATTGCAGTGTTATTTATTATAAAATAGATATACCGAAATAAAGTGTACTTGTGCATAAAGTATAATTTTTTTATTTAAATTTTATTTCATTCTTATGTTTAATGTTTAAGACTGTTATACCATAAGAAAAAAGAATACAGATTTTATGAAGTAAATGATTAGAGTTTAAATATATTTTTCTGATTTATTCTTGAAATTTAAAAAGTCTTAATACTTTGATTTAAAAAAAGAAAAAAATTGTTTGTAAATACTTGATTGGCACGACATGTTACAATGTTTTCACAGAATATCATTTTAATTGATGTGTTTATAAATACAACACTTATAGCGCCATCTACAAGTGACAATACACATTACATAAATTTACATAATTATATAAATAAACTTTCACTAAATAAAAATACATAAAAAATATGTAACATCAATGCACATTATTTTTAATACATTTGTTTGTTACGTCCAGGAATTATAATGAGGAGTTTCAGAATCACGTGTTTCGAATAATGCTACAATAATGAAAACCTAAGTTGCTACTTATGTTCTAAGTACACTAGCAGACAGAACAAGCAGATGGATATGGTACTTTAACCACAATATTTTTATTGTGGTAGAATTAATTATATTCTAAAAGATATGTTAGTAGGCTATTACCGACTGATCACACATTAAATATCATAAGATAAATAACAACTATCTAAGCATATGTATTTATTAATGAATTGATTGGTGATAGCTTCTTCAAACTAAGGCACTTCATTGGTAGTAGGTAGGTTAAGGCAGGTTTACACATTGTTTCATCTGTTATGGTATCAATACAATCGCAATATATCTGGTTAATACAAAATAGCGTCCTGTGAGTAGCCACTAAAAAGATCTTTGCCAAATATTTTCTTACCAATATTTGACACTGAGTTCTAATTAGTGTTCTCATATTTAATAAATAATTCATATTTAATAATTCATCTCCTCTGGTATCAATAACGTGTAAAGGTATCAATCATTGTATTTTTTCGTGTGATCCTAACAACGTACCTCATATAAACGTACTAATAGATTAAGGCTCTATTCTTAGTCTACTGGTCCGTTTAGACTACGACAAAAATGTCAGATTGATGAATGAACAACTACGCACAGACAATCATCACGGTTATGACACTTCTGTCCAATTAACTTTTTCTAATAAATATTCAAAATGTTCGTACATTTTGAATATTTATTAAAAAAAGTTACTTCTAATATGAAGAAGGTTTAAGAATGATCGTCCATCACTCCAGGTGAACGATTGTCACTACTATTGAGATTTTTAGATGCGAATAAATGATTTTCAATAATGTCTGCGTTTTGTTCAGGATCTATTATAATGATTTATTTACTATATTTTTATAATGAGTGGACAAAACATTACTGATTCGACACTTTTTAAAGTGTCACTTGCAATTAGAGACACTAGTATATAGACACTTGATGTGAAAACTGAGTGTACCATTTGTAGTGTTGTAGTCTAAGATATCCAAAATATAAAATTCACAAAACGTGACTTCATATTAATTATTTAAATATGAAACGAGTTATCCATTACGCAATCACTTTAAGATTCAATTTAGTATTTTAAAGATTTGAAAATAGGTTTTATGTTTATTGTATGTGCTTAGTATTTAGAATAAATAATAAATAAATTTGAATAGGTTTAGTCTCTTGATTATTAATCATAAATACTTTTTTTTATTATTTATTACTTAATAGAAAATTAAAAAATATGGCTACTAGGTTTCTATGTTACTAAATAGAATTATAGTCATTGAGAATACAATATTGTGTCTACAGATTATTAGATCAGTTTATAGTCCAGTCATCTTAATCTGGAGAAAAATTCAAATTTTTGTGTACACTTTTATTACGGTATTTTAATGAAGATATGAAAAGCGATTGATATCGTGACGGCTAAATAGTTATACCTAAAGGTCAAAAGATTACAAGAACAATTTTCCGCGAATATCTCGCGATTTTTTGCTCGTTATAATTTTTTTTTGTCGTGCAATTTTCTACCAAAAATTGTATTTAAATAATTGCTATAAAAATATAATATGTTTTTTATACAAGGTATAAAAGGATGGTTCTCGGAACAATAAAGTACGAAACAATTGCCAGTCGAGGTCGTTTGTGCAACAAAAGATTTTATTAAGTTCTAAAACCTTTTTAATAGTATATTTGTCATAAAACGAGTATTAAATAGATTAGATAAAAGTTTTTAAGACATAAAAACGTGAATAAAAAGCAATAAAGTTAACACCTGGGTTTGCCTACGATGTAGGTACGATACCATATAAGAGTATTTTAGTAGGTTGATCTATTCTATTCTATTCTATTTCATTCTATTCCATTCTATTCCATTCTATTCCATTCTATTCCATTCTATTCCATTCTATTCCATTCTATTCCATTCTATTCCATTCTATTCCATTCTATTCCATTCTATTCCATTCTATTCCATTCTATTCCATTCTATTCCATTCTATTCCATTCTATTCCATTCTATTCCATTCTATTCTATTCTAATCATTTCTGCCGCCGCTAATTAGAAATGAGATTTAAAAAATCGATTTCAAGAAAGTAGTTTTTTTATTCTTTTTCATATTTATATTTAAATAGTAAAAAGTCTTTTGTTTTTGTTTGTCTGTGTATCATCGATAATTTAAAATTTTCATTTTTAATTACACAGCTTTAATCTCTAATCAAAATGTGTAGGTTTATTAAATTTGTTTAAATCTTATTACTTGTTGAACGTCTTTTTGGAGCATTACTAGTGTGTGGATGTGTTCTGTACTATAATATCTATGAAGAGGTGATAATGGCGAATTTAAGTAGACTACTGTGGTCAACAAATGTCCTATTAATTAATCATGAAATTAAATGGCCCAAATTAACTTGCAGATCCATCACAATATCAAAATCCTTTCTTGTGTTTAAAGTAATTTTGACTACTGATAATCCAAATAGTAATAAATTTTTATTATTAAATGAATTTAATAATATTTTAAAGTCAAAAACCATTACAAAATAGTAGAAAACTTAAATTTAGTGGGCAAGTGTTTTAAAATATATATAGAATAAGAGAAAAGTTATATGATTTATATGGTGTTCCTCTGGCATAAGAGGTGGTCCAATAGTCTATGTTGTTTTGGCCAGAATATATAACATGAGGTGCAAAGATATAACCCTTAAGGCTTTTAGTGGAATGGAAGGGAAAAGATACAAGTCATTCCATTCAATCCGAATCCACTGCAACTTAAGTGGCAATAGATTCCGGCGCATATTGGCGTGGAAATGATGAGGCTGAATTAATTGAATTAGCAAAAAGTACAGTCAAAAATGGTATGCAAGTATGATAAAATCTAGTTATTCTAATGTGTTAAATATGAATGCAAATTTTTTTAAATGTGAAAAGAATTTGCCATAAGACTGCAGTATCAGCCTCCTGGTTCCAGATTCAATATATGTATAGATTTTATAGAAAATTTCTGACTGCGTTCTGGACATCTAGCATTAAACATTTTATTTTTAATGAATAAAATCAACGTTTAATTATTAAATTTTACGGAAGACGTTAATCATTTATTATTTGAATGTAATCTCAATGCAACATTAAGTGAAAAAAGGTAGGTATATGTGGAAACCATAAAAAATATAAGTATTATTTACGTAAGCATTTTAATCACGAGACGTAAAAAGTGACAATAGTACATTTTTATAACATTTTTACACAAACGGACATACAAAACAATTACTCTTAATATATCTCTCGCCACACATGGTACAAGAGCCAAAATGTGAAAGTTCTTATCAGAGGGAGGCATCCTCGAAGACTGACGGAAGCATCTGACCTCGGCGGACATTTTCAAAAAAATAAAAAATTTCGCAGTTCTGCCATAATTAACATTATAAACATGCGGCCGCGGTTTTGTGCGTCCGCTTCGGTCGTGACGCTCTGCGCCACGCAACCCGCTACTGCCTTACACCACACGACCACGACATGACCACGACACGACCACGACACGACGACAACTTGACATCTCTCACCACAAACAATATCTGAGACAGTAGTCACGTTGCGTCGAGCATGACTAGTCAGTCTGGTAAGGACAGTGTATATTTGAAATGCAAATTGAATAATAATTGCAATTTTAGAAACTAATAATCGGACTCAAATGTGATTAGCATGTCCGCATCTAGGCTGTGATGGGATGACGATCCACTCCGGAGACGCATTAGGGAATACCACTTATTCGAAAATTGAATTTCGTGAGAATGATCGCTTATATTCGGAATGTTTCGTGTAGGATGCCCAAGATATCGTGGGTGGTTATGGATCTCATGACCGTTGGCGAGGGAGGTGTGATGTGAATGACGTCATAATGCGTCATCGCATCCCGGCGGCATCTCCGACGTCTCTATGGCCACCTCGTCGTAATCTCTCTCCAGAGCCGCGAGATCTTCCCTGGCGTCTGTGAACTCGCCCTCTTCCATGCCCTCGCCTACGTACCTGGTCATGTTTTTGTTAATATTTCATATCAGCAAAGAATTCAAAATATTTTGTTATTTAGTCATATTTTTATTCATATAGAACATTGAATACAACAGTAATTTTGTGTATGTCGTTACTAATAAGAGGTATGAAACTAACATATGATAAGTGCAATAAATTGTATTACATGATCCGAATTCAAGAAAAAATAACTGTTGCATTTGCATATTTACTATTAAAGAAGTATATCGTCCGAGTCAGTCCGAAATTTTAAAATTATTTGGATATAGGTAGAGTACTCATATGAGTACTGAGAGGTTTATACCTTTCTCACGTTACCGTTTCTTTCTTTAAACAATAGTCTAAATATGTGTATAAATAATTAAACAGGAGAGGAAGTGAACGTTGCCAATAATTAATGAACAAGTAATGAACAGTTGAATGACAGAGTACCAGTGCACGAAGGCTCTCTTAGAGTACATGAGGTCGAACTTGTGGTCGAGCTTGCCCCAAGCTTCTGCGATGGCCGTGGTGTTGCTGAGCATGGACGCGGCGCGCTTTACTTGGGCCAGGTCTCCGCCCGACACAACCGACGGCGGCTGGTAGTTGATGCCGACCTGATAGGAATAGGTAGCAGGTCAACTTTTATAATTACGTTTTGAATAATAGTAAAAAATATTGCAAATGAGCTACTCTTCATAGAAATGTCAATATTATAAAATGTGCATAGAGAAAATTGATAACAAAGGTAAATAATAATGACTTGACCCTCACCTTAAAGCCAGTAGGACACCAGTCCACAAACCGTATCCCGGCCCGTCCTTTCATGGCTGCGATAGCGGCGTTGACATCCTTGGGCACGACGTCTCCGCGGTACAGCAGGCAGCACGCCATGTATTTACCATCGCGAGGGTCGCACTTCACCATCTGGTTCTGAGGCTCGAACAGCTCCGCCGTAATCTCCGACACGGACATGCCTTCGTGGTATGCCTGGCGGTGTCGAGGTTGTGGGTTATTCTGGTATTTCAAATAAAACTACAAATCGCACAAATATTTTGTCATGGTGTGGAGTTGAAATCGCGATCCACCAAGTCAATCAAATAATATTGTATGTTTGCGACGCAATATATAAAGAGATTGATACCTTATCGGCGGAGACGACGGGTGCGTAGGCAGCGAGCGGGAAGTGTATCCGCGGGTAAGGAACGAGGTTGGTCTGAAACTCCGTCAGGTCTACGTTCAGGGCTCCGTCGAACCGCAGCGACGCCGTTATGGAAGACACTACCTGAAGGATTGACGCAGTAATGAGTCGTAGCATTACAGATTCATTACATTATACATACAATAGCATAAAACGTTATAAATATTATGATGGTTATTATATTTGTTAGTTACTTGTGATATAAGCCTGTTAAGATTCGCATATGACGGTCTCTCGATGGACAGTCGTCTCCTGCAGATGTCGTAAATGGCCTCGTTGTCAACCATGAAGGCGCAGTCTGAGTGACTAATAGTGGCGTGCGTCGTCAGGACCGCGTTATAGGGCTCTACTACAGCAGTCGACACCTGGGACCAGATAAAATTACTAGTGTGGTAAAATATATAGTACGTATTGCCAGCAACTTTAGTCTGCTATACATAAATTATTTCACATTAATAAAAAATTTATCATTAATAGAGCCATCTACAGAAAGTACAAGTACAAGTACACATAAATCTTAAGTGAGTACATAAAGGAATTACTAAGTATAAATAACATCAAAGTCGCAAAAAAAAAATTAACGAAATAAAAACTATACTTTTAAGTTGAACTAAACAGCAGATCAAAGATTAGCGTAAATTAACGTAGTGACACGAGATATACATTTATATATATAAATGTAACACATTCATGTGTAGGTAGAGCCATAAGCACATCTATAAAAAATATCAATTAAGATTTTTATCAAGTAAATTTTATTATATTTTATATTTTAAAAATATTTTTCAGTAGAAAAATATTAACTCCCAAATTCACTAAATCGGAACTTAATGTAATATACTTCATATAATTATACATATATTTTAGTACTCTTAACACTAAACCTACCAAGTACCGGTCAAATTGACTGTTCTTAAACTTTTGTAAAACTTACACATTTTTAAACGTTATAATGTCGTTATCAAACTACATGACAATTCTTAGAATATGCATATTATATTTTCTACACTCTTTACTTTCAGTTATTTCCATTATTACCTGCGTTACATAATAAAATAACTTTTAATTACCGGTCAATTTGACGGCGTGCGGTAGGAATAAGTATACAAGAATTGTCGGTAGGTTTAGTGTTAAATACAGTAAACAAAATACCTGAGGAGCTGGATATATCGCAAACTCTAATTTGCTCTTTTTGCCAAATTCATCTGATAATTTTTCCATAAGCAAAGACGTAAATCCGGATCCCGTACCACCTCCAAACGAGTGAAATACAAAGAAGCCCTATAAAAAAACCATGTTAATAGTTTTTGAAAATATTTTTTACTTGGTATATTAAATTTCAGGAGAATATGTTGAAAAACATATGTTTCAAGCTCTATTCGTTTTTACTACTTCCTCTTCCTTACCTGCAGTCCGGTGCACTGATCGGCCAGCTTCCTAACCCTCTCCATGACGGGCCCCAAGACCTCCCGGCCAGTGGAGTAATGTCCCCGGGCATAGTTGTTCGCCGCATCCTCCTTGCCAGTGATCAGCTGCTCCGGGTGATACAGCTGACGGTACTCCCCCGTGCGCACCTCGTCTGCAGTACAATTGTAAAACATCACTACATTGGTACAAGACCCATTCCAACCCTCCTCCGAATAAGGTATCTTCGTGCTTATAATATATTGTTGATGACTACTTATTACTATGAATATCTTTAATATAACATTTCTCCATTTTTGAGACTGGCTTTAGCCTTTGGTGAAGCCGGACGAAGAAGGTATAGTATAAAATATGCTTAAAAAAAAAAAAACTGTTCAAATTATCCTTAAACTTTAAAATTATTAAATACACAACTTTTTCTCTACGCTATTCATCTAATGTAATTAATATAAAATCTTCTATCACAATTTTTTCGGCACAGCATTCGCAAGATTTATAAACCTAAAAGCCAATAGTATATTGCTAAACAACATTCACCTATAACGGTAGCTTCTAGATCGACCATCACCACCCTGGGCACCATTTTCCCGCGGTCCGCTTCCGAGAAGAAAGTGTTGAAACACGAGTCGGCGGCGGACTCCGCGTCGCAGTTGGGCAGCGTGCCGTCGGGACGGATGCCGTGCTCCAGGCAGTACAGCTGCCAGCACGCCACTCCCATCTGGACACCCGCCTGCCCCACGTGGATGGATATGCACTCCCTCTACAATGGAAGACGATATGTGATACTAATTCTGGATTGCTATTATTATATTGTACTAAAAAACAACTTACCATGATGAATACTTATAATTTTGACGATTTTATCACAAAAAATAGTAACAAAAACTTGTAAATTAAAAAGAATTTAGAAAAAAGTGTTATTAACTAAAATTTTGAAAAAAAATGTAAATCATGGCACGTCCGTTGGGCTGCTTGGATCTATTGTAAACTGTTTTTCCATTTTCGAAATATTCAATGAGTAATTTTCAAATCTCTGTCATGCCAGTCTATATCTAAATAAATATGAAATAAAAACTTTTTAGTAAAAAAATAATCTCTGCGTATATTAAACTTAACCTACGCAATAAAATCTGACAGCTACATAGTGGTAAATATTTTTTTATAATACTTATTTGATGAGAACAGATATATATATATATGTTCTTTGTATTTTTCATAACATTAATAACCAAGATCCGCCAAAACGGACTCTGACAAACATCTCTTTAGTGTATGGTAACTACATCAAGGGTGGCAAGTACGTTAGGGTATGAATGGACCCCACAGTCAAAGCTATTAGAGTACAATAGCGACTGACGGGTAGGGGAGACCTCAGGGTTGCTCAGGGCATAAATTCATTTGCATTTTTCTGTTTATTCTCCTATTTAGGGCTCTCTTTCGGATTTATATAACATTTGTAGACATTTGGAAAATAGTAAATCTTATTATTCTTTTAGTTTCTTTTTGTTAGTATTGGATTAGTCTCTGTGATTCCAAGTTAAATTTAAGTCACATTTCAAACTTAATTTAATATTTGAACTTGTAAAAATGTAATAATTATATTTTATAATCCACGACAAGTTATAAAATATAAACTTTTTTTATTTAACTTTTTGATATTAACAAACTCGAGTGATATTATTTAAGTAATTCCTTTTATTAACACCTAATTCGCGGCTTCACGCGCATCCAGTCACTGGTAATTGTAAACATCTATTCAAATGCAAAAGTTTCATCAAGCCCTTTCACTGGTGAGTATTTTGAATATATAATTGCGTGACATTGTTGTGTGAGACGACAACTACAAGCGAAACAATTTATTGGTCACGCTTAATTCTTGACAAGCAGTGACTTTCAATCCAATCTAATCCAATCCAACCAACTAACTTTTGTTTTAATTTTATGACGTATCTGAGTAAGCCCTCATGGCTCACACCCAGTACTTACTTACTTAGTATATTTATATAATTATAGCTAAAATTACGTGTGTAAATAACGAAATATTTAATCAACTACTACTTTTTATTTATATCTGATAAGAAAAAAGTGAAAGTAAATTTAAAAACAAACGTATCCACTTTTATATTTATAACCAAATGACGGAATAGAGTTTTAGTTTTTAGTACTTTTAAATTTAAATAGCCTTTATAAACAATATTTGTATTTGAATACATTATTCTTATGTATATAGTGATTCAAAAATGTGTATGTGTTATCATAAACAATTTTCCCTAAAACTAGCTTAATTTTGACTGACAGCAATTTGAGAGCATTTGACAAATAGCAGTCAGAGCGAGGGTAGATCAAAGACGATACCGTCGGGACCGCGATGCCTATCTCCACAATTATCACTAATGCCCCGAGATACCATCACTGGATACTGGGGAGGATCACACATTTTACTTTGTAGCTTTACTCCTTTCGGTCAAGGCGATTTGGTATCACACGTAAAGAAACACACACTCAAATCCATTTGACTTTAAATATGAAATGAAAGCTAATCAATATTTTGCCATCTCAATACAATAATATAACACCTTACAAAACTTTGTAATGTATTGTATTCAGTCGCTGCTAACAATGAAGTTTCAATGAAATTCAATTTTCCAGACCAGAGCAACATCACAGTGATATTCAATAACAATGGATAGGTGTGGGCAAAATAAAAAATCCCATTTGGCCCACGAGGCGGAATAATGAGCTGTTTTTACCGGCTCTAATCCGGATCAGATAGTGGAGCCCCATACGTGATACGACGCTTGTTTTATATTCATTATGGATTCCGTTTGTGATTTTGGATTAATTGTTACATGTTACATTAAAACTATTTTCTTATAACTTGGAATAAAGAAAATAGTATATTACAGAGAAAAAATATGTTAATTTATGGCGTAGGTATAAACATTTAAACTGAGAACACCTATAAAATCTGTAAGTTTGTTTCTGTAATGAGAGTAATCTCGGGAATTACTGCACTTATTTAAAAACGATATTTCACCATTTTAAAGATACATAATTCTGCTATACACGCTACGATCCTCCAGAGCAGCATAAAAATACAAAAATATTCTACAGAAATATGATTTTTTTTTTAATCATGAGAATGTATAATTTTAAAGGTACTAAAAGGAATTTGTTGATTTTACAAATCTATAAGAAATAATAAAAATAACAGTAGCGGTTGTAGTCGGCGAATATAAAGGACAGTAATTAAATCTTGAGGGGATGAGGGTTGGGGCCGAGGGCCAGTTGCCTAGGCAGAGACTGGAATATTTACGTTTTAAAATGTTACTTGTACATAAGAAGTTATACGTAATGATATTTTCTATAATTGTTGTATGAATAAAATATATTGTTTATATTGTTAACATCCATAAAATGTATCATAAAATATGACATAACATTAACTACTTCAGTATTCCCAACGGTGCATAGGTTTTAAGAAAAAAAAACCAAGACTGAAGAAAAATATAAAATATATTTATTAGTTTTTACCCCAAAAAACGTTAAACTGTTTTGAATAATACTGCACAGCTTATAGCCGACACCCCGTTTTTTGGTAAATCATGTTTTTTGGTCGAAAGTGCATTTTTTGATAAAAGGAACGAGTGCATGAATGAATCCATTGTTGTGAGCGACAGATGGGGAAGTGCTTGGTGATAAGGGCAAACTGTTAGACACCGGCTCCTGCAATCTAATAATTTCATGCAATATTAGTATTAACTAGTGTTTTCTAATTATTAAATTAGAAAACACTTTTAAATAAACAAATCTGATCCATCCTTTATACGAGAATATCTTTATTAGATTGAGTTTTAATTAATCGCTTATTAATATTCCCATTTTTAACCTAAAATACACATTTAATTATGCTGTTAATATTCGTGTTATTGGGTTTTGTGTAAGTATAAACCAATAACTGTTCTGATAGCCGTGTAATGTGTGAAATTGGCAAATTAGACACGCGTAGGAGTCGGGTCATGTTACAGTAACTTCATGCTATTTAATGCTTGTTAAATAAACATTAGAGATTATTGAAGGTAAGTAATACATACCACGCTAATAAAATAAAATGTGTGGTGGTGGTAAATTGCAATAAATATTTAAGATTTAGATTTAGTAAGATAAGAATAAGAGTTGATATGCTTCATACTTAATGATATGATACTAATAATGCCTTAATAAGTATATATAATCATCAATTTCTTAATTTTTTAGCTTCTTATTTATATAATCGAAATCTTAAATTCTCATCAAGCCATTTTTTGAAATAGGTGTGGTCTACTACGTAAGTAGTTTAGTGAAGTATTTAAATGAATTAAATTCTGTAATTTCAGTCAGTAATCAAGACACACGACCGACACGCTCCGACTGTTATTATATTAATAGTGTCGTAAAATATTCCTATGAACTGATTTAAACAATCCTGGTTAATTAGAAAGTTGTTAAAATTAGATGTTAGTAAAACAGTGTTGTTACTTGTCAGTTTTATTATTAAGTAGTTCACATGGTTAATAAATATAAATACCGTGTGAATATTTGATATAATAATATAATTCTATTAATGTTTATAATCTGTGCTAATATGACACTTCAGCGTGCACTTCACGACACCTAAATGACACGCGCGGCTTCGAGTGGGATAATGACAATTTACATGATATTTTTAAAGCCATTCGCTTCTCGTGTTACATTTTTTTAGTTTAGTTAATATTTTTAAAGTGCTTTGATATGTTTTATGATCTATTGATATCGTGTGAATGTTATGTTTGAGTTGTGAGAACGTACGGATCGAAAAAGACGAATTGCAAGATGGGGTTCCTTATTCCTTAAATATTTTATATATATATATATATATATATATTATATATAGTATGATTAGATCTTTTATATGTGTAGTATAAAACTCGCGAACTAGCTAACTATTTTTTTCCGACTCCCATTCCAAGTAAGTCAATATTAAACATGAAAAGCTTAGTGGAATTACAAATAATATTAAACCTTAATAAATACAGTTTTAAATATTTATTAATTAAGAATGAAAAGTAGGTAGTCACTTTTTATCAGATATAATTTCTTTAGAAATTCTTTTCCTAAAATTTTCCTTTTTTATTTATGTAAATGGCAAAATAGAAAAACTTTACATATTGGTATTTTCAAATATCTATTCTATATTTCTAGCACTCGTTGAAGACAATCTTACTAGCCTTGCTAACGAAACCTTTCTCTTGCAATATGTGGAGATTTTCTAGTATATTTTTTATTTATTTAAAATAGTTCATATTGTCCATAAATATTATATATGGCTAATTTTATCTTCTTACAAAAACATGCTGGTTTTTTGAGGATAAATAAATAAACAAACCAATCTTTTACCAATATTTTAACCCACTTATCTCAAGCAGAGACACGCGTCGGCCATGACACCAGGAACAATTTGCTGAACAACATTTTAATACGATAATGATTATGATCACCAAAGTGTGTAAGTGAGGACACGCTCACGACACGCTCACGACACGCGACACACACGCGTCGGTGGTGGTAAGTGGTAACCTAATACACTGCTTAGTATATGATCTATAAAACTGTATAACAATTTCATTATCTATATTGAAAATATATACTTACGTAATTAAAAAATAAAATATATCTCTACAAATAGTCTTTATATTACGCAACGTGTGTCCAACTTTTACACCATTACAGCTTGTGTAACCGATAAACATACATCGAAAATAAGAAACCAGTTAAACGAGTTATGTATTTACGTTAAAGAAATCTCACGTCCTCCTAATACATAACAGCTAAAGTCCTGCAAATCTAACTGTAATAGCAGCAAATAACTATAATAAAGAATAGTAAATGATACACAAGTAACCGAACGCAACATTTGCCGCATCCTCTCCTCGCAGATGCACTCTCAACTCAATGACGTTGTTATTATCTTTACAAACAAACATACAATGCCGCGGTCGGTTTTCAATTAACTTCAAGTACGGCCTATTTGTTATAACAAATGTTTCTGTAACTTTTGAAATAATATTTTTCTTTTATAATACATATTAATAGTTCAGAGTAGTTTTGAGTTTAATAATAATTTATTACAAACTAGTTCATAATTAATTGCACTTTTTTAATAAAATTTTATTACATTTCCTATAGATATAGATAGATATAGATATATCCTATAGATATAGATACATACCTAAGTAAAGAATATAATATAATATTGCATTATATTTTATTATTGTACGAGTTATGGACATTACGCCACAATAAATAATTTATAATATTTACTTGTTTGCAGAGCGTCAAATCTGACAATCCGTCGGTTTGTGGGTAAAAAGTAACCATTATAAATTGACCCTTCAATATAAAATAAATGTATACTGCGAAATATATATAATAATTATTTGATCTTTTTTAACATTATTTGGTGTTTCATTTACTTTATTGGTAACATTAGCTCTAATCAATTATTTAATATTATTAATTAATCTTTAATTTCCATATAAATTTCGTTTAGGTTTTCCATTTCAATTGTAATGAATATTAACAACCTAACGGTGGATTTAGTAAATTATTAGCCACCATTTTGACGTATTTATAAAATCTCTATGCGGCTGGTCATTGTTGGGAATGAATTTTGAAAATAGTATTTATTTTGTATGTAATAAAGTTGATTTTTAAGATGAACAAGCGTAATAACGTCAGCTGGTTTGGTGATTTGTGGTGACGCCAATTCATCTTGCGGAATTAGAGACCGACATCGATTTTATTATTGCAACTTGGGGTGGATAATAAATTGTATATTAATATTAAGTTACATTTAAAATAATATTTGTATGGTTTGAGAAATAACGATATTGGGAAGCCATAATGTATAACCTGCTTAAACGATTGTGCGACGCTAGGCAGCCTTATATCTATGATAATATATAGTTACAATATCTCAGAAGATGTTCCTTGGTGATGTGCATTAGATGAAATGTAGCGTCTATGAAATAAAGTAAATGTATGTATTAATAATAATAACAATAAAAATGTATTGATTACTACATTTAGTATGATAGCTATTGGTTTAATAGATTGCGATAATTTATGTTTATAAGAAACTTATATTATATTTTGACTTACTATTAAAACCATTACTGTGTTGAAATTTACTGTTTGTCCTTGCACTATTGTTTATATATTATTAAATTCATGTGGTTTTTGGATACATTTATCACAGACAGACAAGCTAGTTAAATTTTAATAATGTATTAACATATATTTTTTTCATCAGGTTCTTGGGAACAATAATGAGATGTATAACAAAAACAAACACGAATTCAAAACGGTACATCTTAATAAAGCAACCCTAATTTAAAAAAATAGAATCGTTCTACAAACAGGGTGTAGTTGGGTTTAATATTAGTTTAAGACCAACAAACAAACTGGTTGGCAATTAGCCCGAGGACAGTGAACTAGATAACAACATGCGGCTGTGTTTGATTTCTTTTTTACTTCATTATGACCGATATCGGGTTACCCTCATAATTGAATCTCTAATTCCATTAAATCTGTATTATTTACAATGTCCTCGCTATATAATGAATATTCCAAAGGTAGTGATTTTGAAGGGAGGTAGTAGATTCTACCCCATATCTAGGGTTAGATAGCTGCTAGCTTATTTGATCTACCCGATATTATAATACAGCACGTTACATATATTTAAGCTTATATTCTTATATTTCTTGCTACTTTTAATTGATTGTGAAATAATAAGATTTCATCATAATATACTTTTAAACAATTTAATTATTATTTCTATCTAGAACTTGATAAAAAACGAGTTTCACAAGTGTGTTACATGTGACAAATGCTTTTTTTACTATTGTTAACAATAAATAAATTAACATATAAAGCATATCGAAAGCTTCGATTTGTTTTAAAGTTAATTACAGACATTAACTTCCGGGACAGGTGATAGTTTTGTTACACAAAAATACAATTTATTTCTATTTATACAAATTGAACACCAAAACAGATACCTTTTAGGTATAACAGAGTAATTATGAACCATAATAAGAAGAACATAATGATGTAGTGATGTAAAGAATTAAACAAACTTGAATAATTTTAGAAATTTATAAAATAAGAAATTAAATTAATAATAGAGTAGCGTTATATGAAATAGCGAGCGATTGATATTGATGTCATTATAACGCGCACTACATTCACCAAATAATCCGAATAACAATACCTTTCATAATATCGATGGAAGCAAATACAGATACAACAAAATAGGCCGTAACGAATTTCCAAAGCAAACATTAAATTTCGTAACATGAACCGACGGGTGCCCCCTTTTCGGGACAAACCATATCTTTATTTGCGTTTGAAATAATCTTATTACAGTGTAGTAAGGTTGGAAATTGAAAATGTAGATATAAAGGTAGTATAGTAAGTATTGAGTTTAGAGAACAAAGCGCCTGCACAGGGGTGCGCAGAAGCATTCACAACTTTTCGCTCTTTAACAAGCATTGTTCCAATTTGATTTATATTCATGATTCTTACTTGTATTATTGCAGGGCGGTAAATCAAGTGGAAGTTCTCCTCTGTATGATTGATGGGGGTTTTAATTGTTCTTATTTAACAACTGCTAATATTTGTAACCGTGCAAACTGTACCCAAAATAGATATTTGGTTCAATATAATAAATCTTTAATATTATAATTATTTTATCTCTTTCTTAGGGTTAAAGGGAATTAAAAGAATAACTTACAAAAAAATAAAAATATAATATATTTTCACAATCTTCTTGATATGACTAGATATAAACTTTGGTAAATTCATTATAACTCTGACGGAACTTTCAATTTATTGTCCTAAGTTACATTTTTACAAAAATAAGTTTTGTACTTATTAGACTAGACTAGAACATAATACAAAAATACATTTTAAATTTGAGCATTGACAATACTAGGACTTCTATAAAAATCTCTACCTACATATCTTTGGTCGTTATAGTAATAATTACTCTGAGAGTAACAAACTTCATTAGGGTAGTTATAGCAATAAGAATTATTTGGTAAATTACTATAATTGGCTACGTATTCATTAGCGCCCATATGTTTCTTATTTTTAGCGGTTTCAAAAGCATTTTTAAATATCTCATAGTTTTTTTGATTGAAATATTCATGATTTTGCATTCCACGGTCGTAGCTATCAGTATAATTGGTGACTTCGTAGGGCCGTTGAATATAACTCTGCTGAACCAGATCCTCTCCGAGACTCGAAGGATGACAGAAGAATCCATTTCCAGTCGTGGATGTGATGCAGTTACCTCCTTTATTGTTAACAGACACGGTCACATTTCCCACATTAATAAGTACGCCTTCAGCCGTTTGCAAAAAGTTTGATCCGTTTGGGAACGGTTTGCTGAATCCTTGGAAACTTCTATATCCATCGCCACTACACTCGTCAGTTTTATTGGGAAGAAACATTTCTCTAAAAGCATCTTTATTCACTTTATCACCAATGGCAGAAATGTCTGACTTATCATAGCTACATTCTCTAGACGGATTCTGTCCAGAATTAATATTATCTAAAGATTCAAGTGTTTGACTTAAAGCGTATATATAGTTATGTGCAAAACGGAGAGTCTCAATTTTCGTCAACTTGGTATCTTCGGGAAAGGTTGGTAGGACACATCTTAATCTATCCAGGGCTTCATTTAACATGTGCATTCTGTTTCTTTCCCTGTCGTTGGCTTTCATTCTTCTATTTCTCTTTATTCGTAGAATCTGTGTTGGACTTTTACATCTCGTGACCCTGTTCTTACCGTTCGCGTATTTTCTTTTCGGTTTATTTGGGTCTTTTGGTTTTCTCTCTTTCTTTATTGGAGTTGAAGTATTGTCCAATGGTTTAAAATCTTCGAAATCCGTGACTTCTTTTATTTGGTTTTGAAATATATATGTATAATCATCAGGAAAAAGTTTTCTTCTCACTGTCGTTTCTTTGGTTGATATCAAGGACACACCTAGGTCGGATAGTTCATGTTTTAGTGGAGTACTGTTTATCGAAGTGGCTGAAGACTCTGCATGAGATCGCTCGAAGCCTGAGTCGTTGCTGCAAACACTGTCGTTGAAGTCGCAGTAGTCATCGAAGTCTGTGCCAAACATTTTCTTCAATCTGTAACAACAGTATAGTATGTTAATTGTATAAAGTATAAGGTTATTTCTTATTAAACTACGTGTGCAACGGTTTAATTAATAGGACTTCTTAAACGGCCTTTTGTACCCGAATATTGAGATCCCTCTGTTTGACTTAATGTAATTTTCACGTCACTCCACGACCCTATAGTCTACAGCGTTACGTGCGCAATGTGTTACGTAAAGTCAGTTGAACTTTATCACTTCCTACTTCCGGTCTCTGATTTCCGGTGGGGCGCCTAAAAAGTCAATTTGTCCGTGCACCTCACGCAATCGTACAAAATAATTATTACAATTATTGTTGCGGTGATTTATTACTTAATTTGCCGATAAAATAATCTATATAAATTCAAAATATTCAGCATTAATGATGACTGAAGCACCGAATTTCGTTTCTACGTTGTGTACACCCACTGGCCCTTATTACGTACGTAAAAACAAGTAGCTAACTTGACTATGAGTACGTTGTGTGCACCCACTGGCCCTTATTAAATGTAAAGGCAGTAGCTAACCCACGTGTTGGTATTAAACCGCGCCACGCGACCAGTACACGTTACTAGACGTGCTGATGTCATATGATTATTATAACGCTCCAATAGATTAAATGATAATAAATACTTAATTTTTTTGCAGGTGCTTGTAGTGACAATATATACAGCTGTAAATTTATGGTTAACATAAAAAAAAATATATTTAGTAGCTAAACCTATGATACTAAGCACAAAATTGAACAAAAATTTAAAAAACTACAATAAGAGGCTAAAATATGATATAAAAGCCCCTCATATATGTGATATTAAATTAAATTGAATTAAATGAATTCTTATAAACCTGTAACCACCTGCTCGGCGTCACGCGTCACGCACGCGACCTCCCTTGTTTGAACATACGTCGCTTATTTGTTACTCGTTTACTATATTTCAAAAACTACTTACAGAATGGAAGTAAGTTGACCATTTAACACAGTATATATAAATAACACTGACGCTTATAATAGTTCCGCTTATAATATAGTGTTCCGCTACAGTAATTTTTGTTCTAAACGGAAAGTTTATGGCTTATTCATAACATATTTTGATTATTCCTATAATTACAGTATTATGTTATCTATATTGAGCTGTTCTAAAAACCTTATATGATATCGCCTTAACTCCAATACAGATGATTATTTATAGAATGTTAAATTCATCAATTTGGGTAATGACACAATAACTAAGCTGACAGAGCGACGGGGATGGTAAAAATATACGAAAGGACTATCATATTATGAAAAACTAAATATGAATATATATATATATATATATATATATATATATATATATATATATATATATATATATTATATAAAATAAAAACAAAGTGTTAAACTCAACGTAGAATATATTGAGTACGGTTAAAATTATTTTTCCCAGACGTGGTATTTCATTTTCAATCTAATTTCGTACATCTATATCTACATCTACATCAATCTACAATATATATCTATCTACGTACATCTAGGAGTTTAAAATAGAATACTAAAATAAATTAGTATTTCGAAGTCCTGATTAAAATAAAAAGATATTAATTGCATAAACAAAATATAAATATTTTACAAATAATTAAATAATACTTACGTCAACAAAATTCCTAAAATAAAACACAAAATTCACAAGACAAGCGCACTGTCTATTATCCCATGGCTGTGTCCCCGTGCCCCGTGTGCCCCGTGACTGGGGGCTGCGTCACCTCGCACCGCTATATGGCATCCCATGGGCAGGGTGTAAGTGGCCACGCCCCCACTCGTGTAGCTAATATACACTTACTACATTCTAGGCATGGTCCTGCCTAATTTCAAATTTATATAAAAACATCCTTATTTTGTTTGTCATGTTGTTTAAAGATTCAATGAAATATGGAGATTATAACTGCATTTAGTTTTTCATTAATAATAATTATCTAACTTTGAATTTAACGTTTTATAGTTATATAAGTATTTTATTTAAAAAGTAATTTAATATATAATAAGATTTAGAGCAGTAAATAAACTATATAGAACAGATGCAACCGACACCGGCACCTTACACATATTTGTTTAATACGTTAATAGTGCGTGTAAAAAATACATTTGTGACACAACCCTTTGTCGATATCGACATGTAATAAATTACATAAATATTTGATCGGACACGCTATTTATATAAATAAAGTATCGATAAAAAAATGTATAACGATTATTCGTTATATATATTTTTATCGATAATTTATTGCCGTCATTTCACATTTCTTCTCAAAATGGTAATTTTGGTCAAAGTACGTAATTAATATTAACAATTTAAAAATTACTAGATAGTAACTGTATTCTATATTCTAAGGTTTTAAATTAAAAAACTTTAATAAACTTAATTTTACAAGTGTATAATATGTCAAACTTTTTAAAAATATTATTTTGTACACAGTATAGAATAAAAAAATAAAAAAATGAAAGTGAATTATATTACAACCCGTTCGCTTGTTTACAGATGATCGGTTGATAAATCGAGCACCACATGATCATTGTCACGGTACAACGGTTTTCTTATAGAAATCAAATAAATTGCGTCACGCCAATGAAAAGCATCATAAAACATGACACGCTTAAAAGAGAAGTTTAATTTAAATGTTTTTTTTTATATTAATTTTTATTAATTTCAAAGAAAAGAAGTAGGTCTGTCGATATGAAATAGGAATACAACATTTGTTATTTAATAGAAATATTAAAATCTTTTTAACCATCTAGATATGAAGTTTCAAAGGCCCTTTGTGTCTACTACCTGGTAGAACATTAGGGTAAGGTATGCCCCTTAGGGTACTAATAAGTCGATGTACATTAATAACAAAGTGACGAACAAACAAAACCTATCACACTAATTATAATATTACCCGTTACATTTGCCTTTGAGCTCAAATCTCTAAATGATAACTGAAGTTAGGAACAATAAATAAAAGTGAACGCGGGGGTCTGTTAGTTACTTTGCAGTCGACACGCTTGAGAGGCCATGAATGCATTAAACACACGCGCTGTTTAAAGGGTTGCTACAGATAGTGATGCCAGTTTATTCATATTTTAAATTTTTAGGTTAAAAAAATTATTATCTTATTATGTATCAGTTATTTTAGCTGTAAATGTTTTTCAATTTTAATTCGAGTAATTTACATTCTAAATGAAAATAATAACATTTTAAAAGAATGTTAATTTAAGAATATTACAAAAAATGAAACAAGCGTTTTATTTAATTGATAATTAAACATATTATCGATATCAATGTAGTGTAGTGTATGAGTACATCACTAGTCCTCTCCGCGCGCCCCAACGTGTCCTAAACACGAGTCGCCACCGAGCATAATTCTGCGGACTTAGCGGCTCAAGCATTCTGACAATTATATGCTTGTTTCCAGCTTATCAACTGTTTGTTTTGGTAATGTTTCTTTTGAATATTAAATATAATAGTTTATTATTAAAAATATATATATATATTTCGTACCATAATTTGTCAGTATCTTGCTTATAAAATATGATTGAGAAAGTAACTTATAGTTAGAAAAAATAATTTCAGTAATATAACACCGGGTTATTATTGTTGCACTAATGAAAGTAATGAAGTAACTCGTTCTAGTTACTTCATTACTTTCATTGACTACTCAAATGATTGTTTAATTGTTGCGTTACAAAATTATACTAAGATATTGCTTCCTAGTGCGGTCAGCAACTATAAAGGAAAATATTTATCTGTGTTGTTTTGTGATAACTTTAGAAAAAATATAAAAAATACTGTGATTCAAGAATCACTTGAGTAATATTTTATAATATAATCCCGTACTGTAACACTAAGTTCTGATAATATTATACACGATTAAAAAAGAAACCTTTGCACAAATAAAAACATGTTTACTTTTGAAAATATTTACCGAAATACAAATACACTAACATGACGCTAATCCCTTAAATATTAAAACATTTATACGGCTCCTGATCCGTCCAGAAAATCAATGCATCACCCATTGTGGCGTAGTTTTAAAATGTTAAAATGCTTTGTCCTTAAGGGCTCTGCCAAAAGGGTTGTAAATAATGACGGCGCAGTTCTATTGAACTAAACGGTCCCGTCAAGGGGAGGTGAATTGTTTTTTAAAGGTGTCTACTTTTGAAATCGATTTTAAATTAGCAAACTATTTTAGATGTTTTATTTTGAAAATATTTATACTTTTTTAAATATTATTTTTTACTTTTGCCGTATGTTAGACGTGGTTTCGTAACATTAGTTGTTTAAAAAATGTTATAAATTACAAATTATATGTAAAATTCATTTAGAACTGTTTCAGCTAATTTCAATTATAGGCAGGTGAGAATTTATTTTGTATTACATTGGAAAAAAAACTCAGTCGCGACACGAGATTGAGGACATATGTGTACATTTAAGGGTTAATGATGGTGTTAACATATAATATTGAAAGCAATGTTAATTCCCACATTATCCGATATCTAAGTATAACAGAAACAATCAAAGTCGAGTGTATTTACAAACAAATATTAATATTGCAGTGAAATAGAACGAATTTAATAAACTTCCGTAAGTGAAGCGTAACATATGTTTTGTTTGAAATAGATGTCATTTAATATTGTGTTGGAAACGTGAGAAAAATATTTTAATCGTCACCTGGGACAAAGATAGTGGCGTTATTATTTTTTGCAATATCATATAAATAAATTTTATCCAACCGTGCACTGATTTGTATTTACTTAGTGACGTCAAGAATTCATTTACAATATATTATTTGCTAAGTGATATTTCAGTCTAGATAGTTTTACAGTTTATCTAATAACCGACCAAGACGTATGAAAATAATATGAATATTTTAAACAAGTCAATAACTGCTAAAGACGGCGTCAAAATGGTGTAATATTTTATAAAAACGCTGTTTATAACATTTTGATGTTTTTTAATAAAATAAGACAAATTTAACAATTTTATTTTCATAGTGAATCTAACATGTGAGCTTATTTTATTATTGTTCTCTCAGTCGTGTTATTTTCTCCGTAACGATCGACACCAGGGTATTGCGAATAAGCATTAAAGATCAAAAATATGCATACATTCTTTGAATCGTGTTTTAAAACAACTGACCTAGTAACCTCGTACATATAATAAAACAAACTGTAATTAAGCTTTAAAAATTACAATTTTAAAACTACCCGTTAATTATTCCTAAATCATATACAAGTTTGTATTGACGTCTGTTATTAGATTTATTTAAATTTCACCAGTCGAATAGAATGTTAAATGTTTTATTTTAATATAGTTATAAATAAAATATATATGTAAATTAATAAAACATAGATTCGACACAGGTTTTTGCTATTTGGTTGTAGGTCAAATGGGACGAATAGGTTGCTAAAAATAGAAAAGAGATTGCCTTTAGGTGAAAGCTTATTAGATTAAAAATATGTATAGAAGAAAACTATGATTTTGTCAACAAAATAAACACAAATTCTTTACTTGACTGTTAGTCTGAATAACATTCTACCGCAGTTTTAGTTTGGAATCACATTATCTCATTACCACAATACAAACAAGTATAATAAAAATTCTGTAACACATCTGTACTGTTTGTACAGAATGTACTTACTTACTGACTTACGTAAATGGTTATTGAAAACTCTAAGATATGAATCCGTAAACTGTACATATTCCTTGTCATAGTTTTTATTGTTTTCAATTACCCATATAATTATGGAATTTAAATAAAATAATTTTGAAGTTATTGAACTAGTATTTTTGAGTTTTCTACAATGGTGTGGAAAAACAAAACTCAAAAAGAAAAAGTATATATGTATGTATATAAATATGTGAATTAAAGTGGGTTATTAGAAAACTTTGTTTAAAAGTGACATAAATGTTAAACGTACAAAGTGTAAATGTTGTAATGCTAACAAAGTAAAACTAAATGCTCGCAGTGTCCGGGGGCGGGCGCGTGCGACGCTCTGTCCGCACGTGTTAACGTACAACCTGTTACAACCCACAGACCAACACGTGCAAACTCATAAATATACAAATATTGTATACAAACAATACTAATAAAAATATTGCCTCTATTTGCGCAATTGTTACATTTTGCAAAGATACCCTGAAAAAATAGCTCTAAAATAATTCCTAGTCACAATAAAATTGATAATCTAACTAATCCTTATTTACACAGAATGTGTGTAAAGTGGGTGACCCGATAAGAAAACAAGTGGACTAAAAATATCATTTCATTGGATGAATTTAAGCTTGAAAATCGCATATAACTCCGCGCCCTACTCGAGTTGCGTTTATCTTCATTATAATATAAATATTTATTTCAATGGAAATTATCATAAATAAAAAAACTTTGTTTTTATATGTATTTCATTTAGATCTAATTTTATGTTATTAATATTTTTCCACTTTCTGTAGTATCTATATCCGCAGTCCCCTCGCGGCGTAGCACCAAGCACAAGGCTACCCATTTTCGTAGCGCGTTGGAATAAAATACAATTGAAATATTTTAAAATAAGAATATTTTATAAAATATTTAGTTATATTCTTAAAATATTTAAACGATCGCTTTCAATTAACAAATGTTGTCTACTGAAGTTTCCAGATAACTTCATCTCTTATATCTTTTAAATAAAGTTTCCAGTATCCGTATCGCTTCTACGCAGTATTCGATAAAATGCTTCGCTCACCTTTGATCCTTGTTCGATAATATTCATTTGATTTATGTATTAGTTTGCTATTATATAAATCTATTGTTAGATATTGTCTGTAAATTAGTATTTTTATGATAAAAAATTCTCTTATGATATGATGAGTAGCATAAACACACAAAATTGTTCGAACTTCACTATATTTTTCATTTTATTCTATCCGTCTGTCTCTCTTTCTGATTGAATGACTTTCGATAACTCAAGAACCGTTTGAGCGCTCTTGATAAAAATGCACAAATTATAGGCTATATGTTATAAGAGACCGGTAATCCCAGTAGTATAGTTTGTAAAGAAACAATTTAATCGACTATTCTGTATTTCTAGTGTGCACAGAGCGGAGCGCAATGCGAGCAAACAAAATGTTGTTTTTAGGACTCCGTAGTCCATGCCCGTCCGTCCGTCAGTTCGTAGCCAGGCTCCCACTCTTAGTCGCATTAAAAAACTATGATTCAGCATGAATAAAATATAAGCCACGCGGTCAAACTGGTAAAATACCTATATATTTTTTTAATTTTTATTTTAGGGCTTCTCTACCCGTATATTATATTTCTTTTTCTCAAGTTTCCGATGTCGAGTATCGTTATAGAGATCTGAGAAGAAGAATAAGAAGGATAGAAAAAAAACCGATAGCATAGTATAATTCAAAAAGATATCACAGATAAGTAGGCTTAACGAGTTTATGAGTAGTAAATAATTAAATATTGGACAATTTCTTTTCATATCATTTCAGAATGCTGTTAGTGCTGCCACTTTGCAGTTAAGCTACTTTCTTTCTTTAGTCAATTTACTTTAAATACTTATGGGTACCATAATAATAGGGCAACCCTATGTCCGCAGCACTTTTCACTTATAAAATTTATTTTAATTATTATGTCGGTAGGAAACCCATCAAAAGGTATCTTATTTTTAATTACTATTGCTATGTTGGAAGTAGAAATGTATTTTTTTTAAATGTCAGTGCCTAGTCATGTCCGCGCATCAGTCAGTCAAAAAACAAAAAACAAAGAGTTCACACACTTTTAAACTTTGTCCACAATGCCTCAGTCCCTCAGTAAGTAACTTCATCTTTAATTAGCATACGTTTATTTTTAAATAATATATAATTTTGAGTGACTTTTCTGTCTTAACCTTGAATGATATTAAGAATTGTCTTTTTTTTAGTTTAAATCACTATATTCTTCAGATTGTCAGTCAGAAGACCATTAGTCCAGGGCTGTAAATGTAACAAGGGACTGAGGTACACTTATATAATAGATTAGATAGAAACAAGTAATGTAACATTTTTTTAATAGCAATTTACCAGCTATAAAAAATTTAAATAACTTAATGAAGAAATAGTTATTAAGAAATGGGCTGCTATAAAAGCGCGTTGGGAGATAATTAAAAATGATGAGTTTTTGTTGTCTGAACGCATAGAGAAAGAGAGATTGAAGTGTCAAAACATAAAGAAAAAGAAAAGCGACACTGAAAACAAAATGGAGAGGGACTCATCTGACTATAGAGAGTATCAAAAAGTTTTACTAATTATATTGATCAAAATAAGCCACCGTTATCTGATAACAGTAAGCTATCAGCAACGGAAGTTAAGAAATCTAGAGATAAATGACAAAAGTAATATTATTACAAAATTAAAGAAAAAGCATAGCACACAACAACAAAAACATGAGATTTCAATAAAAGATCAAGGAAAATAAAACACTCGCTCCTAAAACTTAAATTGAACATAGGCGTAAAAGATTCCAGACCAAAACAGATAATTAGTTGGGAAAGCTTTGTTTGGTGAAGTTATACAAAATTCAGTCTTTTAAAATAAATACAAAACTAAATCAAATCTTTTTGAAGTTGATGTTTATACTACCTCAACCAAATCGACTTAAAATGTATGCTGCTGACAAGGATTTTAAAGAGGATATTCTTCCGTGAACAACCAATACTTAGAAAGTAAGGGGTTATTTCAAAAGAACTTATTGCAGTCGTAATTTCTTTTTGGGTAAATTTATGTCTAAAAAATTAATATAGTTACGCTGCCATTTGCTTACGTTATGATAAAGAAGATCACGGTAAGATTTCTTAAAATGGCTAAAGAAGATGGTACAGTAATTTAATTAGAAGAAAACGATGTCACTGATGTTCCTTATGAAAATGTGATTGAAAATTTTCCAATTCCTTGTTAGATTGTAAAGGATAATCTGATGGTTTCAAAAAATGAGGGTATTTTTCTGTCTATCCTTTGTTAATTGTTATTAAGTATTATTAAAAGAGCAAGACAAGTAAGTATAGCTTGATTAGTTTATATTACAAAGTTCCTTTTTTATTACTGGTAATGTTTAAGATTTTTAATTTCATTGATTACTCTAAGGACAAAGGGTATTTTTTGTTAAGTAATATAATTATTATTACTAAAATGTACTACTTTCCATGGCTGTATTGTTGTGTGTTGTGTTGTCGATAAGAAATTCAATAATAGTCTAATGTGTACAATTTAACTCATTAATAGCCAGAAAGAGTAATATTACACATTTTTAAATAGTTTAAGATAGTAGCTAAATTATTTTATAAATATAAACGTGATTTGATGTGTATTTATGTTATTTTTTAACAATAGCATTTATTTTTATCATGCCCTAAAAATGTCCGCCAGTCCCTAGAACGCTAAATTTACAAATTCTCAATTTTATTTATAAAATATTACATTAACTAAAATATTAGATTAACTGGCCTTTCAAGTGTGATATTACCAATAAGTCGACCATTACATAGACTATTGATAAGTTCGAAAGCAACTTAAAAATGATAAGTATAAATTCATTCCAAAAGTTTCATGAAAACACCCTTAAATATTTTTGTAGGCTTACATTGCAGACTCTAGCTTAATCTTAACAGATAGATTAGAATAATACAGTATAAAATTATATCTAAATAAATTAGTTAGATATTTTTTGTACAATTTTATTTAGATTAAAATTACCCTTAACAGAACATCATTAAAATTGGTATCTTAAATTTATAATGCGTATATAAAGCGAGCTTTGTTAAATTCCGGGTGCTAGTGGTCGGCGGATCGACGCCTGACTATAAATATAATATAAGTATGTATATCTCTGTTTATTTAGCAGTAAAAACTTTTAGCTTTGACATAAGCTACTTTAATATAATCAGAACAAATGTCCAGCATTCTGCAAATCCCGTTTTTGGAGTATGTGCATGGGCAAAAAATCACATTAAACATTAAAAATCCGCGACTATAGTGGCACTATCGGAATTAAATACTGATGCATTATCTATGGAAATATACAATGTGAAAATAGTATAATATAGTTTTGTATAGATCACGCAAATTTTATAACAGTGTGTTTTGTAATTAATATGTTATCGTATAACAGATCGATCACTTTAAAGACTTAGGTATACTGTACAGCGACATGGTTTCATTTAGGTACTTATTGAGACCATGATTAAAATCTTAAAACCTTAGGTTTCGTCTTACGCAAATGCAGAGAATAAAAAAACAGGCGTTTAAATTACTGTCTACCACGCCCGTGTGTAACTGTCAGGAATATTGCAGAACTGTGTGTGAACCCTCATTATGTCAGATATAAAATGCGTCTTACATATGTACAAAAACGATTTTATGCCAACTGTCATTCAGTTGTAAAGTGTCAGTCATCTGCACAAGTTATGAAGACTGCTTGCAGCATCTCCAAAAGAACTCACTGTTTCACCGTCGGACGATGCTGGACTGCCGAACATCGTGTTTTTCCTTAACCTTCTAAATAGTCACACTGACGCCCCTTACCTTCTATCTCAGATAAATTTTAACAATCCTAGAAGTTTGTCAAAGCTAGCACGATGAAATCTTAAGCTTCAAGCTTTTCTTACAATATATTCAAAAAGCTATAACAATATACATACATAACAAAACTCTCAATAATGCCGCGAATATTTGGAAGATATCAGACAAACCTCTCACAATAGATATTTTTTAGAAAACAATAACATTAACAATAGATATTTTTTAGAAAACAATAACATATATTAACAAGAGATATTTTTGCCGCCTTTTAATTATCTATTATCACAGCTATTAAACAAAAAATCTGTAAATTTATTAATTTTAATGTTTTTAATCAAGTAGGCATTTACACGCAGATAAATTAAGATAAAAAAGGTCAGTGTAGTTAGCCCATGAGTAAAGTACCACCGACTTGGAATGCTGCTCTGCTAAGAAGAACCGGCCAGAAACTCAACAGTTGCTCTATTTTATAGAAATTTAGGAAATGAGTCAACAACTTTCGATCCACTCAAAACTCTTAAATATTATGATACTAGATTTGAAACTGAGAAAAGGAAGGTCTAAGATATCTGAGAAACGTTTATTATATATGTGTAGGTACATTCAAGCCCATGAAGTATTTGTTAACAAAATGTAGACCTTGCCAGTATATTTTTATTTCTTATATTTATAGTGTGTCACCGTTTTATATAATTACTTAAATTTTAACTCATAAATTATTATTAAATATTTATTGAGAAGCTGTCGTAAAAATACCATTTTCGTCAAAAACGTCTCTCAGGGAATCTCTAACTATTGAGTAATTAAAATCTCTTTTTTGTAAAATGAATGTAGAATTAATTTTGACAGCACAACCCCATAATAAAATACCGTAAGAGAAAATACTATGGAAATAATTAAAATAAAGAAGTCTAGCTGTATTATCATCCTTAAATTGTCTAACTTTTCGAATTGCAAATCCGGCAGAGCTGAGTTAGCTTGCGAGGTGAGGGTTCCACTGCAACTTTTTATATAAAGTTAAAGCTAAGAAATTTGTTGAGTCAGTCAGTCAGTTCTAATAATTATTTGTTCAACAGCATGCAACAATTTTTACCTTTTTAAATTTAGGGAGTGTAAACCCGATGCATCTAGTTTTCTTAGCATTTAAGACTAAATAATTCATTTCGAATCAAAGAAAACACGTGACAGAGTACTGTTTACTTCGTCATAATCAACTTTAAGAATAAGCGAGGTATCATCAGAAAACAGTACAATGCCACATAAACCTTTTACGAAAAAGTACAAGTCATTAATATAAAATAAAAATAAAATGGTGCGAAAAATAAATCCTTGTGGAACACCATCTTTAGGTGAGACTCAGTCGAAATAGTATTATTTCATCATCATCATTCATCAACCCTCTCGACTCTGATTTAGGTAAGAGGCCATAAGATCAAGCGCAGCGTTATGCACACCGTAGTGGTTAAGTTTGCTTTGTAATGTGTCATGGCCTACGCAATCAAAGGCTGTGGATAAATCGTAAAACACCCCTATTGCATTCTACTATTTCTCCCATGCATCGTAAATGTAAATGCTTTCATTGATATAAACAAATTCTGCCATTTGGTTTTGAATTTTTTTTTCGAAGATCTTACTTAGAGTTGGTAAGAAATGGGCCTATCTATAATTTTGTTATTGTTTTTGCCACATTTTGCGCAACATTATTTTAAAAAGTACGGATATTTATGATTATGAAAATTTGACCACAGTGGTCTCATCTTACAATCGATATTATCATCTCTTCATATATGTTACAATAACAGAACATATTATTAATACAAGTCGCTTAAACACTTATAATGCGAGTAAGTTCCGAAAGACGTTCACCAAATTATAAGATAAACAAATTTAATAAAAGGACACTAGACGAAGTTACGTTATTAAAGTACAAAGTTAATTTCCTCCATTTTATTTTCAATTTCATCAATCATTTGAGCGTCGGTACACGCATAAGATAATATATTCATATATCTTATAGTTTATTCGTTTGCATTCTTATTATTTACTTTATACATTTATTTAAAATATATGTATATTCCAATAGTCATTTAAAATGTATAATTATTGTTATAAATTAGATATGTTATAGTATGTCGCTCATATACATGTACTTTGCATCTATAATTACGCTTATCTATTTATTACGTTTGATTATATAATTACATCATTACCTTGGTGGTGCGATAAATAAAATAAAAAACAAGTATTAAATAAATAATTCTTAGGTTTTATATATAGTAATAGTAATTATCAACAAGGACGACTCCTAGAATAAGTTGCGTCCGCGTTAAAAAAAAAAAACAATAAATAAATTTAAAAAAAAATATGTTAAAATGTCATTTGAATTTCAACTTCCTATTATAAAGTACTTTTATTCCAGAGAATTCATTAGATACGTCGAAACTAAAAATGTATGGATCTGTATAAATTAAAAGTGATAATAAATTAATGATATGAGTCAGGAAAGAGGAGACAACCGAAGTCGCCGGCAACGACGTGTTTTAAAGTAAAATAATTATTTTCAATAAATATATTGCCAAATAGCTACCCTGTACCCTACCCGCTACCTCATGAATCCCGCAAAACATTACTTTGTTATAGAAAGTTATATGATAAACATGTTATAAATTGCTTCTGGCAATACTGGGCAGACCAGCCTCAGCGTATAGTTTAGCCCAGAAGTCCAATCTCTCCTTTTCTGCATTTCTACCCATAGATAGTTGTTCTTCGATGTGTAAACATTCTCTGTCCGACGGTTTGTACGGCGACCAGGTGACTCCTAAACTGTTGTCAGGTGTTGGATTACTGAAATATATATATAATATAGTACTTTTGACATTGATGGGGGACTTGACTATTGATGGGGGACAATGGAATCCCCTCCCACACTGTGTTAAGATAGGTCCCTTGGCGTTAGTTAATCATCCAATTAATCAAATTAAGTATGTTGGTTAATTTGTGATTATATTTGTCCTAGTGTGTGTGTGTGTGTATGTGTGCGTGCGTGCGTGTTGCCTCCCCATCCTTCATAAAGACTTAAAAATATTGTTGTAAAACTTATAACAAAAATAAATATATAATTCAAATTGTTACAACTTATTGCTTAATATTAATTATGGTACCTTGTAAATAATCTTACCCGGTTGTAGCAAAATTTGTCCAAAGCTTTGTTATCCTATAAACATACTCTTGTAGTTTTGGAGATTTTTCATAAATATGAGTATTAGTACTATTACTGAAAAAATAAAACATGTCATCATAATGGCTAACACCTTTGACAGTGGACATGCCAAGTAAATGCTGGATCCAGTTTAATTCAGTGATCAAGTTAAATCGGTACATGTAAATTGAGGGACAATATTTTGAAAAGTAGTCTGATTGTCTGTAGGCGCCAATCAAGAAATGTAAATCAGTTTGTATGTCGGTAATGATGGCAACATCATCTGTAGTCAAATCCCTATTACCCCAGTAAAACTGCTTGATTCTCTCGCCAAACTCCTTAAGTTTATCTTCTGATATTCTTGAACAAATTTCATTGGGAACGAGACTGGAGGGATGTTTGTTAGTATAGTCCAACTTTTTTAATTCTTGTGGTAACATTATAATTCCCTCTGCCGAGGTGTAACCTGTGATAAAGGGCACCGGGTGGAATTTGCCAGCTAACATCAAATCAAGGGGATTTTCTGAGAGAAAAACTTCATTATCTCCAAATTTCTTCTCAACAACTGGAGTAAACCTTATAGCTAAGCCTCTTAACTTCTCTTTCTCTGTTGATATTTTTGTGGTTAGTTTTACAAATTTAGTTGCTGGTAAATTCCTTAAGTAATTTAATAACTCATTGGGATCTTCTGTATTTTTACCTAGAAATTTGCCAACTCTGAAAGCTCTTGCTACAGGATCTAAATCTAATGCATAATCTGCTAAGCATGATCCGCTTTGTGATATTGCTTTATGAAACAGTCCTTTAGCCATTGGAGATAGCATGAGGTAAGTCACTGAAGCACCTCCTGCACTTTCCCCATAAATTGTCACATTATCAGGATCACCTCCAAACTGCACTATATTTTTTTGAACCCATCTCAGGGCTGCTACTTGATCCTTCATACCAGCGTTACCAGGTACTTCTGGGGTGTCAAGACATAGAAACCCTAATATTTCCAATCTGTAATTGATTGTGACAAGTATAACGTCATGCTGTAACAAATAATCTGGTCCAAATAGTTTTGAATCCCCTGACCCAGAAAAAAACCCTCCTCCGTGGATATAGACAATCACTGGTAATTTAGAGTCAGTTTCTAATGATGGAGTGTATACATTCAGGAATAAACAGTTTTCTTCACCATCCGCTATGTCCATAGTTAAGACGTCAAAATGTGGACAATTTGGTCCATGCTCGAAAGCATCTAAGATACCTGACCAAGGTTTTAGGGGAAGTGGTGCCTAAAGTTTGAAAAATAATAAACATTAATTTTTACATATTTACAATTATTTTGATAATAAACAGTACCTTAAATCGAAGATCACCCACAGGTGGCTGGGCATATGGAATTCCTTTAAAACTGTAATATTCTTTCCCATCTATCAATGTCTTAACAGTCCCTCTTACTTTTCCTTCTTTCACCGTCACAATGGGATTATTCTATGAATTATGTTTTTATATTTCAAATATTTTCATTCATTATTATGCTGAATCAACAATTTGTACTTATGTAATCAATTTACCACAAGTACCATTACTTAATATCTCATTTAGAGGTCTATTTAATATTATCTTAAATATATAAGCAAGTCCAAAGTACGTACCTTTCCATTTGTAGTCGCAAAAAATCTAAAGTTAGTTCTTAAATAGTTGGTCAATTTGCTAAGAGTCATTGTTTATTTAAGCTTATTATTTAAAAAATAAGAAAAAAAAAATTGTGTATATAAAATGTTTCATTAAGCACTGAGTTTATCAGGGTGTTTATGTATATTATCTAACAAGATGAAATGGAAGATTTCATTTTATCTATTTTTTTGACATATTAGAGATCGGATTATAGTACTCTGTGACTTCCATTAAGAAAAGCTGAATATTCAAATGGGTGGAAACTAAAGTGTAATTTGTAAATACAAAATAAAATAAAAAACGCTAAGTTTAAGTCATATATTTTTTTTAAAGTTTCTAATTTTGTAAATGTCAATTACAATTTACAACCATAGATTAATAATCTTATAGAAAAATTATACTACCGCAGATAACTATAAAATACACACATACAGATATTACGTATTAATCATAGTTTTTGTAGTATGAGCATGAATTGAACATGACGTTTCTTTTTTTTAAACACGAAGACCTCGTCTAATCCCTTGACAAAGCCCATACAATCAAGCAATGACATTTCTGTTGAAGTACCAATTCTTATGATTGGTTTTAAACTTTTTTATTTATTTATTATTTTTATCTATGAAATAAAATAGAAAGAATACTCATTATTATTTATTATTCTTAAAGAACAATGGCAATTTTCCGTACACCATTTTACCTGACATCTATTGGAAGCGTCTAAATATAAAAAAATGTTTAAACGATAGGGGTAACATTGCATAAGCTTAATCAGAAAAAAATATTTTTTAGAAAGCCACAAAAAAAAGATATTTAAGTTTTTGTTCAATAATAATTTGACGTTACCTGTCAATACTAGTTGTCACCAATTGTAGGTACAGTCTATACAAACATAAAAAATTACGTAAGAGATTTCTTAAATGATGTTTTTAATATTATTACTTTAGTAAAGGGTTAGAATAAGTCTTGAGCGGATTTTATCCCGTTTATTAAGGCGAATATATATTTGCAATGAATAATATTTGTCTAAATATAAGAAAACCGATCTTTCTTCTTTGCAAATGTGTCAGATAGCTATCTCTATTAACTAAGCTACAACCTCTAACATTCAAATACTGAACATAGGCCTCTTTCACCAGATAGGAAAAGAATCGCTGCTTAATCAGCCGATGGTCCAATGCATGCTAGCAAATTACCTACTATCGAACCCGCGAACACCATCGTGTAGGCAGCGCCAATCGACAAGCGCACCGCTATTCTATAGCGATCATATACATTTATTTAGATAAGGATAATATAGGACAGATATATGTATAAAAGTCAATAAATAAAGAAAAATAAAAAATGAATATAGGTATTTATAGTAAAAATAAAACAAGATGGTATTTTAATTACATAATATTTTAAACACTGCATATCAATATTATTGCAGCCAGGAAAAAGGCAATGGTTACAAGTATTGGTGGCTCTCCTGTAATGTGGTAATGCTATAATTCCATTATCTGTATTCTGAATGGATAGCCTGACAATATCTTGCTCATCGGGATCTTCATGAGATTGGTGGTCCTCCAAAGATATGCCAACTTTGGCATTGAGATATACTCCACAACAGTAGGCTTGTTAAGTGGCTCAGTATGTGAGGCATCATCATCCCCATGTTGAATGGCTTCTTCAACTCTTATTTCATTAAGGCAATTCATATATAGGACCTCTCTTTTGGTTTGCAACCAACAGGCAGCATACATTGTCTGAAGTTGTTACCTGGCAGAAATATAAGAAATCTTTCTGATTTTAGCATATAAAACACATATATCTAATATTAATGATTTATTAATGATTATGGATTTTAGTAGACACAGGAAACGAAAAAATCCTGTATTGCTGTGTCTACCGTTCGCACAGCGGTGATCAGGAGACAACTAAATTATTTGAGTATCTCGGTGAGGCTGCTGATATGGCTCTGCATCAGTACCCTTCAGTGCAGCTCGTCTTTCTGGGGGACTTTAATGCCTGTCATCAGGACTGGCTGTTCCCGTACCAGAAGACCGACCATGCTGGAAGAGAAGCGCGGAATTTTGCGTTGTCTTTCGACCTCTTTCAGCTGGTGAGGCAAGCGACAAGGGTACCAGATGTAGTTGGCCATACAGCCAATTGCCTGGACCTTTTGCTGACAACTGATCCGGACAGATATCGTGTTGAGGTGACCTCCCCCTTGGGAACCTCCGATCACTGTTTGGTGGAATCTGTATTTACATATTCCTCACCAGCTTTCGAACCACCTGGTGTTAGGCGAGTATGGAAATACAAGTCAGCATATTGGGATGAGATGCGGCACTTCTTTGCGTCTTATCCTTGGCGGCAGGTCTGCTTCTCTTCTTTGGATCCGTCGAGTTGCGCGGATGCTATAACCGATGTGGTACATCAGGCAATGGAGTACTTCATTCCTTTTGCTGACGTACCCATCGGTGGCAAAGCTCGCCCATGGTTTAATGCCGAATGTGGTCATGCTGAAGACCGAAAACATTCGGCATACCTAATTTGGGCTGATGCTCGAAGCTGCAAAGCTCCGGATGTAAGTTTAAAGAAGAGAGCCTTTAACCAAGCTGCCAAGTCCTATAAAAAGGCATTACGGAAGGCTCGTCGCGATCGTATCGCTAAGAATGGCGAAAAGCTCTCTGTCAGACCTACTGGCAGTCGAGCTTTCTGGTCTCTTGCCAAAGCGATCGAGTCGAACTTCTGCCAACCCTCACTACCTGCTCTGCTGAAGCCGGATGGATCTCTGGCCCATACAGCGACAGAGAAAGCGAATGTATTTGCTTCTCTGTTCGCTGATAATTCATATCTGGACACTGGCAATGCTTCTCCAGCGCATCTTCCTCACTGCGGTATTTCGATGCCTGAAATCCGCATCACTAATAAAGAGGTATGGAGAGCATTGTGTCGTCTTGATGTGAATAAAGCCAGTGGCCCTGATGGTATACCAGCCATTCTGCTCAAGACATGCGCAGCTGAGTTGTCTCCTGTATTGACACGTCTGTATCGTCTCTCTTTCAAGTCTGGAATAGTGCCGAAATCGTGGAAGCTTGCTAACGTGCAACCAGTGCCAAAAAAAGGCAGTCGTGCCGATCCTGCCAATTATAGACCGATTTCAATCACCTCCATACTCTGCAAGATTATGGAGCGTGTATTGAACTCGCGCCTTTTAGCGTACCTTGAAGGTAACGATCTCCTCAGTGACCGACAGTACGGGTTTCGCCGAAACAGGTCCACTGGGGACCTTCTAGTGTACGCTACGCACATTTTAGGCGAGGCCATCGAGAAGAACGGAGAAGCGGTCGCCGTCTCTCTTGACGTCTCGAAGGCATTTGACAGGGTCTGGCATGCGAGCCTTATAAGCAAGCTTTCAACATACGGTATATCTCCTGGTCTGATCGGTTGGGTAACGGACTTTCTGAACCAAAGATCTCTCCGAGTAGTTGTCGACGGGTGTTCCTCGGAACCCTTGACAATAAATGCCGGAGTGCCTCAGGGGTCCGTTCTTTCTGCAACTCTATTTCTGCTGCACATTAACGATCTGCTGAAGCCCGGTATCTATGGGTATGCAGACGACAGCACAGTTGTAGAAAGATACCTGCCGAGTAGTCGGGCTAGTAGAGATCAAGTACAGTCTGAAAGAGAAGCCATGGTGCAACGTTTGAATGACAAATTTCAGGCAGTCTCCGCATGGGGCAAAGCCAATCTTGTCAAATTCAACGCCACCAAAACGCAGACGTGTCTGTTCACCGCCAAAAGGAGCCCTTTCACCTTGGCTCCTACTTTCCAGAGTGTATCTTTGGAATACAGTGACCGGCTTCAGTTGTTAGGCTTAGAGATTTCCTCGAACCTCAACTTTGGTCGGTGTATTGAGTCCAGAGCAAGAGCAGCTGCAGGAAAGCTTGCCGTTCTTGCGAAGGTCCGTCAGTACTTTACACCGGGACAGCTACTTGTATTATACAAAGCACAGATCCGGTCGTGTGTGGAGTACTGTGGGCATATATTCGCTGGTGCCGCTAAGTCTCATCTTGCGGTTCTGGACTCAATTGAGAGGCGAGCAAAGAGGCTTATAGGCGACCCTGAATTGGTTGAAGCCAACCTCCACAGCCTTGAACACAGGCGTAGAATTGCTAGCCTCTCAGTATTCTATAGGATACATTTTGGTGAGTGTGCGCAGGAATTACATAATTTAATTCCTCCATCCCCCTTCCATCACAGGACGTTCCGACGCACGGCAGATATCCATCCTTACGTTGTGGACATTCCCCCTGTCCGAACAAAGCGCTTTGCTTCGTCTTTTTTAGTTCGTACAGCGAAGGACTGGAACTGCTTGCCTGCGTCGGTATTTCCGTCCCAATACGATGTGGGTGTCTTCAAGAAAAGAGTGAATAGGTTACTGGGTTAATGCGCCTTACCATCTATGACTACATTTCCACTTTCCATCAGGTGGAATGTAGTCAAGCACTAACCCAGAGGGTATAAAAAAAAAAAAAAAAAAAAAAAAAATGTTACTCAGGGTAAATTGAACTTATAATATAAATGTATTTATGTAAGTTTCACAATCAAAATAATTGTAAAAAGATTAGATATTAAAATAAATAAAATCAAACAAACATTTTAAAAGAATAAAACCTATAAGTTCAATGTGTATCAAATACATAAAAATAATAGCATAAAACAGAACAAGATGTACACACCTGTTGTGGTTCCTTACGGCATTTAATTATTTCTATCATCTACCGTTGTAGTTCAGAGGGATTATCTCTTAATATTTTCTCATTTTGCCTTTGTACGAGGGTCAAACTGAAAGTCTTAGAAAATCAAAAACTAAGCATTCTAGCAAGTTATTAGTTTTATTGTAACTTTCCAAAATAGCGTCCATTTACATCAATACATCGCTGCATTCGATGGAACCATTGAGAAAAGCACCTTGCTCACTCGGGCTTAGGGGTCTCTTCGACGGCGTTTTAAAACGCAGCCACTGCTTCTTCGCCGTCTATAAAACGTTTTCCTCGAAGTTTTTCTTTTATTTTCGGAAATAAATAAAAATCGCAGGGTACGAGGTCGGGGCTATACGGCGGGTGACCCAGTAATTCCACGTCTGAGGTCACCAAATAGTCGATCGTTTGCCTGGCGGTGTGCGACGAGGCATTGTCGTGATGAAGGAGGATCCTGCTGCGAGGTCGTTTCTCTCGAACTTTTTCCAAGACAAGTGGCAAACAATTGTTAGTATACCACTTTGCATTAACCGTTTTCTGATCCTCTAAGACTACTGTCGCGTAATGACCTGTCTTTCCGAAGAACGAGGCCACCATCTTTTTTCCAACACTTCGACCTCTCTTCACTTTAGTTGGCAACTCTTCGGAAGGAAACACCCACTGAGCAGACTGTCTTTTGGTTTCCCGATCATAACAGTAAATCCAGCTTTCGTCACCCGTTAGTATGTCGAACACAGCATTTGAGTCACCTCCGTTAAATTTTTGGATCATTTCTCGGCACCAATCAACACTGCGGAGTTTTTGAGCCTCGGTCAAATTATGCGGTATCCAGCGGGCACAAAGCTTCCTGACCGCTAAATGTTCATGGAGGATTTTGTGCACTTGACTCATACCTATGCCTAGACTTGTCCGAATCTGCTGATAGGTCACTCTTTTGTCAGTCTTTATCATACGCCGCACAACACTGATGTTATCTTCAGTCGTCGCTGTAGAAGGCCGTCCGTCACGCAAATCATCGGTGAGATTTCGACCACGTTTGAATTCATTAAACCAGTTGTAAACTGTGGCACGAGATGGGGCTTCATCGTGAAAAGCCAATCGAAGTCTATCATAACTTTCTTGTTGACTTAAATGACATCGAAAGTCATAAAAAATCATTGCACGAAAATTTTCTCGGCTTAAATTCATTCTGACGTGCACAGACAATTTTCAATTTGCCGCCAAATCGTAAAACAAATGACAAATGAATGAAATGTACACTCAATAATATTGGTAAAGAGTTCTATTTTCAAAATTTAAACTATTTTCTTTAATATAATGCTTTTAAGTGGCCAGTTCTAAAAACTTTCAGTTTGGCCCTCGTATGAGGGAACATCCGCATAAAATACAAATATTAGTATGACCACGCTGACTTGGTTTCGGTCCAGCTTGTGGTTCATTACCAGTATTCTGTTGAAGATTGTGATTTACTGCATCTATCAAAAGTTTCCAACATGCTTCGCAAACATAATCCTCATCAGTTATCTGAAAGTAATTTGTAATAAGAATTAACGCATTATAACAAACTATGTTTGAAAGTATAAATAACGAGTTAATTTAATATAATTTAGAGATAAACACGGGCAATAGCGTTTTTAAGAACATACGATTTGTGGATAAATCCAGTTGCAGAGCATCGTACACACTTGTGTTTTGTTCTAAAATCCGATATCGGCGAGGAGTATTCACGCAAATGTTACAATTCACGCACAATATGTGCTTGCGCTTGCCATCCATGATAAAAGAACACTCAGAAGTCAGAACAGAAAGACACAATCGAAATCCGTTAAGGCGTCCGAGAACGAATAATCGCTCAGAAGTCGCGATGACAGCGTAAAAGTTATTAGACCACGCAAAGCTACTTAAAATGGCTTCCAATAGTGTCAAAGTCAGTCAAACTTTTAGTCAATTGTCAGTCATTTAAATTGCACTGTAATAATATATTTGATTAATCTTATAGTTAAATACTTACAACAAAAGCAATTATTTAGTTTCTTTATTATGTAGCAATTACAACAAAGAAAAATTAATATTGCTATTTATCATTTTAAATAGTTATTTATTTTTTAATTGTATTAAACCGAATATACACAACAAACAGAAATCAAAAGCTTATTAAATAAAAGTTTTTTTCGTGACTTTCCCACGTAAATCTAAGACCGTGTAAAAAACGACTAAATAATACAATTAAGTTTCGCTTTTGTCTTGTTTTTAGACGCTTCATAAAAGGTTCAGGTAAAAAATTGCCATTGTTCTTTATGCACTATTTTCAAGAATAAAATAAAAGGAGTGCATAAGTGAAGGGAATTCTTTTATTCTGTATCACCATTATTGCACTACGCAATATGCACTGCCCTTTCAGAAGTAGCCAACGTATGCTAACTGTGCAAGTCCATCATTAGCTACCGAATCAGAAAACCTAACCTTTTCTTTCGATGTTATTTTTTACTTTGAATTTATTGTATATTATATTATTATAAAACAAAAAATAGTAATATAGTACAAATAAAAATATTGTTCTACCGGTACCATAAAGCCGAGGGTAAAGGAAAGGAGACATGGTGAAACACTATTTATTATACAAATATAGTGGTGTTTTAATTTTTTTTATACCGATCAGAAGATCGTTTTTAAGTAGGGGATTACAAGCGCCTGCGGTGGTATAGGGAAGATGTAATGTGGATGTAATGTAATGTAGCAAAGGATTTAAAATGCTGGTACATTTTAAATCCTTTGCATTCACTTCTCAGAAGTAGAAAATAGTCTAGGTCCTAGAACTCAGTACATGTATCTAATTTAATTTTGTTGTACTAGAGACTTGCAAAAGTTTTAGGCGTATATCAATACTACGAGCTCTTCATATTCGGTATAAAACTTGTCGATAAAGTCGGTCAGAAGAACTTCTATTAATTACGTGCCTTTCCAATCAAAGAATTTATCTTCTACGAGAAATACATTGTTTTAGATACCTTAAGCATTCTAGTGTTATTGATTGTAACGTTTAAATCCAGGGTGACTTTATTTAGATTGTGTTTTGGCCTAGAATAAATATTTTGTTTTTTTTTTAGTTCAATACTAAACCATCTCAGGTATATAAAACAAACAATAATGGTGATAATATGGCAGCCCAAAGTCGAGTTTGAGGCAAAACACAAGCGATTTGTGTACGTCATATGGGAGAGGCACGAGCGGCTCCTATTTTGATACTTGTAATACCCAAAAAAACAGTAAAATTCACTAAATCCAGTTCCTAATTAATGAATTGTACATGGGTTTTGATTTTATTCACATTAGGTAAGGTAAATTTAATAATTTTTGTTTTTTTTTTTTTTGTTTAGTAAGAGATTATTGGCGTTAAACTATCGTACAACATCAGAGCGAGCATTGTTTACATCGTCAATTACTGATTGTCTCTATTAATTTTGAAAGAAAGAGAAGTATCACCAGCAAACAACACTATCCTTTGTTTTCCCTTACAAGATAATTTATGTATTTGATAAACAAGAAAAGTGTTAATATAGAGCCTTGTGGCACGCCTATTTTAACAGATAAACCAGGGGAGCACTTTCCAAATACATCTACTTAATTCTCTCATTAGGATATAATCTTATCAAACCAAGAGCTTTATTTTAATACCATAATAATGACACTTTCTAATTAATTGCATGCACATAATCACACAAACATGTTCACAATCAAATGTCTTCGATAAATCATAAAAAATCCAAACGCATCTTGTTATGCCTTCAAAATATTCAGCAATAACTCATCACCTACACCTATTATTAAGGAATGAAATCAAATTATTTTTTATGCAAAAGGTTATTTTTATTACAATATGTAACTTGTTGAGTGAGAATATTTTTCTCAAAAATCTCACTAAATGTAGGTAATATTGAAATATATATATATATTTAGTTGGATCTCATGTACTGCTGAATTTAAATAATAGTATTATTTTAGTGTTTCATTCGATCACGAAATATACCACAATCAATACAATTATTTATAAAATTAAAGCTAATTGTGGTTCAACAATGTCTATTAGTAGTCTAAGTATGTTGACTTATATTCCCCATAAACTACTTGTCTTCTTAGCAGTAATTAATATAAAAACATATATTTTTTGGGATTAAACTTTTTTCAATTAAAATGTGATATTGATATTAATTAACTTTGTCCGCAAGTAATGTCGGTGATGTAGTGGTTGAGGAGTTTAAAAATTTTGTAGTGTGGTGTAACTGGAATACTGAAAGAAATAATAAAGAAAGTTTCAATAGTTGGAGTCTCAAGGGCACATATTTCAAGTGACATATTTATTATTGCGGCGTTGGGAACCGCTAACCAACTCGCCATGTTCCGAACGGCGGAAAGTAGAGGATGGAGCTACAAATAGCTACGTGGAATGTACGAGTAAGAGGAGGAATGGAACAGAAGATGAATGAATTATTAGATGTGATGGATGACAAAGATCTGGATGTTATTTGTGTGTCTGAGACCAAGCGAAAAGGCAATGATACGACCGATTTGCCTGGCAACCGGGTCGCTTTCTGGGCTGGGGTTCCAGAGAGTGAGCGAGGTTGCCAAGGTGTAGGCGTATTATTGTCCTCTCGAATGGTAAATGCAATGGTAGAATACAAGGCGATCAACCCGAGGCTTCTTTGGATTCGCTTTAAGCTGGGGATAACAAAAGTATTCTTGTTAGCCGTGTATGCGCCAGTATCCTCAGCTCAAATGAGCGAGCTCGAGGAGTTTTGGGAGAAAGTCAGGGATGTTCTAAGTAGTGTCAGGGATAATGAAAAGTTGATAGTATGTGGCGATATGAATGGATGGGTTGTAACCGCGCGAAGCGGTTACGAAAGCGTGCTATGCAAATACGGTGATAGGAGGGTAAATGAGGCTGGAAAGCTTATTTTGGAATTTTGTAAGGAAAGAAATTTGTTTGTGGCAAACACGATGTTTGATCACAAACAAATTCACATGTATACATGGGAGCGAGCGGAAGAAAGAAGTATGATTGATTTATTCCTAGTGGACCAGCGTATTCGAAGTCAAGTTATGGACACGCGAGTGTTCATCTGGGAACGGACCACTATCTAGTCGTTGCTAGAATAAGAGGTTTGCAGGTCTGTTTGCAGGTTGGCGCAGCCGCACGACGTGTCCAAGCTTGGCGTCGAATTATCGCATAAGAAGCTGGAAGCTTCAAGATCCACCGATCAGAGAGGAATATCAAGAAAGGGTTTCCAAGAAGCTTGAAAGCTGTGATTCTGGAAATGAAAGTGTTGAAGTATGCAGAACCTTAGGAATGGTATGGTGAAAGTAGCGACAGAAGTATGTGGTAAGAGGAAAAGAAGTTTTAGTAAAAAGCGTGACGAATGGTGGGATGATCAAGTGAAAGATGCTGTAGAGTTAAAGAAGAAAGCATGGCTGGATTATAAAGCCTCTGGTAGGGATAAAAGCATGAGAGAGATAAGAAAAAGAGCGTACCAGCTGCAAAAGCACAAAACGAAAGCACTTATAAGGATGAAGCGTGAAAATTCTGAGAGAGAAAGGGATGAAAGGTTGACAAACAACTTCCGGGAAAACAGGAAGCTTTTCTGGCGAGAAGTTAGTGGTTCCCGGGGTTGTTCGGTAACCTGTAGAATGAAAGGGGTGCTTTCGAAGAGCGGTGAAATTTTAACTGAGCAAGCACACGCCTTGGTCTTGATTACCAGCGTAATGCTGAGTCCAGATGTAGCCGATGGTGAAATCAGTTGGGAAGAAGTAGAGAGCATGATTCGAAGTCTGAAATGTGGTAAGGCTGCGGGAGCAGATGAAGGTACTGCCGAGATGATCAAATATGGTGGGCCACGCGTCTTGGACTTTTTCTGGTTTTTGTGCAATTTATGCTGGAAATCGGGGGAGGTCCCAGACGATTGGCGAAGTGCAGTCATCGTACCTTTGTATAAAGGCAAAGGTTCACAGATAGACTGTGTAAGCTATAGGGCTATCAGTTTGATTAGCTTGGGCGGTAAAGTATATGCTAAAATATTAGCGAGAAGATTGCAAGAGAGATCTGAAAGGCTATTGTGGGAGGCCCAAGGAGGTTTTAGACCTGGAAGAGGGTGTATAGATCAGATTTTTTTCCCTCCGCATGATCACGGAAAAGTTTTTGGCCTTAAACCAAAAGGTTTTCTGTGCTTTTGTGGCTTTGGAAAAGGCGTTTGACAGGGTTGTGAGAAAGAGGTTATGGGAGATACTGCCCCGATACAATATGAATGGACCCTTGCTACAGGCTGTAAAATCTCTTTACAGAGATCACTCAGCCTGTGTGCGAGTAGGAGCTGGCATGTCGCCCTGGTTTGACATCCAATCGGGTGTTAAGCAAGGTTGCGCTATGTCAGCTTGGTTATTCAATTCGTATTTGGATAGTTGTCTCCAAGGCGTGAAAGATAGTGATATGGGAGTGAAAGTAGGTGACCTTAAGGTCAATTGCTTGCTATATGCAGATGATGCAGTGCTCATTGCATCATCAGAATGCAATTTGCAGGCATTGGTCACCACTCTGAAAGATGGGTGTAAAATTAATGGTCTAAACCTGAATGTAGATAAGACGAAGGTTCTGATATTTGAAAGAAATGAAGAAAGAACAAAATGTAAGATCAACGTGAATGATAAGATAATAGAACAAGTGAATGAAGTGGTATATTTGGGAAGTATGTTTAGCAGAGACGGAAGATACGAAATGGATGTGGAAAGGCGTATTGCTGCCGGTAACAGAGTTAACGGTGCTTTGACTGCATTGTTGAGACGTCAAAACGTCAGCATAGCTGCACGTTTGGCTGTACACAATGCAGTTTTGCTACGGACGCTGTTATACGGCAGCCAAACGTGGGTAACACAGAAGAAGAATGTAAGAAAGATGAATGCTGTGGAGATGCGATCTCTTCGCAGAATATGCGGAGTCAGCCTAGCTGACCGAATTCGCAATAAAGAGATCCACAGAATGGCAGGTACTAGTGAAGATGTTACAGTGAGAATGAAGAAGAACGTGCTCAGGTGGTTTGGGCACGTCGAACGAATGAGTGATGAAAGAATGGTAAAAAAGATTTATATAGGAAAAGTGAGCGGTAAGAGAGACAGGGGGAGGCCTCGAGTGACCTTCGAAAACACAGTATCAATGTTACTGGAGGAAGGTCACGTAAAAAGCATGAGGACCCCCCGGAGGGCATGTATGAATTGCTGTCTGTGGCCGAGGCGACAGAGGTATGCAGAGACCGTAGCGTTTGGCGCTCCGTCGTCTCTGACTACCCCGCAAGGGATATGGCGTGAAGCTTAATAAATAATATAAATATATTTATTATTTATATTTAATTTGAAGTTACGTCTCTGAGATTTAGCTCTTCCAGTTTTCTCTGGAGAAAAATCTCGAGACAAGGTTATACTTCCTCTTCAGAACTTTAGAGTTCGAATCCTTAGTGATTAACTTATTAGCCCAAGCTTGATACGCCTGCCGTTTGTCGCTTGCTGCAGTCCATAAGAGGTACCTACCATAGAACTTGGTAGAAATAGTTTCAAGCTTTGTAGTATCAAGACTTGTCGTTTGCCCTCAGTAAAAACAACGCGGTATTTTGCCGGGCATATACGATATGACGGGCAACCCAAGCAAACTTCTTGAACGACAAAGTGTTGACTAGAACTAAAATGATTAGTGCCTTTTTTCAACAATCCTCTTCTGATATCTCTCTTTTTACTTCTTTTGGTTATTGAAAAGATTTGAGATTGATTATAAAGGAAGTGATTATAAAGCATACATTAATTAAGTATTCAGTGTTATTATTTTTCCGAATAATTCTCAACAATAGCATATGTAATATTTATTTTGATTTAATGAAATTCATGAATCCCCTGACAGATTTATTCCATTAATAAAGTAACTATGGCACAAGTTAATTAAAATGGCTATATCCAAATTTTTCATGGCCTCTATTAATGAAGTTGTGTCTTCGTATGGTATATGGAAACGTATGCAGTGGATGAAAAGTAGAAAAACCACTAGATTTCTTGTTGATCATTTGAATGCATATGAAATTTCCTGCTTGCCCTAAAGTTCCTCATTTTTACTCAACCTGTCGAATATATTGGTGGTCAATGGAGCCGACCCGTTGCTGCACAAAAGCGTTCGTCGATCCCCGGTTAATCACCACAAAATCAGGGATGACTACATACTCCTCAAACTCTTCGCCAGGTGTATCTGTTACGAGTGATCTCCACGTCATAGACTTAGCATTGAGATCAACGGCTACAGGGACTTCAGTTCAGCAAGGAACTGCTTAAACTGCCAAGCTTCTATTCAGCGAGAAGTATACCCCGATTACCCAGTTGTCTCTAGATAGGATAGAGCATGAAATAATAGGACCTGAGCTTTGATGCAGTGATTGATGCTCGCTTGAAGGTTGTCATGTGCCGTAACTATACAACAGCCATCGGAACCACCTCAGCTTGTACCTTAGATAACGAGCGAACGGGCTTTATGGCCAATTTGATCGTAGCGGTAATACTCATCATTACGATCCACCTCCTCCGTACATCGCACCATCAGATAACCCAACTAAGCTTAGTAGTTTGACTTTGACCAACACATAGTTAATCTGATTAAAATGGCGCTTCCTGCTAGCTTTTTAGGAGCAATATTACTAATCATTATGTCCATATATCTCAATTAATTAATAAGTCTATAGTTCTATTAGAATAATAAAATGTCATCAATCAATTGCTGTTGATGAGAAACTGCCACAATTTCCTAACAAATGCTGAACACAATCAGTCCATAAGAGTATTAAGTATGGTATCTAAGAGAATACAATGAGAATCTTCTATCCATGCTTTAACAGCAGTGGTGTGTAAAATCCCCATTTTTTTGTAGCTTAAAAGAAGCATAACGTGATTCTTTATATAATTATAAAAACAGCTATCTGACAGTAAAATTCCTGTAGCCATTTCTGATATTCAAATAATTAGACTGTGAAACAAAAAGTTAATAATTGATATTTTTCAATATATGTATCCAGCTGCTATATATCAATTAAATTATTTTATTTATTCCTTACAAACAGATATTCTAATTTATTACTATAGGATCATAAATATTCCGTTACGGTTGCATGTTGGTACAATTTAGTTTTTACCGTAAATACGATAAAGTTGGTTGTTGATTTCTGATAGATTATTTATTTTAAAATTGAAATCAACTTCAAAACATTAAGTAAAATATATTGCTTTCTTTCTCAAAATCAAAATCAAAAATCTTTATTGAAAATAAGTTTCATACAAAACATTATTTCATTGTCAAAGCTACCACCAGCTCGGAAAATTATTTCGACAGACCTGAGAAGAGCTGGCGACAGAAACTCAGCGGGATTGTCATGATTTGTTTTTTTTTTTTTTCTTAAATTCTATTTTACATAAATACATTACACAATACTAAATAAATAATCTAGAAGCAGCCTGGCAGCGATCGCTTCATACGATTCTCAAGTTCACTACGTGGAATAAATTACATCTATAAATCATTTTAGAAAAGTGTGAACGAAACGCTATTGACGTCAAACTCTTAAGTCAAAAAATCAATCTCCATTGCCAGTAGAGGTCGCTTGTAATCGCTCGGCCACGTAAGTCGGGGTCGTATTTTACCTTACAGAATTATTTTATCACGTTATATTAACATTCTGTGATAATATGTGAGAATGGTATAACTAGACAAAAGTGTGTGCAAAGTTTCTTGTGTTTTGACATCGTCCCTTAAGCAGTAAGTCTCGATAACGCATTAGCCCTTCCGTCATTCTTGGTGAATTAGCGTTAATTAAACCTCCTAGTTCATATCAAAACTATTATCATAATACAAATATTGACCCAAAACTTGACAATGATAGTAGTTGTGATCTACAAATAAAATATCAAAAATTATCGTTCCAGATTGAGGAGCCATGTCTCACATACCAAATCCATATAACAATGGTCCCGGGACCCAAAACTCAAACACAGCGCTGTTTCAACAATTTAATCAAATTCCGCCGAGCCAATTGCCTCCAAAACAAGATGCAAGTCCAAGTATTACACCAAGCTCTCAAGCACTTAATCACCAAACAAACCATTTCAATCAAAGTGCAAGTAATTCACCAGCCTTTAACAGCACTGCTCTATTACCCCCACCAACTAGCTTACAATCGTCTCCTTTGAGATCAATTAAGCCCATATTAAATCAAAATCCCATACAAAATGTTCAAAACATTCCAATATGTTCTGCAAGCCCAAATCTTTCATCAAACAACATCTCTTCACCTTCTCCATATCCTCTTAGCTTCCAGCAACATCAGATTAACAACAATGCCCCTCCATTAATCCCTTCTAGTCAGTATAACCAATCAAACATAAATGACCCAACTACTTTTCCTAATCAATATACTTCGAATTCTTTTAGTCCAACTCCTTTGAACCGTCCTCCTCCCACTAATAGTTTTGGACCAGTGGTTAACCAAGGATATGGCAGTAACAACAAACCAGTTACTTCAGTGCCTGGTATAATAAATAATCAGTCTAATTTACCACTTAATGGACCTTTGACTAGAAATAGTCCACTTCCAACAGGACCTCATGTGAATTCTCTTGCATCAAGTATGCCTAAATTACCACCTATGCTTGAACCTTCTGGCCCAACTGGCCCTCCTGCCCAACCGGGCCCTCCCAGAATGCAAAATAGCAATTTAATAAATGGACCAATGCAAGGTCAAGGACCTCATAGCCACATGCAACCCCCTAAAAGTTTGCCACATGGACCAACTTCTTTACCCCCTCCTGGAGCACAAAAAAGACCAACTGGACCATTAAACCAACAACAACCTATGTTAAATAATAGTCTTCGGCCGATGGGTCCAAGCTACTTTTCTGGCCCCCCCAGTGGACCAAATGGGCCCCAAAGTGTTGGACCAATTGGACCAGGAGTAGGACCAGTGATACAACAACCAATGCCTGGACCAGCAAGTGGAATAAGTGTGCCGCCGTCTATGTCAAACAGATATCCACAGATGCCTTACACAAATCTCAGTCCACAGCAGCAACAGCAAGTTCAACAGAACATTGCTAAACAATTTCCTACTCACAATATTTACGATGTGAACCAGCAAATGAGCGAACTTAGTGTGACTAAGCAAGGCTTCAACCAGCTCTGGGGTCACCAAATGGTAGACCTCTTGCAGTGTAAGCACATTCTACCGGAGTATCCCGAGGACCCACCAGAAATAAAACTGGGACACCAGTTTGCTGATGCCAATAATTGCAGCCCTGAGTGAGTATATTGTACAATATAATAACAATAATAACAGTAAATTTATTATTTACACAGTTGTAATCCATTTAAATTAACAAGAAGTTAACACAAACAAGACAAAATGTTTGAAAAAGTATTTTTGGACTATTTTATAAATGATAATAAAACTCAATGTACTTCATATTTGTGTTACTGTTAATATAAAAAAAAAAATACAACACAGCAAATTATTATCTTTATTATCAATGAATCTCGTTTAGTGATTAGATCAGAAGGTCTGTCTAGAGATGTTGACATAAAATGGTATTATATTCACGCCATATGTTAATTGTTATATAACATTTTAAATGTCATTAATGCTAACATATATTACTTGTATATGCGTCCTTTAATTATATTTCTGTGTATACAAGTTAACTACTATTACAGGACTTTTACTTTTTAATTTATTTGTTCTAAGTTTGGTAGGAATTATAAAGTATTATATATTGGGGACACTGGTAAAAACAAAGATTAACCACATGTATTATTACCGTGATAATTAAATGTTTGTGTTCCCTTTTAATGTAAATAGATATATAGTCTGGTTCTTATGTACTTACATACATAATAGGATTTTTTTTTAATATTTAGTATTTTGCTCTCTATCAATAGTACATTACATTAAACAATGCATATCAGATTTAAATTTTTATCGTAACTTTAGTTCAAAAACTAAAATATGCATGACAAAACTATAAATTATTTATAACCGTAATTTCTTATTTGGTTAGTCAATAATTATTATGCTTTTTTTTTGCAAAAATGATTCAAAAATAAACATTTATAACATTAGTAAAGGATCCTTCCTTTGCATGAATGACGTCAAATTGAGTTTTATCTGTTAATTAATTTTGATTCCCATAGTTTGATGAAATTATCAATTATAGTAAATAAGAAAAGTTTATGAATTGAATGCTAGCTAACAGTACTTTTTATAATAAAAATTTGAATGTTTATTAGGTAAGGACAGTTCATCAATCCGTTAGTAAACAATTATTTTGCTAATTAATGAATTATTAATAATTATTGTTTAACAAAATATCTATTCATAATACAAGTGCCTTATACAAGTATCTGATTGATAGTGCCATGTGTGACACTTGTCACAAGTTAAAATTTATTATATTATTAAAAACAAAAAAAAAAACATTTATATATATATATATATATAAATATTGAATAACTAACATTGTTATGAAAGCATCAAAGCAGTTGCTATTTTATTATATATATTGTTATATGGCTATGAATTTATAGTTATCAAAGTATATTCAGTGAATATTATTACTTCTGTGATATCGGTAATATATTTTTTGACAATACATGATACTTTATAAGATATATTAATTAATTCTTGCTTGATCATTACAATGTGTGATCAATAATATTTACAAAAAAGTTACATTTACTAAGATAAGTGTTGGTAAGACAAAAACATATTTTACTTGTTGCTCTTGTTAAGTGTTTACAACATGTTAATATAAAATTAACTATTTTGTTACAGAATTTTTAGATGTACAGTGAACCGTATACCTGAAACAAATTCGTTATTGCAGAAATCTAGACTTCCACTAGGCATCCTCATTCACCCATTCAAAGACCTAAATGTAAGTATGACCCGATATAAATTGAGGTTATCACAATTATTAATTTAGTCTACACCAGACGCACACATCGCGTCTTATCATTTTTACGTAGTTAATGTTATTATGTTTAGTTAAATAGATGTCGGATGCTAACTCTATAAATATATTGTATATTTCAGTCTCACAACATGCCATTTAGATTTATCGATACACAATATTGATTTTCAGCATCTTCCGGTAATCCAATGTACAACGATAGTCCGGTGTCGCGCGTGTCGCACATACATCAACCCGTTCGTCTACTTCGTCGATTCAAAGCGATGGAAATGCAATCTCTGTTATCGGGTCAACGACCGTAAGTATATCACGCACGCACACATGCACTCCCGCGGCTTCGCAAACTAACCGTTCCGCCCTTCCAGTGCCGGAGGAGTTCCAGTACGACCCCGTGAGCAAGTCGTACGGCGACCCCTCCAGACGCCCCGAGGTGAAGGCGGCCACCATCGAGTTCATCGCCCCCAGCGAATACATGCTGCGGCCGCCGCAGCCGGCCGTGTACCTGTTCCTGCTGGACGTGTCGCAGACCGCCAGGGAGTCGGGCTACCTGCAGGTACGAGTCGATGGGCTCCGAATCGGACCCAAGCGAACCCCGTTTCAACCCCTCCTCCCTCTTGCAGGTGGTGTGCGACACGCTGAAGGCCAACCTGGAGCAGCTGCCGGGCGACGCACGCACTCAGGTCGGTTTCGTGTGCTTCGACGAGCACGTGCACTACTACCTCATGAGCGACGGCCTTTCGCGCCCCAGGGAGATGACTGTGCTGGACGTGGACGGTGAGATTCATCGTCGAGTCGGATATCCTCACACGGTCGGCGGTCGCTAACGTTACGATGCTTTGTCGCAGACGTCTTCTTGCCGTCCCCTGAGTCTCTGCTGGTGAACCTGGGCGAGCAGCGCGCCGCTGTGCTGGAGCTGCTGGCGGCGCTCCCGAAGCGGTACGGCACTCCCGGCCCGCCCGCCTGCGCGCTGGGGGCCGCGCTGCAGGCCGCGTATAAACTCATGGTGCGGACGGGACGCGTCTACGCTACGACGTTTCTTTAAAAATAATATTACATGTATTTGATTGATTCGTTTATGTTTTATAGGCACCGACCGGAGGCAGGATCACGGTGTTCCAGACCTGTCTGCCTAACGTCGGACCGGGAGCTTTACAGTCGAGGTACGCTATCTCGACCGTCTCAGTACACGATATCTTGAACGTCTCGAACTAGGGCTTCGATATTAAACCAACTACACCGCACACCCGATCCTAATGAAATCCGCCCACTTGTGTTCCAGGGAGGATCCCAACGCCCGCTCGGCCAAGGACGTGGAGCACCTGGCGCCGGCCACTGATTTCTACAAGAGGCTGGCGCTGGAGTGCTCGGGCGCGCAGGTCGCCGTCGACCTCTTCCTGCTCGGCGCGCACTACTGCGACCTCGCCACGCTCAGTCAGTACATCGCCGGGAACGTTTCTTAATCCATCATAGGGGAGGAGCCATATTGACAAAGCCCTGGCTCATATGTAGCGTCGATAGTGCAATAAATTAAATTTAAATTAAACGTTTGGAAGTGCTTTCGGAAGTACGTTACATTTTCTAACACGTAAATAATGATGGAAGTGGAGACAGGCGCGTTGACGCTAAGAATATCATAAAAAGGCGTATAAAAACTGAAGAAAAAAAAACATGTAAATAATAATGGAGGAGTACCTCGAAAGAAAAACCGAGGAACTCGTCGAGAACCGCGTCGCATACCGCGAGGACGGTTTAGATGTAGACTCGGCGACCTTGCTCGCAATAGTTTAATATATCATGTTTTCCCGTTAGGCGGCATGAGCAAGTTCAGCGCGGGCACGGTGCAGCACGTGCCGCTGTTCCGCGCGTCCCGCCCCGCGCACGCCGCTCTGCTGACGCGACTCCTCACGCGCTATCTGACCAGGAAAATCGGCTTCGAGGCCGTAATGCGCGTGCGATGCACCAGGTGAGACTACACGTTACTCGATATAGCGACCGTTAGTTTGGTTCCTCGAGACGTTAATCAAAATGGCCGACCAATTCCAGAGGCATATCGATACACACGTTCCACGGCAACTTCTTCGTCCGCTCCACGGACCTGCTGTCTCTGCCCAACGTGTCCCCGGACGCCGGATTCGCCATGCAGCTCAGTATCGAAGAGTCACTCGCGGACCTCCAGCACGTGTGCTTCCAGGCTGCGTTGCTCTACACCAGCAGTAAAGGTCAGAACACCACACCGCACTAATACTACATTTTAACCCTTTGCACTCCAGACCTTTTATCGCTTACGTGAAACGACAACTAAGAGCGATTTAGGCTATATCAGAAAATCATTTTACAAGTACTTAAAAATCCGAAATAAACAATCAAACATATTTAACGAATACGATTAGTCCATTTTATTTATTTTTATATCGAAAACAACAAAATTCGATAAATAGTACACTCTGAATTATTTTTTGGTTTCCGCCTACCTTTAAATGGAATGGTCTGAGCCTACCTTGCAGTCTCTTTTTGTTCCTTTAGTACATACAACATTTATTTGAATTGAACGTCTAGACGCTTTCTCACGTTGTTGTCGATATGATTATTTCAAATTATTCAACAAGTGTTTTAAACAAAAGTAAATGGTGTAGTGGCTTTCCTTTTTATTTTATTTCCAGTTCATATAACATGTAAAAGCCAGTTTCTATGAAAACAATGCCTTGGCGCTGGAGTACAAAGGGTTTATAATTAATTGTAACTATTGGACGAGGAGTAATCCTTTAAATGCAATAATTAAGTTTAATATGGTATCGGTCATCGTCCACAGGTGAGCGGCGTATCCGCGTGCACACGCTGGCGCTGCCGGTGGCTAACACGCTGCCCGACGTGCTGCACGCCGCCGACCAGCATGCCATCGTGGGACTGCTGAGTAAAATGGGTACTACACCGCAATTCCATAACGTGCAAAACTTTTAAGCCTCGAACGGAATATACATTACAATACAAAACAGCCGTGGACCGCTGCGTCTCGGCGTCCATGTCGGAGGCGAAGGAGGCGCTCATCAACGCGGCGGTGGACGTGCTGGGTGCTCACCGTCTGGCGCAGAACCTGCCCGCTGGCGCCCACAATGCCGCCCTCCACGCGCCCACCACGTTGCGTCTGCTGCCGCTCTACGTGCTCGCGCTCATCAAGCGGGTGAGCGCTCGCTTACGATTCGACTGTCGGATTCGACTCCCCCGCTAACCCGACCGCCGTCGACAGAGGGCGTTCCGCACGGGCACCTCGACGCGCCTCGACGACCGCGTGGCCGACATGTGCTTCATCAAGAGCGCGCCGCTGGGTGCCGTGCTGCGGGCCGTGCATCCTGACCTCTACCCCGTGCACGACCTCGACCCCGCCGCCGACCCCCCGCGACTGCCGCTCACGGCCGAGCGGTGAGTGGACCCGAGTAGTAAGAGTACCGCGCACGACCCCCACTAACGCCGTTCCTTCGCAGCATCAACGCGCACGGCGCCTACCTGCTGGACGAGGGTGACTCCATGCTACTGTACGTGTGCCGCGGCGTGGGCGGCGAGCTGCTGCGGGCGCTAGGCGTGCGGCGCTGGGAGGAGCTCCCCGCCGACCCACATGAGCCTCCGCCGATCCCACCCGACCACCCGCTGCACGCCCTCCTCGAGCGGCTCAACGACGATCGCCCCTACCCCGCCTCGCTGCTCGTCATCAGGTCGGTCTCGCGATTTTCCATTCTATATCTGCTTTTTCTAAAGATTTATACTGTCTCTGACACTCCGTTCCCTCACACAGGGAGGACTCTCCCTCGAAGCGACTGTTCACGGAGCGACTGATCGAGGACCGCGTGGAGTCCGCATTTTCCTACTACGAGTTCTTGCAGCACGTGAAGACTCAGGTGAAGTGATCGACTCGTCGGTGACTTGTGACCGACTCGGCCCTCGGACGCGAATGAGTAGAGGTTACTGTGACACTGCCCTAACTTAAGGTTTCTATTGTTCCGTTTCGTTTATATGTGCTGTTGTTATTTGACTGCGCGGAGGTCGTGCTCCACAACTGTACAGATAAAATATCACCGAAGATAAATCCGCTCGCTAGAACAGAAAATTATATTAAAAAATATACATTTTATTGTTAATTATTACGTAACGATGTGTTTTAACGTATTTTTTTAATAAAAATCTATAAAATCGCATCGTTGATTCAAATTTAGTTCAATACAGTTAACGTAAAAAATATATTTTTTAATGAAATATATTGTATAATTGATAACAGGTAGTACTGCGGGCCTGAACGTGAACAATAATAATTAGATTAGGTAGGAGACAAGTATGTAAAAAAATAACGAAACGAGACACACAACGGACGGACGGACGGACGGATTGTTAATGTTAAACAGATTATCCTAATTTAAAAGTATTTTTGTATATATATTACATACGGGGCGTGTCCGCATCACTAATATTTATTTGATGCAATAATCTTAGTGTATATCGGTTTAGGAGTATGTTATTTTTAACGTTATTTATGGATTCGATTGTAAATTGAATGTAATGTTAGGGCTGTTCTACACACGTGGGCTGGCGGGGATTAAATATATGTAATAAAAATGTACAGTCGTCATTTTGGATTTTTTTTAAACATGCATTCACACTAAATAATATGTTATATTTTTTTTGTCTCTCCGTATTTAATGTATAAAATATATCTACTTTATACGTGTCTAAGTTTTATTTTTATGAACAATTTTTTTTTTGTTTTAAAAATATATAACATTATAATAAATATAATTTCACATACTTTTTGCCGCATCACTTTAGAGTGATTACTTATTTTAAATTCCACATCGAGTACACACAGGACGCGTGACAATTTGTAATTAACAAAGGAAACGTGTGATTCACACCGTTATCGAGGTTGTTAATTCTGTTGACTGTACATATAGAAAGACTTCTATTGTCAGAAGCGTCAGCGGAGAGAACGCGAGGCTTTGAACTCGTCTCAATAAAGCAGATCCAAACTATCGTTGTTTTCATTGTCCTTTCCTGATTATATTTAAGTGAAATTTAATATTAACAGTGGCGGTGCATAAAACGTTGAAACCACATCAGTGCGACTCCACGCAGAATGTGTGGAGCCGCACTTGTGTAACGAAATGTTGTGTCTGCGGCTCAACACGCAGGACGTGGAACGCAACGTAACGCCCATGCGGCTTATCACAAATATTTTGGAAATTATATTGTATATAAAGGATTCTAACTAATACTAATCGGGTAAGTGTCAACCTGTTTTATTTAATTTGAATGTCCTCGGTTAACGGTCTAACTTACCACCAGTTGAAGCGTTTCCTTGTAAGCCGCTTACACAAAATTAAAAGAAAATCAAAACTAGAGAGAACATTTCCAGCTTTAAAAATATACATTTCTATAACCTATCGTAATAATAAAAAAAATGCATTATAGAATTTGTATACCACATACGAGTGTAGAGCGTTATCAATCTATAGATACGAGGTGGAGAACACAATGCTATCTTAAAGGGAAAATACAGTCTTAGTACGGTTAGTATTCAATAAAATAAATATTTTCTTAAAAAAAAAAGTACACTAAAAAGTAAAAAATCTATATTTACTAAAAAAATACCATCGAAGTCAAAAAACTTAAATAAATCTTAAAAAAACAGTATCCTATTAAAATTATATAAAAAAATTATAAGTTATTTCTTGGTGCAACAAGCGACGCAATCGTCACAGGCGTTGGTACATTCAAAATCGAATGGCCAATAATCTTTAGGCGAGTACTCGCTGCGTCTGAAGATCTGTTCCTCCACAAGGGTCCACGACCATAGGTAACTTCTAGCGCGAAGGAACTTGACGGAGCTGTCCAGCACTGCGGCGACGGCGCGGCTGCAGACTGGATCACGGTCGCACGAGGAGTTGAAGGACAGGTTCTTTATGTTGCATCTGAACACCTTGGAAGGAACCAATCATATTGTTATAGGAAGGTGACCTTTTAAATATTTTGTAGTGTTCTCTTTTTTGATTTTGGAAGAATTCTGTAAAATAAATAGATTAAAAGACAGTTTAAGAGACTAGCACCTATTTTGTTTTTGGAGATCACATTTAAGCATAATAAATAAAAGAACATATAATAAGTATTCCGTCTATTTAGTAACTAACCTTCATTCAATTAAACTGTAACCCAACACTGATAAATTATTTTGATAAAATTATAAGATTCGGTACCACGTATGGTCAATGCGAATAGTATAATAAAACAGATGCCTCTAAAACCGAAGTAAGTTTCCAAGGGTCGGATTTTTGAATAGTCTTAGAAAATGTTTATGAATTGTAACTGTTTTCTAGTGCTAAATGAATCAAATTGTAATTATGTGGTGATTTTTATTACCTTAAATAAATAAAATTACAAAGTTACAAATCCTTAATTTTTTCAGTCTTAATCCTTGGACCTTATTAGGTATTGTACTTCTATAATCGTAGTATGGACCTTATTAAGTGATTAAAAACAAACTCATGACAACCATTGCAATTAAAGATTAAAAGATAAATATATTCGAATATTCACAATGTTTATTTAATTATTTTAAAATACACTCACAGGCACAATTAACCGCCCACCTTGTATTTCCTTCAAATTAAAGAAATCTACAAATTTAGAGCACATTTTTTGAGAGGTACATTGAAAGCTATCTTTAAGGTCTTGAAAAAAAAACAAAATTCTTCAAACAAGGGGTTTCATTAAACGGCAAATTCCAAAAATCGATATTAGGAAAATTTTCGATAAAAATTTAATCATTTCAATTTTGAAAAAAGTGGTCTGATTAAAACGAAAATTTAAAATTAATAATAGGTGTTGCTGCTTTGTGCTCCAATAACTTCTTGGAGCTGGTTTGCCATTCCATCCATGAAATCTTGGATATCTGATTGGGGGATATTGTACCACTCCTCTACCTCAGCCGTCTTGAGTTCTCCTAGTGTCGTAGGTGCTAGTACTCTTGCTCGAACACGTCTTTTGAGGTTGTCCCAAATGTACTCAATTGGGTTAAGATCGGGACTGCGTGCCGGCCATGGCAAAACTTGAATACCGACCTTATTAAGGTACTTTATGACGGAACGGAACGGAAGAGCTGAACGAAAAGCCCTCAGATTCCTTTCTGCCACTCTTCTCCTAATTGTTCGTTCACTCACACTGACATTTCTCACCTCGAAAAGACGCGTATGAACTTCAGTAGCCGTAAAAAAGCAATTCCTCAATACGTTGCTGATAACGAAGTGGTTATCTCGGGCTGAAGTGCATCGATATCGGCATTGACCTGGCCTGCGCGTGTATGAGCCTGTCTCCCGAAATCGTCTGATGGCATCCCGTACCGTAGTTCGAGGTACACCTAGTGTACGGACAATGCGACGTTTGCTCTACCTGGCGTCACACAAAGCCACTGCCGTAGCTGCACCAGTTGCATCGAGTGGCATTTTTTACAGTTACAAACAATAAGCAAACACTAGAAACTTAAATTAAACAATATTCACACACTATGGTAGAAAATAACTGGAAATGTTAACACGGGAACACAACGGCAACAATGTCCAATAACGACTAAATTCCAAAAACCTGTCGGTGACACAAAATTAGGAAATAAATTATGAGTATAAGTGTTTAATTTATTGCTAGAGTAGCCACTTGACAAAAAACAAAACAGTTGATAAACCATAATAAACGTAAACAAACAGGGCGACGAATGATAGAGATGGGCGGTTAAATGTGCCGGTGAGTGTATATTAATCTGTTTAATGATAAACATACATTTAATTAATATAAACGTAGATACATAAATAAACAATTATAATTTTTCATTTAACACTTTACTAAACTTCCAGATTTTATATGATTTTTAAACGTTCGTTGTGGTATATTGTATTTTAAAACTGCTGAACGCTCAGACATTTGGTTATATTTTATATAATCTTGAAGTTCGTTTTCTTTCTTGCGTAGGTTCCACTCTCTATTTTCACTGGAAACATATATTTAATGTATAAATAATACTTGTGATCAAAGGTAATCATATATCCTAAGGAAAATAAACAAAAAAATCTAAAAAACGCAATTTTGGTCACTTACCCCGTCAATGTACTTTCTGATTTTACTTTTGTTACTAAAATTTTATAAATTGACATTCGTCGACCGCTCCTGAGGACACCGACAAAATAGCAATCACGAAAGTAATTAATCTCGGTTTTATGTTTGGTTATAAGGAAAAGCCAGCATGATGTACTTTTTAATATAAATATTAAGTGCGAGAAGTTTAGAAGGATGGACCTTATGTGGAACTGGCCCTTATAGGCGGAATCACCTTATTACAATTCTTTCTTTCTCTAACTTGATCATAAATACTTAACGAAATTTGTAAAATATAGGGATTGCGTACATGACTTGTGTGCTGGCGTAAAGGTAAAAGAAAAAAAATGTGATGTCTGTTAAAGTTTTGTGATTTTAATTTTAATCATGAAAGTTATTTTTTATTTTATTAGGAACAACAAATTTCTCAAATGAGTTAGTAAATTTGTAATTAAAAATTGTTCGTACCTAGTAGGTATACTAAGTTCGATGCAGTTCCCATGTCAATTTTAATTAACAAGCTAGAGAGAGCAGGAATTCGCGGAAGACAACTTGCACTGTTTAGGGATTACCTTAATAACAGAACCCAATGTGTTAAGATTGGTGAATCTACAGGTACAGATCGAAACCTTTCCTGTGGTGTACCTCAAGGCAGTGTGCTAGGGCCTACCCTCTTTTTAACCATCATAAATGATCTTTGTGACCTAACTCTTTCTGCAGGTAAGATTATTACTTTTGCCGATGATACTTTATATATTATATTTATTATATATACTATATTCCATAACTGCACACGGTTGTCAAACTTATGACTCCTAATGTAATTGTCAGAAAACTGAGGCTTCCTTGAACATTAAATACATTGGTATTACTATTGACAACAGACTCCCTCTCCAGCCCCACCTATTGTCCAGTCGGATTCACAAACTAATGTATGTTTTACGCAACTACGACAAATCGCAGATAAAAAACCACAAAACTGACTTATTATGCTATTTATCAATCGCTCTTAACATACGGCATCTGCGTTTGGGGTAGTACTGTCACACCTAATCATTCTAGAACGGGCGCAGAGAGCTGTTCTTAAATTAGCATTATTCAAGCCATTTTTAATTCCCTACTAAGGAACTTTATAAAGCCGCTGGAGTGATAACAGTTCGACAATTATTTGTTTACCAAGTCATTCTTAGACAACATTCGGGTTTCATTTATCATCCTCTACATGATCGTCGAAATCACCTAGTTCTTAACGCGCGTCCTTTGAAAATTTATTAAAAGGTTTACCCATTCCTTAGACCCTTTAAAAAAAAAATACAAATCACAAATCTTTATCAAAATATCCACTTCACAGATTTTCTAGCAATAATGGTACTTTTGACTGACTTAAAAAATTAGACAATGAGGAAACAGAAAAATTGCTGTAAACTTCAGTTTAACATGAAACAGAAGTGCCTAATAATAATATTTGTTATGATATACACTTCTGTGATTTCTCCTATTTTATATTTTTATAGCTGCCAAGTTTGTTAGATTTATTGTCATCGACATTTTAATGGAGGCCTGGTGACCTGCCTCCCACAAATGTTTTTTTGTCTACGTATTTAATTTAATATTCTATCTTGAACATATTCATTTGTGGTGAGAAAGAAGTAAATAAATAAAATTAAATTGTAGTATAGGCTATCATAAACACGACTTTGGCTATAAATGGTACGACTTAAGAAACCAGATGCCTTAGTCGTTTAATAAAGACTGATTGATAGTTTACTAAATGATAATTTTATTTACATAATGTGTTGTTTCAATTTCCCTAAAAGTTACAGTAATTTTCCCTTCATTAAACTCATACTGTTGCATTTATCAGTACGCGTATCCACAATAATTAAAGTTTTTCTCTTCTTGACTATGATGTTGTAAATATCAATTATTTATATGAGCGAGGGTTTCACTAATATATTTTTATTGTACAGCTTCATTTTTATTTGAGTTTAGGAAGTAAATGGTAGAGTTGTTCTAAGTCACTAGCCTAAGAGATAATATAATAATATTGAACCATCCGTACAGTCACTGCACCTCACTCTGGTATTGAACTCTGGTACAGTGAAGTTTTAAACGATATACGGGACTAACGCTCAGCCAGAGCTTAAATGTATCCCCATGTGACCGAACAGCTACCGGGCTCTGATCTGGTGTCTCTGGCTTTCGACACAAAGCTTACACCTCCGGCAGCACATACAAATACAGCCTCTTGTGGCCCCGGTTAAGAATATGGCTGGCACCGTTATTGTTGTAAAAAGTAATTGAAGCTTTAAAAATTTAGTTTTAGGCTGTCGGTTGTCATTCTACTCGTATTTCGGTAACACGAATGGGCAGATCAGTGTTGAGTTTTGGTGCATAATCACCAACGGAAGTCCTTGATAGGGATTGTACAGCAGAACTCAGTGTAGTTTCAAGAAATCACTTAGGTATGCTTATGCTTATCACCAACATCTAAACTAGTGTGAAATAATTAGCACTTCGTTGTACTTATAAAGATTGATTAGATTATTTGAATATTTCGAACAGATATCGTAAACAAGAGCAGCATTTTATGCCTCTCGCAGATGTAATTTGCCTTTACAACATTGAAAGAAGAAATTTGATACCGGGTTTGGGTTAGTAACTTATAAAGTTCCATAATAGTAATACAAAAATGGATCGTCTCTTATGTTATGTACCTACTTAATGAACAATTGTTATCTTTTTCTAAATATGTGATGTCGTCTGAAATTCATTAAAAATACAGATAAGTTATTAAACTGCCTCGTGGAGCAATAGATATGATCTCGTGACCCTATATTTTAAAATAAACACCATTTATTCAGAATTTCGTAACAAATACGTATATAGTTAGGTACAGCAATAAACACTTAGTGATAAGGAACAGCTAGAAACTAAAGCATGTCTGTGTATAAGAAATATGCTTCAATAAACTAATTACACAAATAAACCTGGTTTTGAAAAAACCAATACTACTAATTAATATAACATGATAAACCTCATGGCCGCACATCTCCAGCACGCAACAGTTGATAAAGTCGATGGGCACGAGATCCACCCGGAAACCCAACTTTTGAAGGTTTTCTGTATCATTAATACTGTATTAGGCTTAATCATATTAGGTATTCATTAATAACTAGGGGCGCCAACAGACCCTCAATTACAGCTCGTTGCGCTCGCGAAATCTCGGGTGCCGTTTGCATATTGAGCGAAGCGAGCCCGTGCGAAAAAAAATCGACAGTACAATTCGATTAAAAAAATTCTTCACGCGCTTTTCATTGTAAAGCAAATTTTTCGCGCTATTTTTTTTTTATTAAATTCAATGGGATATCAGTTTTTTGACGATTATTCATGATAACGACATGACATTTTTATTTTTTTTAAACCCTCCCCTAATCTTGTCTTTTTGTTTGCAAAATTTCATAATTTTCCGTCAAGTAGTTTTCGAGCCTATTAGTGACAAAGAATGTGAAAAAGTCTGCAGTAGAGCGCTCCGCTCGCTTCGCTCAATAAGTTTCTGAACTACAATTAATAACATACCAAAGTTCACTACTCGAAATAGACGTATTTCGATAAATTACTGTTATAGATAATAGTGTAGCTACTAGGATGTTAGATAATTAAATTATTATTTGATTATAACGTCTGTTATCATTATGTGTAAATATAATAAATAATATACATTAATATTTCGGTATTATAAAACTAAGTGCAATAAACTGATTTATTTTCGAGGCCACTTCGAGTAAAACCATCTCACCTCTAAGTCCTCGTAGCTTCTGGGGTCTGTGGCAAACTGTATAAAATGACTCATTTGGACCATAGTATACCTTTACATAATTAACCGACATTTTATATAAAGTATAAGTAAAAATTTAATAAAATAAATACATCAAAATGTAATACACGCGTCTAAAATCTAAATACGACGATTGACAACCCACTACTGACAGCGACCATAGATTTACAAATTTTGTTGCGGTTCAATAAAATAAAATATATTGTTTTATTAAATTTTTTTTTTTTTTTTTTTTGCATTTTTTATTGTTTTTTTTTTGCATATTTCCCGTATTGTCAAACTATATACACTAATATCTTGGGCATGGGCATCTTTTCTTTAATTTATTTATTTTATAATATTACTTTTACAATTCCCAGATAACTTTAATAAACCGAATTAAATTACATATTGTATGAAGATTTCATTAAACTTTCGGAAATGTTTAGAATGCAATAACAATTATAGTCGTTAATTTTCAATAGTGATTACTTTTTTCTTCTTGTAAGTGTAATTGGGACTCCATGCAAGACTCCTTGTACGACATTGAGGCGCGGGTTGATATCCAAATGTCTTTTCGATTTCTCTGAAGGCTCCACTGAAAAGTTATGAAGTACCGCAGCAAGACCCGTCAGAGACTGCATCTGTCCCAAACGAGCTCCTGAAAACATATTAAAAAAACTCAACTATCAATTTGAGCTTAGAAAGTTATTTTTTTATTTTTAAATTGTTTAAAAAAAATATTAATTTGAAGAGAAAAAAACCAAAACCAACATATGACTTTTTCAAAAATTTGATTATTATTTATGCGTGTAAAGACAATAATCTATATTTTGTTTTCAACTAATTGCTGTGTTTTCAGTGACGTGACATGACGCAGAACTTGTATCAATATTTAAATAAAATGTTTTGATATTTTTGTTTAAGATTATTAAACGAACGGAAAATCACAAAAATAATTTGGTTACAATAAAACTGAAAATATAAGTATATGCGTACATTTAAAGTGAATATAGGTAGTTTACGATTTAAATCAGAAGTAGTCTCTAGAAACAATTAGTAATTTATAAATCAGGACAGACCTATGCAAGCGCGAGGACCTTCTCCAAATGGCATGTAAACATATTTAGATCGTTGATTTACGTCCTCTATTGCAAACCTTTCTGGTCTGAATTCTAAGGGATCGTTAAAATATTTCTCGTCTAATTGCAAAGCTTGAACAGGTATAATAATTTTAACACCCGGGTCAATAGATATTCCTAACTGTTTAATTGTGTATTTTTTGACGCATTTCCTATTTAGAATTCCTAGCGATGGCAGCATCCTTAAGGATTCTTTGAAAGCCATATCTAAAAGTTTCATTTCTGAAACAGCATCATAACATAATTTGTTATCATATTTTATTAAAACTTCATCTATTTCTTCCTGAATTTTTCTCTGTATTTCGGGATGATATGCGATTTCGTGTAGTGTATAACTAGTCGCTGAGGAGGAAGTCTCAAAACCAGCTGCGAAAAATACAAACACTTGCGCGACCAAACAATCTATATCCATTTTCAACTCGACCAGTTTTGGAGTTCCGTCCGGATTTTTATAAGTCATAGATTCTCCTACTATTTTACCTTGAGACGCTAAGTCCAGCAAGAGATCAACAAAATCATTTCTGCCTGTTGGTTTATAGTTACGCTGTTCGATAACTTTAGTTACTATGTCATAAAGAATGCGTTCCAATGTTTTGTCAGAAATACTCAAAAATGATTTCCTTAGCTCGGGAAATATATCCCACATACCTAACATAATCACATCACGTGTGGATGGCGAAAATATTCTTTTGCCTATTTGTCTAAAAATTGAGTTTTCATTGTTAATTGTGTCCATCTCTATCCCAAATCCACAAGCTCCAATGAATTCAGTGGTAAACCTTGCCATAAATTCACGGATGTCACACTCTCCCCCTCGATCCACGATATCTTCGCCCAAATCTTTAATTTTTTCAGCACATTTGATAATAATAGGAAACATCGCTTTCAACTTCGCAGTAGTGAAGGCTGGAGTCAATCTTTGACGTAGCAGTTTCCACAAATCGTCGTCAGAGTGAAACAAATTTTTCATCAGAGGTTCCTTACTTGCATCTCTTCCCATGCCTCGGGCGTAAAAATAATTAAAATCAACGCTTAAAATGTCTCTGGCTATTTCTGGATCTCTGATGATAAGTTCTGGATCATTGCCGCGATAGGAACCGACTACTTTTTCATTAGGATATTTATTATACATTTCGGTTACAACCTCACACGCACTTTTCAAAGCACATATATTTCTAAATTGAGTTCCAAAAATGGGAATCGGAGCGTCATGTTTAACATTTCTTTTCGACCAATACCCGTGGTTTCTAGTAGTATAGAAGTACAAAACTGCTAACACAATTAATAATATTAAAATCATGTTCCCACGTCGGTGTACCAATGTTAACTATCACAGCGTGAATCGTACGACTGATAAGAGGATCGGTATATGATACTTTAATTGGATTGGTTATCTTTGTTGTGTGTACAGCATAAAAGTCAATTTATTAATTATAATAAATATCGTTTAACTAATTGTAATTATATTATTAGAATTGTCAAAAATAATTTATGTCTTGTCCATTTGTATCCTGTTATATATAACTTGTCGTGATTTATGTGTGTTATTTGTATTTACCTTGCGACATTTATCTGGGGTCCCGATTTGAAAGTATGGAGTAACTTTATATTTATTATTATTATTTTTTGTAGTTTGCTAGTCTAGTAGTTGTTGTGGATAATAAACATAGGTAGGTATATAAGATACCACACTGAGCAGTTTAATTATATATTTAAGCTTATTCAACAATTATTTCAAGTATATTTAATTAGAAATCCTCTTTTTTATCTAGCATATGTTTAGTTTATACCTATGTTATCAAATTCAAGATGGATGTCATCAAATCGATAATATTTTTTTTATATCAAAAAATCAGCAAAGATAATATTGATTGATTCCCTTTCAGAGATTGTAATATTTATTCGTAACAATTTTCACGATTAACAGACATTATTTTAAATTATTTTGAATATAATACAAATGGAAAAAAACCTACGGAAATTTTTTTGAGTATGTTCTATAATTATATGGATTTCTATTGTCGAATCAGTTTTTATCTTATATTACATATACTTTTTAAAAAAATCCAAATTTTATTTTAGCACTTTTGATAACTGATATGTAAGTTCATGCTGAATTACAGTTTCTCAGTACTAAGAGTCATATATGGACAGACGAAATGACGGATGGACATACATGACGAAACTACTTATAGTTTACCTAATTTATGAACTGTAACCTAAGGGTTACTTAGGTAAGGCGTTTTGAAGGCTAATCTGACTCTCTCCCCCCCCTATCGTAACATTTCATAAGATGCCTTAAGATACCTTAATGTCCCACCTTAAAATATTTTTTTCGTAAAAAAGGACATATCTATAAGAAAGTATTTCTCAGAATAAACTCTTTATTATTAATCTGGGGCACATTTCATAAAATTTAGTATCTACAGGATATTTACAGTATTACTTGTTTTGATCGAACTCTTCGACACAGGTACTGGAGTATGTTAACGGGTCTCGTTAGGTTGGTTTTATTATGCGTTACAAACAATAAATTTCTTAGGATATCAAAATCATATAACAAATAAATTTTGATCACTATTGGACATTTCATAATCAAAGAAAGTTATCGGCTTATGACATAGCATTAATAAAATGTAAATATTTAATAAATTTGTTGATATCTTGTTCTTATCTTGTTTGTCTTGTTTGTCTTTATCTTGTTGCTCAGATCGAACTCGGTATATTACGGTTTATATTGGTTCTATTGATAAAATTTTAATTGTAATAAGTTATTATTCAATAGATACCTTGTTTTTCGAGTTTTTTTTTTTGGTTACGGGTAAAGTAATTATATATCATAGCGTATGGTTATTGACAGTAAGTTTGGATACTTCTTTTAAAGTTCCGTATTCTTTTTAGAAAAATAAAAGCGGAATTGTCCGTCTGTCCGTCTATCCGTCGGCATGTGTTTGTCAAGACCCTTAATTTCGGGAATGTGAAGAAGTAATATAATAATTTTAGTCTGTTACAAAAGGTGACGTCAAGCGATGGTTAGTACTAGAGAGAATATTGAACCATCCGTACAGTCATTGCACCTCACTCTGGTATTGAACTCTGGTGCAGTGAAGTTTTAAACGATGAACGGGACTAAGCCAGAGCTTACATGTATCCCCATGTGACCGAACAGCTACCGGGCTCTGATCTGGTGTCTCTGGCTTTCGACACAAAGCTTATACCTCCGGCAGGACATAAAAATACAGCCTCTTGTGGCCCCGGTTAAGAATATGGCTGGCACCGTAATTGTCGTAAAAAGTAATTGAATGGGCAGATCAGTGTTGAGTTTTGGTGCATAATCACCAACGGAAGTGGTCCTTGATAGGGATTGTACAGCAGAACTCAGTGTAGTTTCAAGAAATCACATAGGTATGCTTATGCTTATCACCAACATCTAAAGTAGTGTGAACTAATTAGCACTTCGTTGTACTTATAACGATTGATTAGATTATTTGAATATTTCGAACAGATAACGTAAACTAGAGCAGCATTTTATGTCTCTCGTAGATGTAATTTGCCTTTACAACATTGAAAGAAGAAATTTGATACCGGGTTTGGGTTAGTAACTTATAAAGTTCCATAATAGTAATACCAAAATGGATCGTCTCTTATGTTATGTATTTAATTAACAATTGTTATCTTTTTCTAAATATGTGATGTCCTCTGAAATTCATTAAAAATACAGATAAGTTATTAAACTGCCTCGTGGAGCAATAGCTATGATCTCGTGACCCTGTATTTTAAAATAAACACCATTTATTCAGAATTTCGTAACATGTAGTTTGGTACAGCAAAAAACACTTAGTGATAAGGAACAGTTAGAAACTGAAGATTGTCTGTGTAAAAGAAATATGCTTCAATAAACTAGTTACACAAATAAACCTGCTTTTGGAAAAACCGATACTACTAATTAATATAAGATGGTAAACCTCATGGCCGCACATCTCCAGCACGCAACAGTTGATAAACTCGACGGGCACGAGGTCCACACGGAAACCCAATTTTTGAAGGTTTTCTGTACCATTAATACTGTATTAGGCGTAATCATATGTTTGCGTATTGAGCGAAGCGAGCCCGTGCGAAAAAAAATCGACAGTACAATTCGATTAAAAAAATTCTTCACGCGCTTTTCATTGTAAAGCAAATTTTTCGCGCTATTTTTTTTATTAAATTCAATGGGATATCAGTTTTTTGACGATTATTCATGATAACGACATGACATTTTTATTTTTTTTAAACCCTCCCCTAATCTTGTCTTTTTGTTTGCAAAATTTAATTAATCTAATTAATAATTTAATTTTCTGTCAAGTAGTTTTCGAGCCTATTAGTGACAAAGAATGTGAAAAAGTCTCCAGTAGAGCGCTCCGCTCGCTTCGCTCAATAAGTTTCTGAACTACAATTAATAACATACCAAAGTTCACTACTCGAAACAGACGTATTTCGATAAATTACTGTTATAGATAATAGTGTAGCTACTAGGATGTTAGATAACTAAATTATTATTTGATTATAACGTCTGTTATCATTAAGTGTAACTATAATAAATAATATACATTAATATTTCGGTATTATAAAACTAAGTGCGATAAACTGATTTATTTTCGAGGCCACTTCGAGTAAAACCATCTCACCTCTAAGTCCTCGTAGCTTCTGGGGTCTGTGGCAAACTGTATAAAATGACTCATTTGGACCATAGTATACCTTTACATAATTAATCGACATTTTATATAAAATATAAGTAAAAATTTTATAAAATAAATACATCAAAATGTAATACACGCGTCTAAAATCTAAATACGACGATTGACAACCCACTACTGACAGCGACCATAGATTTACAAATTTTGATGCGGTTCAATGAAATAAAATATATAATTTTATTAAATTTTTATTCTTTGTTGTATAAGCTAGGTTTTTTTTACATATTTCCCGTATTGTCGAACTATATATATAAAATCTTAGGCATGGGCATCTTTTCTTTAATTAATTTATTTTATAATATTACTTTTACAATTCCCAGATAACTTTAATAAACCGAATTAAATTATATATTTTATGACGATTTCATTAAATTTTTAGAAATGTTTATAATTCAACACTCATTCTTTACAGTTCAATAACAATTATAGTCAAGATGTTAACTTTCAATAGTGATTACTTTTTTCTTCTTGTAAGTCTAATTGGGACTCCATGCAAGACTCCTTGTACGACATTGAGGCGCGGGTTGATATCCAAATGCCTTTTCGATTTCTCTGAAGGCTCCACTGAAAAGTTATGAAGTACCGCAGCAAGACCCGTCAGAGACTGCATCTGTCCCAAACGAGCTCCTGAAAACATATTAAAAAAACTCAACTATCAATTTGAGCTTAGAAAGTTATGTTTTTAATTTTTAAATTGTTTAAAAAATATATTAATTTGAAGAAAAATAAACCGAAACCAACATATGACTTTTCCAAAAATGTGATTATTATTTATGCATTTAAAGACAATAATCTGTATTTTGTTTTCAACTAATTGCTGTGTGTTCATGATGCAGAACTCGTATCAATATTTAAATAAAATGCGAACGGAAAATCACAAAAATAATTTGGTTACAATAAAACTGAAAATATAAATATATGCGTAAATTTAAATTGATTATAGGTAGTTTACGATTTAAATCAGAAGTAGTCTCTAGAAACAATTAGTAATTTATAAATCAGGACAGACCTATGCAAGCGCGAGGACCTTCTCCAAATGGCATGTAAACATATTTAGATCGTTGATTTACGTCCTCTACTGCAAACCTTTCTGGTCTGAATTCAAAGGGATCGTTAAAATATTTCTCGTCTAATTGCAAAGCTTGAACTGGTATAATAATTTTAACACCCGGGTCAATAGATATTCCTAACTGTTTTATTGTGTATTTTTTGACGCATTTCCTATTTAGATTGCCTAGTGATGGCAACATCCTCAAGGATTCTTTGAAAGCCATATCTAAAAGTTTCATTTCTGAAACAGCATCATAACACAATTTGTTATCATATTTTATTAAAACTTCATCTATTTCTTCCTGAATTTTTCTCTGTATTTCGGGATGATGTGCGATTTCGTGTAGAGTATAACTAGTCGCTGAGGAGGAAGTCTCAAATCCAGCTGCGAAAAATACAAACACTTGCGCGACCAAACAATCTATATCCATTTTCAACTCTACCTGTTTTGGAGTTCCGTCCGGATTTTTATAAGTCATAGACTCTCCTACTATTTTACCTTGAGACGCTAAGTCCAGCAAGAGATCAACAAAATCATTTCTGCCTGTTGGTTTATAGTTACGCTGTTCGATAACTTTAGTTACTATGTCATAAAGAATGCGTTCCACTGTTTTATCAGAAATACTCAAAAATGATTTCCTTAGCTCGGGAAATATATCCCACATACCTAACATAATAACATTTCGTATGGATGGCGAAAATATTCTTTTGCCTATTTGTCTAAAAATTGAGTTTTCATTGTTAATTGTGTCCATTTCTATCCCAAATCCGCAAGCTCCAATGAATTCAGTGGTAAACCTTGCCATAAATTCACGGATGTCACACTCTCCACCTCGATCCACTATATCTTCGCCCAGACCTTTAATTTTTTCAGCACATTTGATAATAATAGGAAACATCGCTTTCAACTTCGCAGTAGTGAAAGCTGGGGTCAATCTTTGACGTAACAGTTTCCACAAATCGTCATCAGAGTGGAACAAATTTTTCAACAGAGGTTCCTTATTTGGATCTCTTCCCAAGCCACGGGCATAAAAATAATTAAAATCAACGCTTAAAATGTCTCTCGCTATTTCTGGATCTCTGATGATAAGTTCTGGATCATTGCCGCGATAGGAACCGACTACTTTCTCATTAGGATATTTATTATACATTTCGGTTACAACCTCACATGCACTTTTCAACGCACATATATTTCTAAATTGAGTTCCAAAAATGGGAATCGGGGCGTCATGTTTAACATTTCTTTTCGACCAATACCCGTGGTTTCTAGTAGTATAGAAGTACAAAACCGCTAACACAATTAATAATATTAAAATCATGTTTCCGCGTCGGTGTACCAATGTTAACTATCACAGCGTGAATCGTACGACTGATAAGAGGATCGGTATATGATACTTTAATTGGGTTGGTTATCTTTGTTGTGTGTACAGCATAAAAGTCAATTTATTAATTATAATAAATATCGTTTAACTAATTGTAATTATATTATTAGAATTGTCAAAAATAATTTATGTCTTGTCCATTTGTATCCTGTTATATATAACTTGTCGTGATTTATGTGTGTTATTTGTATTTACCTTGCGACATTTATCTGGGGTCCCGATTTGAAAGTATGGAGTAACTTTATATTTATTATTATTATTTTTTGTAGTTTGCTAGTCTAGTAGTTGTTGTGGACAATAAACATAGGTAGGTATATAAGATACCACACTGAGCAGTTTAATTATATATTTAAGCTTATTCAACAATTATTTCAAGTATATTTAATTAGAAATCCTCTTTTTTATCTAGCATATGTTTAGTTTATACCTATGTTATCAAATTCAAGATGGATGTCATCAAATCGATAATATTTTTTTTATATCAAAAAATCAGCAAAGATAATATTGATTGATTCCCTTTCAGAGATTGTAATATTTATTCGTAACAATTTTCACGATTAACAGACATTATTTTAAATTATTTTGAATATAATACAAATGGAAAAAAACCTACGGAAATTTTTTGAGTATGTTCTATAATTATATGGATTTCTATTGTCGAATCAGTTTTTATCTTATATTACATATACTTTTTAAAAAAATCCAAATTTTATTCTAGCACTTTTGATAACTGATATCTAAGTTCATGCTGAATTACAGTTTCTCAGTACTAAGAGTCATATATGGACAGACGAAATGACGGATGGACATACATGACGAAACTACTTATAGTTTACCTATTTTATGAATTGTAACCTAAGGGTTACTTAGGTAAGGCGTTTTGAAGGCTAATTTGACTCTCCCCCCTCCTCCTTAAAATATTTTTTTCGTAAAAAAGGACATATCTATAAGAAAGTATTTCTCAGAATAAACTCTTATTATTATTAAGTGGTCTGGGGCACTCTAAAAACTATTTTTAAATATATCATCAAGTACAAAGCTCTACCGCTCACATAGCCTCCAATAATCTATTTCATAAAATTAAGTATCTACAGGATATTTACAGTGTTACTTGTTTTGATCGAACTCTTCGACACAGGTACTGGAGTATGTTAACGGGTCTCGTTAGGTTGGTTTTATTATGCGTGACAAACAATAAATTTCTTAGGATATCAAAATCATATAACAAATAAATTTTGATCACTTTTGGACATTTCATAATCAAAGAATGTTATCGGGCTTATGACATAGCATTAATAAAATATTAATCTTTAATAAATTTGTTGATATCTTGTTGCTCAGGACGAACTCGGTACATTACGGTTTATATTGGTTCTATTGATAAAATTTTAATTGTAATAAGATTTATTCAATAGATACAATGTTTTTCGAGTTTTTTTTTTTTGGTTACGGGTAAAGTAATTATATAACATAGCGTATGGTTATTGACAGTATGTTTGGATACTTCTTTTAAAGTTCCGTATTCTTTTTAGAAAAATAAAAGCGGAATTGTCCGTCTGTCCGTCTATCCGTCGGCATGTGTTTGTCAAGACCCTTAATTTCGGGAATGTGAAGAAGTAATATAATAATTTTAGTCTGTTACAAAAGGTGACTTCAAGCGATGGTTAGTACTAGAGAGAATATTGAACCATCCGTACAGTCATTGCACCTCACTCTGGTATTGAACTCTGGTGCAGTGAAGTTTTAAACGATAAACGGGACTAAGCCAGAGCTTATATGTATCCCCATGTGACCGAACAGCTACCGGGCTCTGATCTGGTGTCTCTGGCTTTCGACACAAAGCTTATACCTCCGGCAGGACATAAAAATACAGCCTCTTGTGGCCCCGGTTAAGAATATGGCTGGCACCGTAATTGTCGTAAAAAGTAATTGAATGGGCAGATCAGTGTTGAGTTTTGGTGCATAATCACCAACGGAAGTGGTCCTTGATAGGGATTGTACAGCAGAACTCAGTGTAGTTTCAAGAAATCACATAGGTATGCTTATGCTTATCACCAACATCTAAAGTAGTGTGAACTAATTAGCACTTCGTTGTACTTATAACGATTGATTAGATTATTTGAATATTTCGAACAGATAACGTAAACTAGAGCAGCATTTTATGTCTCTCGTAGATGTAATTTGCCTTTACAACATTGAAAGAAGAAATTTGATACCGGGTTTGGGTTAGTAACTTATAAAGTTCCATAATAGTAATACCAAAATGGATCGTCTCTTATGTTATGTATTTAATTAACAATTGTTATCTTTTTCTAAATATGTGATGTCCTCTGAAATTCATTAAAAATACAGATAAGTTATTAAACTGCCTCGTGGAGCAATAGCTATGATCTCGTGACCCTGTATTTTAAAATAAACACCATTTATTCAGAATTTCGTAACATGTAGTTTGGTACAGCAAAAAACACTTAGTGATAAGGAACAGTTAGAAACTGAAGATTGTCTGTGTAAAAGAAATATGCTTCAATAAACTAGTTACACAAATAAACCTGCTTTTGGAAAAACCGATACTACTAATTAATATAAGATGGTAAACCTCATGGCCGCACATCTCCAGCACGCAACAGTTGATAAACTCGACGGGCACGAGGTCCACACGGAAACCCAATTTTTGAAGGTTTTCTGTACCATTAATACTGTATTAGGCGTAATCATATGTTTGCGTATTGAGCGAAGCGAGCCCGTGCGAAAAAAAATCGACAGTACAATTCGATTAAAAAAATTCTTCACGCGCTTTTCATTGTAAAGCAAATTTTTCGCGCTATTTTTTTTATTAAATTCAATGGGATATCAGTTTTTTGACGATTATTCATGATAACGACATGACATTTTTATTTTTTTTAAACCCTCCCCTAATCTTGTCTTTTTGTTTGCAAAATTTCATAATTTTCTGTCAAGTAGTTTTCGAGCCTATTAGTGACAAAGAATGTGAAAAAGTCTCCAGTAGAGCGCTCCGCTCGCTTCGCTCAATAAGTTTCTGAACTACAATTAATAACATACCAAAGTTCACTACTCGAAACAGACGTATTTCGATAAATTACTGTTATAGATAATAGTGTAGCTACTAGGATGTTAGATAACTAAATTATTATTTGATTATAACGTCTGTTATCATTAAGTGTAACTATAATAAATAATATACATTAATATTTCGGTATTATAAAACTAAGTGCGATAAACTGATTTATTTTCGAGGCCACTTCGAGTAAAACCATCTCACCTCTAAGTCCTCGTAGCTTCTGGGGTCTGTGGCAAACTGTATAAAATGACTCATTTGGACCATAGTATACCTTTACATAATTAATCGACATTTTATATAAAATATAAGTAAAAATTTTATAAAATAAATACATCAAAATGTAATACACGCGTCTAAAATCTAAATACGACGATTGACAACCCACTACTGACAGCGACCATAGATTTACAAATTTTGATGCGGTTCAATGAAATAAAATATATAATTTTATTAAATTTTTATTCTTTGTTGTATAAGCTAGGTTTTTTTTACATATTTCCCGTATTGTCGAACTATATATATAAAATCTTAGGCATGGGCATCTTTTCTTTAATTAATTTATTTTATAATATTACTTTTACAATTCCCAGATAACTTTAATAAACCGAATTAAATTATATATTTTATGACGATTTCATTAAATTTTTAGAAATGTTTTTAATTCAATACTCATTCTTTACAGTTCAATAACAATTATAGTCAAGTTGTTAACTTTCAATAGTGATTACTTTTTTCTTCTTGTAAGTCTAATTGGCACTCCATGCAAGACTCCTTGTACGACATTGAGGCGCGGGTTTTTATCCAAATGCCTTTTCGATTTCTCTGAAGGCTCCACTGAAAAGTTATGAAGTACCGCAGCAAGACCGGTCAGAGACTGCATCTGTCCCAAACGAGCTCCTGAAAACATATTAAAAAAACTCAACTATCAATTTGAGCTTAGAATTTTCTTTTCTAATTTTTAAATTTTTTAAAAAATATATTAATTTGAAGAAAAAAAAAACCGAAACCAACATGACTTTTCCAAAAATAAGATTATTATTTATGAATGTAAAGACAATAATCTGTATTTTGTTTTCAACTAATTGCTGTGTGTTCATAACGCAGAACTTGTATCAATATTTAAATAAAATGCGAACGGAAAATTACAAAAATAATCTGGTTACAATAAAACTGAAAATATAAGTATATGCGTAAATTTAAAGTGATTATAGTAGTTTACGGTTTAAATCAGAAGTAGTCTCTAGAAACAATTAGTAATTTATAAATCAGGACAGACCTATGCAAGCGCGAGGACCTTCTCCAAATGGCATGTAAACGTATTTAGATCGTTGATTTACGTCCTCTACTGCAAACCTTTCTGGTCTGAATTCAAAGGGATCGTTAAAATATTTCTCGTCTAATTGCAAAGCTTGAACAGGTATAATAATTTTAACACCCGGGTCAATAGATATTCCTAAGTGTTTTATTGTGTATTTTTTGACGCATTTCCTATTTAGATTGCCTAGTGATGGCAGCATCCTTAAGGATTCTTTGAAAGCCATATCTAAAAGTTTCATTTCTGAAACAGCATCATAACATAATTTGTTATCATATTTTATTAAAACTTCATCTATTTCTTCCTGAATTTTTCTCTGTATTTCGGGATGATGTGCGATTTCGTGTAGTGTATAACTAGTCGCTGAGGAGGAAGTCTCAAAACCAGCTGCGAAAAATACAAACACTTGCGCGACCAAACAATCTATATCCATTTTCAACTCGACCAGTTTTGGAGTTCCGTCCGGATTTTTATAAGTCATAGATTCTCCTACTATTTTACCTTGAGACGCTAAGTCCAGCAAGAGATCAACAAAATCATTTCTGCCCGTTGGTTTATAGTTACGCTGTTCGATAACTTTCCTTACTATGTCATAAAGAATGCGTTCCACTGTTTTGTCAGAATTACTCAAAAATGATTTCCTTAGCTCGGGAAATATATCCCACATACCTAACATAATAACATTTCGTATGGATGGCGAAAATATTCTTTTGCCTATTTGTCTAAAAATTGAGTTTTCATTGTTAATTGTGTCCATTTCTATCCCAAATCCGCAAGCTCCAATGAATTCAGTGGTAAACCTTGCCATAAATTCACGGATGTCACACTCTCCACCTCGATCCACTATACCTTCGCCCAGACCTTTAATTTTTTCAGCACATTTGATAATAATAGGAAACATCGCTTTCAACTTCGCAGTAGTGAAAGCTGGGGTCAATCTTTGACGTAACAGTTTCCACAAATCGTCATCAGAGTGGAACAAATTTTTCAACAGAGGTTCCTTATTTGGATCTCTTCCCAAGCCACGGGCATAAAAATAATTAAAATCAACGCTTAAAATGTCTCTCGCTATTTCTGGATCTCTGATGATAAGTTCTGGATCATTGCCGCGATAGGAACCGACTACTTTCTCATTAGGATATTTATTATACATTTCGGTTACAACCTCACATGCACTTTTCAACGCACATATATTTCTAAATTGAGTTCCAAAAATGGGAATCGGGGCGTCATGTTTAACATTTCTTTTCGACCAATACCCGTGGTTTCTAGTAGTATAGAAGTACAAAACCGCTAACACAATTAATAATATTAAAATCATGTTTCCGCGTCGGTGTACCAATGTTAACTATCACAGCGTGAATCGTACGACTGATAAGAGGATCGGTATATGATACTTTAATTGGGTTGGTTATCTTTGTTGTGTGTACAGCATAAAAGTCAATTTATTAATTATAATAAATATCGTTTAACTAATTGTAATTATATTATTAGAATTGTCAAAAATAATTTATGTCTTGTCCATTTGTATCCTGTTATATATAACTTGTCGTGATTTATGTGTGTTATTTGTATTTACCTTGCGACATTTATCTGGGGTCCCGATTTGAAAGTATGGAGTAACTTTATATTTATTATTATTATTTTTTGTAGTTTGCTAGTCTAGTAGTTGTTGTGGATAATAAACATAGGTAGGTATATAAGATACCACACTGAGCAGTTTAATTATATATTTAAGCTTATTCAACAATTATTTCAAGTATATTTAATTAAAAATCCTCTTTTTTATCTAGCATATGTACCTATGTTATCAAATTCAAGATGGATGTCATCAAAACGATAATATTTTTTTTTAATCAAAAAATCAGCAAAAACAAATCAGCAAAGATCATATTGATTAATTCCCTTTCAGAGATTGTAATATTTATTCGTAACAATTTTCACAATTAACAGACATTATTTTAAATTATTTTGAAAATTATACAAATGGAAAAAAAACTTAGGAAATATTGTGAGTACGTTCTATAATTATATGGATTTCTATTGTCGAATCAATTTTTAGCTTATATTACATATACTTTTAAAAAAAAACAAATTTTATTCTAGCACTTTTGATAGCTGATATGTAAGTTCATGCTGAATTACAGTTTCTCAGTACTAAGAGTCATATATGGACAGACGAAATGACGGATGGACATACATGACGAAACTACTTATAGTTTACCTAATTTATGAACTGTAACCTAAGGGTTACTTAGGTAAGGCGTTTTGAAGGCTAATCTGACTCTCTCCTCCCCCTATCGTAACATTTTATAAGATGCCTTAAGATACCTTAATGTCCCACCTTAAAATATTTTTTTCGTAAAAAAGGACATATCTATAAGAAAGTATTTCTCAGAATAAACTCTTTATTATTAATCTGGGGCACATTTCATAAAATTTAGTATCTACAGGATATTTACAGTATTACTTGTTTTGATCGAACTCTTCGACACAGGTACTGGAGTATGTTAACGGGTCTCGTTAGGTTGGTTTTATTATGCGTTACAAACAATAAATTTCTTAGGATATCAAAATCATATAACAAATAAATTTTGATCACTATTGGACATTTCATAATCAAAGAAAGTTATCGGCTTATGACATAGCATTAATAAAATGTAAATATTTAATAAATTTGTTGATATCTTGTTCTTATCTTGTTTGTCTTGTTTGTCTTTATCTTGTTGCTCAGATCGAACTCGGTATATTACGGTTTATATTGGTTCTATTGATAAAATTTTAATTGTAATAAGTTATTATTCAATAGATACCTTGTTTTTCGAGTTTTTTTTTTTTGTTACGGGTAAAGTAATTATATAACATAGCGTATGGTTATTGACAGTAAGTTTGGATACTTCTTTTAAAGTTCCGTATTCTTTTTAGAAAAATAAAAGCGGAATTGTCCGTCTGTCCGTCTATCCGTCGGCATGTGTTTGTCAAGACCCTTAATTTCGGGAATGTGAAGAAGTAATATAATAATTTTAGTCTGTTACAAAAGGTGACGTCAAGCGATGGTTAGTACTAGAGAGAATATTGAACCATCCGTACAGTCATTGCACCTCACTCTGGTATTGAACTCTGGTGCAGTGAAGTTTTAAACGATAAACGGGACTAAGCCAGAGCTTACATGTATCCCCATGTGACCGAACAGCTACCGGGCTCTGATCTGGTGTCTCTGGCTTTCGACACAAAGCTTATACCTCCGGCAGGACATAAAAATACAGCCTCTTGTGGCCCCGGTTAAGAATATGGCTGGCACCGTAATTGTCGTAAAAAGTAATTGAATGGGCAGATCAGTGTTGAGTTTTGGTGCATAATCACCAACGGAAGTGGTCCTTGATAGGGATTGTACAGCAGAACTAAGTGTAGTTTCAAGAAATCACTTAGGTATGCTTATGCTTATCACCAACATCTAAAGTAGTGTGAACTAATTAGCACTTCGTTGTACTTATAAAGATTGATTAGATTATTTGAATATTTCGAACAGATATCGTAAACAAGAGTAGCATTTTATGTCTCTCGTAGATGTAATTTGCCTTTACAACATTGAAAGAAGAAATTTGATACCGGGTTTGGGTTAGTAACTTATAAAGTTCCATAATAATAATACCAAAATGGATCGTCTCTTATGTTATGTATTTAATTAACAATTGTTATCTTTTTCTAAATATGTTATGTCCTCTGAAATTCATTAAAAATACAGATAAGTTATTAAACTGCCTCGTGGAGCAATAGCTATGATCTCGTGACCCTGTATTTTAAAATAAACACCATTTATTCAGAATTTCGTAACATGTAGTTTGGTACAGCAAAAAACACTTAGTGATAAGGAACAGTTAGAAACTGAAGATTGTCTGTGTAAAAAGAAATATGCTTCAATAAACTAATTACACAAATAAACCTGCTTTTGGAAAAACCGATATTACTAATTAATATAAGAAGGTAAACCTCATGGCCGCACATCTCCAGCACGCAACAGTTGATAAACTCGACGGGCACGAGGTCCACACGGAAACCCAACTTTTGAAGGTTTTCTGTACCATTAATACTGTATTAGGCGTAATCATATGTTTGCATATTGAGCGAAGCGAGCCCGTGCGAAAAAAAATCGACAGTACAATTCGATTAAAAAAATTCTTCACGCGCTTTTCATTGTAAAGCAAATTTTTCGCGCTATTTTTTTTATTAAATTCAATGGGATATCAGTTTTTTGACGATTATTCATGATAACGACATGATATTTTTATTTTTTTTAAACCCTCCCCTAATCTTGTCTTTTTGTTTGCAAAATTTCATAATTTTCCGTCAAGTAGTTTTCGAGCCTATTAGTGACAAAGAATGTGAAAAAGTCTCCAGTAGAGCGCTCCGCTCGCTTCGCTCAATAAGTTTCTGAACTACAATTAATAACATACCTACCAAAGTTCGCTACTCGAAACAGACGTATTTCGATAAATTACTGTTATAGATAATAGTGTAGCTACTAGGATGTTAGATAACTAAATTAATATTTGATTATAACGTTATCATTAAGAGTAAATATAATAAATAATATACATTAATATTTCGGTATTATAAAACTAAGTGCAATAAACCGATAAATTTCGAGTAAAACCATCTCACCTCTAAGTCCTCGTAGCTTCTGGGGTCTGTGGCAAACTGTATAAAATAACTCATTCGGACCATAGTATACCTTTACATAATTAACCGACATTTTATAAAAAATATAAGTAAAAATTTAATAAAATAAATACATCAAAATGTAATACACGCGTCCAAAATCTAAATACGACGATTGACAACCCACTACTGACAGCGACCATAGATTTACAAATTTTGTTGCGGTTCAATGAAATAAAAAAAATATAGTTATATTAAATTTTTATTCTTTGTTATATAAGCTAGGTTTTTTTTTACATATTTGCCGTATTGTCGAACTACATATACTAATATCTTGGGCATGGGCATCTTTTTTAATTTATCTATTTTAAATTATTACTTTTACAATTCCTATATAACTTTAATAAACCGAATGAAATTATATATTTTATGACGATTTCATTAAATTTTTAGAAATGTTTATAATTCGATAGCAATTATTTACAATTCAATAACAATTATAGTCAAGATGTTAACTTTCAATAGTGATTACTTTTTTCTTCTTGTAAGTCTAATTGGCACTCCATGCAAGACTCCTTGTACGACATTGAGGCGCGGGTTTTTATCCAAATGCCTTTTCGATTTCTCTGAAGGCTCCACTGAAAAGTTATGAAGTACCGCAGCAAGACCCGTCAGAGACTGCATCTGTCCCAAACGAGCTCCTGAAAACATATTAAAAAACATATTTAAAAAAAATATTTTTTTTATTTTTAAATTGTTTAATAAATATATTAATTTGAAGAAAAAAAAACCGAAACCAACATATGACTTTTCCAAAAATTTGATTATTTATTCTATTTATTTATTTATTCATGTACCTCATTATTACATAGATACTTAAAATTATAAAATATGTACATGGGATAACTTATCTCTTAGAAGAGATCTCTTCCAGCCACCCCTGAGTGTAAGTGCCTTGTAATTGACGAAGGAGGTATTATTTATGCATGTAAAGACAATAATCTGTATTTTGTTTTCAACTAATTACTGTGTGTTCAGTACATGACGCAGAACTCGTATCAATATTTAAATAAAATGCGAACGGAAAATCACAAAAATAATTTGATTACAATAAAACTGAAAATATAAGCATATACGTAAATTTAAAGTGATTATAGGTAGTTTACGATTTAAATCAGAAGTAGTCTCTAGAAACAATTAGTAATTTATAAATCAGGACAGACCTATGCAAGCGCGAGGACCTTCTCCAAATGGCATGTAAACATATTTAGATCGTTGATTTACGTCCTCTACTGCAAACCTTTCTGGTCTGAATTCAAGGGGATCGTTAAAATATTTCTCGTCTAATTGCAAAGCTTGAACTGGTATAATAATTTTAACACCCGGGTCAATAGATATTCCTAACTGTTTTATTGTGTATTTTTTGACGCATTTCCTATTTAGATTGCCTAGTGATGGCAGCATCCTCAAGGATTCTTTGAAAGCCATATCTAAAAGTTTCATTTCCGAAACAGCATCATAACATAATTTGTTATCATATTTTATTAAAACTTCATCTATTTCTTCCTGAATTTTTCTCTGTATTTCGGGATGATGTGCAATTTCGTGTAGAGTATAACTAGTCGCTGAGGAGGAAGTCTCAAAACCAGCTGCGAAAAATACAAACACTTGCGCGACCAAACAATCTATATCCATTTTCAACTCCACCTGTTTTGGAGTTCCGTCCGGATTTTTATAAGTCATAGATACTCCTACTATTTTACCTTGAGAAGCTAAGTCCAGCAAGAGATCCACAAAATCATTTCTGCCTGTTGGTTTATAGTTACGCTGTTCGATAACTTTCCTTACTATGTCATAAAGAATGCGTTCCACTGTTTTGTCGGAAACACTCAAAAATGATTTCCTTAGCTCGGGAAATATATCCCACATACCTAACATAATAACATTTCGTATGGATGGCGAAAATATTCTTTTGCCTATTTGTCTAAAAATTGAGTTTTCATTGTTAATTGTGTCCATCTCTATCCCAAATCCACAAGCACCAATGAATTCAGTGGTAAACCTTGCCATAAATTCACGGATGTCACACTCTCCACCTCGATCCACTATACCTTCGCCCAGATCTTTAATTTTTTCAGCACATTTGATAATAATAGGAAACATCGCTTTCAACTTCGCAGTAGTGAAGGCTGGGGTCAATCTTTGACGTAACAGTTTCCACAAATCATCGTCAGAGTGAAACAAATTTTTCATCAGAGGTTCCTTACTTGTATCTCTTCCCAAGCCTCGCGCGTAAAAATAATTAAAATCAACGCTTAAAATATCCCTCGCTATTTCTGGATCTCTGATGATAAGTTCTGGATCATTGCCGCGATAGGAACCGACTACTTTCTCATTAGGATATTTATTATACATTTCGGTTACAACCTCACACGCACTTTTCAACGCACATATATTTCTAAATTGAGTTCCGAAAATGGGAATCGGAGCGTCATGTTTAACATTTCTTTTCGACCAATACCCGTGGTTTCTAGTAGTGTAGAAGTACAACACTACTAACACTATTAATAATATTAAAATCATGTTTCCGCGTCGGTGTACCAATGTTAACTATCGCAGCGTGAACCCTACGACTGATAAGTGGATCGGTCTGTGATACTTTAATTGTGTTGGTTATCTTTGTTGCATGTACAGCAAAATAGTCAATTTATTAATTATAATAAGTCTCGTTTAACTAATTGTAATTATCTTATTAGAATTGTCAAACATTATTTATGGTTTGCCTTTAACATTGCATTTGTATCCTGTTATATATAACTTGTCGTGATTTATGTGTATTATATGTATTTACCTTGCTGCATTCATCTGGGGTCCCGATTTGAGAGTCTGGAGTAACTGCGGCGTAAACTTACGCTAAGTTAACGTTCTTTTACATTTTTTTTTAATACCAATGTTCGCCTCAAGTTTGCTAGTCTAGTAGTTGTTGAGGACAATAAACATAGTAGGTATATAATCTACCACACTGAGCAGTTTAATTATATATTTAAGCTTATTCAACAATTATTTCAAGTGTATTTAATTAGGAATCCTCTTTTTTATCTAACATATGTTTAAATAATAATATTTTTTTATCTACAAAAGTCAGCAAACGTAAATCAGCTAAGATCATATTAACAAATTCCCTTTCAGAGATTGTTATACACTATTTATTCGTTACACAGATATTTATTCGTTACAATTTTCACGATGAATAAACACTATTTTAAATTATTTTAAAAATATTAACAAACGAAAAAACTATGATTATATATGGATTTTTATTGTTGATGTAATTTTTGAATTATATGACTTATATTTAAAAAAAAATCCAATTTTATTCTAGCACTTTGATAGCTGATATGTAAGTTCATACTGAATTACAGCTTCCCAGTGCTAAGAGTCATATATGGACAGATGGACGGACATACATGACGAAACTATAAGGGTTACAGTTTATAAATTAGGTAAGGCGTTTTGAAGGATAATTTGACTCTCTCCCCCACCTATCGTAACACTTCATAAGATGCCCCCACCGTAACAGATTTTTTTTTCAAAAAGTACATAACTATATAGAAAAACTTTTACACAGAAAAATCTTTATTATTAAATGGGTTGGGGGCACCTTCAACACGATTTTTTAAATATATTACAAAACTTTTTATTACTGTTATTAAAATGCAACTTTTTATCTAAACCACTTTTTCGTCCTTAAAAGGGTAGCGGTTGAGGGGGGAAGTATGGTTATGAAAAAAAAACGTATGGAGCTTATATCACATCAAATCCCAAGCTCTGCCGCTCACATAGCCTCTATTGGACGTTTCTTAGTCAAAGAAAGTTATCGGGCTTATGACATAGCATTAATGAAATATAAATCTTTAATAAATTTCTTATATATGTCGTTGTTCAGGTTGAACTCGGTACGTCATTACGGTTTATATTTGTTCTATTAATAAAAAAATTATTGTAATAAGTTATTATTCAATGGACATTACCTTGTTTTTCGCATGGTTTGCGGGTAAAGTAACAGTATATAACATAGTGTATGGTTACTGACAGTAAGTTTGGATCCTTCTTTGATGGTTCCGTATTCTTTTTCGAAAAATAAAAGCGGAATTGTCCCTCTGTCCGTCCGTCCGTAGGCATGTGTTTGTCAAGATCCTTAATTTCGCGAATGTGTATAAATATTGAGTTGAAATTTAAACCAAATAGCTAACAACGTCTAAAGTACCTTGAAGTTGAGAAAAAATAAAACTTCTAAATTAACGAAAAAAAGATACAGCCGTTGTGACGCTCTCAAGGGAATCATAATTGATAGGGTACTTCCCGTTGACCTAGAACTATGAAATTTGGCAGGTAACATCGTTTTATACTATAAGTTTAAAGATAAATCTATAGTTTTCAGATTTATGATTACATTGTTAATTAATTCTTTAAACTATAGTCTTACGGAGGCCGATATAAAAAATTTAAGCTAATAGTTCAAGTGAGGTATCAAATTGGGCTTGATATGGATATTTAGAAAAATATATTACTTTATTTTTTAAGAAGCATAAATTCTTGATAATGTAAAATATAAAAAAATTACTGCCCCCCCCTCTCAGAAGTCTGTGAAGTGAAAAATCTGAAAAAAATACAATTATTAACTCGAGACTCGCTTCAAGAACTATTTGTAACCTATAAATTTGTACGGAACCCTCGGTGGGCGAGTCTGACTCACATTGGTTCTATTATTTAGAGTGCCAACAAGTATGCAGGTCACCTAATTGAAGGTGATCACCACCTCCCAAGAAGAGGAAGGATGCGTGCTTCTTGAAGGTACCTAAGTCGTATCGAGCTGGAATTACCGCCGAAGGATGATCATGCCACATTAGGCGGCATAGAAAAATCAGATCAGATAGCCCTTGGGAATATGTGGTTTGACCCGAACTATTGTACGGATTGAATTGGGTTATAAATTGGTTTCATTTCATTTTAACCTGATGTTTCAAATGCTTTGCAGCAATCGCATTCACGGGAAGACGAGATGTAGGTATCTGTTAGTATTTTAGTTAATTTGTCAACTGCAATGGTTTCCTGTTTTACGGTCATAGAATATAGGTTGCCTACAAAACACACTAGAAATAATATTTTTTATACCAATAAAAAGCCTTTCTTTTGTAGATAAATATGAGGTAATATTTTATGTGTTTCTAATAATGAAATGACAAAACTGCGTATCATCATTGTAAATGCCAGCTAACTAACTATAACTATTAGTCATATAGTTCTAAAACTAGTTCTGTCACATATGCTTTAAAAAATAGATTCCACTCTGACGAGACTTTTATCAAGTTATTATAGTTATTTTCAAAACATCAAGTCATGGTGATGGTGTTGCTTTTAAAAATATAATTAAGACATTTAGAACATAAATTTTAATTACTTGATATATTCACAGTCCCCTTTCAGTATGTTTCAGAAATTTTTTATAGAATATAGAATTTCGTTATTAAATGTTAAGTTTTGTTTATGAATAACATGTTTTTATTCTAAAATTTCCACCACCTCCGAGCGATGTCACATTCACAAGTACAAACAGCCTCAGTACCGTAAACAAAAAGACTCATGGTACAGGAATAGCTCGGAATGCCGGATATTGCAGTCACAATTCTCAGGTGTTCAGAGCTTTTCAGTTTCAGTGCGATCCCGCAAGCGACGCGTGCGCACGCCTCTAACGCTCTACCCACTCCACACTCGTTACTTCGATACGATTTAAAAACTTTTGCACGAACAACTCCGACTGGATATCGTTTTTGATAAAAGAAATAAATAAATTTATAATAATTAATTGTTAACGTTGAACTGTTCATAGTGAGGTGGTACTTTTAGTTGAATTCGTCAATATTTTTCTGATAAAATGAAGGTGTTAGTTGAAGATAAAGTTGCGTGTGTAAGTAACGAAAACGAACCCAGAGTAGATGTTGAAACAAAGATAACGAAAGATGAATTAAATAGGTGAGTTAGCTTAAACTGCTTAGATTTTTAGAACTAATGGAACAATTTTTTGTTTTAGTGTATTAGAGATTGGCCAAGTGACAAAATTGGGATAATTTCTTTAAGTTAACATTAATATGAACTATTTTGAACACGTTTTAGAGTATATTTTTTACAATACATTAAATATTTAAAAGGTATAAATAATTCCAACCAAAATTTTGAAGGTATGTGTAAGCAAGTTCGCGCTAGGTCAGACGCGCTGGCCGTCCGCCAGAGTGACACAACACATCGGCATGTTTACATTTAGGATTGTTGGATTGTTGACATTTTTTCAGACGACACCCAAATTCTCATTCCATTCTTGAGTACTTCTATTAGTTTTATATTTTCTATTATACTTTAGGTTTGGGTGATATGATTTTTTATGTAATATACTGTATATTCGAATTCATCACATCAATGCCTGTATTCTGACACATAACATAGTTCAATAGTTTTATGATAATTGTCACAAACAAAACTAAACTGAGCCATGTTTATCAAGTTTAGATCTCGTAAGCTTCGCCCCACACATCGTTGGACATTAGTAACACTTTATTGTTATTTAGGCAATTATATCTGATGTCAGTTAATATAGTAATTCTGTTGGATTAATCATCAAAAATTAAAACTAACCTTTAAGTGTAATCGTATTTTCAAAACTGAATTTCAATGCTTCGGCCCATATATACGTCATATACGATAATTTTATGTACCAATTCACTATATCAAGCTAAAAATTGTATATTTTAACAGAGGCTGTCCTCTTGGAGTATCCCGCGTCATGGACTCGGTGTATATTTGCGGGGCGCATTCCTTGCCGGGAGCTGTCAAAGCTCTCCGACCAGGCCTGGTGGTGAACGCTGCACCAGAGCTGCCTCCACCCCCTGAAGACTATGTACCAAGACACTATGTTCCGTTGCTTGATACACCTAATTCTGACATGCACGCGTACATGGAGAGGGTTGCTGATCTTATTAATGATGTAAGTGAAATATTAAAAAGTAATTGCAGGATAATTTATTTGTCGATATTATTCTGGGTAATATAATTTATAAACTTAATTCGCAGGTTGTCAGCAAAAATGAAGTTGTACTAGTCCACTGTGTCGCTGGAATTTCACGATCCGTAACCCTCTGTCTGGCCTATCTCGTCAAATGGCAAAAAATGACCTTAAGGGACGCTTACCACAACTTAAAAATGAGACGGTAAGATATTATATAGGACAATAAAAATACATATTAATTTTATTTCAATTTATAAAGTTTAATTGTTTCTAAGTTCGTCTTAAATAAACTTAAAGAGAGTTAAATGAAAAATATAATTATAAATAATTTGTTTATTTTCTTTTAGGCCTCAAATTAGGCCGAACACAGGCTTTTTCAAACAGCTCATAAAGTATGAGGAGAGATTATTTGGCGAGGCGTCAGTGAAGATGGTTTACTGTGAAGCAATAGATAAGGAAATCCCTGACGTCTACGAACCTGACTACAGCGGGATGACGTGGTTCAGGCAACGATACGGACCCATTGAGAAGAATTAAATAGAATATGAAAAAATACATTAATTAATTTAAGATTATAAGATATATTATAATTAGAATATAACTTTTGGTTTATCTGTTATGTGACAACTGAACAGAAAATCAGAAAAAATAAATTTATAAAAAATCCCACTGATATGACATGTATATATTATATTATTATATAAAAAGGTTTGAAAGTAAGTTTGTATGATATGATACTTATATCATATCATAATAAGACTGAGGAAGGAATGATTTTTCGAATAAATTTGTTATAAAAAAATAACGTCCGAGATTCAATGATGATATGATAAATAATACTTTACAAGATTCAGAATATAATCTATTTCTTACTTTACTATTAAATCTTAACATAATATGTTATTAAATAATTTGATTTAATTAGCAATACTATGTGTATTAAATAACCATTTACTGATTGTCTTCAAGAATATGGCATTGTGATAAATTATTAATGTTAATTTAGTATTAAGTTAATGGGACCAAATAAATAAGTTGAATATTAATTTATTTTTTAATTACATTACCCTTTGTAAAAAGGATAGAATAATAAGAACTAAACTAATTAAATTCGTTGAAGCGATGTTATTGGCCTCGTGGCATTGATGAAAATAGGTACATCTGAGTTCTCGAAGAGAATTTACAATTAAATAGATAAGCCGCACATGCTTCCTAGTTGACGTAATCTACTAAAATATACCATTCCAGCAATAAAGTGCACAATAAATAGATACAAAACGATATAACAATATAAATATTGCATGCATGCATAAGTTTCAAACACGAATATGCAATGAAATTACAAATTCATAACCATATATATTAATCGCACTTCATATAGTTAATACTTTTTCTTGTATTTCGACAGATCAGTAATATAATCGACTTTTGTTAAATAATTCGTTCTAAAATTAATAATTATATCACTTAATTTTTATTTCAGTCATCGAACTATCGAATTATAGTTCCTTTATGATGTACGTTATTCTGGCGGTAGCTTAATGTGTTTTTGCCAAAACCTTAACGGTCGTAGGTGGTATTTGGCAATGGACAGTGCTCAAGTTCAATGTTTCACTAATTACCACATATTGCTAATTATAAAACTAACTGGCGAGACAGTATGTGTAATAGTTTTGTAAAATAAAATAAAATAAACTTAGATATACAGTGTTAAGGAATTTTAAATATTAAAATTCTTTGTTTGATGATGAAATAAAACAGCGAGTAAGAAGTAAATATTATTTTAAAGATTATACGACCTCCGGACATAAACACACTCAGTAGTATATTTTATTATAGAGAGCTAATTTAAAATTCATAAAAAAAAAATTGGCATTTGTTATTATCACCTTGACGAAGGTAGCAATGATATTTGGATAAATCCCAAACCTTTGACCTTGCTTCGACTTGACATCTTTAAATCTTCATCAAGATGGACCTTATGTGTGTGTATATGACTGAATATAACGTAAAGACAAATGTATATATAAATATATATATTCAGTGGATATAAACAAATATTATTTGACTTTCAGAAATAATAAGTCTCATCCGATGAACTCTACAATACGCTCCCCAAAAATATACACAAAAAATAAACACACTAAATCGAGCTTGTGTATAAAAATAAAGTAGGAAACCGACTCGACCTTGTACGGAACCGCATTATTGACCCGGTCTGGACTCACTTCATTTAGAAATGATACAATAATGACCTCTTTATCTGTTAGTCTAGACATTCACATTTAACGACCTTACGATAATTGATATATTTTTATTTCATTCTAACGAATAAGTTTTTTATATATAATTCTAATTATACCTATTTTTTAAATATTGAAATAGGTATTTCTTAAATACCATATAAGAAACGACTCATCACTATATATAATATATAAATAAGTATAAATAAGCATAGTTCTTCAAATAGTAACTGCATAAATCGAATAATTTTAAAATGTTATTCAACAAGTTTCAAATTATTATATCATTATTTTAATAATATTGTAACTAGCAAATCGAAGTCAAATAAACAGATATAATTATGTTTGATGTTTACTGAATACGTGTATTCAATTAGGTCACATTAGACTAATTATTCTGTATCACTTTCTGATTGTCCGTTTTATTGTTTAATGCCGAAATACCAGTCGAGTAGGTTAATCTCTACGAATTCATGTTACTAGAACTTAATAATTTAAAATGTCAGTTTTTTTGTTTTTAAAATTTATATTTTAAAATATTTCAAGACGTTCTGAGAATATAATTTTCTCTCAAGATCATTTGTAAGAGAAATTTAACTGTCCACGGAGTGGCCGGCATTACTCCGTGGATTCCTTCTATTTTTAATCATCTAGCACTTATAGTCCGACTCGTTCTTTCGGAACCCGCATTCCCCAATATTTCAATACGAGACCACCATTTATATGTGACATTATTGTCCTACAAAGTATTTATATTTAGTTAGAGCACATTATTGAGGGAAATCGTGTTAATCGGTATACCTACTACTTGTCTAGTCCTAAAATACTGAGACACGTCCGGGAGATAGTGTGAAGTGGGAGTTTTGAACATCTTAGTTGTATGTTATTTTATGACATGATATCATAGTTTATATGTTTATAGAATATTTATTTAATAATTATTATCCTTGTAACAATAATATTACAATTGTAATTCAAAATGCAAATGCAATGTTAAAATGTAGTAAAGTTAAAATAGATAATATTCGTGGCAACGACGGGTAACTATATAAAGTTATTATAAATAAATATATAGTTTTACTCACATATGTTATATAATTTTAAATTATTCTTAAATTCTTTGCAATGTATTACTTGTGTTTGTGTACAAAGTATATTTTCCAATATTATAGATTAAAGGTATAAATAACTTTCTCACTAACAACACTATTGATCATAAATAAGAGTAAGTTGTTCTAATATATTTTATTTTTATTGTTTGTCCATGTTATGTAATAGTTACCTGGGAGCATAAGGTAGCATTCGGGCGCTGGTATGTTGGCACTCCGCCAAAACGACACGACCCGCTGGAATGCAAGGGTTACATACTAGCACTGATATTATTAAAACTTCATTTTATAAACCATAGCTTGAATTATTAAATTTTGTATAAGAAATTATTTAGATTTTTGTAAGAATCTTGCCTCAAAGATAGTGAGTATATAGCTATAATTATAAGGTAGTGTGTCATCTTTATGATCAGCGGAACGATGTGATTACATTATTATAAATTTTGAATCTTTTTATTTATAAAAGACGCGGTCGTCGACCTCAAACACCACGGAATTTGTTTATAAAATACAAGTTTAACTAAACTAACATTTTTAGAACTATTCAAAGAAATGTTTGAGGCTTATTGTAATATATCTTCAAACTGTCCTAATAATTTTATCTGATTGTCTTATTTATTTAAGTGATATTTCAGTTGCGGAAATGTATTTAGTACAAAATATATTCAGCGAGAAATTTTTGGACGCTCCGTGTGTACGATTTACTGTCGAATTCGGATCTCGAACTGATTTTTCCTGTATAGGTATTACGGACAATACTAGAGCATTTTTTAAAATACTGTAAAATATAATTTCTCTTAAATGAGACTAAATATTCTAAAAAATAGATAACGCATTTAAAATAATTCTGTAGACATTTCGGAATTCAGTTTAATACGTAAATTTAATATATTTCAGATAGAGAAAGAGATAATTAGGAATTAGAAACAATTAATGTACCAAAACTATCACTATCACTATCACTATCACTATCACTATCACTATCACTATCACTATCACTATCACTATCACTATCACTATCACTATCACTATCACTATCACTATCACTATCACTATCACTATCACTATCACTATCACTATCACTATCACTATCACTATCACTATCACTATCACTATCACTATCACTATCACTATCACACACGTTTGGTTTCACGAGTGAATCCCGCACTTTTGTAAACAAAGTTGAGTTCTGTACATACATCTTACATTTATGTATATTTCTTCACACAACAGTAATTATTGTTTAACTTTGGACTTTCTTGGACCATTTGCCATCAATATTTTGTCAGCTCGTCTGAAGTTATTCCATGTTTTGTATGTTAATATTAATTTACAGACATTAAATACAGGATCAAGTGTATCGTATCGTCGTATGAGACAGCATGGGTATTAAGACGGTTGTCAACATTTAAATGTAGGCCGCAGTGAGACCGTGCAGGTGACTCCAGACCTAAATGGGTCGCCATATCCTGTGTGTAGTTCTAATATGTGAGGTTCGATTTCTGAACACATTACACTATTTTACTCCAATGTTAGTAACAATCCGAGGGCTTAAGGGAATTAATAATTTTGTGGTTAAATTATCACTATAATAGATTTAACTGTCCTAATTAAGCGGAATAAAAATATTGCTGATTTAGTGAAAGTCTCATCAAAATCCGTTTAGGTTTCCCAACATCAAATTTCACCATGAAGAACGACCGTATAATAACAAATAAAATTTCAAATTTAAAAAAATGCTATAAGCAAAACTTACCGTTAAGTTTCAAGAATTCTCAAGAAAATGACACCCATACATATATTTATGTATATATTTACTACAATAAAAGATATTCGAGTAATCGAATTCTTTTATTTAACTTCAGAAAGAATAAAATTATTCGAGACATTTACATATACAAGTAAAATAAAGTGTTTTGTTAAACAAAATCTTAATCATATTAAAGCTAGTAATTAGTTTCAGGATCAATCATTTAAATAAGGACTTTCTTATATAATTAATCGCAATATTAATATACTATTACTGATATTGCTGTTAGTTTATCAAAATACCGATTACTGCACCTTACAATGATAGCAATAAAATAATATTACAATTTAACAACTTATTAATGATAAAATTATAATTCTGGTGTTTTTATGTTTAATTTATGATCTGTGACTGCAAAATGACGTATTGCCATGATTCTGTTTATAGTTAACGATAGAATGAAACTGGGTCGGAATTTGTTATGCGCTGTTAACTTTTTTTGTGTTGTGCAAGCGACGTCGCGGCAGATAGGTTGTCCAGGAATCCGATATATGTTGTATTTTTGTTATTTTATATTAGCTGACTGATTAGCTCTCGACTTTCATAGCTCTGGAATGTAGATCCATACTTATATTATAGAAAAAATAATATATAAAAATATTGTTTAATAAATAAATACTTAGGATTACAATATATAATTTTTTTATCATAATGGTTTGTTTGTTTTGGAAAAAATTACAAAAAAAAAAAATAAATAAATAAGTATTCAGTTTTCATGGTATTTGTTCAAAACAATTTCAATATGAACCTGTCTTTTTGTCATCAGATGAAGTGTTGATAGTACGCCCGAAGACAAGTTTCCATCGCAGCTTGTACAAGTATGTAATCTCGACAATTTCGGCTGTCGCTCTGATATGGAAAAGCTGCTGTCGCTCTGACATGGGAAAGAGCCAACTATTAAGGCATGTTGCTGCGTAATGAATCTCTTTCTTTGTCTGACAACTGACAAATCATCAAATTCTTTGCCAACACAAAGTCACCACCAAGTCATCACTAAGTGAATGAGATATTTTTCATAATTTGGTAAATAAATAAATCCATTTTTACTTAACATTTTTATTTTCCCTTTTTGTAGTAGGTAAGTCCCATCGATTTTTATTCTGATATTTAAGTACCTTGTCCTTCAAGCGAGAGAAATTGTTACCATAGCTCGATGCGTGGATGATAAACGAAAGAAAAACCACACGGTTTTAATCACGGGAACAATTTATCAACATTTTTAATTCATATTAATATATAATACTTTTTATCGACTACTTTTAATATCAAAAAAAGCGATTACAAATACTAGCAACTAATATATTACTAGAAACGAAATATATTTTTTAACAAACAAAATCTTAATAAGGTTCAAAGTAGATGTTAGTTAGTTATTTTTGTCTTTGAGTCGGTAAAATATTAAAATCCGTAAAGACGTAAACAAGAAGAGGCGTCACGATGTGATGTCGACGTCGGCGCCACACGTTTGAATTACTAAAAACATAGGTTCAGTCATTTTATTACGAATTGGATTAATTGGATGGTGTTTCAATTATTAACATGTATATAAAGAATACGCATTAATATTTAATATATATATATAAATATATTAGGAGCAGTTGTTAATTTATGATCATTAATTTGACATTAATGACATGATTTGAAAGCGTCAATTTGTCTTTAGCGGACCAATAAAATGGCGTCACGTCACGTGTTTGAAATAGACGCGGTATTATTAAAAAATAACATTCTTGGCAGATATTAAGTGTTATATTTATAAACTGCATCGCGTTCCGACTTAATATAGATGATGTATCACGGTATGTATTAATAAAGCTGGCGCCGTGCGAGTAAACAATGCGCACTTATCAGATAGATAAAATAGAATTTAATTTATGTGACCTTTATTAGATTGTTGTCATTAGTAAAAATAAATAATATTTGTAACACATTAAGGAAAATGTTAAAAATATTTTTTTTATAACGCATTTAAAACCTTGTTTTAATCTAATGAACTAAATATAATGTTAAATGTTGTTTAAGTTCAAATTTGGTCACATACGAACTGTTTATTATTTATTATAATAATTCCACTTATTTTTATTTTTCAACGCTAAAAACTGGATGAAGTAAGTATGATATTTCAAGTGTAAAGAGGAAGAGTCCGTACATATGTTACAAATAGAGTTTATAATTCGGATGCAGATTTTTCGTGGATTCTTTTCAATGCAACTTTCTTTTAATACCTTATAAGTTGGTTGATTTTTTAAGTATACATTCGTGTTTGAATATGTTAATTTGATATCTGTAAATTAAGAATCAATTTGTTCCCTTAGAAATGCGGTTAATCTTTTACATTAGAAAGAAAATTCACATGAGACGAGAGGAAACATGTGGTGACATTTATGATGCTGTAAGCATTTTACAAAATTACGTGGGCTACAATTACTGTTAGGTGTATCGTTTCATTTTAGTGTCACTTGTATTTAAAAATCAACAAATAACTTTTATTTATTTTATTTATGAGGTGATTGTGTAGAGGTGACTCGTTTAGTTTTACATTGCCTAGCAATAGTATAAAAAAAATCATATACTAATATTCAGTATATTAGATTGTAAATATTTTATCTGTGCTATAAAATAGTTCAATGGTGTCAAGTGTACGTTGATTGTTGTTTAACATAAGAAAAACACAATGTATTCTTTTTAAATGTTCCAATTTTCAACAATTCGGCCAAAATGTGACCCAATTTACTCAATTTTTTTTGTCAAATTCTGTTTGAAATGATAAAAGAAAACATATGAAGTATTACAATTCTAATTTCTTTGTTACAAAATAACACTTATATATGTATATGTTTCTGTGTAAATGGAAAATATAATAATAATGCTAAGATATTTATGTATATTCCCGGCAGAAGTAATTGGCCCCAAAATAAAGCAGTCTCTTAAAACATTAAAACGCCTTAATCCGAGTTAAGCAAATTTATTATTGTGATAAAAATACTTTAAAATAAAACGTAAATAACGGCTCGGTCGTGTCAAGAACACACGGACAGGTCGTTACAAGGCGTTGCTTTAATATTTTTGCCTCATTTATTCGGTTTGATTTTCACATATGAGGAGGAATTTCGTGGCTCCGAATTAGCTTTACAAAGTACAGCCCTTAGTCAATGTTATACTCAGAAGTTATGTTTACCTAAAAAGTAACATATTAATAGATATATTTCTTCTCTCTGATCTCCTAGTTTGAATGAATTTATTTTAATTATGTATGTTGTTTTAGATTTAAATTATTATAAACAACAAGCTACAACATGCTTTGGAAATAGTTTAAAATATAATAGCGTCCGTGTTTTGAGGAAAAAATAAGGAAAACGAGCAAAATAATTATAATGTCTTTATTTTTTTTTACTTTCAATCACTAACTATACTAATATTATACTAATATAACAACAACAACAAAATAAAAAATATTAATTGCGCCATAAAAATACTTTAAATCTTTGAGACGTTTTGAATATTATTATATTTCTTTTAATGTTAAATGTTACCTAACATCACAATAGGTATAGGTTAATATTTAAATAAGAAACAAGAGAATATAGTTTTGTTTTCGTTTCTAGTTTTTAGTCGAAACCGAACTAAACCGAAGTGTTTTTTTGCCGAATTCAACCGAAACCGAATTAAATATATTAAAGAGATTACTCGTATATCTGACAAAAAATACTTTTAAAATGTCAAAAATGTTGATATATTTTTAAATTATAAAGACGTAATGTATTTTTGTATATTTTTATCATTATTTAACATAAAATTAATGAAAGTAAGACAATGACAGATGAATGTTCCCAGTGTGTATAATGAATCCTACTCCTGGTGCATCACTATGCAGTTGACCTGCTTCTCTTTGACTCCGTTTTATGCGTTTCCAGCGAGCTTCCGCGTTCTATGATATACTGCGTTTGATCTCGGTGTCTTTGATTTTACGAATTATAATTATATCTTTAGTAGGAATCTAATGGAAAAGAAATCAATCAATCACAATCATAGATATTATATGCTCATTTCATAATTTAATCGTTTAACATTATCATAATACATTTTGTTTACACACACAAATAAAAGATAAGATTGATTGTCTAACAATGTCAATATCAAATTCACAAAGAGAAGATTGTTGAAATCTATAAATATATAAGCGATTTACCACTCACTGACTCATCACGATATCTCCGAAACTATCTGTCCGATTAATTTAAAATTTTACATAGTTACTTCTTTTGTGTCGTAGACGTCCACTAGAACGGATTTTACGGAATTCCTTTCCCAACGGATTAGTATCCCTATCCCTACCTCTAGTTTATGTATATATACATGAAGTTACCTTTTCCACAGTGTCATAAACAATTAGACTGAATTATGATCGAATTTAGGACTCTCAGCGACCACTAGTACTATTTATCATGAAGCAGATAAACTGACTCGCTGAAATAACATTACACCGGGCCATGACCTCTATAATTTAACGACTACAATAAATTAATCCAATCTTCCCAAACTCAATACCGAGGGATAATAAAAGATTCTGATATCATCCGGTGGCTCGGCTGAAGTTCAGTCGATGTTTAAGTATTTCTGAGCGCTGATTCATTTTGCACTCTGCAGGGACTCGATTAGCGATCCAATTGACATCTTTAATACTCATTTGTTGCGAGTATTCTAATACTAGCTGATTCACGCCCACTTCGCTGGGCACACTATTAATTTGAATTTGAACTTAGGTTGCTATGGTAACCGTTGTCATCGTAACCGTTGGTATAGTAACTCTTACTTCCATCTATGTAGCTCCTGCAGGTTTATAACTTGGGTAAATGCAAAAAGTTGAAATCCGTTGGGATAGCAATTCCGTAAAATCCGTTCTTAGTGGACGTGTATGTCACAATAGAAGTAACTATGTAAAACATTAAGTTAATCGGACTGATAGTTTCGGAGTTTTCGTGATGATTCAGTGAGTGGTAAATCGCTTATATATATATATATATATATATATATAATAAATATATATAGATATAGATAATATTTATAAAGTTTGTTGTTATATCTATGTTTAATATTATATTGTAATTATACAATTATACATATATTTATTATATACTTTTGCTATGTTCTAGTTTTGAAATGCTAGTTTGGCTATTATTGCTTAAAACTTGTAGAAATAGACATATTCGTATGTATATAAAAATGAAGTTTGTTTAATGTTTTATTTGCGTAAGTTTATTAGGTCTCCGGTATGAACTAGTAAACTCCAACTAAATAGTTCGGTGACTCACGACGCAACGACGCTCATTGCATTATTTATTTACACAGAGAATAAATACTTCTGTGCTTTTAAAAATATATTTCGTTACAAAATATTTAGTGGCAAAAAGTTTTGTATTTAGTGATGTAATAAATAAATAACACGTTTAAATGTATTACACTAGTGCTGTACGTTACATTTATTGGTGTCACTTCGACCTTTTGCTCCCAATTCGTGATTTCATTTAATTGGGAGCACTGACTCACTATATACCTCATATTGCTTAAGAATGATTATTGAAACGTACAATTAGATGGATCTTCATAAATGGAGAGTGGCTTGTGTTAACAATGTTAGTGTATGACTTTGTATGTACTTATATACGGGTTCAAAAAACTTTCTATATATTTTTTTTTATATAATCCTTATATATTATATAATACATATTTGAAATCGTGTGTCCTATATTAGTGGAACCAACTATTTGTGCAGTGAGTCACAATGCATCTTTCGGATCCGCTGTTCAGAAGTGCAGGTGTCAGTCTGACGAGTGAGGGTTACCTCATCTGTTATTATTACCCGAAATAAGTTCTAAACATTTCACACATAAAGTGTTTATTTATTTAAAGGAGATCAGGTCAAGATAATTTTTCTTTTATATATACCAATCTTTACCTTATAAAAAAGCCTCCACAAAAGTGGGACTCCACAATACAGATAAAAAAAAACAAATTTTGACGCGTCAACCCAGTTTGTTTTCGTTCCAAACATTTTTTTTAGCATATTTACTGTTATAGCTTTAAAAAATATGTCAAAATTACATTCGTTAACGTGACAATTAAGTTTTGAAAGATTTGACATAAAAAAAAGTTTTTGTTTAGAAATTATTTAATAATTAGCGGCCTCCCCTTCTTCATGGAGAGTTGATCTCAGGACTTCCAAATGCGATTACGAAAGTAATGACGAGCCGATTCTGTATATTAAATATTTAAAAAATATATTAAATTCTTGTTGTTGCCTGATAAACAGAACTCTAAAAATATATTTAGAAATTTTGTCTATCTGTCTGTTGTTTTTAAGTTTCAACTTTCATCACATATAATACTTTTATGGCTTCCAAATATCTTATTTGTATCTCAATACTTTACTGTTTTGTTTCGTTTAAATATAATCATATGATGAAATAAATTTGGTTACTTTGATACATATACTTATTTCTAGAATTATAAAGTTAAATTTGAAGAAATATTTATACCTACATCAGATATCCAAATTATTGGGAGAGTGATAACTTTTTCCAATATTACACTAAGACTTTAAGAACCATATAGAATGTCGCAGTTTTTGAATTCTATTCCAATTTGGTTCTTTATGTGGGTAATTCTTTCTATCATTATACGAACTTGTACCACGGAGACGAAGTCGCGGTCAATAGCTAGTAATAAAACGTCCCAGCAACTGATTTAGATTCAATTACTTGTATTTTATTATCAACAATTAAGCTGAGTGTTTTTTTATTCTTATTTAATGTCGGTCAAACCAAGGGTGTTGGAAGCACTGAGGTCGGTTAGTTGTAAAACAAATTGTGCATATTTATTGTGCATATATTCGTAGACTTGTAAAAATGTTAGATAATTTTATGTTGACAGAGAAAAGAATCAAATCCGTGAAGCCATTTACATAAAAACATATATTTTATTTAGACAACTAATAAGTTACATAATATAGTGTTAATCATAGAAAATATTTTCTTTATTGGATATAGGACTATAAAGTATAATTATTCCATCTTTTCCATCTAAAGCAGTCTTCTTGGGGAAGGAACATATTAGTTAATTTTGGTAACTCGCTAAAGCTTAAGTAACACTACTTTCATCCTAATTTGAAAAAACCTTGATCTAAATAAAAGTAAGTAAAAAACTCTCCAATATATAATAACTAGTGTTCTAAAAACGTGGAACTAAAAACTGCATTTTTTTCTCGCGTCTCAATCCTCGATTGTCTAATAAACGTGTAACAATAAGTCATCCAACTGTACAACGGAATATGAAATGCCAAAAAAATAATATATTTATACAAACATACAGACAGCTCAGGTGTTGGGAATTTGGCATCAGTGCAAGGACAAACATGTGGCACGTGGTTGACAGGATTTATATAATATAGTTATTTGTTTTGAATTATGAAATGTCATGTGGACTTAAATACTTAGTTTTATGATTAGGATTGTATATCTTATTACTAATAGCTTAAGATTGATGTATTAGCATTATTTTTTAATCTACACAATAAATATTGTAATGCCATCTGTTGACGAGAGGTCGAGATGATAGGTTTCTATTTTCAATTTGAAATGAAGTTGTTGGCTAAATAATTCAAATTAAATATGTCTCCAGTATATTTAGAATTTATTTAATTATATTTTTACAATTAGCATATTTCTTATGATGGCTGGTGTTTTTTATGTTATTGAAAACGTAATTTCATAACATCTTTGTTTATTTTAAAGTTGCTGTTGCCAGGGACTGTGAACGAAGTAGTCTGCTCCCAAAATATTATTATAATTAAATAATATAACACATTATTACTCATTTTCATAAAAAATTGTAATGATGCGATAACAAGCCAACAGAATGTTAAAAATATTGTTTTTCAACATAAAAATTAATTTACATTTCTTTTCTCGATATTATTTTTATATACTTACTGTTTCAACATAATAATAATATAAATATTTACGGACTTTCATCTGAAGGTATTTGTGTAAACAATGAAAAACTATTTTTAAGATTTAATAAAAGTTAAATAATGTTTATATTATATATTTACGTATGTCCTGAAAACGTAAAATCCTATTTTGGACACGAAAACGTAATATTGATGGATATTACGTCACACACATAAAAGTGGGTATAGACCTCCCACCTCGTCACATGATTGAAGTTAAAATAAAGGATGGTGTACACTGTGTGCTTGTGATTAAAAAACATAGATTTTCTGGATATATTTCAAACTGCTCCGACTTCAATCTTGCGATATAAGGTGTAGGTCATGGTGTAAAACAATTATTGTTACTAATAATCAGGGTATCAGAATAAAAAAACACAATAAACTATAAATTTATCCGGCAAAGCCGCTTTTATCTTGTGTATATATTATTCATTCATGTGTGTAATCTCACTAAGATGACGTCACGGGAGTCGCTTACGAGGAAAATTGGACGAGCACTCGCGATTAATATAACCACCGTTTGTTATATGACAGGTGTACATGGGTCTGTTTTCAATGTTATGTTTTTTAAGTTCGTAAAAGAGCGGGTTGCGGGTTGCGGACTGCTCGCTTAGCTGGTGGCTTAGACCCCAATAATATATGTTTATACATAAAAAAATAATGTATTTATTATATATTTTGACAAAACTAATAAAGCATTTTTTAATGTTAGGGTTAGTTTAATGTGATTTGATGTTATTATATCATTCTTTCCTAATTTATTTGTACCTCAAAACACAAATCTCTTATTTAGAAATTATATACGTCTTTTATACTAACGATACATAGGAAAAATAATTTCAGTTTTGTTTATTATTGCAGACGTCTTTAAGGTTGTGTCGGTCGAGTGTAATGGAAACGTATCTACTACGCATTCCTCTCATTGAAGTCCGACGCATATCTCGAATCCCGCGAAAACATACTTCCAACGCCAATAAACAGATTTAGATGAATGGAATTTACATCACTAGTGTCTACGTGTTATTTATTATTATCAAGATTACAATGTAAATTGGAATTGAATAAAATTTCGAGCTACTTACTGACATCAAAGCCTCTTTTAAATAATACGTTCTTGAGTTAAAAACGATATTGATAATATTAAATATGTTTATTGCAAACGGTACATCTTTCTATTCACCTACAATTGAAGGAACGCAGAGATGATATAAGTTTAAAATACTCAAATTTCACTGAAATTTATGCCTTTCATTCTCAGTAAGTCCAGAATTATTCAGAAAAACAAATATTAATAAACAAAGTCATGGCCACGTTTTGTTTGAAGCCGGCGTAAGTATCGAGTTTAACTGTTACAGATGAATGGAAAGCCCGAATATTTGTCTTTATTCTGGCGTTTATAAGATTTATAGAGGTTAGCTGGGTAATATATTCTGAGGAAACATTCATAAAGTTGTAAATAATAGTTTTCACGATCCTAACAAGTTCCGGGACGTATCTCGTCTACTCGGAATTACAATGTTGATACTTATATCAAATTGACCCCGTTGTTTCAAGGTTTTGAATATTTTGTATTATTATTGAACTATTTTTTAGATGTTATTTATAATATATCTTATAAAAGTAAATATACACTTTTATTAATCATTTGTCGATCTACTGATGCTTCAGGTATAAATTATTTATATCATTCATATTAATATAATTTTGAACGTTGTTACAATACGGTAGTTCAGTATTTTTTTATCTAATATTTTTGATAATATTATATCATAAGATGAGGTGGAGTGAAGTGAAAGAGATTTGAGTCATCCGGTGGGTAAGGGTAGTTTAACGTATTTTTCTGGTTTATTTGCTGTAACGGATACTTAAAAAAAATACATACTTTTTTTTTTTGGGAAGTTGGAATTTTCGAAAAGAAAAGAAAATACTTTTTATAAGATTTTTTTAAACTCAATACACGAAAAAACTATTATCAGAGTAAAAGATTACCCAAAATAATAAAAACTAAAATGACGTGAAAACTTTTACACCAGATATATATATATATATATATATATATATATATATATATATATATATATATATATATATATATAAGTAAACAATTTACAGAGTAACTCCATCTATGAACAAGCGGAACAACTAGTTGCAGCAAAAGAAAATTTTTCGTTTGAATTTAATGTATTACATGTGGTTTTAAAAAACTGTACTAGATGGCGCTTATTTAAATTTTTATACTTTATAGAAAATAAGTCCATAACGTTTATTGAAATAAAGATAGGTTAATTTAGAAAAAGTTAGAAATAAAAAAAATAATTAGATAATATTACATAAAATAGAGACAACTAAACAACCCATTAAGGACATTGTCTATTTATTTATTATTATTATCTTTTATTTATTTGTTACCAATCGCTTCGTCTGCCGTCTCTTTCTCTCAATATATATTTATTGCTTATAAGTATTTTACTATATATAGTGAAATTAAAAAGTATTATCAACATTTAACATATTTTTCAGAAGTCATTGCTCCAATATACATATATATTAAAAAACATTTTCCAATATCGATCTTTAGAGATTCCATGTATTGTTATACAACTTTACTCAACATACCGAATATTAAATGCATTTTCTTTGTTTAGAGATTACGTTAAGCACGCTGAAAAAACAACTTCACTTTCGTTGCTATTTATCACACATTTTAATATTTCTAAGTAAAAGTTGTGCCTTTATATTGTTGAGAATGGAATAATATTGTTAAAAAATCTCCATAATCACTTATCCCATGGGAATTCATGAGGTCGTCTGTGTACGTTAATATATTTGGGTAAGCGACTAACAATGGACAATTTATTATTTAGATTCACCGCATTTCCTCGGCGGCAATTCTTTATGCAAATTTATGTACCATTTCTCTTTTTTCAGGAACCGTGATTAATCGCGATTAAATTCGTAGAATAATTAATTATTAATGAGAAATTATATTTTATAATATTCAAAATTAAATCAAATGTCTATTTTATATTTTGTACGAATTATTTTTTTGAAGGGATAAATTGTTTTGTGTTATAAATACGATGAAGTTAAACTACTATATTAACTCGGTTAGTTGTGTTGTCCAAAAACCTATGACATTGAAACGCTATGTTAAAGCTGAAAGAACTTCAATTGAGGCACAGTTGTCATTCTAAACCGCCCGTGGGACCCGCTTGTATGCGTTCCCGAGATACTCGTTAACTCAAGAGTCCGTTTCAAAACATACCATTGATATAACAATATTTAGACAGGACGTAATACAATTTACAATATTGTGTAAATGTTGTGTACAACTTAATTTTATTGCTATATATAAATGTTAAAATATTTGGCATGCATTATCATATTTAAGGAATGTCTAGTAAATACATATTAAACACATAAAATAAACGAAATTTTGGCATCGTAATGTTAGCTTGCCAGGAAACCCATAATCTCTTTAAACAAGATAAATCTCCCATTGAAATAAATATGTTACCAAAAGTTTGAACGTGAAATTTATCAAAACGGTTTTAACTTTTGATTTGTAAATTCAAAGTCACTTCTATTACAACCAAGTCTGTGGCAAGTTTTCCCAACATAGAAGGCTATTTGTCTTCGCGTAGATTAGCGTAAGTGTTTTCTGTGCGTCTCGCACCTGCGCCTTGGACGACCACATATCACTCACGCCTGCTGGATTCCTCTTTATATTACTGAGGAGTGCTGTAATTAGCTAATAAGGGTTACATAATATGACCCAAATTTTACGGACTACATTTTAATTTAGTTAAAAGATATCTCTGCGTGCGCGGATCACCTTTCTATAGGCAAAAGGGTGTTATAATCTAGATAAATAAGACGTATGCCGTTTTCTGGAAGACAAGTGATGATTTTGGTATATTAGAAAGTAAACTATTCTCTTAGTATATTTTATAATGATGCGGACTATTTACTAATTCCTGATTCGAGTAGCCGCATCAGTAGCATACTCACTGTACACAGGCGGACCTGGTCATATAAATCATTATTATTTATGCAAAAATATACAGTTGCAATTTAATTTAATTTAAGTTTCATATATAATTAGATGAATAAGATACGGGTCATTCATATAAGATATGGTAGTTTTCTTTTGCATAATTATTTTATTACGCTTACAATAGAATTGTGACTCATTCAACAATAACTTATCAAATTTAAAACAAATCTTTGAACATAATTTTCGATTATAAAAGCAAATAGATTTAAGTATTGACCCTAAGAAGTACCTTAATAAAAATAAAAAATTACTGTCAGCTAAAGCTGTAGTAGTAGTAGTGAGTAGGAAAAGCCTAAAAAGGAGGTAACGGTAAAAAAGAAATACTGTAGTAGAACTATCAAAGTGTGTAAAATAGAAAAAAATGCACAGAAACAACTCCCAATTCCATTACTGCCGAGGTCACTTGAAAGAGATGGAGAAACAGGGAGAATTAATAGAAGGAGAAAAATATGAAACAAGAAAACCTACAAGAAATTGGATAAGACATGTATTGGAGACATTTTTGTTAATTATCCTGATAGATGAAGCAAAGTTATTAGGGCTTATACCGACATGATATTCGGGTCTTAAATAAAATTATTTTCCAACAATATCCAGCTGCTTACAAAATAATAATATCATCTATAAATATACATCTATTGAACGAAAATGTGCGTATTTTGATAAAACAATTAATAATGAAAGTCATTAGTCAAGGACGCGTGTAATAAATCACAGTTTGAATAGTTAACACGTCGTCGTTACCGAATTGGAGAATTCAATGAAATCTCCATCGGATTCATTACTTGGAGCCATGTTCGCTTTGTCTTGGGATTCACTGTTCAATTTGGATGAGACACTCTAATATTTTATGATATATAATATACCTAACCTGGATTATAATATTCTGTGGTTTGACGTCCATTGTCTACAATAACTTTTATTCTACTTACTTTTCTTTTATACTCATTGAAACAAGTTAAACTGGAATCTTTCACGTATTTGTCGAGTCAGCATGGTTACATTATAACATTCAAGATTTTTTTTCAGTAATTCATATCATTCATACATGGAAGTAAAGTTGAATAAAAGTAATCAGTTTTTTGCTTTCCCAAAATAGTTACGGATCTAAATGTACGAGTATAACAGCTATTATGTAGCTCTCAGTTTCTCCATTTTTGTTTTGACGTTAAATCTTCTTGGCAAAAAAAAAATACACCTTAATTCTTAATTGATCAATTAAATTTTGTAAATGAGGAATTTTCTCATTCAAAAATAATAAAACTCGAAACAACATTGAACAAACTTTATCGGTGCCAATTAAAAATTTGAAAACTCTAGGTTTATGGTGGCATTGTTATAGGAGCGGGTTGACGCAGATTGTTAATCCAACGATTTTATATATTTTTACAACTGTAGCTTTTGAAAAAATTCAGATATAATGGACAAGTCTATTGGATTTATTGCCGTGTTGAACATTCATTTTTATTGAAATTTTTAACTTAATTGCCAAGTATTCCATATTACACCCCAAACTATTTTTTGTGGCAAAGAAATAGATAAATTTCTTAAAATATTAAGTTCATATAGTTTAATTCTTGTTTTAAGACAATCTTTGAATATATTTAGTTTGTTTATACCGCATCCAAAGTTTAACTCATAAAAGCAGGGCTCACATAAGTTGCTAATTACTTGATCAACATTCCGAGGTCTCAAAGACATTGCCGGGCCCTTTGTGCTCTAAACAGACTAACTTACGCTTTGTTCGTTTTACGAAATTACGCGACCCCATGCTAGTGGCCCTTACGAGCTACGGTCTCTGACATTTAGTAGTTTATATTTGGACGTCTTACACATAGATATTTAGGTTAACTAGTTAATAATAATAAAATAAACTAATATTTTCAGGTATTGGTAATAAATTCTGAATGATCTGTAATTATATCAGCATCCGAATTCACACCGTTGTGGGGGTACCAATATACAAATATTCTGAAACGTATTATTACATTACATCTGTGAACATTAATGTTATTAGTGTATCATTGCAGCTGAAAGACGTTAATGTCACACGTACCTAATCTCAAACTATCCAGTGGTACCTGAGCACGACACTGGTGCTATAAATCGGAGCACTGGCAACTGTCGTCGAAGCAGCAATATACGAGAGTTATAGGCCAGGAAATTAATTCTGTCGACGAGTAGGGTTAGCAGGGAATCATGGGGTGACCACGTTGAAAACAGGTAGCGATGGTAGTATTAATTAAATAGCTTGTATTTAATTCTTAGTACGCTTGATACCTACTGTTAATGTTATCAAAATAATATTAGACTTTTGGCCAGGTGTATCCAAATGAACATTTTACAGACCATATCAGTTATATAACTAACTCATAATAAAGTAAATATAACTATATACACGTTTTGTGTACATATTATTCAAAAAATAATTCAATTTAGAATTAAATCGTCATTATTAAAATATAACTAAAAGTCATGGTGGCTCTAATAAATAGATGAAACGATTTCGATTTTTCTCATAAGCTGGCTTTAGGCTTACAGAGGCGGCTCCCGGAAATAATAACCCGCAATAAATAACTATAGTCATAGTAATGGCGAATGAGATATTATAGTTATCATATCGAGTTTTCTGTAGTACCAATAAACATCCCTCTGAAACGTTATGTACAAAAATAAAGTAAACTGTGGTTCTTCTAAGAGCAGGGCTCGTTTGGAACCCTTGTAACCTTATAATAATAGAGTCTTTACAGAAGGACTTGTTTCTATAAGTATGTATTAATACTCAAGTGATCAAAAATGGATTTAAAGTAGAAAATATATAAATAAAAGAACTCTATTCTTTAAGTATCACTACATAATGCATGCTTCACATGAAGTTGGTACACGCTGGTAGAATTCGCAAGAGTCATCGTAGTCGTCTCTTAACCTGTCTTCAGCAGGGCTCAACTTGAAACGGGAGTGGTCATTAGTGTTGAAAAACTGAGAACATTGCACTTTCAACTGTTTAGTATCAAAATATATGGGACATTTCTTATAGATAAATAATTGTGTAAAAATTTTACTTATAAAAAAATTTATGAACTATAAAATTGAAAAAAAAATCCTTTAATGATATATGAATTGTGAAAGTTATTATTTTGAACTTTAAAATATTGCAGATATATTATAATTTTTGCTGAAGTTTTTTAAATAATTATAAAGAAATTCAGTACTTTGTCTACACTTTTTTAGTATTACTGGATTGCAACCGCTAAATGTTTAATGAAATATATTAATGTTTAATTTGAATTCAAAGTTAATTCCCGATAATGCAAAACCATTCTCATAGTGATATACACAGTCAGTCACCTGACGCGACATGGGCGTGAACTAACGACTCACTCCGAATATATCGACTGCGTAAATCATGCTTCTCTGTTCAATTTAACTGACTTTGACACTTTCGATTCATTTACAGAAGCACACTACACGACATTACTTCTCTACGTCATTTGGAAGGATGGAAATTTACGAATATAGTAGATCAAACTCTAAACTATATGTATATAATGTGAAAATGCTTTCAAATTTGTTATGAAAACTCATCGTTGGTCTGTTAGCGGTAAAAAAGTGTGTTAATAATATAATTATACTACGTCTGAAATGAATAGTGGCGTTTGCTGCGGTGTTTTCATTAATAATCAATCTTATATAACATATTTTTTATAAACCCATACTTCCTTTTATTGTCATTGTAGTTCAAAGTTATATGATAGATTTTTTGGGAAATAAAAGTTCGACGAAACAATTTCATTAAAATTCTTTGAATAGTTTTTGATTGACGTCTGAATAAAGAAACAATTTTTAAAACTATCGTTATTGGGGGTGATTCAAAATATATTACAAAAGTAGATGGTGCACTACTACTGTAAGAACTTTGTAAATATAATGCTAATTCCCTTTTCTTTACAAAAAACCAGGGGCGAGGGATAAACAAAATATCAATCGCTCCAAATTCCTCTCCCCGGGGAAGTCTTGAATGTCAAACTCACAACTGCCTAATGATGCATTACTCTCATTCAATTTTCCCTGTAGAATATAGATAATATATAATATACAGTCAATTCTGATATCTATTTTAATTGTGGTAAGGTTTATATTTAATTGGTGATAGATCGCTTTATGAGATCCTTTGCCGTTGAATGATATTGTCACAGACAGGTGAACGAATGATTTTAACCATTCATTCTTATCGTTATACCAAATTCGACTCTGCCGCAAAAAGACGTCCTGTCATGAAGGCTTAGGAAAGCTCAATAAAAGGACAAATAAATACAACAAACAGGAGCAAAACTCTTAAATATATTGTTGGTACTTTCACTTCAATCAATAAAAAGTACAATATGTTAATAAGTTAAATGAAATAAAAATAAACATTTTAAAATGCTGTAAATATACAATTGGTAGAATTCTAGTAATACAAAGAAAGCTAGCGCATCTTTGTACTTTGGCTGTAAGGCTTTAAGTGCACAACAATATCCATGAATCACTTGTAGAGTTAGCCTTACATGCATTCTAATATATATATTGTGAAATTTACTGTCATATGAAATTGAACCTTATTACGTATGTGGCAAAATGTGAAACTGTATGCGGTTTATCTCAGCTACCTTCAGCTGTTGCCTGAGGCGGTAACGTTGGAAGCGGTAAAGTTCACTCCTTACAACCCAGGTTTAGTGTCTAAGTAGCCTTAAATTATTAGTTTTCTGGGAAAGGTCTGTAAAAATATCTAATGAAGTTGAATTTTATAGCATTTTAAATCAAGTTGCCAGTTCTCGTAAAGGTTCCGTGTACCTCAAACTAGAATTTCCTTATCGTAACATACTTTGTATATTACGAATACATAAAGAAATAAACACATAAATTTAATAATACCGATCTAATATAAGGTACAAATCAAACAGTGGTTTTCAGTTTAAATGCCATATATATAAAATATAATAGTGACTCGTGTATACATTGCAATCGTATGCATCTAGTAAGGAACCAAATAGCGTGAAAGACTCACAATTTATCCCTTGATTGGGTCCCACACCTGTCACAGGATAAGTGCAGGGCCCGAACAAAGGGCGGCGTGTGGTACAAGTAACAAGTGATAAAGGAAAATGGATACATTTAAACCATTTAGAAATTTTTAAACACACTAAATGATTTTTAGCAGTTTATTAGTTATAGCAAACTTAAAAACCTATATGTCATCAACAACAAAAAGCTTCCTTTTAAATATCAATACAAAATAATATTATACCAATAATCTCGATAAAGGCGATTAACAATGGCCGGTAACTACATTGTAGATTAGTTGGTAGTGCGACAGGAAAGGTCTTCTAGAGATCGCGCCATCGAATCTAGTTCGTGTTGTTGAATTTTTCATTCTATATTACGGTAAAAACATTTATTTTAGAAGTCGGTAAGAGTTAAATTGTTTAAAGACTACTAAAAAAGTTTAATTATATATTAGAAATTGTTTGTACCACTGCAGGTTGACAGGTGTGTAGGATTGTCGATAGCATCACTTGAATTCTTGATGCAAGGATTGAGTTTTGAGCTTTTAGCGCTAAGCACCTCGGAGGAGTTCGGGAGAGATCGGCTAAGATCGGCCTCACTACCATGAAACTAATAGAGTGTTCCATCACAGTAGAGTATGTATTCAGTGAATACTTATAAATACGCAGTTCCATTAAAAAAATAATCCTTTTGTGAATATGGAAGTAATGCGTGCTCTCAATACGCCGTATTTATATGGGAAATGGATGAACATTTTCACTACATGTTGAATCACTGACCTGGATTTTTAGAGATGTTTTTTATTTATAAAAAAATATTGTAAATAAAAATAATATATGCAGCTTCTTAGAGAAAAAAGAATTCAAATATTTATTTAAATATTATATTAAATCATAAAAGGGGAAAGTTTATAAATAGGTATGCAAAAAAAAGTATATACCGGATAGTCATAAACTTCAATTATTCTGTTGCAACGGAAATCGAAAATGTATTTTTATAAACGTTTTATGTAGTGAGTACATTAGGATGGAGTCGCGGGCAAACGATTGTTATCTTATATTTATGCAATTTTTGTTAGTCGAAGAATTCCCACCTTTGGAGGCACATTCTCTTTATTATGCAGGTAATTCGCGGCAGTGTTTCGCTGAGATTGCGTTTATATATCACGTGAGGCACTCCACGAGGTCTTTTACGAATGTAACAGAGTAAATGTGTCTAGAAGTCTCACAATTTCTTTATACTAATATTTTGTAATTCAAAGTATATTTTTAAATAGATATTTGGTTCCATTTTTTATTGGATATTTCCTATAAAATTCGAGACTTGGATATTTTAAGGAATATATATAGATATTAATGTGTTTTCATTACTCTTTGGTGTGAGAGGTAGTCGGCGTCGCTCAGAGCTTTAATGTCAATTGTTTTGAGCGTTGTATCGCAGATGTCACCCCACAAATCTTAACCCTTACTGTTATAGGGGTATATTACTCTGCTTTACTCGTTGCTCCGTTTGGTTGACTTACGAAGGTCTTTAGCACTCTTACAAAAATATGACAAAGTACTCGATAGTAGATTAATACATATGAAATTTAATGTATGTATTGGTTTTATTACGGCATATAAGTCTTGTTGTGTAACAACAAAAGATATTTTATAAATATAAAATTTAACATGAAGAGGAATTAAAATACCGTCCCATAATCCTTTCAACTAAACTATCGTCTCGTTTTCTTATTGAAGACAGCATGTTATAACCTTTATATACTATCTTTTCATGTTATGTTTAAGTGAAATATTCATACATTATAATAAAGATTTCGGGCCTGCGTTCAATATGCGTGTGTGTTCAATATATGATTGACCAAAGCCTTTGAGATGTAAATAATACAAGATAAAACATAACCCACATTTTGTTGTTCTTGTTTGATTTGACCAAAAATGAGTACGACTAGTATTAGCGCGCAGTTTTAACTGCTCGGGGAATGCAGATTATGTTTATAAAAAACATAATAAGTCGTCCTTCCAATAGTTTTTTATATAAATATAATAATAATTTCAGATAACATTTTACTGATTTGGTCACATTATTTTATTGATTGAGTAGATTAAAAAGTTTTGAATAAGAATATATCACATACATTGCATGCGCGAGCTCAAAGGCTGTTCTGTATGAGGGGAACATTAAGTAATCGGATAACGACTCTCCTTTAATTGAGTTAGGGTTATTTTAAGCCGCAGAAAATATATTAAAATAGTCATGTGTTTAAGTTAAAATACTTTTCTTATTTAAAAAATATTTAATTTTCCATAGAACGAGACATGTGTCTCTGTTTAAGGCTGTGTTTTAAAATTAAAGATTACCACGACCCTTTAGAATGAAATAACGAAATAAAAATACAAGTATTCGGTACTTGGCGACGCTGACGTTAAAGTTAACCGTCAAAGTGTAATTTCCAATTTGAGTACAATTTTCTAGACGACATTTCGTATAGAATAATAAAAGATTAAATGGTTAAAGAGAGAATAGTTTTTTTTTTGTCTTGTATTATTTCTTCGTTTAATATATATTTATTTATAGTCGACACTTGATTACAAATTATATTTTAGTTTTCAAGTATAACAATCATAATTAAAGATTTTCACGTTTAATGTTTAATATGTTTTAAGTTTCAAAGTAAAATGCGCCATGGAAATTAATTGACGCTGTTTAGAACAGATGTAAAACCAGCAATATCCCTAGTACTCCATGTTGTTATTCCAGAGCGTTCCCGGACATGTTGCAGTTGACATTTTAAAAATAATATAAATGTACCAAGAGAATGTAGCTTTCAGTAAAATATCGCAACTAAATAATATCACATTGTAGTCAGGACAAATGTTTTGCTATGCTATACGTGCAACCATTGCAGATAAAGCAATTATACCAATAAAAAGTATGATTCCTTCATATCTTACTTCTAGGTACAAGACTAATTATTAAAAGGGCTTTGACAGAGCTGAACCCACTACGCTTCACTATGTCTTAGCGGATTACACATCATACAACTTATATAAATCCGTCCAAGTTTCCATGTCTTGTGTTCATTAACTGACAAAATCAAACCAAAAATTAAATATTATGTTCGGGTATCTACTATATATATAGAATTCTCTCTCTTTGAGATATCTACGGCGATGTCATAAAAATATGCACATCTAATATATAGCTATAGTCAGAGTTGTAGATATAAATCACTCCATCGACTGTCCTTCAGTCAACAAAGGCTTTTGTCGTACAGCGTTCTTTTTACTGTCACTGTGCGCGTTCGCGTTTCACATTATTATTTATTTAGATAAAAATAAATGTACAATACGATCGGAACTCGAACTTGCGACCTTTGAGTACCAATTCTGTCTCATTTATTTGAAAATCTTAACTAATAACCAATGTATCATCACTAAATATATATATATATATATATTAAATACTGATTTAATATACTGAAATTATTACTTTTAATGTAATTAAAGCCCAAACCTTTTCCAATGTTTTCACATAATTATGAGAAATTTGTAATACATTACTAAATTAATTTATACATTTGTACAGCCATAAGTTATCACCGTAACGCAGTTATTTTTACCCGTGTATATTATATTATTATGAATTAACCTAAAATAAATTTTCATTTGTCGTGAAATAAAAAAACAAAACAATGGACACTATAATTTCTGGTAATACTTACCGCAAATATTTCGACGCCGATGAGACAAACCTCATACAAACTGGAGGGTGAATTGAACGGGGGTGACTTAAGACGACCTCCCCCTACTATTGCATGTCAATACCGAAATTATTAGACCCTATCGTACACTATTATGACCCTTGCTGCTCACTACAGAGAGATCATTTGAACAGGAGTAAAGGGCAATGTCGCCTGGTTTAGACTTGAAATATGATAATCGTTCCGTCTGATGATGGTATTCATAGTTTGCAAGGAAAGACGGAAGCCCTAGATGTTTGGGGGAACTGCGCTTTTCTTGTTGAAACATATTAGACTTTATAGATATTAAACTCGTAAATATAATGTTTCTTGAAAAATGTTAGGTTCTCGCCAGGAAATTTAAAGTTATGTATAACCAAGTACAGTTTAGATTTTATGCTAATATAACAATATAAATGTATATATATGTATATATATATATATATATATATATATTCGTTTATTAATCTTATAAAGACCTTAATACAGAATCAAAATACATATGATGAATCATATAAATACAAAAGTATACAAGTGATAAAAAATGTTGGTGCTCCGTAAGTTTGTATATTTCTTATCGTTGTATCGTAAGTTTGTATGTTTTATGTTTGTAGACCTCGATCATATAATTCTTTCACTGAAGTAATTAAAATTGTTGTCAAAAAAATTCAATATATTAAAAAAAATCGGCACATGAAAGAAGATATTCTGAACTATATTTATGTTATTGAAATTTACTTTTTAGGCTAAATAATTAAAAATGTAGTCATTTACATTGTCAATAAAAAACTCTTTGTATTAAAAGATATCGTATTAGGAGATATTATGTATAATAAAAATAGGCTGAGGGGTTGTAAGTCGGTGTATTAATCATAATCCGTCACGTGTAATCCGATTAAACAGTTGCTGCATACATTACGATTGCTTATTTTAACACTAAGGAACATTTTTGTTACAATTTTATGATATTTATGTTATTAATGTTCAATTCTTACTTAAAGGTCTAGTAAATAAGCCGTTTATATTGTATACAAGTTGTTCATATGTCAGTTTACGGACTATACATGTAATAAAAGTATTCAGTCCTGGTTTGATTTGGAACTCTTGAAGCACCTTTACGTGTTTATTTCTATTGCATTCGTTATTAGAAGCAAAGAGAAAGGTATATTATAAGGTGTAATATGATATTGTGGTACCTAGTCAGGGTTAGGCCATACAAATCCCTTTGAAGTGTTTGATTTCTAACCGGAAACCTGAAACCTGATTGCGAGCGGGAAACCTCCGCTATGCCAGGCGGCTGCTAGCTGCGTCTCTAACTGCGCCTAACAGAACGGTGCGGAGACGATTATGAAAACTAAATCAACATTCATTAAAGAAAATTAACCATCTTTTTTACATTTATTGTGTTTTTTTACATTTATTTAAAATGTTGTAACATATACCACCTATGCCTAATATCTGGTTATTTTGACATGAGTCTTGAAAATCGTATTGTTTAAAGTTTCTTACCAAATATTCTGCTTTTTTAGCATAATAAATAATACATGAAGTATTATTTATTATTTTTAAGTTAAATATATTTTATAACCAACATTCTTACTTGCTCCATAGATGTCTGTGGGCCAAGTAGTGTAAGCTAGGTAATTCAATTACAACTCCTTACTCGGAACGGAAAATAATACAAAAACTGTACTACACGGGCTTCATAACTTATTCTATAATATTGAGTATTTTTACCTTCACGTTTCTGCCTTTGCTCATTGCTTTTATACGAGTTTCTCTTGATACAGGCATTGATGGTTTCTTGATGTGTAAGGAATATGGGGAAATAGCGGCAGGTTAAGGAAGATTGCTTTCAATGAAATACAGTAAATAACTATAGCTTTATAGATAACAAGCCAGTTCACTTTATCTAATTATAGGAAATTATTCTCCGCAATTTTTTATAATAAGGTTCTACAATAATTTGATTAATTTGGTTAAGTGAGGAGACAGTGAAAAAGGTATTGCATATTAGAAACTGTCGCCTGGCATTTACAAGAAATTAATCAAACTATAACACCGTGAAAACGGAAACCATGTCACTGTAACAATAACATACTCGTATATATATATATAATGTATATAGTGTGTATAGTCTTGTAAATGCCAGTTTCCTTGATATATCGTGTGTTCTGAAGGGCACACAATGGCCCCATTGTCACGCCATCATTCCTCATACGGATTTACGAGTTTATACTTTTATTGGGTTATTGCTAAGATTTATATCTGATATTTTGTAAGTGATATTACACTTTTACCACTATTTTAAGAACAAGTTTGTTACGGTTTTTTTTATGTAAGAGGAGGGCAAACGGGCTGGCGGGTCACAGATGGTACGTGATCATCGCCGCCCATGAACTCTTGCAACGTCTGAGGATTCACAAGAGCGTTGCCATAGGAGACCAAAACAGTGATATCTGTATTCGGTGTTTATTATTTAAATATTTTGTTTATTAATGTTTAAATTTGTTGCAATTTCTTTTTTTTTTTTGGTAACAGTGCGACTGTTACAACCGACAAAGAAGTGGCCATTATTAATAAACATAGAGGTGATTTTCAAAAATATTCATTCTGCAAAAAAATAATTAAAACTTAATGTGATTATTGGGTCAATCCTATCTCATAACATGGTTTCCCTTATTAACAAAACTTTTACGTAAACCCATCGATAAAAGGAATATAATTAGATATCGATAAAATATCACAGTAATCACAATAAATAAAAACCGGCCGAGTTTGTTGTATGGTTCTTCTCAGACCAGTAGTAGAACTCTCGTAGCCTTATTTTAAGTTGGAGAGTGTCTTTACAGAAGGGTTTATTTTGATAAGTATGGTATCAAAATAGGCCCTCCTGCCACTTCCACTTAATACACAAGTAATCACTGTATGATGTATTAAGAAATATAAAAAAAAATCTGTATAAAAGAAATGAATCTCATGAGAATTATTAAATACAAATCATGTACAAAATAATATAACTGTTTTTGTAATATACAACAATACGAATTTACTTAATACAAGAAAATATGGCGTTTCTCGAAAACCCATAAAGATTTAAATTAGACATTATATCGTTTGACAGAACGTAACTATACCGTATCCTTTTAATACAATAATAGATGTACAAAGAAATAATGGAGGCCTGACGGAAGTAGAAAATATACCAGAAAAAAAAACAATATTTTTTCTTTTTAAAAGCTGCATGACCACCCTTGAAAGTTCAACAATGGTTAAGATACACTACAAAGTAATTTTTCAGGTTTTATATTTTTCCTGTAACCATTAACTTGTACACCAAAATATAATTTGTTTCTTAAAAAACTTACCTTATTTATTGTAAAAAAAGAACTTCATAATAAATATATCATATCCTTCACTGTAACAAGTCAAACTTGTACAAAAGTATATACTCGTAAGTACATTTAGATATGTAATCGTGTTGCATCATGTTAGTACAGGTGATTCCCGGAATAAAGTGCCCCTGGTAATTTTTATAAACATAAGAAATAGTATAATTATAACTTAATTATTGTTTCAACTAATTAATAAAAAATTATTCCGATTAGCGGAATCACGTACATTGATGATTGCATGTAACACAGAAAGATAAAGTTTCAGTTTTAAAATCTCCCACAAAGACCACAAAGTTTTATTACAACACGAAACTGCAGTAATGGTAATATACTCCAATATACAAAGTGTATTCAAAATATTATTTTACAAAACAGATTATAACACAGTATTTGATAATTTGTTGTTCTTTTCCTTTTTAAACATGTTTTTCTTTTAAAAAGATTACAACAAATACGCTTAAATGTAATGCAAAAGTCAATGATTTTTTTTTATTAATGTTGGTGATATTAATAATAGTCGCAAATCCAAAATTGACGAGTGAGAAATATTATATAACATAGAGTAATTGCACTCAAACTAATAAAATACTTACAAAAAAAATAATCTTAAACGTATATCCGGAGTCCGCCATTTGATTCATGCAGAAATGTCATTACAAATTTTAAATATTAAAATTGAATGTACAATACCATCTATATTTTATTATATTTATTACAAGTAACTTTATATATAATGTTCTCGTATATTAAACAGACTTGTAATTGGATAGAGATTAATAAGTAATATTTTGTGTTATTTCGTATTGAAAATGAAACATCCAAATGACATCTGAGACCGTCGGGAGCAGATGTAAAGGAATGTTGCAAATCATTTCTTTTTTCATTCAATTCTAATATTTAAATTTGCCACGCTCGGCGGCGCGGGGCCGCTTCAAAGGATATAATTACGATAACTGTTAGGTAGCTAACATCACTCGTGTATATGTATGTGTAGATGTGTGTGTAGTGTGTGTGTGTGTGTGTGTGTGTGTGTGTGTGTGTGTGAGTGTGTACTACATTTAAGATTTCATTTCAGTTTTACTGCAGCTACATTTCAGATTAATCTTAGGGAGAAAAATAATTAGGACTCGTAAATCAAAATTGAGGTACAAATAATTGTAGAGGTAATTCCTCTATTTAAAACAAACACTAAGTAGGTAAGAGGTATTTTTTTAAACAACAAAAGATCCTTATATAACACCTTAAATAGACGGGAAGGACGAATTCAATTTCAAAGTTCAAATTAAATTGTACACAATAATCACTTCTAATTGCGGTTGGCTGAAGGGCGACATTTGCATAATTCCGGCTCCGTTTTACCTCCGGGACGCTTAGTCTGCATAAATAAATATAAATGTGATACAATATCAGGGACACGACGGAAACTTCCACTAGATTTTGTTTGACAATTTAGTGAAAGACGACGTCATTTAAAATACTTACACTTTTCTCGTTTATTGGATTGTTTTTAGGTAGATTCCATAGATGAATCTACCTATTGCAATCGATGCGATGACGGGACCCAGACCCCAGAGTAGGAGCGCTACGCCGTTTATGAACTGGAAATTGAGAATCCGTCGAAAAAAAATATTTTATATATCCCTCTATATATATATGTATATATGATCCATCAGTCCAAATTCATCGTAGGCAAAATCGGACTTCACGGGTCGATAAGATAAATAAGTAGGACAAACGTAGGATCTCGTTTTTTTGGAAAAATTAAAGGGGGGGCTGGGAGAAGGGGTGAAAGTGCATACCTTTGGGACACGCTACAGGTCGCAAATATTGACGGAGGATTTTCAAACTTGGTATATACATTTTTAAGAACAAAATGAAGGTTAAGTTCTTGAACGGGGGAAATCGGTCAGGGTCAGGGGTTGAAAGTTAAAAACCGAAAAAAGTCACAGAAGAAGGCATAATTTTACCGTCGGAAAAATCTTAGAAAATTAATAAATTAAAAGAGGAAACTTTTTTGTTCGAAAAGTTTTTTGATGCGACCCCCCGTTTAGGAAATAGGGGTGGGGGGTGGTTTCCCGCTCACCCAATATGCAGAGTGACCCGTCATAAGACTCGTAATGACCAGTAGAATACTTCTGGCTAGTTCTCCTTTGTCGATCTGACCGACGGGAATCTACCTAACACGATCGACTCTGTCGAACGAGGTATTTATTACATAATTTAATATTTTATTAGGTACTTGGTAATTGTTGCAATTAACTAATTGTTAATATTTTAAAGTAAATATTTAACTTTAAGATGTACTTACTTTACAAAAAATATAGTCTGTTGGAGTCACAAAACTAAAATGTTTGCCCGCAACGAAGACGAAAGTTTTAATATTTACATAAAATAAATCAAGCTTTTAATGTAAATAAAATTACACATATCTGCGTGTTGTTATTAGTGTTGCTGCTGTGGGATGCATTACTTGTAGTGATATATATAGTTATAGTTATAGTTACTCGTGCTAATTGGTTAATTTAACTGCTCCAGGTGACCTTTAGCTACGTCAGTCGAGCGTATTTTGAGATAATTATAATATGTATATATAAATATATATATGAATATATACTCGTATTACACAGTCTATTGGATTATAAGAGAAAGGTTGCAAATTATTGAAGGCATAGTGACTATCGTAACAAGTAAATAATTATTGAAAAAATTATTTAAGAAATAATACAAACACAAATACGAAATGAAATTATTTAACAAATAAATTATTATTATGATAACGACATTCACCTAAATGCTAAACTGTGATGCCATACAGAGATTGATAGATATAATATCTCTAAAAAGATTATTGTTGAGATGCAAGAGAAGTATTTGCGGAGAGGAGGCGGCTCACGGCCCTCGGCCCTTCTGCAAATATTGAGATTTAGCTGTTTTAATGCTTACGTCAAACAATCGGCGATCATAAAGATATTCCCGGTAAGTACGACTCATTGGTAACTTAATCTTTTATAGTATCAATTGAATTCTTTATGCCATAAAAATTAAAAATATATTGGATATATTTTAATTTACTGTAATGTTAATACAACACTAATGTTAGTTGTACACTTAAGTATTTGTAGATTTATAAACTATTATTATTATAGTCCAATAACAGTAACTCTTAAGGATTATTTATACAGATTTAAAAGGATATTGAGTGAATAGAATAAGATGACGGTAACGCGAAGTACAGCTAAGGCCAGGTTTGCCACAAATAAGAGGGCGACCCCGCAATTTGCAACACGGCCTTCCTTTACACTTATTATGTACACGTCCTAATGCCTCCGACAATACTAATACCCGCATTGAGATTTGAACATTGTTTATTTTAATTCCTGTCTTTACAATTGATATATATTATTGATATATATACATATATGTATATATACTGTTATATAGAATTTTAGTTGCTTGCTTTGCATCGACAAAAAATATAAATTTGATCATATACATAAATACTTAAATATTCAGCCGGGACTTGTTAATAACTTCTTAACTTCAATTGGTATTAACGTAAAATATTATTTGGTAACCAGTGAAGCAAGACTATAGGTTAAGCTACAATTTGACCTACAACCAAACTTCATTAATTATTTTTGATTGATATTTTGATAGATTTTAAATATTGTACATGTTATTAAAAGTGCGGGAGCGGAGCGCGAGCAACACGACTCGGCTTCAATTTGATTAAAAATGTCGGTCTAGTTGTATAGAGATCAGGCTGTTCTCTGCAATTTACTTTTTTAACCGTCTATCGATTTTGTGAAGAGATTTTTTTTTATAAAATCGTTGAGATAAGGCGTTAAAACTAAAAATATATATGTTTTAGCAATTAAGAATTAATTAAAGATATAATGAAACTTTTTATTACCCTTACTAAGGTGCAACCCTTTTGTACGAACTTTATTATCTGATAAATGTTAAGGGATGTGGGGGGGGGGGGTATAATAAAAAAAACTTATTGAATGACTTCTGCTTACCATGAAATCGCTAAATCTATCCACCACAGCTCGCTAATCGCTCAGAGGCGCTAGTGTTCACATATAATATAGGTCGTAGGTAGGAAGCTACATTATGTTAATTAGCTTCGGGTCCCAATAGTGCTATTAATGTTTACGTCCAAACAATGCCCTTTATCTAATCTGATATTGATAGGTCGCAGTACACCTTTTGACACGTCCACGATATATCACTGCTAACACAAAAGAGACCTGTGTGAGGGTTTTGTTGTTTGGATTTTATTTACTCTGTACTAGACTCAATGACTAATATTATTTCCTTTATTTTAATATATATAGTTTATTAATATTATTGTAATTCTTACTATGTTATATAACAGCGTGAGGATTCAATCTGTAAGTAACTCATTAAATAGTTTCAACTGAAGATCATTTTCGTCAATAAATCACGAGAACACAAAAGGCCTGCGGTGAAGTGTGAGTAATAGCTCTCTCACGAATATATTACAAGTGACGTGGAAAATTTGTGGTATTGATAGAGGTTTGTGAGTGTGTGTGTATATATCTAAGTGTGTGCGTATAATAGAATAGAGAGCATAGATTTTTGTGAGGGTATGTTTAGATTTCTAAAATGAAAGGTATATAGGATTTACGAGGTTTTTGATATCATAAATATTTTTTTCATAAGTTCTGGGTATAGCATAAACAAAAATAACCAATATTAATATGGAAGTCGATAATTCACACGAGCACCGACACGATATTTTACATAGAGAAATAAGGAATATCACAGTAGTAATAGGTTCAAAATAATCTATTGTTATATAAAAAAAAAAAGTATTAATGCAAATTTAAAAAATAGTGATCGCATATAATACTTGTATATAAAACAAACTCCTTCTGTAAAATATTATCACTAAAAGCCGACAAGCTGTTGGAAACGAAAGAACAATATTTTAAAGTTAGAGCCACTTTTGTTAGTCTCTTAAAGTTAGAAAAATTGAACGAATTGAAATCGAACGTGATTCGAATCGCACTCGGTGTCCTCGATCTTAAATTTAATTTATAGTTTTGAAGCAAACATACAATATTAAACTTTATTTAAATATTTTGATCTACATCAAGTACAAGTATTTATATTTATTCGCCCATTTATTGTGGTTTCATCTAAAGGCGATTCTTATATAAGACCGCAACTTAAATCTTATTTTGGTTCCATCGATCGTAAGACAACAAAGATATAAACGTAAAAACTGAGTTATATTAATTAATATATATATTAATTTTACATACTATCCATATTTATTCAAACATAGTTTGCTACGTTTGCTACGTAAGTGCTACGTAAAGGCTACGAATATTTCCTTCTAACATTGTGCACTATGTTGTCTCCATTTTTTCTTTATTTTGAGGTAGTGTATTATATACACACACACACACACACACACACACATATATATATATATATATATATATATAGTATATGATATGCGATGTACTAAAATTGTTGAAGGAGTGTAACTCCTGTAAACTTTGTATTTAATAAAAAAAAGGATAAATAGAGCAAAATTATTCAAGGTTTACTTCTATTCGCTGGTTTCAAAAACACTTATTTAATTTCTCTTTTATATTCTTACTAATAGGAAAAATTTATGTCGTACCCAGTCACAGTCCAACCGAGACCTGGCAAAGGTAATTAAAAATAAATATTAACTCAGTCTTCCTATTCATTTCGTCTTTTTATAATTCCACAAAGGGATTTACATTCTACATTCACAAAAACCGTTCCAGTCGTACTATAAACACTGCATCTTTTGAAAAGAGACTTTATGTTATTTGTTTTAAGGTGTAAATTTGAGATGAGTCAGAGGTAGTGAAATAATAGTCTATTTCATAAGTGACAGTACCAACAGACGTGTATTTAACGTCAAATGATGATATCATTATGTTGTTTATAAAACATGATAACAGTGTACAATTTGAATCACTGAAATAGTTTGTCGCAGTATTGGATAAAGATTATTGACTTATTTGATTGTATTATAGCCCAAATTATTATATTTATATATTCTCAAAGCTATACATTAATTATTTTTTATAAACTTTCTGACGTTACTTTTGGATAGACGTAAGAGTACAGTTGCGTTGCATTTAGAAAAATAGATAAAAAAAGAGCATAGGGGTGCAAGAAAGGGATTTCAGGCTCTCTCGGCCGATCTTCAGTGGGTGGTTTTAGCCTTGTCCAGAAAGTTCTTATACCTACTGAAGTATAGCGAGGATACCAAACGTAACCTTATTTCTCACTTTAAGTATTCATAACCGCTTATTATGCTGTTATTATTTAATATCTGTTAATTGTCTTAATATTTCAAATTATAACATAACTTGTTATCATTTACGATACTCTGTAATTAATATACGAAGAACTATTATTTAATGTGGTATCAATTATATTTTATATGTTGTAATGTCGATTTTAAACTCTTACACATCTCTTTGTGAGTTTCAGTTAGTTTTGCATTATAATTACATATTTTTTTAAAAAGAAAGAAAGAAATAAAGAAAAAATATATAGATTTTTTAGTAAAAATATATATCATAAAGAACATGATAAAAAATATATAGATTTTTTAGTCAATGTGGGAAGATGAAGAGATGAAAAAGAGTATCTAAAGGTTATATTACTAATATATTATTAAAAAAATATATATTTTTTGTAAAACAACATTTCAAACAAACATTTATGAAGTGTAAGTTAGACGCGTGTTATTAGCGTGCGCCGCGGTGTCGCAGCGCCCGGTGGTAGGTTCTCTCGTTATTTATTTAACACTATCCGATTGTCGTATGTACGTCGTGTGTTCCAAGTTAAGAGAATTGACACTTTTTATGTCTTCATACTGTTTATTGAATAACGGTCACTATTGACTTGCTGACTCGAAGCTCAAAAATGTTGCATAGGATATCAATATTGCTGAGCTTTACTGACTTATATTTCCTAAAGTCCCACTGGTTTTCAGTATCCTTTAATAAGATAAACGTAAAACCTTGGTCCATGTCTCAACTTAACCCTTATTATCTCACTCTGAGCACTTTAAAGGATTACACGAACTACAACCTTCGAAGTTCACGTTTCACCGACGAATTTCATAGTACATAATACATAAAACTTTATTTTTTTCTGTCTTTGTATAATATTTCGATACACATTTATGATTTAATTTTTTTTTAATGTAATATACATTCAGGATTTAACATTCAAAGTTACTTACCAATTAATTATATAATAATATATATTAAAATTGTATAAATACATATTCATACAAAAGTAGCACCAGGTACTCCTATCTTACCTGTATGTACAGGTAAGATAGGAATACTCGTGCATTAACAAAGAGGAAGTTGTCGAGTTTTGTTTGCTGGACACCACTCCTTGTGCAGTTAATTAAATGATTACTAGAAGTGAATTATATTACGATACAAGTAAACAAAATATTATTTTATTATTTTATTTTAATCACACCAAATCTCATATACTTTAAAAATGATATGCCGGTGGTTACAAGCCGGTGAGCTACTTCAGGATTCATTATAAAATTAAGACTTTTAAGTGTATTTTTTATATTAAAAATTAAACTTCGTGATTTGCTGTCGTTAGCTTTTTTAAGTCTGTGCAAATAACTTTTCAAAAAGTGTTAATTATAACATTTTTTTATATAACTTAATAGAGATTACATTTGTCATCATATTACAAAATCACTTCCATTAAGGTATAATCATAATTTCACTCTTCTGGTACGTAAAATAAGCATAAGAAATAATATTTTCCTCTGAGAAATAAAATAATATCACATCCAGTTCTTTAGAGCTGTGTACACATGTTTTGGGCAGAGGAGGTTGGCGATAAATCCAGCTCTTTGTGTTCTCGTCCCACTCGCGTTTTTAACTACACACTGAATACTACTACTGGCCGGTGGACGTAAATTTTGCTTTTTAAATTCTTTGCGAATGAAATTTCTGGATTTATCGCGATACCTGACTTTGTCGTCGAATTATTCTTTATATAGCTTTTGTTCTCTACAATTTTTTCGAAAGAATTGTTATTATAACCCAGGATTTATTATTATTCCTACTTTATACTCTACTTTATTTAATGACTTAAATAATATTATATTCTTATAGTAATAGGGTCTTTTTACGGCCTATCCGCTATTGGTTCTTGAATATCTGTATTTATCGCAAACGATATGAAAGACTAAAGAATTTTCATATACGTGAAAGTAATGTGATCACGTAAATAATTTCTTTCCAGAGTCGAGAAGAAGAACGGCATCAATCTTTTACATCACAAAGCTTCGCTTACAATAAAACTGCACAACATCGCATTCCTCTTCAGCATTTACGAGTGGATTTTAAATTCATAGCACAATTCACGAATTATTTGTGAACGAAAAGATCCAGTCGTAAAACTTTAGATATAGCATATTAGAATTGTACTACAAACATTTTTATGTTAGTATATTCGCGTAATAATATAAAAAGATTAGAACAGTATTTGTAAATAAATAAAATACTAATGAATTGTCAAATACTACTTATATACGCTATATTTTTATTTACATTTTTTTAAAGTAAATATGGTTAATGTACACTTTGAATAAAAGTACATTTCATTTTAAGTAAATAATAATTCCAAATTTAAAATCTTAAAGACAATATAATGTTATATGTTAATAAAACAGTTATTGAAGTCCTAAATACTCGACTATTATTAACAATAAAATATTCCAGTTTTGAATATTTCAAAAGTTGTTGTGAATTGAATTGTTTAAAAATTATATTTCCGTATTTAAAGTGTTCATAAACTACATTACCCATATGCGATTGACGCGATGCTATTAATATAAGTAATGTATGGGAGCCGTACAAAATAGTACCATGAGAACACTTATGCGTTTAATCTCGCTATAAAGCACAATAAAAGCTTAAATGAAAACAAACTGAAGCCTAAAAACAAACGGAAGAGTGAATAAAGACGAGGTCAAACTGTGCACTAACAATCATATCAAATGTGCTTTATGTCAGTGTTATTAAAAAGTGTTATCTAATTTAATATTTATATATGTTAAAGTTAGATATAAATGTTGTTTGGTAAATCCTGTAAAGTACACTTAACTAACTATTGAATTACTTTACAGAGGTCGTTTTTAATGAAATTTTTGACCTCCTTTAAGCTAACTTTTCATCTCTTAGTGCCGAGGTTACATTAAGAAGCCCTATATGGTAAGTCTGTCAATTTCTAAATTTATTTAGGTTTGTATTGTATATTTATGTCTTTTATTTTTATAACTCCCTCTCGTACAATGTGTATTCCTGCTATTAAAAACTTTAACAAAGTGAATAGAGTATATTCTTAATAAAATATCCAATATGTCGCGACCTTAGCGTATTTGACACGACCACACCTCAGCGCCGCGAGTTTTGACTCTCGACAAATTAAATCAATTAAGGACCAGGCGTTTTTTGTCCAAATGTCCCCCATTCATTCACGTTAAGCTGACTTTTTTATTTGCGTTTCACTCTTTGTGACGAGATTTAACAACGCCACTCACCATTTGTTTAATTTTGAGCTAATACTTGTATTTGATTACCCAAAGTTTCTTATTACTATAAAATACGACTTAAAAACTTATTGATTTAGTCTGAATTAAAAACCGATTGTATTTAAATATTATTATTTTTAATTATTCACAGTTTTATAGTAAGAAATTAAATTCAAGGATTCAAGGAAGGATAAATTCAATTAGTAGGTATGACAAACAGAAAAATGTCTGTTACTGACATTAAGACAATCAAAAAACTTCAGAATAATAAAAAAGTTATTTGATTAAAGTTTAGTAATTCAATTTTACTACAGCAGGTACCCTTTGGATGATATTCCACCGGCTTCCTGGCTCGAGGTACACAAAATACAATAAAAGTTGAGATGTGTGGATTGTGGACGAGGAGCGGCAAAACAAAGTGTAGCAAAAAGTTGAAACTAGGCTTAGCGCAGCGGCGGTCAACTTTGTCCGCACCTACTCGTAGATACCCTCCTTTGTGTTTTTGCCGGTTTTGTCGCAGTCTGCTTTTACCTAGAAATGTTTTAGTTGAAATTGCGATTTAAACAATTGTTCTGTGCACATTGTTGCGAGGCGTACTGTGGAAAAATGTCTGTGACCTAAATTATGTGGTCGGATTACACTGGTGCCTGGTATATTTTTATGTTGGAATGTGCTTCATATTTCATTTGACCGAGATTTAAATAAATAAAAGTAACAAGATACAAGATAATGGAACATTCTTTACGTTCAATTTACAAACGTAACTATTTTAAACTATGTATAATGACTTAAACGATGCGAGGAAAGACAATGCAAATGAGACGTTTAACGTCTTAGTGCCAATGAAACGGAGTTTCAATTTAAATAGCATTAGCTGTAAGTAAGATAAATGAATCTGTTTGCTTAAAATCAAGTTAGTTGGGAAAAATTACTTTTAAATTGTATCATCTATGTTTCTTATGCTAATTATGGCTTTACACTATGATCAGTATTTTACTTGATTATTTTTAATAGAGATTGGTCCATTCTAAATAATATTATAGAACAGATTGTTTAAAACACTTAATAAGAATATAACGGATTTTTTATGTACATATTAGAGAAGAAAACATATCCCTTTTTCGACAGAACAAGTTATAAAATATATTATAGCCTGAAGATTATCATATACAATGAAAACGTGATACATTATAAGCTCCAATATTTTAATTACCTTTAGGGATTCAAGAGAATGTCCCGCGTCAATTCAAATAGTTCAGACAATACAGTCTGCTTAGTTGGAGCGAATAAGCAGCTTATCAAAGTATCTAAGTGTGATAAGCTATGAACCTTTAATTAAACTTTCATGTACTAATATATAATGTGTTATATATCTAATATACCTCAACTTCTCTTATACTTGAACGTCCATGGTATATCACGTTTTTAGTGCAGTCACACCTCGGGGAATATTTTCGATATTTCATGCAGTTTGTGGTGTTTTTGCGAGCATTACAATCCCTCAGTTCGGCAGACTGGCGCCGGCAAGCTCCTTTAGAAGATTTATTCTCTGTAAGATCTTATCGCGGAATAAAGGCATTGATTATCTTCGGGGCAAGATTAATGATATTATCCAGTGTCAACTTCTTATATTGATCTGCTATTTATCGTTCGTTTGTCAAGTGTTTCTTATGATTTGATGCAAAGATGTTGTTTAGATAATAATGTGTATATTTAATAAATTATGGCAATTTATGTTACATTTCATCTAATACAAAAGTACTAAAATAAGCATCAATAATTTTATAGATGAGTATGTAATAAAAAAGTAAAGAAGCTATATCTGAACATTCAAGATTTTTTCGATAAAAAATGCATCGTTTTGGTTTAAAAATTGTTGTGATGTTGGCTTATTATCTGTGTCAAAATGTTAAATGCTTTTCTCAGTTTCCCAAAAAAACAAAAGACAATCCTCGCCACGGAATGAATTCAAAGCATCGTCTAATATTTTAAAATTAGTTATTTTTTACAGTATTATAAAATATTTAAAGGGCAGAATACATTTCCGTTCGTTTACTAAGCTGTAAATACAACATTTGTAATTTACTCGTATCAAACGTGTTATAGCACTTGAAATGGAAGTAGAAACGAGTTGTCTAAGTTTAAATCTGATAACCGTGTTACCTGCTGAAATCCTATTTAAGTTGTTTAATAGTTTCTGCGAGTTAAAAACAAACCGACGTGTAAGTTGCTAAAGTAATAATAAAGATCTTGTGAATTTGTTATTTTTCTTTATATTATATTATTAAAGAAATATAAAATATTTTATGTTTATAATTAATTTAAAATATAAAACGTAATCCGTTTTATTATTTTCAATCAAGTCGTGTACTGGCAAGACGCCGTCTACGCAAAGATCCGTCTCACTGTTGATGAAGGGGCGGGTGATGCTCCTTATTGGATTAGGTCGTTTGATGTCCATTCTTGGAGGCAATACTGAAGCTTAATAAAAACTGCCTGGATTTTAAATTACTTAAGCGAGTTCTGTATACTGTTTTTTTTTAATGTCATTAAAATATTTTACTAAGATTTAATTTATTTTATATTAAAATATTGTTTGTTTTTTCACAAATTTAACTATTATTAAAAAGATCTAAAAAAGTTATTTTAAGCAAAACGTCTGAATTTAGTAATGACACCTCTGCTATTTATACACAAGACACTAATACAGAGTGCGATTATAATATGATGTAGTATTTCGTGGCACTGTTTTAGCAAAGTAGAGAACCCTAAAAGTAAGTAATTTTTTAAAGGGAGTCTTGTTAAGACGAAGGAAATTTGGAAAGTTAACTAAGTGGAGTGAAACGACCGATAAGGTCGAGACGATACGGGTAATATACAATTTTCAGCTTTTAGCGATTATATACTATGTATTAAGTAATGAAATTCACCCATATATACATACATACGTCGATCAGATACATCATGTTGTTAACTCTTTTATGTTGTATGTAATATTTTGTCTAAGTATAATTATAACAACAAAAGAGTATGTAACTTTAATTAATAAAACAAAACTTAATTTCACATTTCTTTTTAAAGATCATTTTTCCGCGAAATCCTCGTCACCATATATAGCGAATGCTAATCTATTACCATGACCTGATGCTAGCAGAATGATTAGAGATCTCCGTAACAATGGTAACGAGTGCTGCCATTACGAAATTAATCAACAAAACAAGCCGTAACGGCATCTGGCAACTAATCAGAAACACAAATCTGGAAGCAAAACAGATTCGACGGACAAACAAACAAACAATGGTATCCGCAATGCAGGCGGACGTTAGCACATTTGTACATCCTTGCACATAATCTATTTTGTAAGCCACACGATTTTACACGATGTGTGTGATCGTCCATTTTATCTTACTGAGAGCAGTTTATATGAAACAGTATAAAAATTGATTGAATTTCAATTTTTACATTAACCACAAATTCACTCAATAATGAATGAAGATGCAAGTGTGTGTTTGTGAAATTGCAAGTGTCTGTATTCGTATGGAAGTCTCCAAGGGTTCCCATAATATTGAACATATTTCGAGCAACCAACTTATTGTACGGTAGAGAACAGTATATCAGGAGTATCGCATAAACCCCACACAGCTTTTTGCTAATCAGACATCTAACGGCAGCAGTCGGCTGAGTTATTGCGAATGCATGCAAATCTGAGTTGTAATCTAGCGTGAACCGGTCGAACACTAATTACCATCTAGACACCGTTACATTAAAACTACCCTCCACCATGTATAGGTGGCTGTGATAAAAAATATTACTTTACCAACATATGATTGAGACATTGAGATGATTATTACGTGTATATATTGTTTTAGCGATTGTATGACATATCTTTTTTTTATTAAATATAAGAATTACCTGGAATCAGAAGGGGTAAAAAGTATTCATTGAAATTATATGAGAATGAACTTTTAATAAAAAAAAAGAAAGAAGTCAATGTCTTCCTTATTTAATCCAAATCTCTTTAGTGGTTATTATAGTACTTGTTCAAATATGGTACCATATACGAGACTTTTAAAAGATATGTATTAATGCTAATCATTTCGTTAGTGTCGCTTTCAAAGGGTGAATACTTGATTGGCAAAAAACAAATGGAATATTATAACAAATTAAACATTGTTGATGTGACTCATACATTTATATCACAAAAACTATGATCTTTGAAAGGGGTCGAAGGTGACTCGCGAATGAAGCATTTACGTGTATTAACCGCATACTCATGTCCGTTAAGTAAAAAATGTTTTATAAATTCATTTGAAATTCGCTCTTTTAGTACGGTATAGTATTCACACTTACACACACTATCATACTTCATGTTCATAATTTGAGTTTGAGTCCCGCGAGTAATATTGCTCTAATTTTCTTGATCATTGACGAGGAAAATATGAATACTGGCAATAGTTCAAAGGATTTAAAATTAAACAGGATTAAAGTTAATTATTATTAATACGTGATTGTAATATATTTTGTAGTTATTTGATATCAATACCGTTGCCATAACAAATGTTAAACTTACAAACATTAAATGGATAATACAGTTGTTTAAAAAACGACAAATAATATTATTAATTAGCCCTTTCGGTAACGTAATATTTAATATATTATTTATTAATTATTTTCTTCTACAGTGATACACAAAACTTTATAGATAGAATATGACAAGTTCTCTTTTATGTTATAAGGTATTCCAAAATACTGCAGTCATACCACTTCATGCAACCATTGCTCTTTGAACACAACAGAGCGGCTAATTGACGAGTGACGACGAACGAACGACACTCACCAGTGTGCAATGGACATTGTTACGATATATTTTATTCAAAATTTTTAAATTTCATTTATTATATTCATAAAACCACGAAACACGAGTCACTTTATAATATTATATGATAAATTTGTTAAATATAGTTTTTTCATATAACAAAATGCTTTATTTTCAAATTTACTATCCTTGAAGTCTTCTTAATAGTTTGGTAACTTTAAAAATTAGTCCGTTGCCAGAAAAATAATCTATATTTTAAAGTTAAATACATATCTGACAATAGATTCGGGCGACAATCAATCATTATTCGAGAGCGAGCGATCTAGTGTCCGCCAGTTGCACGCTCCACTCATCAAATACAAAGCTCTGTTGCCTATCTTTCTATTCTCAGGACACCATAGACTTCATACTATCTGCAACGTACTGTTTGAATAAAATTGTAAATTTATTCATCATGATTAATTCCATAAGTGTGATTTACAACAGGACGCTGCAACCAAATAAAAGTTAGCAAATGTAATAAATCGTATCGTTTTCCGTTTTCTTTTATTTTAAGGTACAAGTAAATTTCTTTGTACCTATACGAGTATATAGTTCTAAATGTCTTGTTATAAAACCGTCGCAGCTTGAGTCGTGAGTTTCAGATGTCGTGTTAACGCTGCGCTCGACACATTCAAAATTCTCGCTCGATCAAATGCTGACGTCATATAAGAACGTTTGAGTCTGTGATAGAACATTCCGTAAAGCAGACGAACCGTCAAAAATATAGCTGTATAAAAATGGCTGTTGCTGTACGTGTGTGTGTCTGCAATTTCAAAAATCTTAATAGTTATTGCATTTTTGTACACTCATAAATTGTTAAGACAGGCATATACTGCCTGTACAAAAATGGCGTACCAAATTATACAAAAATGCAAAGCCTTTATATAATTAAAAGATAAATTAAAATTATCCTCAACCTTGTGTTTTAGTCGTAGGGTTGTCAAAGCCCTACGAGTGGCAGGTAATTAAGGTGTAAGAAGAACGTTACATATTATCCCCTTAACTAAAGCACCCATACTTTAAATTAGTCTTTCTGATCTATTGCGTGTCACCCCTTGCGTATTTAAAATGTGCCAGTGAAGATATTTTTAGTAAAATATTTAAAAAATGTAAGATGAAAGCATTTTATTTCTTACTGAAAATACGTTCAACTTAAAGAAATATTTATTTTACCTTGTAATGTAGAACTTAATTATAAAAATTGTTACTAACGCGCTAACAATCTCCAATAGTAGGTAATGTGAGTATTATTTTTTACTTTTTACCCCATGACAGTTCACACGCCAGTGAACCAAAGATCACAGAGCTCGTAACAAGGCGCGTGCGGGACGTGCGCCTGCGCCTAATTGATTACAATCATTAGGAGGGCAGGACTTAATTGTTTTAGCCGTTCATATAACTCTTTGTTTTAGAAGTGCATTTGCATTGCTCGCATAATGCTTCTACATCTGCCGTTTGTTTTTTTAATAAGTATTTAATAGTAAATATGTGTTAAATGATTTGTCTATACATTTTATTTTTACTATATACTTAATGCTTTGAAGTATTAAAGTATCAAATTACGTTGGAATCACCGAACCGTAACGGAGTAATTTCTTAGATTTTTACAGTACAAAATATAAAGTTAATTCGTTTAACGATTATCCAAGATGTTATTTAAAAAGTCAAATTAATAATTTGCATAATTCTTAATTATTTTCTTATTAGAGTTTAATTGAATTACAATTTTACGGTACTCAAAGTTGCAATATTACGAGTTTGTATATTTATCGGGGTTACTAATGCCTTATATTTTTAAAAGCTTTCAGATTAGCGTTATAATATGGCAGATGTCACAACGGACCTTGAGGTAATCCAATTTCCTGTATCTTTACGATGCCCGTTTACAACTCAAGCATAATAAATATTTTATAAAAGTTATCGGTAAGGTTGTTTTCAAATTTCGTAGAGAAGAGCGTTCTGTAGGAAATAGGATTTACATCATACTTGAATCTAGCTAGCCATCTGTGCCCAAATCTTGTTTGATACACACGGACGATACGGAATTGAGAGGCGTACTAATAAAGGTCCTGCTAGCGGATGTTACTGGACGTAATTAATTGCGGAACTACTTATTGTGCACTACTTCAAATAAAATAACTTACAATATTACTTAAAAAATATTTTTATATATGCATAATGTTTTTAATCAAACAACTGAAAATATATAATAACAGAGATATTTACAGTTCATTTTAAAAAATATAGAATGTATTACGTGTGACCTCTGACCGGCACGGCCGTGTGTCCGTAGTATTATAGAGGTCGTTAAAATTCAATTGTTAGTGGCCACCCTGCCGGGTCCATCGACTACCCCCTGTAGATGTAATAACTCCATTGAGACTGCATAATTGCAAATCATTTGTGGGTTTTTGTCCTTAAGGGTAAGGGAGGGCAGAGCGTGAAATCCTGAAATAGAGACCTTAAAAGGAACTATAATACGTAAGGGCTCTTATAACCACTAATATCATTGAAAATCATGTTTGAATTGGATTAGTTATTTATCCTTATTCATATTATAATTAAAATAATAATTCAGTACTACAAGCAAATATTCGATATAAACCTATATATAATATTAAATTGAGTACTATTTTTTGTTCAATGTCAATTCATAATCAAGAATCAAGAATTACAAATCGAATTGCTGCAAAACTATATATGATTTACTCCCACTGTCCTTGGACGGGACTAAAATCTTAGATAAGGTCCAAATATTTTCAAAATGTCACCCCTATCATATTAATGTTTTAGAATTACATACAGACGGTAATTGTAACATATATATTTAATTTTATTTGTCTTTGTAATTGAATGAAAATATTGTAGATACAATAGATATGAATCAATCAAAATGGTAATAGATTATTGGAATAAATGCATATAAATATAGTAATCAAATGATTTGTTCAATCAGAACGAACCCCTACTTGAAATAAAAAGTTATATTATACTTTGTCAATAATTATATTATTAATGGATATATTTATGAATTAATAAGACTTTTGATTTTTGATTTTATCCACTTGTATTTAATTTTACTATTATTTTATAATAATATAATATTTAATCAATTATTTTTCCATACATCCTTTAGAAAGTTTTTAGATGACTCATTTTGTGTCTCATGAGTGAATCAGTTTTATTCAAGTAGGTTTTATTTTCATTTGAACTCGGTTTTGTTTTATTTGAAATATGATATTTTGTGATTTACGACATTGGTTTTGTGTATGTACCGATCTCAGACTATAAGTTTTTAATAATTCCAGTATACTTATCTGATATTATACATGATTTTTTTATGAGCCAACAGTGACGTCACGTTTGATATGTTTAGTTTGGAACCACCCTAAAAGAGGTCACTCTAATAATTGTCAGTTCGCACCCTCACAGATAGCGGCACTGTGAACACCAGGGGATTGCTAATTCCTCGGCTGCTTAGCGTCATTATCCTGGCTCATGTTTGAATTGTTATTGATTGTTTTCTAATACACTATAACAATATTATTACTGTTTTATTTACTCTTAAATTGTGAGATAGACGTAAATAATTACATTATTTAATTATTTATCTCTAACGAGCTTAAACATGTTTTTTGTTTAATTCAATATTGGCCTACATATCTTAACTGCTAGGTATCTATCATTCTATGTTCTAGAATTTTTGTTGCAAGACGTTCTTGGTCAAACTTGATATCGCTCTTATATTAGAATTATTTTCATAACTTTTAGTGGATTAGATAACAAACAACATGGAAGAAAATAATAAAACACAACTGTACCATTTTCCTTTTTTTGGCTAAATCTACTTCATTATAAACATGAAAATGCACCCCATTAGTCAATTAGCTGAGTCAGTAAATCTACGAATAGTATTACTTTCATAGAACATACAACTTTCAGTCTTATCACCTGTTATATAAAGACAATAATTAGGATTTATAATAAACATGTGGCCGTCAGTTTTCCGTATTAACAATACGAATTGGGGTAGTCCTTCTCCCGATTGATATAAAGTCTATAGCAATAAAATTGTTTAGTATAATTAAAATGTCGTCAAGCAAGAATGGTCAGTATTATATAACGTACACGGATTATAATCCCGCAAAGTTAAAAACGGTCGAGTATTTGATAGTATCTTCATCCGCCGCGGAGCGTAATTGGTTGCGATGCCGGGAGATAAGGCAGTCTGGTCGGGCAACTGATTAAATGTATGCATATTTGGACTTCAATTCCGTTTCATTTTGCATTCCAACTTGGGATTCCTGATTCGGATTAACTTAAAAAAACCTATAATTAGATTGGTAATAATATATTTGAAATTAGGCTTTAAATTGATAAAGTATTATCACTTTTGGACTGCCGCCTTTGCCATATGACTGTATGGGTACAACTGGTACGACTGGTATGACTGTATAACTGGTAGAGAAGAAGAACAACAATAAAAGATTATACCACATACCAAGCATAAAATAATTAAAAAGTGCTTTTCTTTATTTTTTAATATCTTACCGGCCATTCGGGATTATATTTTGTGACAAAAACATAAACATTGTACAATCATGTCCAACCATTTACAAATATGATATTATCTATTTAAATGTAACAAAGTTCCCCTAAATGTAACAAAGTTGTGAAAGCTGCAACAAAAAACTTTTATGTATCAAAAGAAGTAGCACATAGTAAAGTAAAATACGAATATGTTACTGCAATACTAGTGTGTCACGTGTCAGCTGCAAAAATGTGTCACAGTGAGGGTACAATGGAACAAAACTGTCACATTTTCAACTTAAAACACTTGAATGACAAGGAAGTAGGACGCAATGACACCATAATCACTGTTTTTCGTTGAACATTAAAACAGTCCTTTATGGTACAAACAATTTCGCTTACCGCTAATGGCGTCACGGTGACATAGTGTTCAGGATAGGTTGTAATTATGGGAATCAGGGTAATACGCCGCTCAGTGCGGGAGGTTTTTGCTCGTTAGGTTTAAGGTGGGGTATTAGATCAGAAAAGTTTAAATTTATAGAAAAAATATATAAATTATATGTTCCATATTTGTGCGTAGGTCTGTTTATCAAGCTGGTTTTGTTAACTAGATTTGTCAATCTATAAAGTACCAAAAATGTCTTTCAATATAAAATGAACTTAAACAATTTTGTAGGTCATGATCAAAATAATGTAATAGATTGGTATTTAATATTGACGCCAGGTGACTGATAATCGTGTAGACTCGCTATCACCAAGGCTCCACCGCCATGCTCCATTGCGTGCGAAACTGCTGCGTCATCGTTCCTCAGATTGCCGGTGTACTCGTACGAAAGGGTTTATAGAAGAGGAGAAACTGCGATCCGGCGCTTTCTATGCTGACCGATTTGCATTTATTGATACCTAAGTGAGGGAAGTTGGGTTTGCAAACATTACTTTGAAACAGTTTTAGTGGAGTATACTATTAGAACACACTGCGATTATATTCTTGAACATTTCGAAATGTTATTTATACTATATTTATTTTATTTATAGAGTAATCAATTGTATATTTTTATATACATAATGCTGCACTGCATTGTGTGAAAAATAATGTATAACACAGTTAGTACTGATAATAGAATTACGAGTTGGAACAAGAGCATCAGATCATCTCCCAGGGAACAATGGAACAATTAAACAACACTGATGGCTTAGCGTAGACTACCGTTTACATCTTATATTAAAGCAGACGAGATCTGGAAAAGGATTATCTCTCTTTGTTAAATCAATGTTAACATTTTGCTTAATATTGTCGTCTGTATATTAATTTACTTAACAGTTATGTTGTTATATTGTAAATGGATTCTTTAAAAAAATTTAATTACTATAAAGACTGAAGGAACTATAAATAATAACTTGGGAGCGTTTTTAATAGAGTTGTTTAGTTGTAATCGCTCGTCTGAAGCATCCCATTGTTACTGTCTCCTCTTTCTCAAATCTCTTTAACCGTCATTTGCACTTTCTCAGGAAAAACATGGCAAATGAAAAATGAAATCTCACCGCCAGTCCTCCACACAATACTCTTTGTGCGTCAAATCTTATTCAAGCTTAAAAATATTGTAATTTTTATGTTGATATTAGATTCCTTAAGGTAAACAGTTTTAATTGTATGAAAAAGAATTCATCTTTATTTAAAATGATGACTTATTTTCAAGTCAAAATGTATCTTTCTCTTGAGCCGTCGATCATTTAAGCGTCATTAGCTGATTCAAAATGTATATTAAAAGCCGAGTCATGTCCGTCTGTGCTTGGGGAGTGTTCGTCTCTTTGACAGTCACGGAAATGTTGAGAGACAAGTAAAACGCCATTTCTTAATGCCATCCGTTTCTTTTGTTGCCTTTTTGGATGGTATGATTCGAAATCGATAATTAATATGATAGCAATGGCAATGAACAAAATAACTACAAACGTATTATAATAATTCTACCGTCAATCTATAACCAAAACACAATAATTCTCGCACTCTGAACATTATTTACATAAATAAAACATACAAATTCCAATAATGCTGTTGGTCAAAAATTATTGTCTCTGTACCATTGACCGTGGTGTGAGCTGCAGACGCATAAATACATTAGTGTCTTGGAGCCCCTACTACGTGAAAATATCTCATCGAGTTGTAAAATTTTATCGCAACATACAATTGCTATGATTCATCTAAACCTAAATAATCTGATTGTGTTTTTCATTATAAAGCTGAGTATTTAAATAAAAACAATAGTTATTTTTATAAATTTATTTTATTTAAATCAAAGATCGTGTCACAAAATTAAAATTATTAAAAGCTTGTAATTAATAATGTTATATTATCAGTTGGTAAGGAATTTTGGATCATAACTACTATATTATGTTATAATGGTGCTAAATTCTATTGAATTTATGAGTTGTCATAAAATTTGACGAGTTTTCGCAAGGCTGAGTTTTAATTATAGGCAATATTATCATTTTATTGCTTTTCCATTAAAACAGAAGCTTCGGATCCAAGTTAGATATTGTATTGAAATGAAAAATACCAGCGTTCATATCGGAGGGAGTTTCCAATAGTTCGAATATAACTTTATCGGTTAACGCATAAATGATTATTGTTTTCATTTCGTTTATTTCCAATACTTTATTAAATATTGTTTTACTGTTTGTTCATAGTAACGTTATGAGGTACCAATTACATGTTCATAACAGATAGCGGGATTTGATTGCATTATTGATATCCAAATAGATTGCGAATCTGAATACTAAAAGTCTTCAAATGTAATCCAGTTCTCATAATACTTAAACAACACATTACCTTATTACCGCGTAAAAATTTTAGATGATGAACTTTTACTCCAACTTTCGTTTTATCAAAAAAAACTTTGTAACAACGATTTATGAAATATTTTATGGTGGGAAAAATCAAGTTATAATATTTACAAAGTAACAAGGAAATCCCATAACGCGAGTTAAATATAAACGCTAGTGATGCGAAACTTCGCCACAAACCACAAAAACTTAGAAGTCCATTGAAATTCTTATCACTATTGACACGACATGAGGCATTCGGTGATTGATATTAATGGAGGGTCGCGCGGCCTTATCTCTTTGTGTTCCGAACATAAATCCGTCTGTGGACCGCCTTCCAAAAACTGGGCCTGAGATTCCGGAAGGCCGGAGAAAGTTGAACATCATACACTATTCACATTGTTATAGTCTTCTCGTTCCACCGTTTCTCCAATATTATTTACTATGTATAAAAATATATTGTTATTATATTATAATAATTGATACGTGTTTATTTAGTATATGATATCAGAACGTATATCTTAAAATGTATAGAACGCCCAATATTTCGTTAGAAGCCTCTCAGACGTCGCCGACATACGTTACAGACGCACAGCGAGGGCGTTTCCGATACATAACAATAAATAAAACCTCGCTACGATTCTGTTGAAACACCAACCATTAAGCGATTTGGATATGACGATGATATTACGAATAAAATCTTTGAGACTTTTCCCTCTAACTTTCTATTTAAATATATTTTTTAGAATTCTTTTTCTTTTATATATTATTTTTTATGAAAAAGAAATACAATCATGTCTCATATATACTCCAAAATGTTTAAAATATACCTGTCAGTTGTCAGTTGCGTATGTTTAATATATATTATTATTTTATCTCTCGTGTATCTGAAATTGTATAATAATAATATTAATTCTGACCACATATCCAAGTATCATACATTCATGTAACGATTAATTGCAAACGGTTGGCTCAGTGCTATTTCTTCGCTGTTCTTACACATTGCTCTACTTATTATTTCACTATAATGTGTGTTCTACAAATCCTTTGAATGAATGAATGGAGCAGGAAATGTAATGCCATTACGTGGGTTCCATTCGGACCTGAAGTATAGTCTGTTAAGTATTGATAGTGAAAACATCTCGGGGACTGCTAAGTGAATGAGACTTAAGAGATGAAAGACCTTCCTTTAAAAATTATTAGGCTTGTTCTAGGACAGGCACAATTTGTATTGAAATTTAATTGAATTGAATATCACATTTTCTGAAACATTATAAAAAAATAATCAATTATATTTCCAATCCATTCGTTGGACATTAATTTATAAATGCTAATCTCAGGTCAGCGAAAGTTTTGCGAGTCATTAGAGGCCACGGGTCGTTAAACTGCTAATAGCGGTTCGTTCCTCGCCCTTGTATCCAATTAATGTAGTTCACTGGTAACGGTACGGATTGCTTGTTCAGTTCTCTTGATCTGTTACTAATAATGCAATCACAGCAAAATAATTGTTTATTATCTTAAAATAAATTACTTGTTAAGAGGGACTAATACAAACTTAAATTGACACTTAATAAGCACTTATATGATTTAAATCCTAAAATTTAGATAATGTTATTTTCATAACAGTAATAACGTTGTTTAAGTTCAATATATTTTGTACATTAATAGCATGCACAATCATAACATTTAATAAGGAGTAACCCAAGAGCGGTCCCGGGGGCGGGTTGATGTTATCCCGTCTCTGGTCACGCGCCGATCTTCGATAATCCCAGACGTGTAAATAAATTGTTTTGGGCGAATTAGGGTCGGCTTTGTCTTGTTTATGTATTTACAACTGTAACTATTTCATTCTATTGATACGATTTTGGATGGAATCTCTATAGATTAGAGTTTTTTTGGAATGAATATAAACCTATGTTAATATTCATTCCAAAAAAACTTTATTAATGTGAAATTAATTTTAAAACGGCTTTACAAAAGGCATACCTATATAAAATGACGGCACGGCGATAAAATTTTTGCTTTGAGGACAACTTTACCCTTAAACCTTAGTTATGCGGCTGTTTTTAAAAAGCCAAAATTACGTGTAAACGGTTTTTAATTCGATAAGCGAATTTAATATTTTTATCACTATAATTGAAATTAAACGCAGTATCAAATTTGCATAAACGAAAAGCTTTTTAAAGAATTGAAATATCAAATTCACTGTAGAGATTGAAGGCATCAACAAAATTTTCACAAATCAGCTGAAACATTTAGATCCGTCAGGCTGCAACCGAGCCGCGCACTGTAACTCCTTCCAAGTCGTTAATTACTCCGGCAAATATTTACTTTAGTGAGATGCTCCTTGCTGTTAGACCATGGACATGTTACATAGAATAGGCGATTTCACTTTATTATATTCGATTATTTTCATTAATCGGACTTCTTAAGAGTTACTCGGAGAAATAGTGTTTTTACTACGAAGTTGACTCACAGACTGTTCATTTACAAAGCTTAGCGAAGTTTGCTAGAAATATCCTTAAGAATAGCACTGTAATAATAATAATAGTATGGCGATATAAAACTGTTATTTGTATATATTTCCTACACCTTAAAATACAAAAACTAAACGACACATTTCCTTGGATCCTCCAAATCTTGCCAAAAGTTGTATCAACACAGTTTTCAAATAGAAAATATTTTCAACGCGTAAATCTTGTCTTCTCATGTGTATTGCAATTTGATGTTTTAGAAAATATAAAAAAGATAACATGACAGGTTTTTGGAGACATCATTTAGAAAAGAAATATCATTAAGCAATCAGACAAGTTAAAAGATATATAGAATATTAATTAGCCTTCGAGAAGTTGGAAGTTATTATAATCTAAATGCATGTACAATATCATCATCATCGCTTCATGCATGCAACATGACCTCACCCAGCTTTGAAGCCTCTTAAAGGTCCAGGGGACCGAGAGTTGAGACATACTTGACGGGAAGTTGAAGATTAAAACACGATAAGATGAATGTGGCGAAGTAGTTACAAGTCCGTCATAAGACTGCTTACTGCTTCCAACTAATCTAGGACAGCTAGTAGATATGTACACCTCTATTAAACACAATGTGTTGACGGTCTTATATCTATATTAAATTATTTCGAGTTAATTCCGTACTTTTAATACTAACTAAATTTAAGTTTTGTCATATTTTCACATCATCTCCTTTTTATATTACACAATCATATCATATTTATAAAATAAATATAGCTAGCTATTAGTTTACACATAATACATTACGTGGAAATGCAGGGAAGAAAAAAAGCTTCTGTTGATTTACCGAGACACCTAGTTTACATTACCACAGACCGTAAACGCACTAACTCCACACAGCAGTTCCTCCAATGTAATTTCTACTTTAACTGATCCAGAGACAGCTTAGATTGATTCGAGAGGTTCATAAGATGGTTATCCACTACAGATGCAATGTCCCTCCAGCCGCATCAATCAAAGGTCTTAATTGAGTAATGGCCGGTACGACGGCTGCGTCTGATTGATCGACTCGCTAAATATGATGTATCGGTAGAGTGTATGATGAATATTGACTAACTATTAGTTCCACGGTGACCTTATGATATATTTAAATTAAAATGCCATTTAAAATAATTCATAATTCATATTTTTTCTCTATTTTTCTTAGTTTTTTAATACAAATATCCTAGCATTTATATAATAATCAAAGATCTAAGTGGTATTTTAAATTGTAGGGGAGGATGTATCATTAGTGTGCATTCTAATTGTTTCCTGGGGCTGGTATCAATTTGCAACCAAGTCGTCCGAATTGAACCGCTTTTTGTGACCGAGATATAAGTGTGTTGTATCCCTTTGTGGAGTTTTTTATATTCTATTGCATTTCTTTTCATTCAGAACCAGATTTTACTGTGATAAAATTATGTCTGCATAAATACAACACAATATATCTATATTATATAATATATATAATACTAATTGTAATTCAATTTATATGTATAATGTTTTTTATTCTGGTCATAAAACGCGGTTTTACTTAAAATTCTTACTTGTGCAGTTTTGTAATACGTTGCAGTAATTCAATACCTAGAGGCATAATTTAGTTTATTGCAAGTTCTGTGAAAAAAAGAGGTAAGAAATTTACTTTATTGATTTTTCCTTTAAAATTACATACCAATTTTATCGAAAGACCAATTATTTAGTCACATTTTAATGTAACAAAATATTATTTACTGCTATGATATTCATAAAAATATTTTTATATTCATTCTCTTAATAAATTAATATCTCATTTATACCAATTATGTAGCACTTAACCTATTTTATCTCCCATTTAAAGAGTCTGAGAGTACTCCAGTAAAGTCCATTTTTTTTCTCTAAAAATAATTAAATTCCCTAAAATGAGGGACTTGTACCTGCTAAACTCCTCGAGAGTCGATTAGCCAAAAGATCAAAGTCTTGTCTGAATCTTTTAAATGAATTGTTGAAATATAAACTGGCATTAACTTCTCTAAAGAATATTAAGATAATACAATCTATAAATTAAGGGATTAATTACAAAATGTAAATGTTTTGTAACGCTGTCTCAGAAAGATGATGAGTAAAATTAAACAGAAATGAATTTAACTAGTTTAACTAAGAAAGTTTCTTTTATTTACTCTAATATTTATAAATATTATGCAACGAGAAAATGTTAATAAAATACCAAAAGAATCGCAGATATTTACATTGAAGTAAAAAATCAGATAAGCTATTAATTTATAGATACCATTTACATTTTTATGGCGTATTTTAAGACATTATTTGTGTTTTAACAATTAATTTCATTGCATTATCACTTCTTGAACTGTATTAGAAACTATTTGCGTTTAAACTTTTTAATAACAAGAACAAGAACTATAATTATCACAGAAACAACAAAACAGTCGAGTACGAGTAATAACATTTTTTATTTGAATTTAAGTGTCAATAAAAGTCGTTTTGAAAATAACGCCAACTTTATATCGGAAACCACAGACAATAAAGAACTTTGAATGTCTTCCAGATCACATTTTATTACCTGTGTATACACTATGGTTACTGCTGTTAAACTTAACTAAAATAACTATAGAATCAAATTAAATATCACGTCGTCTCATCAATTATTATTAAAATCTGGTAAATAATAAGAAATAAGATATTTTATTGAAAGCATATATAGGTTTAGTATAATGATTATTGATTATGATAAATTAATAACATATTAATAATAAAGGACAGGCTTTTTCCACAATGACAATGACAACAGACCGGCGGCGCATCGCCAGTCCGTGCTCCGTACAAATTGAGGCAATTTACACACCTTTATAGACGCTCAGTCTGATCCAATATTTGCTGGCTCAGCGGATTCCGTGTAATGACTTAACTTTAGTCGCATCCGTGTTTTCAGTGAACTTTCCGTAAGTTTCTTAAGTTGTGTAAGCTTGTCAAACATTTAACAACTCACCGACCAAAAAAAGTTCTTCGACAGAGATACGAGTACGAATTTTGATTAATATCGATATGGCGAAATGTTTTCAGTTTTCCTGTGCAAATATTTAAAGCAATCAGTTTCGGGTGGTGTTTGTGGATGAAATTCATTGTAAAAACGCGGATACCAATCAACTGGCGACATTTCAGCCATCAAAACGTTCCTTTTCACATGTTTTGTGTAAAAATGGTAAGTGAGTGAAAAATGAAAACATCACAAACACGAAACACCCCCCCCCCCTCCCCAACCCTCCTCCCTCGCCCTGGGCGTTTTGTCACACTACCCCCGGAGAGCAGAAAAATGACAATCACCAAAGAATAAATGGCAAAGGAAATTAATGACTATAAAAATTTATCAAAAATATTTTTCAACAAAGTTTAATAAGCTTTACGTATTTATTCAATTAATGTATATATTAAACTAGTTTTTATTAATATTTACTTATATTTAGCGATAGTACTTAGTAATATTTAATATGTTTAAGTTAAAGCGAAATGAAGCACTTAGGTATTTTTTTACACGTATACGGTTCCTTTTCTGAAAATTTTCCTACTCTTTGTCGGCTTACAAAGGCCGGATATGGCGAAAATTTTTCAAAAGTTCGGAGCATCCTGCTTGTTGATTGTATGCATCCAAGTGAGAGAGTGATTTGGTCCTGAGTCTAAAGACTACAATACATGTATTATAATAATACAAGTTACTATATTTAAATAAGTTAAACGATAAATTTATTCATACATTTTGATTTAAGTGTAAACTTACCACTTTTATAAATCCGTTTTTAGGTAATTCTTTTTTTGTAGTATTATAACTTAAATAGATTTTTAACAACATCTAGTAACATTAGTTAAAGCAACCCTAACAAATAATAATACATATACAGCTATAGTAAAATATAGTTTCATATATGTTTAGGTATTACAGAATGATAACAGATGATAACAAAATAAACTAACAAATACTTAGATAATTTAATTTCAATCACTAGAAAATATTAAGTGACGAAATGTAAAATAATAAAATCCAATATAATTAACAGGTAGGGGTATGTTTAGAAGGCGTATTTCAAAGTTTAAGCTTATGAAGCAGTTCATTATCACAGGGTGAAGCAGTACGAAACTTTTCAAAGGAGGGCGAGAAAATATATCTATCTATACTTATGGAGCAAACACGTCTTCTATGTATTTCCGAATACGATATTCCGATATTACAGTAGTATATATATGGCCATGTTTCACCGTGTTTATGTCTGTATTAAATAATAAATATATATATAATATACCCAGACAAACCTACGATTTCTGAAATACCGCGCTGTATCGACAAGGTCACGCGATATTTTCCTTCTATTCTTTTCAATGCCATTTTATTATTGGTCACATGTAGCACCGCTTCTTACAATTAGACAAACATAAAATAGGCAAAGCCGCCGCAATAGATATTACAAAATCACACCCAACCAATTGTGATATCAACCGTACAACAATTAACAATGGATCTGCTCTCAAGTGTAGAAGCCGTGAAAGATTTATTTGTTATTGTTTAGCGGTTCCTTGTGCCAAAAAACTTTAAATGAATGTAACTTGGAGATTAAAGGTTACAGATATATATAATAATAAATTGACCGTTGAGTATCTTAAAATATTATCGTTGTATTGTGAATTATTAAATATTGTATATTGCGACAACCATGTAATGATATTTCCTCGTTCGTGCATGAATACTAGGGAGATTGTTAAAAAAGTCTACAATACCCGATGATTTAATTTTTTCTTTGACATGTTCAAAGGCGTCGTTAGAGATGCACCCGTGTAACGGGATACTGATTTCGTTATCAATCCCGCTTGACAACTTAATGGATTATCGTCTTAGGGGACGAGATCGTGTCAAGAAACAAAAACTCGCCTTGCATGTCCTTTATTCTCATTATGCCCCTAAATGTTTAGGTTTCTATTAGTAAAACTATATAAATTCGTAATATCAAAAGTTATATGATAATTTGAACAAAGTATTCAATTTTTTCCAACTTCCAGGCACGCATAAATCGTAAACATCTTCTCAAATAGAAACGCATATTAATCTGGAAGGCACGGTCGTTGGTTTTGTTCCGCCCAAGCTTTTAGCCGGGCTCGCATTGTAATAAATCCCGGGTCATACCGTATCCCGGAATGCAAGGCGTTGCGGCGACGACGCGTCGACGAAATGGCGCCGATGCGATATAAATGGCAAAAGATTTTATATTATGGTTCGAAAACTGAAATTAATTAATTTTCAGTATTCTTAGTGTTATAAAAATAAAAATATATTTAAAAAGTAAAATGGCGTAAAAATAGTCCTTAAAGAGAACCCATTTGCTCTGTTTTTTTTTTATTTTCTTTTGAGTCTAGAATTCTTTCAAACTATTAAAATAAGGAACGGAGGCGTTCATTGTTCTCCATTCTTTAATTTTCGCTACTTTGTTCATAGAAATTAGGTCAAAAATAAAAGATATCAACTTTATCTTTCACAAACGTTCGAATTTCTTGTTTGCGAACGCAACATTTAAAATATTTCATACTTAATACATTACAGCAATTGCCAATAATATGTATTGATAAATTTTAATATCAAAGCTTATTTAATAATATCTTGTTATATAATGTTATTAAAAATATATTTGGGAATGTATTTTTTTTACAAACGGGACACGTTAATACAAAGACATGGGTTTGTTATTCTACATTAAATACTTGATCTGATAACATATAGATAGTTTACTCGAGTATAAAAATATCGAAGGGTAAAAAGACGATTATTATGTATGAATTCGGTGACAGGATGAAATTCAGATGAGCGCAAATAAATTTTTATGCTTTTGATGTTAACCCTCTGAAAACCCAAAAAAATCCCAGAATATATTAAAAGATCAAACTTTACCGCAGAATAAAACCTTTATGTTATAGTACACATAATTATAATTTCTAGTATCAACATAATTGACATACGATATTGTGTAATAACTTTCATCGCATCACTAGCGGCAGTTTTTCCATACATCCCTTGCCAAGGTAATACAGATTTATAATGAATTCATATATATTTCAAAGAAATATCCTTATAATAGTAAACGTGGAACGTGACTGTTTGTTAAGTGTATTGTGATAATTTGTTCAGGGAAGTTTTCATAACATTAGCGTCATTATAAATAATGTCAAAAAAAATACTGTCGTCAACTGGTCAGATGCAAAAACTAAGCAGCTAATAGAATCAATTGTTTTTATATATTGGATATCGAACTCAAAGAAGATAAATTTAGAGTCAATAAATTAATTGTGTGGATTAAAAATAAAAGCCATTACTATTTCAAATATCAATTTCAATTATATTTTTAAACTGTAGATAAGTGTCTATTTGAAATTTTTTAAAGCTTTACCCGAAGCACCATTTTAATTTTAGTTTTTCATTTAATATTCACTTATTTTTATGTTTGTTCAATTTATAAGTTGTTATTTCTGTATGAAATTAGTTTAGTAACAAAGATTTTAGTTTCATCCTAACAAACCCATGGAGTTCTTGATATTATTTCGTAGATTATTCGAATTATCAATTCATGAACAGAATCGACTGCGTCTATCGGAACGAGAACTTCACCGCTGGATTCCTAACGACCGTTTCAGTGACTATTCGACGAACTTGCCTCGATATTAGCATAAAACATCAAAACTCGCATTAAAGTGTCCAAATTCCCCCGGAAACCCCTAAATATTCCCTCTCACCCCCGTCTACTCTGTGCTCATTGAAGCGCTTTGCTGTCAGTGAAAGTGTGGTGTAAGTTACAAGCCATACACACTTAAATAAAGGTGACAACTTTCTTTTGTAAACAGATCTCGTGGTGAAAGCTACAGATATATATACATAAGTAATAAATGCATAATTAATATTATAATAATGACTATATATATATACACCGATAATAATGTTATCTTTACATGTCTGTTTGAAAGGGTAATGAAATTTCCCAGCCGGACAGGACTACCCATCTTTAGGGTTAGTAGCAGAATGTAACAAAAAAATATTTTTTTTCGCGACTCTTTACCTCTATTTGCCTACCAACCTCTGGGGCATACAACTAGAATCTGGATAATATTAGGTATTTGAAATATTTTTTTTACTTTAATTTCATATATTTATGTTTTTGTAATTGATAAATGGAATGTGGCATTTAAAATATTGAGGAAAACAGTAATCCTCTCGTCGCCTGGACCGGATAATAATAAAGTTTATATTTTATTCAGCTACATTGAAATACTTGAACAATAAAATAATTATCATTTATCGCTATGGATTTTATGTGGTGGAAGAAATCTGAGGAAAAAACAGGACTAAACTTTCATACTTAACTTGATTGTAAGTTAAATTTGTCTCAAAACTGTAAGCAAAAATATCTTTCTTTAAAACCGCTCATTGTTAGAAAAATATTTTATACTCTTAATAGCCTTTTGTTTTCTCCACTAGTTTCTGGAATTTAAGCTAGTGTTTGTTATTTTCTGGACAAGGGTCAGGAGTCATGGTACCAATGAGTGAGGTATGCAAAATCAAACAGGAGACTATTTTGCGATTTATAATATCAGAAAGAATAGTTTATTTTTATTACAAGTTTTACTATTTCAACCCATGTCATTTAAATTTTAGGTTCTAATGGATCTTAAACTTTAATGAAATGGTCTCATGAGACCTCCATCTTCACCTTCATTTATTGAATATATTATTAACAACGCAAATAAGCTATGTCAGCTCATACTCAATATAAAGTAGAAAGAAAATATTTGCCTTTATATTGTACCAAAACGTAATCAGTGGCATGAAATTAACATTCAAAGAAATAGTCTCCTCTCGAAATAAAAATGTCTCGGAAGTACACACATCTTTCCGTCCGTCAGTCATCCCTTTGTCCCTTTGTGCTGTCTGCAGTGAATCGTGAAGTTACCGGATTCGTCTCGCTGCGAGTGCACTGAGATAAGTATAATAATGCTATTCAATGTATGAGATTTAAAAATCACGTGTTTATGACTTTGGGGATATGTCCACAGTGTATGGGTAACTTTTAGGGATAGCCTAATTCATGATGGGTGTAAATCATATTTCGTCCCATACATTGTTTTTTATATTAGCTCTTTCAAAAAATATTCTATTCATTATATATATATATATATATATAATAAATAGAATATATATATATATATATATATATATATATATATATGTCGCCGCATCTTTATTACAAATGTTGAAGGTGGTTTCGATCGGCGGGTAGGCTTGGATTTCTATAAGTTTCTTTGATGTTTGCACTGATATGTAAATATAAAAGATCAGTGCAATAGTTTAAATAATAGTAACTTTATTACTATAAATTAGTTTTAATTTAAAAATCAAGTTATATCATAAATAAGCTCTGTTTAAATATTTTTGTTTGAAAGTTGTTTTGTGTGGCGCCATCTTATTATTCATTGTATCATTACATGTCACTACTTATTTTTAATTGTTTTAGTTTAGCTATCAGTTTATGTTTTTAGGGTTATTCTTTTAGATAAATTATTTAATTACGATTACTGAAATATCTTTTGTATTTAATCATGGTTTACTTGAGTAATTTATTTTGTCAAGTTGATAAATTTAAATGTGTGCAGCGCCTCTAGTGTCATATTGGAGAACTAATGAACTCCAACCAATCACTGCTAAGCAAAGAGGGGCGGCACGCGTTTAAATAGACCGCTCAGCGTATCGTGGGGACTTTTTGTTCGAGCGCCCGGCTGGTGAGGTTACCTTTGTAATCATTTATTTATTTTCTATTATATTGTGTGTGGTTGAAAGACTATTTATTTGTTTTATTTTCTGTCAATTTGTTTTGCCATTTAATGGTGTTTATTTTCAGGTGATTAATTATTAGTGATTTCAATCTTGTAAGACCAAGTAAAATAATAATAGTTGTTCTTTTGTTTCTTTTGTTTAAATCACTTCACTTCGCAGTTGTGTTAGTTAGTTAGTAGTTGTTAGTTAAAGTTAAAAGTTTATTAATAATGGATAAGGCTATTACTGGAACCGATGGTTCCGAAAGAATCAACGGTTTCGGGGTTTTTAAAAATATTAAAGTGGGGTCTAATCTGATATCAGAAGTGGGATCGCTCCGGCGATCCCTTTCTGCCGGTCATATAATTTCAGATCCTGACTTTGTGGCACCATGTCTGCCACATACAGTAATTCCAGCACAACAAGCTAACCACGCAGGCCTGTTGCCAAATGCATCTAACGTGGAGGCTCCAGGTGTTGTGCTAGTCTCGCAGGCTGGTTGTGAAGAAATATCTTCAGGTGTTTCTCGACAGAGGGTCCACGCGATGGAATCCCCTCATCATAGTAACACCCAAATAGATAATGTGACAATGCAACAGTCGTTGTCGGGTAATGTACCTCCACAGTTCTTTCTTCAGATGATGACTATGATGCAGAACATGAGTGAAAGATTACTGCAGAAGCCAAGTGAGAAAGTAAAAATAACGGACATATTTTTGCCCTCTTTTGATCCTGATGGCAGCGTTGGTGTTCGCGAATGGTGCCATCACATTTCCACAGCAGTAAGTACATATCAACTCAATGACTATGACGTGCGTATGAAGGTCAGCAGTTTGCTGAAAGGAAGAGCCCGTATGTGGGCAGATAATTGGTTGGTAACCACGTCTACTTGGAAGGAGTTACAAGAAACCATAATCGCTACCTTTGAACCCGAAAACCGCTACTCTCGTGACATCCTTAAATTTAGGGAGCATGTATACAGTCCCCACAAGGATATCGCGGAATTTCTATCTCACGGGTGGATGCTATGGAGGCGCATTACTAAGGATAAATTAGACAATAGTGACGCAGTTGAGGCAGTCATCGGGATGGTAAGCGATGAACGGCTTAGAATTGAATTGATGAATGTAAGGGCCAAGACGGTACCTGAACTTATCTCGGTAGCCTCATCCATAAGGTTAAAGCGACCGTCTCAACTGTCTCAACCGACTTCCAATGGCCCTCTCCAAAAGCGACCCAAATACTATGGCAATGACAAATATTGTAATATTTGCGCAAAGTTTGGACATATTTCTCAATATTGTCGTTACAGGAAGGTGAATAATTCTCAACCAAGGACTAATAATGCGCCAGTTGTATCCCCAAGCACGCCTACTACAAGCTCAAATAGCGCAGGTAAGTCTTGTACTTTTTGTTTCAAGCCTGGTCATACAATTGAAACCTGTTATCGACGAGAAAATCAAATAACACCTAAGATCAACTTGGTGTCTGACGGTAAGAGCAACTTAAATACGATGCGTATTCGCGTGGGTACAGTAGATTTTGATTCTGTTTTTGACAGTGGATCAGAATGTTCCGTAATTCGAGAGACAATTGCAAATAAGATTCCAGGACGTAGACAGCAAGCTGTTAACTACTTACTCGGTTTAGGTCCCGTCCCCGTAATTTCCACGAATACTTTAACAGCTATATGCGTTATTAATAATTTCAATGTAGAAATAATGTTCTATATTTTACCCGACCTTGAAATGACTGTAGATGTTTTAATTGGGGCAGACTTGTTACGCGATACTGGCCTAAGTGTAGTTGTTTCTAAGGATAATGCAATCTTGATATCTCAGCCCCGAGTGATGCATTTCCAGTCGAATAGTTCAGCTTTCGACCATCTAGATCACGATTTGACTGACCAGGCTGTGATCGATCAACTGGTAACACTACTGAATCGATATTCATACCTTTTTACTCAAGGATTCGCTAAAACTCGTGTGACTACGGGCGACCTTGAAATCCGTTTAAAAAACCCTAATAAATATGTAGAACGTAGGCCATACCGACTGAGTCCCGTTGAACGCCAAAAGGTTAAGGTTATTATCTCGGAATTAATCGATAATAACATTATAAGGGAAAGTAGGTCCCCTTACTCCAGTCCCATAATTTTGGTTAAAAAGAAAAATGGGGATGATAGGATGTGCATAGATTACCGGGAACTTAATTCCAATACAATACGCGACCATTATCCATTGCCTTTAATTGGAGACCAGATAGATCAGTTGGCAGGTGGGAAATACTTCTCTTCGCTTGATATGGCGTCTGGTTTTCACCAAATCCCCATTTCTCCCAATTCGATTGAGAAAACTGCATTCATTACCCCAGACGGATTATATGAATATTTGACCATGCCATTCGGACTATGTAATGCACCTGCTGTATATCAGAGGTGTATTAATCGCGCGCTAGGACCTCTTCTTAATTCAGGTAGTGCTAATAATGGCACAAATGACAGCGTAGCCCAAGTCTACATTGATGACGTCATCAGTAAGTGTCGTGACTTCTCCTCTGGTCTTTCTTTTCTCGAAAGAATTCTAATTGCTTTACGGGATTCTGGGTTTTCCATTAATGTAGAAAAATGCTCCTTTTTCAAGAAATCTATCGAATACCTTGGAAATGTTATCGAAGAGGGTAGGGTCCGTCCAAGTCCCAAAAAGGTTGAAGCGCTTTTGAAAGCCCCTGTTCCCACATCTGTTAAACAGGTTCGCCAATTTAATGGTCTAGCGGGATATTTTCGTCGGTTCATTCCAGACTTCGCTCGTACAATGGTACCTTTGTACAACTTAACAAAACAAGGTGTCAAATGGTCATGGACTAATATACACGAAGAGGTTCGTCAAAAAGTCATCCATTACTTAACTTCTAGTCCTATACTTACTATTTTTAGAGAAGGTGATCCTGTTGAACTGCATACCGATGCCAGCAGTCTTGGTTTTGGAGCTGTACTGGTGCAAGCTATCAACGGCCGGCAACATGTGGTTGCCTACTTCAGCATGCGGACGACTGATACCGAAAGCAGGTATCACTCCTATGAACTCGAGACCCTAGCAGTGGTGAGAGCAGTTAAACATTTCAGACACTACCTATATGGGCGGAAGTTCAAGGTAGTCACTGATTGCAACGCATTAAAGGCCTCTGAACATAAACGAGATCTTCTGCCAAGGATATACAGATGGTGGGCTTATTTACAAAATTTTGAATTTGACATAGAATACAGGAAAGGGGAACGAATGCAGCACGCAGATTTCTTCAGTAGAAACTCTAACTCTCTTACTGTAAACATCATGACAAGAAACCTGGACTGGCTTAATGTGGAACAGTATCGTGATCCCCAGCTCAGATCAATTGTGGAGTCTCTACATAAAGGTGAATCTGTGCCTGGGTATGTACTCGAAAATAATCTTTTGAAACGTGAAAGGCAAGACCCCGTATACGGCAGCCAAAGACTTATTTTAGTTCCCAAATCATTCCAATGGAGTTTAATAAATACATTTCATGCATCTCTTAAGCACCCGGGTTGGGAGAAGACGTTAAGTAAAATCAGAGAAACTTACTACTTTGATAAAATGAACACTGTCATCCGAGATTTTGTAGATAATTGTGTCGTTTGCCGAACATCCAAACAATCTTCAGGCGCAACGCAGGTGGAACTTCATTCTATTCCTAAACCAACGACCCCGTTCGAAGTTATTCACATGGATATCACCGGTAAGCTCGGGACTTCACAAGACCAAGAATACGTCGTTGTCACAGTGGACGCCTATACCAAGTATGTTTTACTTCGCCATGCAAATGATAAGAGCCAGCACAGTTCTCTGGGAGCCTTAAAGCAGGTGATACACTTATTTGGAACCCCAAAACGGATAGTAGTGGACGGTGGTCGTGAGTTTCTTGGCGAGTTTAAAAGCTATTGTGATCATTTTGGAATAGAGATACACTCAATTGCACCAGGAAGTAGTCGAGCTAATGGACAAGTTGAGCGTGTTATGGCTACTTTGAAGAACGGTCTTATCATGATTAAAAATTATGAAGTTCCAGATTGGTATACAGCTCTAGACAGTCTGCAATTGGCACTGAATTGTACTATGCATAAAACAACTGGCATCGCTCCTCTAACATTACTTACCCGTCGTCAGAACTGCGTACCTCCAGAATTGCTGAACTTGGTAGATCTAAATAACCATACTATTGACTTTGAAGCAGTCGAATTACATATTCAACGAAGGATGGTCGAGGCAGCACAAAAAGACAAGATACGATTTGACAGAGGTAGAGCCAAGATACAAAGATTCCAAAGAAGACTTTGTACTGATTAAAAACAACCCAAGAAATCAGACCTCACTTGATCTCAAGTTTAGTCAGCCTTATGAAATCTATCGAGTGTTGGAGAATGATCGATATCTTGTTAAGAAAGTGATCGGCCATCACGGGCGTCCCCGAAAAGTAGCGCATGATCAGTTAAGAAGAGCCCCGCAACCAAGTCGTGGTGACAACGCAGAAGAACCCGTGTCGCCGACAGACGAACAGGAGGCAAGACCATCTGGAGTAAGAATTAATACACCACAGCTACCTATAGAAACCTTGTCAGACGTCTAACTCACGATCAGTGCTTGTTGATGTGACTAGTAATTATGTTAAAAGATGCTTTTGGCGTGCGGATCCGACCCATAACAAATTTAATTGTTGTAGGCGGGTGGAGACGTCCTATGACAACATAAAAATATTGAAAAAAAAAAAAAATAAATAAATAAAAAAAAAAAAAATAATTAAAAAAAAAATTGCTATGAAAGTTATTAAATGTTGTAGACGGGTGGAGACGTCTATGGCATAATCATATTAATGTTATGTGTGTTCGTGTGATGCCCCAAAGCCAGCTAAAGATGTTATGTTTCGTTTCGGCGACTCGTAACCAAACAATTTGAAAGTCGCAGTATAGTACCTATTTCATATCGTGAAATGTTACTTTACTGGGATTAATATTTTTACCAACAAACTGGTCTCATAGATAATTGCTGGTTGTTTGTCACGTGGAGAGACAAACTTTAGCTATAATTTTATCAACATCATTATACCTAGGTTTACTGTGGAGGTACCTAGACGTACAAGATTATTATATTTTGATGGCGCTGCAGGGCACGCACCGCTTATCAGTATGGCCGTGTCGCCGCATCTTTATTACAAATGTTGAAGGTGGTTTCGATCGGCGGGTAGGCTTGGATTTCTATAAGTTTCTTTGATGTTTGCACTGATATGTAAATATAAAAGATCAGTGCAATAGTTTAAATAATAGTAACTTTATTACTATAAATTAGTTTTAATTTAAAAATCAAGTTATATCATAAATAAGCTCTGTTTAAATATTTTTGTTTGAAAGTTGTTTTGTGTGGCGCCATCTTATTATTCATTGTATCATTACATGTCACTACTTATTTTTAATTGTTTTAGTTTAGCTATCAGTTTATGTTTTTAGGGTTATTCTTTTAGATAAATTATTTAATTACGATTACTGAAATATCTTTTGTATTTAATCATGGTTTACTTGAGTAATTTATTTTGTCAAGTTGATAAATTTAAATGTGTGCAGCGCCTCTAGTGTCATATTGGAGAACTAATGAACTCCAACCAATCACTGCTAAGCAAAGAGGGGCGGCACGCGTTTAAATAGACCGCTCAGCGTATCGTGGGGACTTTTTGTTCGAGCGCCCGGCTGGTGAGGTTACCTTTGTAATCATTTATTTATTTTCTATTATATTGTGTGTGGTTGAAAGACTATTTATTTGTTTTATTTTCTGTCAATTTGTTTTGCCATTTAATGGTGTTTATTTTCAGGTGATTAATTATTAGTGATTTCAATCTTGTAAGACCAAGTAAAATAATAATAGTTGTTCTTTTGTTTCTTTTGTTTAAATCACTTCACTTCGCAGTTGTGTTAGTTAGTTAGTAGTTGTTAGTTAAAGTTAAAAGTTTATTAATAATGGATAAGGCTATTACTGGAACCGATGGTTCCGAAAGAATCAACGGTTTCGGGGTTTTTAAAAATATTAAAGTGGGGTCTAATCTGATATATATATATATATATATATATATATATATATATATATATATATATTTGTTTAGTATTTGATAAAATAAATGTTAAATAGATATAAAATGAATATCAACAAACAGAAATCCAAAATGTGATCTTCCCGAGTCCTTTAGTAGATGTAACAATTACCATATCCTCACAATACGTTAATTTTACATTTTTAACATCCGAATAAGATATATAATAAGAAAAAATTGTAAATAAGACTATTTTGATGACACACGTGTGTTTAGCATGACTTCTCGATTAGATATTTTTTTATACAAAATGATGCCTGATTATTCGTGATCCCATTTTTTTATTTTATCCGCTCAAACCGCTTATATTATAATATAATGCAATCAAAAAAGAAGAAATAATACTTTTTATTTTATATAATATACAAATAAGACAACCTACATCCGCCATGCATTTAAGAGAAATAACAGTGTGTCAATCAGCGTTAGTGGGGGAATTTAAAGTGCTGAAGCATGTCGGACGAGCCAGCCACGAAATGATACCAGTCGTACATCTGCCAGCTTTGTTTTTTGTTTAGTTCTCACTATTCGATTCTGGCTTGGATAGTGATTTGTGAACTTGGATTCTACGCATAGTAGTAGTGGGACTTCAGTTAAGGTAACTGAAGCGATGGCGGTTATGTTCATACAAGAAATTTTTACAAATTTCTTTTCAACAATATGAATATATATCTCTCGATGAGATGAAATTAGCCATTATGTTTTTACTGTTTCTAATTGTAAGTAATGCAAAAGTATAAAAATTATTTAAATTTAACCTAAGCGTTGAAAATGAGCTTCGTAATAAAATAGAGCAGCCTGTTAGATCTAACAGTAGAACGAAAACTTAAGAAATGTAAGATACTTTATTTAGAACAAATATTGTTCATGAAAAAAATATATTGTATATATATATAAGAGTATTGTATATAGTATAGTAGTATTGTATTCTTACATGCGAGTCGTATTCAGTTGCATTTTAATGTATTTTATCTCACCCCAATGCTCCATTGTTTAAAAGGAAAATAGCTCCTCATAAAATGTTATTATTATTCCTTAGTTCTTGTGTTTTATAAAATATTTTCTGTATCTTTATAAGGATATTAATAAAATATGAACAATTTGATAGACTCTGCAGTACACCTCTGTTGAGTTCAAACTTGTAATTAATCAAGTAGAGAAGGTACCATTCTTCTTTGAACATTCTTGAAACAATCTTATTTCAAGATGGCGTACTAATGTCACCTTAATTTTTTTTTAATAACATTTGGTACTTGACGGTAGGCTGACATCTGAACGAATGTCGTATTTTATGACGAGCAAAAAGATATTATTTCAACTATTATCAACTTTTGTGATCTCCTAGCAAAATTTAATTAAATTTTAGAAAGATTTGTTGTTAATATTAATTTAACAAACATACACAAAATAAAACGAATTTAAGTGGACTAAAAATGTATTAATAAATGTATACAATAATAAATTTCCTTTGTTGTCAAGTATAAGTCCATATAATGTAAACTAAAGGTAGTAAAAACAGCACAATTAAGTGTGTATTATTAATGAATTCTACCTTCAGAATATATTACATTATTAAAGAGTCGGACGTGAACAAAGAATGTTAATTTCTATTTACAGACTCGAGTATAATTGATACTTAAAATTAAATAAATATTGATACAGTTCATATACGAGTACAACGTCTCTTATACTTATAATTATTAATTTAACAATGACTTAAGTCCTATACCAAAGCATTTATTATATAGTTATTATATAGGTATGTACAATGCGTAAATGATAATGAGAATCCTTAAAATTCTTTATGTTTCTAATTAATCTAAACCACTACTGAAGTACGTTTATTCTGTCACGCGTTGCGTTGAAAAACTTCAAAAATATTTAAATAATCATATTCCTCTACTTTAAAGGTTTTAAAAATAAAATGAAGGAATGCTTTTAATGAAAATCAATAATAAGAGGCGTCGTAACCCTAGCGATTCTAAGTTATTTTAAGTAGAACGTCACTTAGGGTTCCCTGGAATTTTCATAATAAAAGTTCAATATTTGTAATGAAAAAGGGAAACCAGTCTCTCATGATGTTCATTTTATACGACACGTGCACTCCTATAGCACTTTTAATTATACGCACAAAATGAAAAGAATTCATTGGAGAAATTATATAAATTTAAACAATATCTTCTAATAATCCATAAAGATACAATTCAACTTATAAACTACAATTTTCTTTAATTCATATTTCCATGTAATTTAATTTTAATGATGATAATAGTTAATAAGGTCAGTTTAATAATTATAATAATAAACGTAAGTCGCTCATAATGAATACTTTAGAACTGACATAATCCCAAGTGTGAATGATCGCACCGTATTAGTATAACTGCACTTTTAATAATTTATTAATTAGAAACTCAAATAGGGTAAGTTTATTCCGCGGAGATTAAACTCTGGTTTCCATGAATTCAGTGAACGGCCCGAAAAAACTTTGCGAAACCACTTACTTAGATTAGAAGCCAAAATATGGTTCTGCCGTAAACATAAACTTTTCGGCACCCACTAAGTATTCTGTTAAGAGGTTTTTAAATTTATTCACCCTTCGATTCCAAGTTTCTCTCGAGTTGGAAATTCGAGCGATTAAATCGACCGAGTGCAGAAAGTTAAGGGTTGAATTTGCATAGAGATAGAGACACTAGCGTAGCTTTGTCTAGTGGAAACGCATCCTTACGACTCGCCAATGCACATGTGTGGTGCTTAATGTGTTTTAGTATTGTTTAAGATTGGGCCTTAACTATTTTATATTAAATGTTGCATGTCTGTATCCTACAATATATTATTTTATAGATCATAGGCATCAGGTTATAAAAAACTGTTAAAATAGAACATATATCAGCTAAAAACCAGACTTTTATGATCGAGAATGACCATCGAAGGCATCACCTATCAGATTCTATTTATTTTACAACTAACCAAATAATAAAAGATTCGTTTACTGGCAGTGATTTAAGTAATATACACTAAACAAGCAGCATCTCCTTGCTCCTTGCTCCATTGTTTCTCCCCATTCGGAATATATTGTGTTCGTGTATAGAAATATCAGTGAGTTGATCTAAACACCGTCTCCTCGCATCTCTCACGCCTCACCGCTCGGATGAGAGTACATGCATCAACGAAAGTACTCGGGACGTGTTGAAAGCCCGATTTGTTATCACATTGTTTTGCGGACGTTTTGTCTCAGAAATGATCTTATCAATCAGATTTCTCTATAATAATAACGAAATATATACATATTACATACATAAAGCTGATGGTCACTGTGATATTTATTAACTTTGTTAAGAAAATTGTTGTGATTATGGTTGCTCGATAAAGGCGAAATAAATACAAATTAGTTTTTAGTTGGTTTAGTATTATAAGTTAAATTAGAAATTCAATAAACGTTCGAGACTTATTCTGTATATTACGTTATAAGGAACGTAATAATCAATGTATGCTTAAGTGTAACTGTCAAAAACAAGAGAAATATAAAAGCTGTCACATATGAGGAAGAGTAAACCGCAGCAAGATAAGACGCGCTGAAGGGCTCGCGAAGTAAGCGCTCTCCAATTAGAAGCCGCCCTTCAACGTAAGAGAAAGTGTTTTGAAAATCCGTCCTCAGAAGAGCGGGGTTAGGTCTCTTAGGTCTTAGCTGTTAGTTTTTGATTTTATAAATTCCAACTAAAAGGCAATTATGATTCCTGTGTTGTCATGAAATATCTTTATATTACCAAATTAAGTAATATAAAATTTACCAACGAAGTATGTTATATTCGAATTCTCTGTAATGAAGATTAAAATTTTACTGATGAATAATAAATATTACGGCCTGAAAGTAATTAGTAAGTAGAAAAGAATTTCTCGATATATTTTACGTCCCTCATTACACAGATTTGTGCTTTTCATCGACTTGTACATACTTACTAATCTACAATATCTTGAATGGTATTATAACCCTTATATTTTTTAGATATGGGCGTAAATGGCTTGCAGCATTTTATTATCACTTGGTGTACTGTATCTTTGATCTAAGATTCTTCGACAAGAAATCCTGTACAAAAAGACTTGTATTGAAGTTTAGTAAATGAACGTAGTTCACAATTAAATCTGTCTGTTAACGAAGGAGACTAAATTAGATCTGATTTAATTTATGAAAAGCCAGAAGACCTCCTAAAATTTTGTTACATATTATATATATACATAAATTATTATTCTCTTATCATTTGCAAAGGATATCCTTATAGCAACATATGAATTATATTTTATATTTACTTAAAGAATCGTATATAATGTTTCTATAATAAAATGATTAATTCGGGTGTTCGCATCTGAAGTGGGCATATATTCGGCCCCCGCCCTCATGTTTGTTAAGGGATTTCTTTAATAGAACGGAAAGGAAGCTTCTGAAACATACACGTGGTACAAGTTTTGAGATACAAGCGGTAATAAAATTGTTTTTTTTGTGCCTTTAAGTAATGATGAATAAAACTTTTGTTGTACTCATTGGAGTAGGCCATTTACAAAACAATATCTATTAGATACGTAAAATTAAATAATAGATTTTTACAAATAAGATTTGATTTAACACGACTTATATTCGAATACAAACAGCATATGGCCAGAAGTTTATTAAAATCGCTAAATAATCCGCTTCAGCCTATGACAAGAGCCACTCGTCAATACAGAGTAATGTCGGAAGGTGTTCAATTATTAAACAATGCAATCGCGGGTTCCAACCCTAGCGTTAATACTTGAATACCTAGTATTTAGGTCACGAGGTATGTTTGTGTATTTGTACTTCGAAATGTTAATAAATTATTATTTTTACAAAATTATTTTGTTTTTACATTTTTATTATTTAAAAATAAAACATTAAAATATCGTAATTCACCTATCATATAACGATTAAAAGTTTCTCAAAAGAAAGTAGTGCTTCATTTTAAATAATATGTATTCAGTTAGCATACGAGTGGCATACTGGTAGCAGAATATTTATTATAATAACTAACATTCAGATTTCTTTTAAAAAAGTACAATTAAATATTATATTTTCTTACTCATCAAGTACAGAGGGATAAATTAAACGAATATATGATTTAAAATATTTATTCAAAAATTTAAAATCACTACTAAAATCATTATAGCTCTCCTCAAACAGATAGTGTCTATTTGATAAGTCTATACACAACTAGGTATGTTTTGTAAACATTACATATAAATTAAGCACTACAATAATATTTTATTGACACGTTAATTTTCATTATAAAATCTTCACCTTTTTTATTGAAATCCAAAGGTTATTTTTGCACCTTTCAAAATACTGATTCTCTTAACTTTAAGTGGGTCATAATAAAACAGTCGTTACAAATCACAAACAAGCAAAATTATTTATGAAATAATAATAAAAATCATTCATAATTTCACGTATCGATTCAGATCTAACTTATTCTAGACTAAATTGTGTTAAAATGTTAAAATTACTTAAATAAACTTACTTTTATTGTAAAACTTAAAACAATCAATGACTAGAAATACTACCCAAGTGTTGATTTTTTTTTTTTCATAAATAACATATTTCTCTAATATACACAAATTTTATATTAAAATTTATTTCACAATAACAAAACAAGTAGACGAAAAACAATTTATTTATTTTTTTAATTTACAGGAGTCTGTTAATGGCGAGAGTGTGGATAAAAACTTATTCAATATCTATAGTGAAATGTCAATAAAAATCAGTCTAATTAGGAAAACAGCGCCTCTCAATAACGGTCGCGCAATCGATCCGAGACATCTCTCTAAATATCCGAGATAAATTCACTAACATGTTAACATCGTTGTTTCTACATAACCAGAGATTTAATATATTCTCAGTTGGAGAGCAAGTATTCGAGTAGTAATAATAGAAAGATGTTAATTTTAATTTCTCAGCGAGCAATCTCCAATCGTTACCTTTAGTCGTCTGACAATCTAACAACTTGCAAAGTATAACTCTATCTGATTTAGTCAAAACATTAGTTCTATAATAATTATTGTCCAAGGCGTAACTATTCCTCCGCATACTGTTTCTGTAAACAAAATCATATCTGCCCTCTTTTTTCGATAACGATGAATAATTGAACGGATTTTCGAGGATATTAACACTATAACCCATTTCCACGCCCGAGTAGCTGAATCGTTTACTACAATTGAAATTCGAATTAAAATCGTTTGTTTTCAAATTGAAATTGACTGAATTCGACTGCTTTTGCTTTTGGTAAGCTGTGACGTTTAAATCTAAACAATTAATTGCATCTATTTGCTGCAGCACAAAAACACAATGCAAAGATCGAACATTCATATTCCATAAGTGAGAATAGGGTAGCTCCTGATATTTTGCTCCGGATTGAATCTTCCATCCCACTCCAACATCCCTCACATTAACACATAAATCAGAGCAACTTTCTTGAAAGTGAATTGTTTTCGGATCACAGAGCAGAAAACCGCCCGAGCGCCTTTCGCTTTCTAAGCACTCGTAGAAGGCGTAGGGAGTATCATTAAATGCATGCAAGTGAAGGTTATAATATCCATCTGAACGTTTACTAAGAAAAAGCGCTAACTTTAATAATTTGGCATCCAAAGCATTAAAACTTCTACCGATTAAAACAAAGTCACTAAGAAATTCACACAGGAGGTACACTTTTAAGGGTTCTACTTGTGCGAAAACTGGGCTGCCCGGTGTCTCTTGACCAAGAGTAAGGACCTTCCTCCATTCTCTGGAGTTAATTTCTTCAGGTTTTTGAAGTATGGAAAGTATCCAGCTAGAGTTTTTCAAAGCTACACAGTGAGGGAATGTGAGTACCACTGCCTTGCAAAAATGAACATTTTTCGGTCCACACCTTATGACGGGACTCAGTTGTATTTCACCTGTGAAAATAATATTTTGTAACGTTTCCAATATATATTTTTTAAATAATAACACGGTATGTTATTAGTTAATAAACTAAAACAATTTAGAATTACATAAATAGAACGACACTGTCTAGAGAGGTGAGAATAACACACAACTAGAATAGAAACAGGTCAAGTTCGGTTTCGGTTCAAAGCGCAATTTATTAATACATATATTTATATATGTATATGCACTTAGTTTACTATACATTATTAAGTCTTTGAAATTTTTCAATAAAATTATTATTATTTTGTTTAGGTAGTTACTTTAAATTACCTTCTTGCAAAAGCGGCTTGTTCCATTCTTCGTCTGTGATCTCTATAGAGAACAACTCTTCCCCTTTCTCAACCACACCGTCCGGAATATATAATCTAACCCCGCATTTTTCCAAATTTAACCAATCACCGTCACCATTTACAATTTTTGAAGTAGCAGTCTCCAAATACTGAGAATTTAAAAATTTGGAATCAACGGACGCATTATTTCTTAATGATGGTGACATTTCTACACTTTCATTTCCATATGACGACCCCGCTGCAAGAAATAAATCAAAATATAACTAAATACACATTGAAAACTATGTTATCAATGAGTGTTAAGCATTGAAACGATAGGACAGAACAACAAATTTTGCAAATAAAAAGGCAACTTTGATGAACAATGCATACATTGTGTACAATGCGTACAGTGTTTATAAGCAATTAATATTATCATTGATATTTGTCATTCGATCCCCGCAATGTGCCATGAACTCACAGCTCAGAAAGCAGCTGGAGTCAGACCGGTCTGACTCCTTGTCCTTGCAAGCGAATGTCTCCACGCCGTGGTTTCTTACCTCGTGATCTATTGGCGAGATGTAGCTGAAATAATAGACTTTATGAAATATTATATTTTATAAAGCATAAGAAGATATAAATAAAATTGGGTTTAATGGAAATAATTTTGTTAATATGTTATGAACATCGATACACATTCAATGCTTCTACTACGAAACTGAAACCTATTGACAGATCAAAATCACTTCGGTATGATTTAATCTAGCGATTATGTAAATATATGTTAATCTCCACACTTTTTAACGTCAAATATCCAGAATTATTTTTACAACAAATATAAAGCTTTTACGTGTCACACAACAGAATTAATTAAAAGTATTTATGATAATATTTTATCACCTATATGTGTATCATAAACAATTGATATTTTAATCCAAACCAGGTAGCAATTTGCATAATTGTATTTTAAACAAAGCTTTACTGCAATGAGTTGTGTTTATAACGAGTTGGATATCATCCGTATCTGATTTTGGGAATGAATATTTTAACACCATAATATTTAATTTGAACGATGGTTGATGATATTTATCAGATCATTTTCCCAATTCTGCTAATGAATGGGATATTATTAACTTTATTTTTCGAGAGTTAATTTGAGAGATCAATTTGATCATTATATCATTATATCATCAAAAAAGGGTGTAGAACTCGACCACCTCTCACCTGTTAGCCAGTTGTGGCACCTCATACAAATGTTCGTTCCGTGTGTTGATGGACCTCGTCTGTCCGTTCGTCCGTCTCGAGTCCATCGTGTGGAACTCTTCGTGGATCGTCAAGTCGGGCTGATTGGTCAGCGTCCTCTTTATAACGTTGCCAAAATAGTTAGTACCTAAAGTCATTAAATTTATTAATATAACGGAGATACGTTCTGTACGGCGATGATCTAAATTTCTCACCCGGAGGAGGCTTAACGTAAGGGGAATTCTCCGCAATTTTCATTTTCATATACTTCACTCCCAATATGACGACAACGACAAATATCAGAAACGCGATCGACAGAGCCGTTAGAAGAGGCCAGTACGACGAAGCTGAAATAAAATATGTATTAAGTAATTGTCACCTAGAATGGAATGACGACTTCAAAAACCTCCAAGGCCTAAGAAATGAATAGAACGTGACGCACCGTGTACGTTGCCGCGGACACACAGCGGGCACGGAGCGCGCTGTGCGTCACGGCCGCGGCACGGCGCCGATACGCAACGACGACGACGCGACCGCACGCACTCAGCGTCACACAGTGACCACGGAGACCACTGGGACCACGGACCTGCACCGTGGGATATGCGACAACTATTATGCTTTTAGATCTCTTCTCCAAACTGTATTTGTGTGGGTTTGGTAACAACGGACTATTGAATTTTATAACCTTGGCAAATGGCAGGATTATGAAGAAATCTAAGTCCTTTTTTTAATCTATGTCTTAAACAAAAAATTTATATTTATACATATCTATGTATATTACGTAATCAAAGTATCGTCATCGAAATGTGTAAATCATGTAGAAAAGACTTGTAGAAAACGGTCATAACTATTCATTTCATCTTGATATGAACATTCACATAATATAAAGATTTGTTTTAAAAAAATACACACCTAACACGATGCCGGATGACTGATCGGCTAACTCATCTATAGTATCCACGTATAAATCTGAAACAAAGTTTTTTTTTCTTTTGGGTTATTATTTATAGAGTTTACTATATTTTTAATAAATATTAAAAACTATGGCTAGGAATGTGTGTCTAGAAAGTCGTATTTTCAATCCTTTTCAACATCACGATCAAGGCTAAAAATATTACTTATCATAATTTATAACCTAAATCTCACTACGTCATAAATTTTAATAAAACCCAACCCACGCGTCAACGTATATTACCTAGAGGAACATTATAAAAGCACTTAATTGAAGACTAAATTTTACATCAAAATTTCAGTTAATTATACCTATTCTATAAAATTTCTTACCTATTTCATAACATTTCTAACTCCTCAGTTAAAATTTAAGACAATTAGAATTAACTAACGTCGTTATATAATTAACGAGCTGCCAACATAACCTAGAAAACTCTAACAGAGAAGGAATGGCCTTCACCAATAAATTGAATTTGAAAGCATTTCATAATGTCTTTAACGGCTGCTAGATGTAGATGAATAAAAGAAACGAAAATCCCTTTCTGACTCTTTTCTCACCTGACCTCAAATGTGTATCAAAAGAAGCGTCATACCCATGTCGCAGTCTTCACAGTCATGTGTACGTTGCTCGGCGGGTCCAGCGCAGGGTTGGCCCCCGTTGAGGGGCGGCGGCGCTGTGCAGCCCCGCGTGCGGCGCCGCCCCCGCCCTCGACCCTCATCGGAGCACCCGCACTCTGTCCACGCTGACCACGCGCTCCAACCCCCGTTCACTACAGAAACAGAATTTCGCGGACTGCCCATATGACAAGATTATAATCAGTGCAAAATGGCATGCTTATAATCCATGAGAAACTTAAAACTTAGTCTTCATTTATTCCGTCTATGTCTATCGGTATGTTTATTCATAATTAAAATAACAATTACTACATTACTACACAATTATATTCGTTCGCTGTGTTCTCAGAAATCCTTTAAAATAAATAATAAAATAAATATCAAGGTATCCGAGATCCCCACTCGGGCTGTAAATCAACAACGGTATAGGACTAAATAATTTACGTTTACAGATACGTAGGAAGGTACGAATGCAATATTCACCGAAAACAGTGAGCAGAGCTGGCTCTGACAGACGCTTGCCGGAGAGATTCTCCGCTACGCAGGTGTAATTCGCCATGTCCTATTAGAGATAAGTATTTTTATATGATTGGTTTGTTGTGTATATACTGGTTGCTACATTAAACATTACTTATTTTATGAACTAGCGTACGGGCTCCATTTTTGTTGTGTATTTTCAATTTAGAGTTAAAATGATCTTTACTTAAACATTTCATTTATATACGAAATTTAAATAATGTAAGTTATTACGTGATATCGACGACTAACCAAAAGAGATGCCTGCTTGATAACCAAATCTCCTTCCTTCGCAATCTGTACATTATCGTCAACAGTGATGGGAGCTCCGTTCTTGAGCCAGTACAGCTGTGCGAAGGGCGCGGCGGGAGGCGGCTCGCATCTGAACGTAACCGACGAGTACTGTTTCACTAGCTGAGAGTGAGGAGCCACCGCGAAGTGCTTCTTTATATCTAATAGATCAGTTGAGAATCATATTAATGTTTGATAAAGTGATACCTAAATTCGAAAAATTAAAATATGTCATAATTTTTTAAATAATAAATTTTGTTAAACTTCATAATTTGTTAATAAATAATGTATAATCCTTGAGATTTTACATTCCTTTTTTATGAAATGAAATTCCTCTGTCGAAGTTACGTAATAAATTCCTCAAAGTTCAACAAACTTTATTGTGAAAAATTTAATCCTTCTTACGAGATTAAATCGCTCGTTCTTTGCTAATTGCATTACACAGTACAGTCCAGAGTCTCTCTAATTACATTAGCGATGTATTTGGTTACATCTTACTTACAAGCGAGTTCTATGGTCGCCGGCTGACTCCTGATCTGTCCTCGACTCGTCCAGGCAAAACAGGAACATTGATATTTTTCCGCACCAAAATATTCCTCAACTTGTTCCCTCGTTACTTTATATTCGCCTTCTATAATTCTAACGCCGGTTTGCGGATCGACGAATTCAAAGTTGAGAGCTTGGGTTTTAATTCCGTTGCATTTAAAATAAACCTAGTAATAATATATATTTTATTTTTTAATTGAAACTTTAGAACTAGTTAAAATTTTCTAAGTTCAATTTTAAATCAATTTTAACATCAATTAAAAAAACCTAAAAATTATAATATTGTTTTTTTTTTTAATAATTAACACTATGGAGTACTTACTTCTAAAGCATTCGCAGCGCGACACTTAATCGTAGCGGGCTTATTCTTAACTACGTATGTGTTTTCAGGTTCCAAAAGGAAAACCGGCAAATTATCTTTGGCAGTGTGTAACGGTATCTTATCATCTATAGGCAGTGCTTCTTGAGAGTTACTTTTAATAGTGGCTACATCTGGGGAGTCTTTATAATTAGTTTCTTTGTGATCATAATCGTAGTCTAGGTATGATTGATCATCATCGTCTTCATCGTCATCGTCGTCTCCGTCCTCGTTGTGAGGAAAAACCGGAGGTAGAAAATAATCTTTCGCTTCATTTGGACTCGCAAGTAGGTCTATGTTTTTATTTTTATCCGCTTCTGATGTTATATCACCTATTAGAGGGTGACCTTATTGGTGAAAATAATAAGATTAATTTAATTTTACTCCAAAAAATTTTTCACATGTTTCATAATTTCCATAAATTAAGAAATAAATAAATGTTTTAAAAGAAATTGACTTACCTCTTCCCACTTCCTGCGCTTGTATAATCACCAAAAAAAATGCAAAAAATATTTGAATGATAAAAATCCAAGTCCACAGATGCACTTCCATTTATATATTTGTTTCGTCCCCAATATATTAATAAACCAATTCTGGTAGCCTTATCATTTTTTTCCATAACTGAACTTATTTATTGTTTACATATTATTTTCGTAAATAATATACAAATATATATTATATATCGCATGCCCTACTACATTAGCATTTCTTTGGAAGTTAATTTATCTTCCAATCACTAAAATTTTTATGTCAACCATAAAGACGTAAAAGTTTACGACGTTCCGACAGACATCAAAATAGGTGCTAACGTCACCGCCTGCGAAATTCAACTGAGAATAGGGGTTGAAGGGTGAATGAAAACGTGTGAATTCCAACAAAGTTTTGCGCGCATGCGTCGAAGTTAAAACACAAAGTTGCGATGTAATGAATGTTGATGAATCGTTGTTTAAAAGCTTTCGAGGGTCGTTAGAGGGACTGATGTCGAACGTGATTTAGAACGTTTGTCTTTACCTGATCCTTTAATAATCATTTAGTTGAGTACGTAATAACTGTCTCTATACATGATGAGGCACAAACGTTATATATGGAACATTTATAATGGGTTGTCATCATTTCATTTTTAAATAAAAACATATTTTATTCTAACTTTATGTTTTATTTGTGAAAATATGTCATTTTTAAGAGTGTAGTCCGATTAACATATTTAATTATGAGATTCCGGATTGATAAAGGTTCCGGAAAACAACTGCTGATCGTTTACAAGTATGAAGTACAGGAACGGATGGTCCACAAGGAACTCAATTGGTTTTTCCAGTGACAATTTAGTCATGACTGTAGCTAAAAATATACATATATTAATCCCTGAATTTACCTCATTAAGGGGTAATAGACATCAAGATATACATGTGATGGTCTTATTACGTATATTACCGGAGGACGCCGCCGCTTCTGTGCCGTACTCGTTCACATCAATAAAACATTTATGTTTTGCGCTCGTCAAGTGTACGGTCTCATCTCGTACTATCTTCGTCAGTCCCGACTTTTCTGGGTTGAATATTGTTTTAATACCTATCTGTTATGACAAACATTTTATTAAACAAATAAAAGATATTATATTCTTTGAAGTCGCTTTATAAACATCTTATTTGCGTGTTTGAGTCCGTCTCGTTTCGATGTAGTTTTCATGTTTATTTAAAATTCATATTTTATTTGTATTGTATTCTGAAATCAAGTGTTAGAACGGAACTGGAAACAAAATGGTCGCCCAACGAAGTTATCGTGTTACTTGAACTTTAAATTATAGCATCTAAAATACAAAATGTATAAAACAGTTCAGTATTTATTTTTATATGACGATTTTGTTTTTATTTGTTGGGTTATTGATTAACTTTTTATCGATAACTGTTATGTATTTTCAATGAGCATGTTTCAAATATACAAATACAATGAAGTGACGTGTAAGAAGAGAAAAATATTGTTCGAAAAATACAGATTCCTATTAAACTTTTATCTATATATTTTTAATAATTTGGTCAAATCCTTGAAGGAAGAGGTAAATGGCCGATAGGTCTACCTTGCCGTAGATTAGTCCGAGGTCGAGGTTGTCGTGCAGCTTGAACTTGGGCAGCGTGAGTTGGACTCGCGCGGGTCGCAGCGCCCCGAGCGCGGCGGACAGCACGCTCTCCGATAAACGCAACGCGCCCAACAACACCGACAGACCCCCCGGAGACAAGGGACACACCACCACAAACGACGCATTTCCCCCTGAGTACGGGATGGAGATGATCTGGAATTATTATCAATTAAAATCAACAAGGTACTTTTAATTCACGGCTGGATGAGTTAGTTTGTATCATTTAAGATATGTTACTGTGCTAGACTTACGAACCTTAAGATTTTATTATCTTTTACTTCCTCCGCGGACCTAAAGTTACGAAATGGTGTTGCAAACAGATGTTATTACATAAGCGGTATATAATGTATACAATTCGAAGTATTATTCTCCATAGTTTTGAAAGCTAATGATTAATTTATTTTCGTTCATGTCATTCATCGCTCGTTTCGAACGGGATATGTGATTACTTTTTAAAAGAAAAACAGAAGCAAATAGAATCGTAATTTTGTGTTTTCGGGCGAAAATAAAGAAATATTTATCAAGTAAACAGTAAATCATATCACCGGTTAAAAATTTTATAATATTTTTTTGGAAATAATATGAATTTTAGAATTTTGGAAAGTGAAAAAGATTCGTGAGTGAAAATCATTCTATATATGGACTATCTTTCCTAATAATTTTGTTCTATTGTATTGTATATTATAGATTTCGCGTTCATGTGCAAACAAACATAAAGGGATGAGAAAATTGAAAATTGTAATATAAGATCTAGTTATTTAATCTATACCACCAATAATTAAACCCTAGCTACATTGATTTGAAATACCTTCATGTTAATTTTTTTACTTTTTAATATTATTTACACAATTATAAATACAATATGATATACAACTTTACGACCTGGGATCCGAGAGCTTCGCTATTGGTGTAGTTAAAATCGCCGACCCTTGACATCATGTCTATTTCCTTATGACTTGTCGGAGTATGGAATGTTACATTTTGAACTTTTTTAAAGGGTTCCGTCCAACGACCCTTTAAAATAAATTTAGAAGCAATGAAAACAAGATTGTAGAAATAATTCATTATAACAACACACTGAGTTATATTGTAAAATAGAAATCTGTTAAGTACGAAATTTACAATTACAATTACTTCTTTAATTAATTAATTATGCAGCATCTGCATGGACTTGTGCATGTGTTTGTGTATGTTAGAGTTTGGAGAATGTCTTACGTTGAAGTATACCGCGTTGACCAGCACCATGGATGACAAAGGAGGTATGTCCGTTGGTTCCAAAATATCTTTAATGATGCCATTTGTTTGTGAAGATACCTGTAAATTTTAAAAGTTCAAACTAATTCAGAAAAGAATAACTACAGAAAAGAATACGCCCCTACCACCGATAGAGTCGTTCGTAAGTTGAAACATTATTACCCAAGAGTTGATTTCCTCAGCGGCATAGGTGGGGAAGGTGAAGTCGATCTTATCAACACTGGACTGGAAGATCTCTTTGGCTTCGTCCCTGAAGCCGCGGTGTAAGTGCGCTCGGTCAGACACAAACAACTTACTAGCGATGTCAAGCTTCACACCCGGCAAGTACCGCAGCCGAGTCAACAGCGGCTTGTAGAAATCACCAATCTATTACAAATTTAATATTACTCACTTAAGGATCTCGGCCTTTCTAGAAATATCATCGGTTCATTTCTAGGATGTGTTCCTAAGGCGGCTTTGGTAGCTTCTTATGAAATTTGGTTAGGTAGGGAGAGGAGAGTAGACAGTGAAGGTTTAGCGTGTATGCGCGTAAAGGATCCTCTTAAACCTACACCTGGGTTGCAAGTTCCAGGCATTGTTTGCGCTCCTCTCTTTCCAACGCCATGGGCCCGGCCTCCGCACGGCGAATCCATGGAATGCTAAGAAGCTTCGTCTCATATTATATTATAAACCTCACGTGAACATCTTTTTTTTTTATGTTAGAGGAGGAAAAACGAGCTTGCGGGTCACCGTTGATATTTGACCACCGCCGCCCATGAACTTTTACAACATCCGAGGATTCACAAGAGCACTGCCTTGGAGATAGGAGTATATGCCTTTTTTTAAGGTACCCATGTCGTATCGATCTGGAAATACCGTCGAAGGAAGTTCGTTCCACATTCGTGTGGTACGTAGGAAAAAAGTTCTTGTAAACCGCACAGTGGCAGATCGCCACGCATCCAGGTGGTACATCGTACATCATTGATTATTTCAGTGAAACTAAACTGTATTTATTTTGGGAAGATAATTTAAATTAAGGTTAAGATACAATAGATTTTTTTTCTAAATATTTTGGATTGTAAAAGTCATTTATCAAAAGGACCTTTGATTTTCTAGAAACCCCAATAGCGGATAGCAACTCGTCCAGACTGTCTCCTTCAGCTCCAAGGGCAAGTTTGGCGAGCGGCAGAAGAGCTGACAGCGGTGAACATAACGTATTTGATTCGGTTTTTCTTTCCGCGCTTAACTACAAAACATAAAAGAAAATGTAACTAAATAACATCTTTGTTGATTATTTTTTTTTTTATGTTTTACCTTGTAGTTTTTGAAAAAATATACATATTTTGATGGAAAATTATAATTAAATCTTTAATTCGTTTGTAAATGGGGGTAATTGTTAATATTAAAATATGCTTTTTCTATCAAAATTTTATCTTTATTATTTCCCAATATATATATATATATATATATATATATATATATATATATATATATATATATATATATATTTTAATATTTTGAATGAAACAATAGTGAAGAAGTCCACTTGGGCTTTTCGCAGTTTGTTATTCCATTGTGGCCAAAAATAAATTGTATTGTATGCGTGCCCCAAAACCTATGTTTTATATTCTAGTTAAATAAAATATATATACAAAGATATGAATAATTTGTGTCATTTCTGTTTTAAAGGAAAGACGGGTCTCTGAGTCTGTATCATAATTATCAGCAAATCGAAATATATTTCAATAATTTAAATGTATAATGTTATTGCTTTGGTTTATTTAAATTTATATTTGTACTAAAAGACACCTTGAATAATACTTTATAGATTTTCTTTTTATTTATTTCGTGTTAGAAAACCTTTAACTATCCTGTTGTTCCTTTACAAGAACTAATATGACATTATAAAATAATATTCAAACAAAGTCGGTAGCTGTAAATATATTTTATTCAATGATTTCAAATTGTTTTATAGCGTTAATAACTATTTATTTTACCTCATATATCTATTAAAGTATATTTGATACAATTACGTATTGTATAAGTATAATTTTTGGCTAAATAAATCTAATAGAATATAAAATAAAAATATGAAATGTTTATTTTCCAGTTTTTGAACTTACCAAGAAAAACGTTTTTCTAAGTTCTCCGTTTAAATCTAAATGCATTGTTATATTGGAGTCGACCAACTGCGTCTCATTGCGATTGTCTTTATGATGTTTATTCTTTTTGTTTCTTTTTGCAATGACAGTGATCCATATTGTGGTTAGAACTGAAATCAGGAACCATTGTAGGACATTAACAAAATAATATTGACAATTTCCATCCAAATTGAATGGATTACCCACTCTTAATAAATAATTACATATATTATGCCAAAACAAAAAGGAGAGAATTCAAAAACAAAATTTTGAATCGTCAACGATTTCTGACATGTTTTATTAAAATTACATTGGAATTAAATTTATTTAAATTAGGCTGAAATTAAATTTAAATTAGGCTAAATTAGGTGTAAGTTAGATTAAATAAAAATGTTTTATTCTCAAATGTGGACAGAAGTCACTATAGTAATAGTCCTCAATGGTTTGTTCAAGATGAAATAAGAAATAACAAAACTTTTTATAGCAATGTAATATGTCACATATAATTATATTTTAAAATCTTCTAAAAGAGCTAAAATATTTCTCATAGTTTTTCTAAAATCTCAAACAATGCATAAAATTTATTATTGTTGTAAGATCTATGTTTCGTTCCATGGCCAAAAGGAAGGAATAAATGTCTTATATGGTAATAATCTAAAAATCTAGAAGAAGTTGTAATTCGAATCAACGATAACACAAGTTATAGTGGTTTGAATGATTGAATTGTTTATAATTTTGATGTAGGTACTTGGTGTTCAGGATTTATTCTGTATATATGGAGCAGTGTGAACTCGCGGACGACATTATAAAATACGTTAGCGCATTTTAGCTACTGTAAATTTCTCTATTTAAATTTTAAAATATATTTTTTAGCTCGATTACTATATAATAATGATTTTACTGCAGTACATCCAGCTCAATACATCCCTTCTCTTAAATAATTCCTAATCAATTTAATCCCCAATGAAATACCTAGTGATGAAAACAGTATTTTTAGTAGGAATTAGCCTGACTTAGTTCAGGAGCGTAGATTGAATATGAATGTTTTTACCGATTAATAAATAAAACATCAATTTGAGTGCTCTTGAAGAATCAATTAAGGATGTGCCTTATTTATGTGACAGCAATATATTGTAATTATGACTTACCTATGACGTTATTATTTTAAATTGAACAATATGACATAAAAAGGCTACAATTTTGACCCGTATTTATGTAAAGGGTGGATAGAATTGAAAATCAGTTTATTCATATATTTTTCTAATTTCAATCCATTTATATAAATTACTCAAAAAAACGTTATGTATGGTTCATTTTACAATAATAATGCAGGCTATGCATCCCATTAGTTAAAAAATTATCTTACAATGTTTTGTTAATATAATAAAATTAATAAATAATAATAAACGTTTTTTAATAGACGTTAAAACTTTGATAAAGCGACTTTGTATCCTCAATTTATAATTTTTTACAACTTTTATAACGTTAATTGAAAGCCATTACATATTGTTTAAGACATATGTGTAATGTATTTATTAAATTATAGTTATGTGAAGACTCTTGTTGCTATAAAGTATAAAATAATATGTAAAATATTATAATAAATGTGTAATTTAATTTTAAAATCTTTTGTTAATTTTATTATAATATTTTTATAGTTAAATCTCACAAAAACTTACCCAAAAAAAATAATAGTTTAATTTTCATAGCATAAGTTTAAAGAATATTAAAAATACGTGTAATAACATTTTTAAGCTTTACTTGAAGTACAATTTTTGTACTCAAGTATTTCGTTTAAAGTAATTAAGTTTCCAATTATTAGGCTACAAGTGCTCATACAATTAAAATAGCAATAGTTAATTAACAATTTCATGGTCATATTGATTAAACAATTACTGCATTTATGTTCGCGTACTACAGTATAGTATTTTCTTAGATTTAGACGAGTCGTAAACATTGAAATGAAACCATTTTAATTTAACTCGTCTGTCAGATTTAGATTTAAAAAAATGTGAACTCCAACATCATCTCGTCGACATGATTGTTGCAAAACGTTCGGAACATCGGGTTATAACCAAAGTAGTTTAAAATGTAAATCCATATAAAATAATTAATCCCCCGGAGGGCATGTATGAAGAGGTTGATGTCTGTGGTCGAGGCGAAAAAGGTATGCAGGGACCGTAGCGTTTGGCGCTCCGTCGTCTCTGGCTACCCCGCAAGTGATATGGCGTAAAGCTAAATAAATAAATAAATAATAAATAAATATATAAATATAAATAATTAGTAAATGTTCAAATACAATTGAAATAAATCGCTCTTTTTAAATATAGATTTTGATACTTCGTTTTTTTTATTTAAGTCGACCCATAGAATGGGAAACACTAATTCTAATAATAAGGATCATTTCAATCCTCATTATTTTCTAAACTAATTTTTCTTTTCGGATATTAAAATCGACACAAGTACGAAGTCATGCTTTTGCTAAGGTCCAATTATTTGTCTGTTTCAACGTGACACTGACGTTTGACAGCGCTTAATATTTGGGATAATTTATTGACGTTTACGTTTTACACTGAGGGTCAATAATAGTAATTTATAGCCGGTATACATTGTTCATATTGTCGAATTAAAAATTTAACTATCAATTTTAACAAAATTATCGAAATCTAAGCTTCGACGCAAATCTTCGGAGGTAATATGATACCGAATGAAATTTTCGCCGAAGACATGATGAGTACAGTGATACGATACGGATTATACATCGGTGCGGCTTTTCAGATAATATGTTTGTTAGCCTGCGTTACGCTTACAGACGAGCAAAGCGAATCCCACCCTTATGAAAAGGTAATCGAAATATAATAACTGCAATCTACTCATCCAAAGCTATTGTTTGATCTTAATGTTCTAGTAGGGAATGTAATGTTCAGTTAAATAAAAAGCTACTGATTTTCCGAATAAACTAAAAACAATTCAGTCAACTACAACAGTATATTATATTTTAAAGATTTCCCTATTCCAGGCTTACACAGATAGTGATGAGTGCAGCTCAGAACAATCCTCTCCTGGTCATCGAGCCACCACCTCCCGCGCCAGGCGTCATGACAAGAAAAAACGCCGTTAGTTCAGACAAATATTCATAACTAATACTTCATATAAGCCTACTTGATATTACTCATAGTATGTTCTTAATTATATACAATATGTTTTTAAGTTTGTCCATACAATGATAAATGAGAACTTTGGATATGATGAAGTTTAAGTTAATAATAATCATTTAACTTATTATTTAATCTAATATGTTACTGAAAAGTGCAAATGTTCTTATACATTTTATTGCTCCACTTTATGAAAGAGTTTCTAAAACTAATTTTGTAATACAATACCAATAACATAATAATATCAAATTTGTTCTTGATATCAAATTCCTATCTTGAGGATTATCCACAGTAGGGTAAGCCAATATTTCTTGTAGTGGACTTGTAAACAATAAATTACCTATATTTACTCCTTTCTTCCTTAAATATTTTTAAGTTTATTTTTAAGGGTTATTCAAAACCTAAAAGTAATATGTTAAGGCAATACAATTGTAATTTATTCTTTTACATAATATTATATAAATCATAAACTGACTTAAAATCTTTGAAATATATTAGTCTTTCTACATTGTTTAAAAGTTGTCAAATCAATTATCTTCTGATTAGTAGTGTGTTTGTTGGCTGTAGTGAATATTGTATAACATTTTTAATACGAAAATTTGAATTTTTAGATTTGAATCAAACCATTTTATAATATTTAAATTTTCATTAACTAAAAAGATTAATTATTAAAGACTTGTCAGCTCGTATACGCCTGATGTTTTTATCGATCTCATTTTATAGTAACTATAATGTAATACTCAATAAAAAACTTGACATTTAAAAGCATTTTATTTGTTACAAGGACTAGAAGTTATTTATGCTGAATAAATCTAAAATCTCAGTATTATTACAACATTTAAGGCACTGATTTCCTTATTTAAGTAGCACCATGTTAATATATATATATATAGTCATTATATGGCACAATATAAAATAACGTATTTACTTTAAGTACATAATGAAACCCTTAACATTTATTCAATACATGTATATAAAGAGTATGTATATAAATGTAGTGTAAATACTACTTTCTTTGGGCACTTGTATCAGGTAAGTCAAATAATAATTTGGTAACTTGTAAATAACTTAAAAATTGACTTTGTACAAATTGTAAATATATAATTATTAAATACATTTCTTACTAGTAAATAACAAATATTATTAATACTGTAGTTCAACAGATAACAATTTCTCTTTGCGTAGTATATAAAACTTTGTAAAATATTTCGAAAAATTTACAATAAATAATATAAGGCAATTTAAGCAAGGAACTCAATGCTTTGTACATATTAAATGCGACACTAGCTGGTCAAACTGTTCACTTTCAAAGCATTCACAAGGTCGTTAGTGTTCAAGAACTGCTTGAAGGCATCTAATTTTTTAAAGCAGATTGTAACGCAGCAGGATTTATTGTGAGTGGCTTCCGTTTTACAGCATCCCCCTCCCCCACCGCCGCACGAACACTTTACACTTTCTATGATGTTTGGAAAGCCTTCGTCACACTCGTGCACGTACACGCCAAGCTCCTCCAAATTGGAGTTGTTGTGTCGCTTGTGATAGTCCAGGAAGGTGTTGTTCTCTGTGTCAGTGGCCCTCCCGCAGCCGGCGACGCACCGCATCTCGTCCTTGTTGCACTCGCAGTCTACGCACGAGCACGTGTCGTCGCAGCTCTGCTCCGGCCGTCCGCACTCGCCGCTCGGCCCGCACTGGCACGACTGACACGAGCAGATCCCCGCCTCCGCCGTTATCTTCTGCAGGGAATTCTCAACTTTTTTGCCGAACACGTTCTCTGTCTGGGTCAGCTGCTTCAGGGGATTCTCAACCTTTCTTCCGAACACGTTCTCAGTCTGGACGACGTACATGTCGGATGGAGGTTCGTTGTCGAATAATAAGGTGTCCTCCAGCGTTAGATCCGTGTTGAAGAGTACGGAATTGGTCGGATTTATTTCTATGCTGTGTTGACCTTTGGGAGGGGGGGTGTTGAGGGAGCGGTCGTCTGTCGGGATTTTGTTAAAATCTATATCACATATCTTATTAGTGTCGAGGTTGGTGACCAGTTCGCTGTCATTGAATACTTTGTCGCTAACATCTATAACGTTCGGTGTGTCGAGGTGAAAGTCGCTCTGTGATATGACGTTCGCGGTCGGCAGTGCCTCCGTGTTGAGGTCCATGTAGCTCTGCATGTGTGTGGGGACAAATGTTGCCAGCGTGAATATGTTCTCTGGCGTTTTCTCCTTGATGCTGACCGGTGTTTCTTGTATGGAGGAGGCTAGAGCTGTGACGTCTATCCAGGGCGCCTGCACTTCGATTTCGTTGGCCAATGCCAGCTGAACGGCCTCCGTTTTCACCTCCAGATCGCCGATATCTAACCACGATCCGTCTTTCCTCCCTTTATCGAAAGTGAGCACGTCGAGGTTACTCAGGTCATAGTCGACGGCTATGTTACTAGTACCTATGTTATCGGATGCGTTGTCGAAAAGCAGTTCGTTGATGTCCAAGTTGTTGTTAGATAATGCGTTAACACTGGTTATATCCTCCAAGCTCCCTTCGGTGGAGTTGGACTCTGTGGTTATGCGTCCGAAGGATTCGAGCAGACTGTCCCAGTTCATCTCGTCGTGTTGTTTGGGGGGCGACCTCGCGACGTCCTTCGCAGGCAGTGTATCCACTTCGGCCTGTAATTGGTTATTGACATTTGGTTATGTATACGTTGATTAGACAACTAATAATTACCTGTATAGTTTATTTGATACTGATCACTCATAAACTGACCTTTACGGTAGCAGGTGTGGCGACGAGTGTGGAGGCGAGGGATGTGGGCACAGGCGGAGCGTGTGGCGTGGATGTGGCGGGTGTAGCGGGTGTGGCGGATGTGGCGGGTGTGGCATGTATGTCGGGCGAGGCGTGCATGGCGTGGCGGGGGACATGCGTGCGCGCGTGCGCCTTGAGGTGGTGAGACGCGGTGAAGGACTTGCCGCAACCAGATGTGACACATCTGAGGAACAAAAAATCTAGAGGTTAGATAACTGGCTTCTTCGTCATATAATTTTTACGCACATCCTTCTTCGATCGGCTATTTTCATTTATTACACACACTTAAGCCACAAACGGTTACTTCTGAAAAAATTAAAATAACTAATAAAAATAATAATAACGAACTTATAAGGTCTCTCCTGCGTGTGCGTTCGAATGTGTTTCTTCAGATCGCTGAGCGTCGTGAAAAACTTCGCACAACCGTCTGCTTTACAATTGAACGTGTCGCCGCTGTGTAATCTTTGATGAGCTCGTAACCTGGAATTAAAAAAAATATATTTTTTTAAATTAACATATACCCGTTAATATATTGCGACCAGAATCTGATTCTTAATACCTATTGAGTAAAAGCAATTGTGTCACGTGTTTGTGTTTTTTATAATAATGTTCCAAAATATTTTAATATTCCTATCCTAACACATACGTTCGTTCAGGAACATTGAAGTCAATCAAATCTGTACCAAAGATTCAAACTCAATAGTCGTAAAAAATTACAGAAAACCCTATTGTAATAATAGGGTTTTCTGTAATATTTATTGTTTAATATAAATAATTCCTACTCTAAAGTAGCTCATGCAAACTTTTTAAAGAATTCGAAGTATTATTTTAATAGCAATAATATAAGCAAAAATAAATATATGTATATTTGAAATATATATAAAACATATAGCTGTCACGAGGCGGTAAACATTAATATTTTCTGACAGATAATAAATAACAAGTGTCATGTCGTTACACGCGAGACAGAGATTAAAGAGCTGAAATAAATTATTAACAAGCTACAGTACACACTAGAAAATGTTTTAATTTACAAAACGTGCTGAACAGATATATCAGAACATTTACGTTTAGAAGGAGCCAGTATACAGAAACTTAGAATGTAGAAAAGTATTGAAAACATGAACTGGCAAATTTCCAATTGCGTATTAATCATTACGATACTTAAACACGTTGCTCTGTTTAGAATTACGTGTTTTAAACAGTTTATTTTTATTATGTAATACAACATGAATGAAGAATTGAGGGTTCCGTACTATTAAATTGATATGTACCAAATATTTGACAATCTGAATATTCCGTGTCTAAATTCTTTGAATATATTTTTTTTGCAGTGTAATCTTACGGAAAATAAAGATGTGTTTGTTAACAAAGTCCTACGTAAAAATTACTTTGTATTACCCACATCACAATTAAATAATTAATCAGAAGTGACATAAAATATTATATCCTAAATTAATGAAAACTCGACTAATAATAAACAATGTATAAATTCTTTTTATGTGTATATTGACACTTATTTGCTACAAACTAAAACAAACTTGTGTATGTTTGTGTGTAGACCTGGAACCTTTCAAATTCAACAAAGCTTTATTAAACACTTGCTACTACAGGTATTTTATTAAGTTAATAAAATATTCCACATCAAATTAGTATTAATTATTGTACTGTATTGGATAATATCTAAAAAAAATTGATAAATAGACACGGATGTTTGTTCTGGTCCTGGCTTATTTATAATAATCACACACATATTTCCTATAACTATGAAGTTTGTTACTATAAAAGAGCATCACATTAACAGCAGAACATAATGTCGACAACAGGTAACCTTTAAAAATTTTCATTTATATTACAATGTTACAACATATAAATAAGGATACTTTGTTACTATTTCTAAATAAGAATAGGAAATAGAGGAATAGAATTAATAAATAATATACTTAGGTAACAAATAAGAATTCTAATATGGTGTGTTAGAAAATGTGTGTAATATACAAGGCGGTATATCTTGTCTTGTATCAAATATGGTAAAACAACTTTCAAATAATTCTTTGCAGCTATCATGAGCACTTAATTTCAGAATTTATCTCAGATGATAAACATTGAAATGTTTTAATATGAATATTAATTTTATAATCTACTAATTGGTAATACAATATTGAAATCTAAAGAATCTGTTTGAATTTACAGATCTGTATATAGGTTTCAACTGATTTATAAAACTCTTTATTACTAGACCCAGCTGAGCAGTTGTCGGCTGGCATTGGAATATAAAACAAAAATGTCTAGCGTTTCTGAAAAACTTATTATTTCTCATTCATTTACATTGATTTCAATAAAAAAAAATGTTATTAAATTAGTTTCTTGATGCAAAATAATATTCTTCATACAATATAGCTTTACATCTCTGAGAATTAATTAGTTTATGTTTACGAATAACATTTTCTTACTTACTTGAGCACACCATCTTAAATAATTTTATATAGCTTAATATTTACAAAGAGCCATCTCTTTGTGTCCATACACAAAAAAAGGGGTCAGATAATTAGATTGAATGTTTTTATATTATATGCTAATGCAATAAGTATTTTTTACTGACCTATAAAGAGTATTAAAGGCCTTATTACAGTTGCCAATGTTGCATGTGAAGGGTTTATCCTTAGTGTGTGCTCGGACATGGATCTTAAGACTGTATGACGTCAAGAAGGCCTTGTTGCAAGACTGCATCATACACACAAACCTGTATTCACCTGAAAATAGTACCAAATGTTTGAGTGGTAGAGTCCAACTAAGTTAATGCTTGCTTTTCACAGAACAGGATAAAATATCTTTTAAATAAATCTATTTTATGTAAGGTGAAAGACAAAAGCAAACCAGGCCACTCGCCTTATTGTTAAAAATTAGATGAATAAAATAACAAAACAAGACAAGTTTTACAAAAGAACTTATACTTCTATAGAACAATTAGAAATAAAGTGATTCCTAAATTACAATAACCATATAATAGTAATACAATTTTATTGTACTATAATAATAGTTATTGAAAACTATAACAATATACCCTTATGAGTCTTCAAGTGTGTCCGTAGATTGCCGACAGTGCTGTATGTTCTCTCACAGCCGTCATACTCGCATCTGTATCTGCCACTGTTGTCTTCCACTTTTCGTCTAATTTTATCAATAATTGACTTGGGTAACTCCATATTACTCTGAGGTACATTTGACTGTTTATCATTGTTACTGATGAAATGTTCAAATTATGAATTGAAGATAAAAAAAAATGTGTATTTCATTTGTAATATATTATTGAATATATATTTTGTATTTTATATACTGTAAGTATTGAATTACCTCAAGTATTAAACAACAAAAACATCTCTCATAAAGGACATAAACATACTAAGTTAGTACTGTTTCACATAAGCATGATGTTTTATTTTATTATTGAAAGCATTTAGCATATAAAGAATAAATATTTACAAAACATTTTAATATTAACAATATTTAAATAGCATTTGAAACCAAAATGGGATTGTAAATACATTGCTAGGAGCAGTGGTGTTGAAATTTCGGAAGCAGCATCAGATATAATGTTTGATAAAGAAACACAGGTATCAGTTACCTTCCAATCATAACTTAAGAATGTACGCAAGTCATTAGAGAACACAAAATTAGGATATTCAAACCACATCGTGATGGTAATGTACCAAAATAGAATGCCCAAAAATGAAATAGTGAGATAAAGACCGCAAATATATAATTTCATAAGTTGGAAAGAGAAATGTGATCATATTGACAAACAGCTGATTTGTTGTCTACTTCAAAAATCGCGGCAAATGTCGGTTCATTTTATTAATTAATAGCTTTCCTAAATAGAGTTGATACAATTAACAATATACTTACGATTCTATTCTAATTAAACAATCCGTATTTTCGTCCTTGGAAATGGCTTTCGACGTCACTTTGTCCACTAAACCACTAATTTCAACACTGTGCACTAGATCATTTTCTAAATCCCTATAAAACGTCTCGCAATTTGTATCACTTTGTTTTACAACTTTAAAATTCGGCTGCACAAAATTATCTAGATTGTTTTGTATGTCGATATTTGTAAGGCTACTGTCACCGAGCCATGCGGCCATGTTGTTTCGTTTCGTTTGTGTCTTTTTGACTTTTTGTTTTCAACAGTGCTGTACCTAGCTGTCAGTTTAATCAGTAAATGTCAAATCGGAATCGGTGTAACCTTGAAGTATGTCGGAATTAAATAGATGGCGTTAACTTCAAATATCACCGCCGCGGTCTCCGCGGAAGCTAAGTAGGCGCTTGAGCCCGCACTTAGGACTCCCGGCCGATCTCCCGTTATAATGAACATCACTTGTTGTCTGTGCGGGCAGTGCGCCGACCGCGCGCCCTATCATTGACGCGAATGTATCACATCCACGTTCGGACAACAATTTACTAATAATATAGTGTGTTAATCTTAAAAATTTTTATTAATGTTATTATAATATTTAAAAAATAAAAAACAAAATGTGCTTGAAAAGTATATCTTTCTATATTTATTTGGTAAGTCTTTTAATAACATATACTACAATTTATAGATAAGACAAAAAAAAAGCTAATAAATTACAGTGATTAAGATATGATGAAAAAAAAACAAAAAAGAAAATATTGATAAATGTGTATGTAATTAATTATTTTTATTAAGTTGAAATTATTGTTCTTAAGTGGAATTAATTAACTGCGAAGTTTGAAGTTTTGCATTCATTATCAAATGATTTTAATAAAATCTGATTTTACTTTAAAGTAGTTTTTGATTTTTGAGCTACAGACAGGTACTACACTAAAAATATTAAATATTTTATTTATCTATTTAAAAAAAATAAACATATTTTTATAAAAATGTATATAAATTATTTTCAATAATATAATTAAAAATTAAAAACGATATCAACTAATCCGCTAGCTTAATGGTCCACTGACTCATTGCCTATGCATTCGGAGCAGACCGTTCAGGGAGATAGGAAAAAGTTTAAACTGCGGGAGTTATCAGTTTACTGTTACACGGCTTACACACCAGTCCTCAGTCCTCACTGTTTAAACGCATGTCATTAGTCAAAGGTTGCTGACCGTAATCATTTACGTGCCAATCATGAAGAATTTGCTTATTTTCTTCTGTCATGAAGCATTTTTCTATAAATCGATTAATTTACTTATCTTATATGTATAATGAATTTATTCAATTTGTTTCGAATAATAATTATATAAAGAGAAATATTTATTCATTTAAAAATTTTGCTTACACTGCACTGTAACCTAAATTGTACGAAGAAAGTTTTAGTATAAGTAGTATCTTGATAGTCTTTTTATTTTCTTTTATACATTATTTTTTTTTAATTTATATACATAATTGGCTGAATAAAAGTTGATAATATATTTATTAACATACCCATTGAGTAAATAACTTTTAGGTTTTCATAATTATGCGTATATAACTTAATAAATGTATTATAAATTCGAATTTCTAAACGGTATAATTTAAGTTAGTAACCGCTTCTTTAACTAACACATAAATGTATTAAAAAGTTGTGCCATTTCGGTTCATTACCATGTTCTTATAAGCTCCGTTATCTCGACTCGGTCACTATTTGTTTTTATACTTGTAAATTTAAGAAACAAGAAATGTCACCAGCGACGTGATGTCATTACAATGAACTTTAGATACTTTCGCTGCTTTTTCTTTAGTCTATTTTCACTTTTCTATCAATCGACGAGTCTTATATCCGCAGAGAATTATCAATAAGAATAATAATGAGGTGGACTCTACCGCGTGGAATTGTCGCCAGAGTCCCTAGACATGTTATATAACTAGTAGAGATATTAATTAATATATGACTGCATTATATCACAAATCAGAAAAAATAAAATTATGCTTTGTCTGGTGCCAAGGTGTTAAAATAGTAAAAATGAATGAATTTATTATACACTTGACACGGATTGTGTTTCCAAACACCAGTTCATTGACATGACATATACACTTGGCCTAGAAAACCGATACTGGCACTTTCTTCCACAGGGCTTTTACGATTCACTACACATCGCTATTTTCTCCTTTCCGGCAGTCAAAATAATAACCGTTTATTAAATTTTATTCAAAAACTAAGTGAGGTTTATAATAATGTTATATATTCAATATCGAATTTTTAATAAATTTAATAATTTTTATAAATATAACTCTTTGACGCTTCGTCGTCTGTGACTACCCCGCAAGGGATATGGCGTCAGAATAAATAAGTAAATAAATAAAAAAATATTTAACTCTTAAATTCAATAAATTCTAAAGAAATTTATGCACTCTTGATTATTTATTATGACATTATTATAACCTCAGTATTATATTTATCAAATTACTATATCTATTACAGGTGGGTCATATAAATGTTACGATAGAAATGATTTAGTGTGAGTTTCGATCAACAACTAGTTTGAAAGGACAGGTATTGTTTATGGTGACGAGAACTGTGCCATCGGGCCGCGGCATACATACCATGTTGACGGGAATCACGACCGTCCGTTTTTGCATGACCGACCGTCTATCGCTTACGATATTTGAAAATAATAAATTGAGGTGGCATTTCAAAGTTCTGCATTAATGTGTGCATAATATTGTTAAATTTGGTAAAACTTTATCTAAAACTTAATAAAATACATTATTAATTAAGATCAAATCAAATCTTTCTAGGCATCAATAGCGGTATGTGTGGTCGGTGACTGCGGGCCGCGATTGAAGTATGCATGGGGCGACGCGATGCAGGGTACTGACTGTCCAGGCCCTGACGGCACTCCATACCCCAGGTAACTATTCTTTGAATAAACCAACTTCTGGCTAGTCATATTTTGATTCTTGACTTTTTAGCAAATATTTATCAACTTAAAAAATAAAAATTGAAATATCACACAACAGTATTGAATAATATTCAATGGATAGATTTTAACATTGTATTTAATATTTTGATCGTATTATTCATCTCTACGCTCGTGGATAAGGTATACAAACAAAGATATAAGCTTTAAATATAATTTCTTGCACATAAACCGTGCTTTCTAGATTGCTCCCACTTTCTAATATTAAATAGATGAACCTAACTGTTTTATTGATTTTGAATTATGATATAGAAAGGCTAAACACAATTATTATTATATAGATGTAATTATAACACTTTGAGATATGCTTAGTTTGTTTCATATTTAACTTTATTTCAATGGACTACGGTTCATTATTAAATGCAATTGATTGATGATTATTTTGCGACGTCCGCGCTATCCAGCCGGTTCGATAGATGTACAAAGCGGGTACAAACTGGTCTGAGTCAGAGCGAGAAGTAAGTTACTAAGTAATTATTCGTCTTTATCCGCCAAAGCGTCGGTCATAATCGGTTATTCTCGTATCATGGCATCATGGCGCTATATCTCAAGAAAACATGGCTGAAAATTAAAACTCATAATAACCTGGTTTAATATCATTTTAATTATAAGTTTTACATATTTTGTTAAATTTTTAAAGAGAAGAGCAAGAAATTGTATCAGTCATTTTTATAAACTGCAGACGGGCGGATTACTATAGTATTAAGAGATACGGTGTAGTAACGACTCCGGCAGCTGACGAGAGACTTATTTCACCAGAAAAACGTCGTTTCGTAAAATTGGAAGAAATGTAAGACATTATACGTGAATATCACTTAAAAGTGAATCACGCTGGGAGAACGCTGATGACGAACGATTTAAAAACACAAAACAAAAAACAAAAATATTACGCTTTTGGGTGTTGTTTTATTTATCATTATGTAAAGACTCCAAGAACAGTTGTCAAATCTCACAAAGCTAGCTCAAGAAGCTATTTAATAGTGCGTGTGAAGTGAGTGAAGTTCTTACTTTGAACTTAAGATTAGAAAATCTCATAGATTTAGATTACCATATAGAAGGAACAATTTTTTTTCCAAAACTTAATTTTAGAGGACAAATTGAAATTCTGAATGTTAAAATACAAATATTTAATGGTGTAAAATCCGGTCACAAAGTTTGTTCATTTAAAACGATGTTAAAGAAAGAGTCAACGCTCTTTTGGAAATATTATCTAAGAATGGTCACCAGTACTAAAATAATTTTGTAAGCTAAAGTAATCAGTCTCCTCACATAAATAGTGAGCACTGATTTTATAAAAAAGATCAAGAAAATCAAGGACAATCAAATATATATATAGAAATTGATAAAAATCTGACTGAAACACCTCACAAAAATTGAATAAGAATAAAGTACGTAAATAATTCATTAAATATATTTATTTTTACAAACTCCCAGTTAATCTGTTTGGTTTTAATCCGAAAAGAGGAGTCTCATCATTCATGCTTAGGAAGAATATAAAAACCTCTTGACTGAAGAAGATGTAAAACCATGGAGAAGAAAGTCCTGAAGTGATTCTGAACAATTGATAATAGCCAAGTCCCTAGCATCCCAAAGCATTATCAAGCTGGAACAAGAGAGTGATTTTTAATATTGAATTTTATTTGTACAGTTTGTAATTAAAAATATATAATTCAAAATAAACGATTCTTATTAAACTTCATTGAATATACACCAAGATATAATAAATGATATGTAATTTGGTCATAATTTACCGTTTTAGATATTACTACGTTCATAAAAAATCGTAAACTGATAAGTGCTGATGTTCTGGGTCGTGTATCCTTATTAATAAAATGCGTTTCATTTGGATTCTTGGTAAAGGAGACGATTAAGCCTCCGCTTTCGTACAAACATTTCAAGTATTCTCGTTACTTATAACTTAATATTCAATAACACATTTTCAAAGTTGGTTACTTGCGCTGATCCTACGGGTAGGTTATTTCGTATGTTTGTTTGTATGTATGTATGTATAATTAGTCGAAACTACAGCCGGTCGAAGCCGCTACATAAGCTTATTTATATAATATACTAGGGGCGCCAATAGACCGTTTGCATATTAATCAAAGCGAGCCCATTGTAATGACTTATCGTTTCCTATCGACTTCAATGGGATATCAGTTTTTTGACGATTACTCCTCAACGACATGACAGTTTTCAATTTTTTTTAACTATTACCTAATGTGTGTCTTTTTGATTGCAAAATTTCATAATTTTCCGTCAAATAGTTTTCGAGCCTATTCGTGACAAAGAATGTGAATAAGTCTCCAGTAGAACGCTCCGCTCGATATGCTCGATTCGCTCAATAAATAACGGAAAGCAATAAAAACAAAATGAATTATTGGATTTCATAAATAATAAAATCTACTTAGATGTTATCAGGACTCGAAAAAAAATCTTATATTATGTGGTCTGGAACTACGCAGACATAACGGATGATAATTATTGTAACAACATTTTGTGACAGCACTTTAGCGTCAACATTGTCATTTACTAGCTGTACCTCGATGACTAAAAGATAATCATACAGAAAAAAAACTATAAATAAAAATTTCAGATTATAGATAAAAAAAAAACCAGTCCGCCTCTACTGTCTTTATCTGGTGGAATTTCATAAAACCTGCCGTTGATAATTTTTCACATACCAAAAAGAATAGTCTACTGAATTTTTTTTTATTAACACATGTTCACGCGAGCAAAATGTCGGGAAATGTGTTTTTAGTTGATTAATGCTCGGGAATATAAAAAAATGAGTATTGAAGTCAGACCTCCAGTGCTGAAGTCAGTTCAAATAAAATAGTCTATTTTGATTACAATTTCAAAACAATAATCTAAATTTTTATGAATAAATGATTTTTTTTATATCATTTGATACAATATCCAAACCAACCTCACTTATCCAACGGCAGACACAAAAACATTTTCGTAACTATTCCAACCTTAAGATGTAAGTAGGTGTCATTATATTTCATAAATTGTGAGAATTTTTGAATAACCGTTACTAACGGTTATGCCCTGAGATATTCTTTGGGTAAGTTCGCTCAATACGATTTGAAAATTATCGTTATAAGTGCGATTGCCGCTGCACTGGCGAAGCGTGGGATAATTGTGTTACGCGCCATCTATCTGTGATTACAGCAAATTACATCTGACAGCTGTCGACAATTTTTAATTATCTACACTTTTAGTTTTTACTTTTCATTGCAACGCGGAAATAAACGCATTGTCGGATAATCTATGACGTTGCATAATATATTAGGAAAGCCTCATTTTTAATTAATACTGTTTAATATGTTTGCGAAAATGTAATGCGTATAATAATATATATTTTTTGGCTATATATAATATATATTTTCTGGTTTGCAAATTTCATTAGTATCACCTATCGTTATTATTTATTTCATATTGATATTTGAATTGAGCCAAATATGAGTAATACAAAGATACAATACTATCGAATTTATATTTTAAACGTTATTGTGATAAGGCATTACTTTTTAATAGAAAATGAAGATTGTCGTATAAAGTTATATGACAGTCCACCTAACTCCAACTATTAATCCTGGATTATTTTTGTCATTACGTTATTTAGCCATTCCTTTGTATACCTTACAATGCGATATATCGTAACTGCATTCTCTGTTAATGTGAGATTATTATAAACATAACGCAATCTAAAGCATATAACACAAACAATTCCAGACATCTCGTGAGCAGGGCGCTGAAGTCGTCCCGTCAGGGTCGCGCATCCCGCACACTGGACCCCGCGCTCATGAGACGCGCGCTCCTCGACGCACATCAGGGATACTCACAGGGACTAATTCACTCCACAGGGAACAGGACCGGTGAGATACACACACATATCTTATAATTGTTGTAGAAATAGCGGAAATAGACGCTCTGTTATCGAATAGCAAACATAAATCAGGTATCGATGTATAATGCAGAGTAAAAAAGCTATAGGAATTAAAATAAAACCTCGACGCGTCCATGTCGAGTTTAATATACTCGGTAGCGATAATTTATTGATCTTACGATATCGAAGTAGCATTGTTTATACGTACTTTATTCTGCATAAATAAAACGGGTTACCGCATCGGTGCACACACGTCGGGATCTGTGTTTTATTGCGTTTTGTTTTTTGTTTTTTATGCAATTCTTATAAACGAACATAATTATACACCGATAAAATCTCTTCAATCTATAAACCGTTTCCTTTAAACGTGACACCCGTGATGACTTTATTAAGCTTAAATTTCTATTAAGTATTGGAGAAAGTAGAACAAAATTATTACTACGAGTATTGCTCGAAATTATGGCTGGAGGCAGAGTCGTGCTGAACGACTCGTCCCTTAGTAGGTACTCGTTAAGTTCGTTATTCAATATATAAATCTTATGCTGCGGTATAAGATAAGTCCGTTATTCAACATTTAAGTCTTATTTTGCTGCTCGTATTCTTGATAAGTCTGTTATTCCACATATAAATTGTATTCTCGCATTACATCCCGATTCTGTGCAGCTCGCTCGTCGCCCTCCCCTGGCTCGTGTCCCGGCGCGGCCCGTCTGTGTCGTACGCGGTACAACACCACAGCGCCCATGTACGGCGTGTCGCTGACGTCCGGTCAGCCCGTCACCATCGTGCAAAAGTTCCCCGACCTGCTGCAGCAGGTGGTCTTCGAGGTTTGCGAGTGAGTACCCCAGCCGGAGTGCCCGGTAGTGACGCTCCTCTCTATCCACCCGGTAGTGACGCTGCTCCTCATGATCTGGTAGCGACGCTCCTCCCCCTTAGCCCACAAGTGACGCTTCTTCCCCCGCAGGTCGTCGGAGTGCTCAGTGGTGCGCGGGTCATGTGCGCAGACGTATGTGCCTTACCTATTCCTGGTGCTGCCGCTGGGCCCTGTAACGCTGACGGGTCAGGACTACGTGCTGGTGGAGTCAGGTTGCGTGTGTCGACCGGACGCGCCCTAACACACACTGTTAATGTTCACGATATATGTATGTGTTGAGTAGCGCCCTAATCGTAAGAAAATTGTGGATTGTGATTGATTGAATTTGTTGTTCTGGTCTCTCGAGTCCTCGTGAGAAGCGTTGAGGAAGTTTGGGCAAAATTGCCGAATAATCGAATAATATCGATTGTTCGGCCGTTTTATCATTTTTTTTAATATGGACTGAATGTTAATTTATTTAATAATTCTTTAGATAATTTATTCGGAGGCGAGTGTAGTGCCTTCTTTTATTTATACTGATAGCTAAGGTTGGTATTTTATAATATCGTCTAAAACAACGAAAAATTAAAAATGATATAAAAAATCAGTTTTTTATTAATCCTATACTATACCTACAATAATTAATAATCTTAAGACATTCATAGCAATAGTAATATTTTTTTTAACGTCTTTGTATGTGAATTATTATTGTATTTACACAAAAAACAAACCTTATTTTGTTACGTATTAAGTTATTTTACTTTCTTTAATTTAATATATCAATCACTGAAGAAAAAATAAAGTTAAATATCAAAATAACAATGATTCTCCTACATTTATTACGTGTCAAAGTAATATATTCTTTAAATTGCCTTTAAGTGCAATTAAAATATAATATTAAGGGAAGGGTCACGGGACATGGTTTGAGAGGATTATTATAAATTGAAAAAAAAACAATTAAGTATTTATTTTATGTAAAATTTATTAATTTCATCGTATGTCATTGGGGCTTAGAATTCTAATTCCTATTCTAATAGTTCACAATTACTTTTCTAACTAATCTACATTTAATTTAATAATACAAGTGTATCCGCAGTGGACGGTTTACGATTCTTGTTTTGATTTTTGAAACTTTCCTATAAATCAATATTTATTAATGTTACTGATTCATAGTTCAAATAAAAAAAACGTAAATCGTAAATACGAACACGCAAGATTTCTCACTTCCACACACAGGAAACGGAGCGGGTCCAAGAATGAGACCCTATGTGATACCGATGGCAAACGGTAGTTCCAGCAAAATTTGCAGACTTCACTCCAAAAAAAATAATATAACAACAATTACAAAAACAACAATAGGATATAAACTTCGATAACACTCAATTCTTCTGCAAATTCAACGATCTATTGCAGATCTATTCGTAACGGTAGTATTGTTGTTGGGGCGCAGGTTGTCTCGGTTGTCCCTGGTGAGGGCCCTGTGATTGATGAGTGTGTTGTTGGGGGATTGGTTGTTGCTGAGGGACGGTCTGAGGCTTAGGGGTCGGAATCTTCACTACGATATCCGTGGGTTGGCGTGATACCTGATGAGTTAAGGAATATTTAGAATTATTTATTTGTTATATCTTATCCACTTTTAATCAATACCAGTGATCACTTGTGTACGTCAAAATGAGAGTGGCAGGAGGGCCTATTTTGATACCATACTTTTCGAAATAAGCCCTCCTGTAGAGACACTCTTCAACCTTCAAAACGCGCCCTGGTCTGAGAAGAACCACAGAACAAACTCAGATGTTTTTTTTATGATCAGTATTACAAACGTCAATATATTAAGTGATCTTTGTACGAACTAGAACCATCACTATTAATTCTGTAACATGGCCTATTTATTAGTTAATAAAAAGAAATAGATTATTATATATAGATATATCTGTATGATGTAGGTAATTAATAGTTATAATAGTAAAAAAACTATGACATTTAATAAAAAAAGAAGTTTCGACCCACCTCAGCCTTGAATCCCTCTTTAGGGTCAGCAGTGTAGGTGACGGTCCTGATGAAGCCGTCGCTGTCCACGACAGAGTAGGAACCCTTGATGACATCACCGTCCCTTTGCTCCTTCCTGTTCTGGTAGTTGGTGTACTGGTCGTCGTTAACGTCGAATCCAAACTGGTAGGAGGGATGGGGCTGTACGGAGAACGAAACAATGAAACACTTGCAAGCAACAAGGCTGTAATAATGGTTTTTAACTTTTTGATATTAAAAAAAAGTATATTTATTTGTAATCTAAACCTGTTTTGTTATGTCAAAATAAAGGTCGTCAAACTTATTGTATGCGACAAAAAATAGTTACAATAAAAAAATCATTAGATGAGAAACATCAAGTTTCTTATAAGATTCCTATTCCTCGTTCCAACAATTACGAGTAGTTTAACTGGCCTATCAAACGTAAACGTCGGCCTGTTCCTGGTGAAAGTTAGACGTCTACAATCCTACGATATAGATCTCGTATTTGATATGCTGTATTAACACTAATCTAACCGCAGATGGAGAAAGCTGGTTTTATATTAATACGTACAAATTTAAGATTTGAATGAATTCAAAAATCAAATTGAACATGAAGTAAATTTACAAATTTGTGATTAAAAGTCGTAACTTACTTAAAACAGATTTAACTATTTTTTAAGGATTTCATATAACTATCCTGACAAATACCATTACTGATTATTATAATAGTAATAATGATAAAAGTTGACGCACAAACTGTAAACCTAATATAAAAAGAAAAATAAAAAAACTCGTGTAAGTATAATCAAATACGGTAGTAATGTAGAGGTTGTTGGTCTTCATAAGGCCATTGACTCGTTGTTTCACACTTCACTGTCAATAATGCTTTTAATTCACGATGTAGTGAAAATATACTGTATAAAAGTTTTGTTATGTGATTTTATGTTATTATTTTAAAACAGATTAGATACACGACAATGACAGGTCTCTTGACTCACTAAAAGTTTGAAATGCAGAGGAAATATTTCATAAATATTTATCACAGGAGCGCACTGGATAATATTTTTTAACATGGCTGGTTTATTAATTATTGAGAAATATACTCTGTATGATTCTTAGTATGACGAATAGAGTAACCTTAGTTATTAGCAATTATCAAAAATAATATCATTCAGAAATTATTTATATAAATACACAAAGAATATACCCTCATGTTTTTCGACTCTGATAGTTTAGTAGTGATCATTATTGTTTGATGGCTACGAGTTTTGTATTTTATGTACCTACATATATGTAGACGCTATAGCGTCTGGTTTAAATAGACACTCTCAATGATAACAACATACATCAAAGTCTTCGGGCTCGCGTGGTTGCTGTTGTTGCTGTGGAGGTCTGTACTGCGGCTGCTGCTGTTGCTGTTGCTGTTGCGGTTGCGGCTGGTACTGCGGTCTTTGCTGATATTGATCTTCTTGGACATTGTATGGCTGAAATACGAATTTATAATGATGCATTGACTGTCATTAAATAAAAGTATATATTAAAACATCGCACATAATAAAATACCACTAATTTAAATGTCGTGATCGTGGTACGTGTAGAATTAAGGTATGACGCTTACTTAATTCTGAAAAGGGATCGATATATGCATGCAAATATAATAATAATTATATTGTCAGACTGTTAAATTGTTCAATTTAGGTACAAAACGTTATCCTCACCAGTCTAACGGGTGCGGGTGGTGGGGCCGCGGGGCGGGCTGCGTGCTGCGGCTGTCCCCCACCGATGTACTGACGAAGCAAATGCGGAGGGATGCCTTCGTCCTGCTGCATCAGGTATTGATAGATTAGCAACAGAAGTATTTCAAACAACCAAATAATCATTAATAAAAAAAAACCTTTTATTATTAAATGAAACTATTTTTATTTCGAATACATTAGAAATTTATTTCATAGCGTATCCAAAGATAATTGTTGTTATCCATTAATCGTCATCAAAGGTCACTTGTTATGAATTAAGACAGTACTGACATTTGTGTGTCGATCATGCGCTTGCGCATTCATTGTTATGTGTTATGCAATATTTCGAGCAATATGATATGCTCTGTATAACACTAGTGGGTTCTGTACGAGAAACAGTCTAGTGGAATATTGTTTAAATATTTGGCAAGTCATTGTTTTGTTTTGTTTTGACCTGATTCATAACGACTTAAAAATGAAACGGGCATATCTCGTTACAGTATTCAATGATGTGGATTACATCACAGAGAACAGCGGTTACATAAATTTGACTCGCTTTTAACGTTATACATTCACACTATTTAGATATATTATTACTTTACATAATACTTTTATTTTAAAAAGTAATATTTTTAAAGGTAACAATAAAAGATATTAAACGGGTACATTGTCGTCATATTTGCCAACTTCTCAAAAGATTGTTATCTTGCAAAATTTAAGCAGGGTTTGAAATGTAAGCGCTCAAAATATATACCTTAAGTTAACCGACCATTACTCGTTAACTTCTAAAGCCTACTTAGCTGTCCCAGTTTTCCTTTTAAATTTGTTATATGTTTACTGTAGTGAATTTTTTCACGCTTCCCAAAATCAATTATTTAGCCAGCAGTATGAATTGAATCTAACAATAATTTGCGAAAGAAACTCACGTGCGTGTAGAGTCACCCTATAAAATGATTTTTTTTCTACCATTTATCTAATATGTATGTTCATACCAAAGTACAGTTTTCTAGTATTAAGAGGTTCTGAACTATTCTGCGGACAGACTGACGGAGGACATGACGAAAAAATCATGGCGTCTAGTAGACTACAAAGCCCTAAAAACGGTAAAATAAATACATGATTTATAAGAAAATATACTTGGCTATGCTTACTGATATTTGAACGATGTAGCTAGCTTGTAGAATTTTTAAAATATCCTATTGGAATAGTAATAGCAATGTTGCTAAAAACTCACACTGACGCACTTTGTGTAAAGATCTTTATGTATGTAATCCACAAAATCAAACACACACATACATTACGTTAAGTTTGAATTTCATTTTGAGATATCATATTTTATACTTAAGTTTATACAAAACTGTTTAAATTAAATAATTCGATCGATGTAAAGACATTATTGTTACAAATATGTTAATATAATAATAGTTATACTAAATGTTACAATTAATAATAAATAATACTAACTTGTTGGTGTATCTGGTACTGCGGCGCCGCGACCGCAGAGCCGATTATAACGAGAGCACAGAAACGCAACATTTCACACACTAAATAATTTACAGATAACTCAATACAGTGCACCACACACGGCTCCAAGACTGTTTGTAATAAGTGTACTTCACTCTCACTTTATATAGAGGCACCCCTTCTAACTGAGAGGGCGGGAGAGACTCCGAAATGAGGTATTAGTTTGGTGGCAAGATTTTATTCATTCTGAATTCAATAAAACGGATATCAAAAACGTGAGTAACTTATTTAGATTTACTGTATGTTATATATTACTATAATAGATATGTATTGTATTATGGTACCATATCTCAGGTTCTATAACCAAATGTTGTAAGATTAATATTTAACGTATAATTAGTGTAAGTATGTTTACAAATACTTTTACGTAAAAATATTTTAATTTCTTTATACACGGAGCGTACATTATCGTTATTCAGATACATAATGGTCTTAACAGTAAAAATAAATAAAAACTGAAAATAAGAGCTAAGTATGAAGACTCAACGTTTAAAATTCATAAAGTAATCATCCTTGTTGCAGCGTCTGCTGGTTTCAAATTTTTCTTACATTATTACTTGAATATATCTGAATATTTTGACATATTTTACAAATGGTGATATTAGACACAGTATGAAGTTGCGACAGTTTTGTCTTTTCAATCTTATGAAGGAGATAATTCCTACTTAAGAGTGATAAGATGGGTTATGACATGTTAGCATTCAAGTAATTGTGTGTTCAGACGACAGTATATTATAATATACACATTTTATTGATAACAGAAGATCGGAGGGACGGAAGGTCACAGTTTCGTGTCCTGCTTGTGTTATTTTTTTCATCATATTAATTGTGTGAGTCCATATTATATGACCATTACAAGCAATTATTTCTCATCTTCTAACTCAAACTATACGTCATATATTTATTTTATGCTATTTCCATTCTAGTGACTCCATTGTTAAATTTTTTAAATTAATTTTGAGCTCCTTAATAAGTAAAATGTTAAAGTTCTACTTTCATTATTATTTAAATCATAGGTACATATAATTAAATTTGATGTTAGTATGTAGATTACATTTGTAGGACGAACCCTGAAGTTGTATTTAGTTGTGAATGAACTATAACTATTTACAGATCTATAAAAGCTAAAAAAAATCATTTTATTACGAGGTGATCTATTTTTTCCAATATTATTATTAATTAAAAAATATTTTTCTTTATTATTGTGTATTATTTTATCAAAATATTTATATAATAAAAATGTGTAACTTCTCGGTATTTTAATTTGCGATGATTTATTAAGTAAACAAAAGAGTCATTTTATTTTTTCTAACTTATACAAAATATGAATAAACTCCGAGAATCAAACCAAATATCTGTACGAAATGTGTCAATATAAAAATGTACAACGTGGATGGAGGGTCCTAAAAATATTCTTTATTGATTTAGCCCTTATATATATAGATAAGAATAATGTTGTATAAAATTATATTAATAATTAAAGCGAGATCAGTGCGTATGTCATAGTACAGTAATATGCTTAAATCACACTCGCCACTCCTAAGTCCCGAAATCGAGAGGTCATGACCTACATTATATCATATTCAGTCCTTGTTGTCTTTGATTGAAAAGTATAACTTAATTTCATAAGATTAACCTAATAAACCTGATCGTTTCAATAAAAAACTTAAGAAGTTTGAAAGTTGTAGAATCTTTTACGAAACAGAAATATGTATATATTTGATATAGATGAAATACTACCTTTGAATTACAGTTCGAACAAATAGTTTAGTTGTTCATAAGCATGCCACTGCGGTGTGTAACTTCATATGCTGGTTATTTGAATCCTATCCGTGTCCATGGCCTGCTCTATTGGTTTCCAGTAGCTATTGAATATTTCGTTCAGAGTGTAGTGACGACTGTCTGGGACCTTATATTTTGCTAGTTTCATATTCTTTATTAAAATTAATTGATTGGGCAAACTATGATATCTTAAAAGGAATTTAGGGTAACTAAACCTTAGCTACAGTGACACACCGTAGTTAAGAGAGCTTTTACATCTCTCCATAAGTGGAAACGTGCCTACGCTTATTTGGGACGTGTATATATAAGGTACCTGCTGTTATTATTTCTTTCATCGAGGCAACTTGAGTATGTAATAAAACATGACGTCATCAGTGATAAGATAAGACCGTCCAGTCGTGAGTGTGCCACTTTCAAGTTCTTAAGAAACTGTTTAATATCATTACAGATATACTTAAAGTTATTTAACAACTCTCTGATATGAGCGTAGACTTATTTAGTCAATCTGTTTAAACTTAGCAATGTATAGACGACCGTTCCATAAATCAGTTTCACAATATTTTTATAATAGAACTTTATATGTGGATGTCTGCAGGTTTGTTACAAAATAATGCAAAAACTTTTAACCTACCTTATAAAATATACCCAAAATAGAGAAGAGTAAGTTTCAAAAAGTTTTCTTACTTGTAATGTACTCACAATCAATATTGAAATGTTTTTCTTACTTTATTTGACCTAATTGACATTTAAAGCTCAAATAGTCAATGGTAGTATTTAATAAGGTTCGATTTGATCCGGATGAAGCATTGATAATTTGATAAATGGCTGTGTTATAATCATGTTATTGATACATACATGTCTTTCATGTAACACATGTCGTAAGTGAGCGGCCGCAGTTCATTGAATTAGATCAAATATTTACGTTGCTATACAACCTACTTTCTTTGTATTGTGAAACATTCATATAAGCTTACTGAATGTGCTATCAATCTGAAAACAAATTTGGATTATTGGAATGTTCATATTTTAATGGCCTCCGTAGTTCTGATTCAACAATATTCATGATAAGTATATGGTAAATAACGGCATTTACGTAACATAATCTTAATATTGTTGAACTATTATAATCTGTCAGAAATCTGTATAAATAAGGTGAATTGTTGTTATTTATTAGACGTACATTTATTGAATGTCAGTATGGTTCCAAAGCTCAGGTCCATGGTGAAGAACGAAGAGCTTAAGAGAACAAGAAGCTCAAGGAACTACATTGATACTGTTCTATTTTCTAGACTTTTATATTATTGTCTTTTATTGTATCAATATACAGTCAAAATAAAGGAAAAAGAAATAATGATTCAATTTAAGCGTGGTACCAAAACATTAGTGATAATTTCTATTCATATTTTAGAGTTTTTGCAGTGATTTATATTTGAAAATAAATCGGATCGTTTCTTTTTAATTACTTTTCTTTATACAAATAGTTTGTTGGTTGTTTCCATTCAAGTTATTCCATAGCATCTAGGTCAAAATGTATAATTTATATATTTTTATTATATGTCACATGTCATACGCAACTCAACAAGTGATCAAATGTGATGGATGCTGTTAGTCGACTTGTCATTTGTTTGTGGTATTATAATGTAATTTAGAAATACAAATAGGTTATGCACTGACAACTGGTTGTTAACATTAAAGAAACGTATGAACTTTAAGTGTCCAATTAGCTTCTTGATCCTCACAATTTATGTTCATACATTAGTATTCTCCACGGTACATGCAGAAATTTCAAAAGTAATACTTGTATTAGTTTTTAGATAGTCCAGACTAAAAAACTATTATTTAATATAACATTAATATAATTTAGTAACAATTAATAAAACAAAAACATTATAATAAAATCAAAGGACATAATAAAATAAATTAAAACACAATGATCCATCCCTCTCCGCTACGACGCGTATTTATTCCCCACGTGGTGTCTGACGCCCCATTTGTAATTCGCGTTCTTGTCCGTCTTCACGAAGGTGTGGACGGGGCCAGTGACCCCGCTTTTGTGGTCGTGGTTGTGATCGTAATCGTGATCGTAGTCATCACGTTCACGTTTCGGACGCTCCACTTTTGGCTGCTCTGGTTGCCATGGTTCTATTCTAACTGGATTAGAAATTCATTTTCAGTTTATAATACTCTTATATAAAAAATCTGCTAAGACTACTTTTTTAAATTTCTATGTAAAGTGACAGAGAACCTCTTATTCTACAAATGTTTGCTATTTTGTACCTGGTATAGTAATATGTCTGGGAGGTCGTATGTATCTGGCGATGTGTGGCGGAGTCCTGTGCACCGGATAGAAAGGCAGCGACCACGCTGAGACTCCCAATATCAGGCCGGCTAGTACCATCTGTCAAAATAATCGAATGAGATCGAAGAAAGGAGGTAATATTAGGAAATACCGGTAGCATAAATACAATTGCCATTTAAGATATTAAAAAAAATACCAAGGAGTAATTTCAATGTGAAACTCGTAGTCCATTAAATTATCTCGGGACGGCTTATGCGGAGCGATCGCATAAGTTTTACTTTCATTCACTTGTCACATTGACTCCGTGCTGTGTTTTATAATAAATTCATTACATTTGAATGCACAGACGTTATGTAATCATAAAATAAGTCTAACTGGGTCTATCTATTAGTAACTTTAACAAAGAATTCAATTAAAGACTTACTTTTTTTTAAATTTAATGTGAGATTTTAAAATAGTTTGCACTATTATTTATTCGTGTCAGGAATTAATTATATATTCCTATATAAATTTTATGACATATTGATTTTTTTTCCATCGATGATTCTTAATCGAAACTGTTCAGCATTTACATCACATATTGCATAAAAGTTATGTAATATAAAAAATTTTATACGATTAAAAATATGATTTAATTTATGATGCTAAAGCCGAGACGTAATCAAATGTGGTTCAGGTATTGAGTCCTAGTTACAAACCGGATCAGATTGGCAATACCACAAAAAACACCTGAAGCAATTCAAGACTTCTTATGTGTAATTAAAATAATAGCACAAATAAATATTTAAAAGAAGACTCTCGATTTATTAACGATGTTAACGATTCTCGATTAAACTGTTAAATAACTTACCAAATTGTAACAATCCATTTCTTTCGTATTCAAATTCTAAATGACGGCCTCGAAGCAACCGCGTCTTTTAAGTACAAAGAAAACTTATACTTTCTACCCGATTTAACGCTTAAACGCGCAACGACTCGCTCAAATGATCTCACCACTTTTTTTTATATGCAAAACAAATAAATTTTAATTATAATTATAATTAATTTATCTCACACAATGTTTATGAATGTTTAGCTAAGATTTAATTTAGTAATTAAAGTTTTTAAACAGTGATATAGTTAAAACTTCGGCCTTAGTGTTTCGCATTGATGTGATAGACAAATGGGTAACCATGATGGTTTTGATTCGTTTACCTTCGAATCACGATGTACCTTTATAATAGTTGTATATTTGTCAAAATAGTTCGTTCCAAAGTTGTTATAATAGCTAATTGAAATTTAAAAGATACTTATATTGAAATCGTGCTCGTGGATTCATTACAGTGTTATTAATCTGATTTTGAATGTGATTTCTGTAACCGTGTCAGTCGGTAAAGGTCGCTTGAATGATTTTCATATCTGTCTTATATAAGTAATTATGTGTATATATTTTTTGAAAGTAATTATATTGTATAAATTGAGAACGTTTAAAATATGGCTAAAACAGAGTTAAGTTTACCATGTTAATTAAACTCTTAGAATACAAACAATTTATACGATAAAGCGTCGATACACTGCAATGTCACAAAATATCAATGTCTGAAACTATATTTGTACAATATATTATAAATATATAATAAACAATGCTTAATTGCCAATATTCTGTCAACATTAAAGTGAACTTACTTCAATAGCTTTTGTTGGTACTCTGTTAGTTTCATAGCGATTTAAAATGCAAATGGTGCTGTCGACATACGACCTTGACTTTATTTTCATAATGGCGCGACGCTTACAGTATTACCCTGTGCGTATTGTCTTATTTTACTGTGGAGAAATAGCATCTATTTTAAACTTAGAGGATACATTTATTTAAAGAGGATCTGATTTCAAAGGAGTTGCGGTCCGATAAGTTAAAGCCGCTGTAAATAGAGCAAAACTTTCTTTAGTTAGGAAATCCGAGTAGTTTAGGCCTATTATACATTATAGATATTTATATAATCTTAGACTACAGGTAAGTATTATTACTATCATGTATTTAATCCTATATACCTGAATCATTTTTACAAACAAAGTTCTTTTGGTTTTTCTCTATCCAAAACAAATTTTATTAAAATTGTGTTTACAATATTTTAATAAAGATCAAAACATGGAAATCTAAAAAAAAAAATTTTCTGCCCAAAAATATATATATATATATATTTTTGTTTGTATGACACACAGGATCCGTGGTATCACCTGCACGGTGACATAATAACATATTTTGTACTATATATTTTTATACTATTCTTACAATTCTAGATTTCAAGTGATTTTACCTAAAATCTATTCGTATAGTGTTGGTGATAAAAAGATTTTAAAATTGTATATAAGGTAACTCACAAAGTGAATCACTATACGAAATATTATCAAAATCTCTCCAGTAGTGATTTGTAGTTCGTTTTTAACTGACTTCAAAAAAAGAGGTTCTGTTTTTCGTTAATTATTTCTAAAAACATTTAACGTTTTACGCTACTATATTATTATATGGAAATAGCCTTATGATAGTTATGTAATCCTTTAAATGGAAGTCCTAGACTTGTTTATACAGTTATTGTTGACGGAAGTTGAATGTAACGCCGCTGACACACTGAGATAGAATTAACCGACACAGTCACTTCTGCAATTTATTATAGATCACCAAATAATTAACTAATTTTTCTCACTTCCTAGTAGTTAATTGGTTTGATACCAATTTTCACTTTTATATCATTGGTTAAAAGGAATGAATGATTGATTGAATGAATGAATGAATGAATGAATGGATGGATGAATGAATGAATGAATGAATGAATTAATGAATGAATTAATTAATTATTTGAATGAATGATTGAATGAAGGAATGAATTATTTGAATGATTTTGTTAGAATTGTCATTAATTAATTAAGTATATATTTAAGTAGAATTTTCAATTGTGGGGCATTTGTATAAATAAACCTATAATTAATATTTCTAATTTGATTATTCAACTATTTTTATAAGCACGAATGACAGCAATCCACTTTTTTATAATATAATATTTTCTCTCAGTGTGTCACAATTATTAGGGAAATTAATAATTACCAGATATTACGTAATACTAATTACCGAGCGGAAGCCTATGATTGGTTCCATTGTTTTTTATAACTTTCGAGAAGTCAATTTGATCGTTTTTAAAACAAAATTATATAAACGACTTTCTAATTTAAGTATAATAGTGTTTTTTTTAATCCATTCAATTGTTTTGCTGCAGATTTCCATAATTCTCTTTTTGACTCAATAATACTGATGGACGGACAACAGAATAAAATATTTAGAGAACATACTCCAATTATCTTTATCACTTTATGTTAAGAAGGTCTGGGGTCCATTATTATGGAATGCCAATAACAACAAAGGGTTTCTTGTTTGATAACAAGCTAGTTTAAGGATACCTTTATACTGACGTGAAATTTATTGAGCGAATCGTGAAATTTGAGAGCGAAAATTATGAAATTTTGCAATCAAAAAGACATACATTAGGTGACACTTTAAAAAAAATTGAAAAATGTCATGTCGTTGAGGAATAATCGTCAAAAAACTGATATCCCATTGAAGTCAATGGGAAACGATGAGTCATTACACTGGGCTCGTTTCGCTCGGCGGCACCCGAGATTTCGCGAGCGCAGCGAGTCGAAATTGAGAGTCTGTTGGCGCCTCTAGTATGACATGAATAGAAAATTTAAATAGTTTTTATTATAAAAATATTAAATAGGCCAATGAGAGTTCATTGCATTATGGACAAGTAACACTTCTTTTCACTGAATGTGAAGTAATTTTTTACACTCTGATGAATTTATGAACCAAATAATACACCTGCCAAATATAACAATATATTATGTTTTGTTTTTATCTTTCTATGACAATAATAACACAATAAATAAATATAATACGTGTGTTGTGTTAAGTCTTAAAGGTGTATGAACTGATATTATAAGGCGATTTGAAATCTGAAATATGAATATGTATTAAGCCTTAGATTCAATTTAAAAATAGACCACATCCTTTGTTATATTACTTATAAGTAATGAGACCGTTAGATTTCTCACCTTATTTTCCAATTGGATCATTCCGCACCCATGAAGAAGAAGAAAATAAAATAAAACCTTTAAAGGCGGTATAAATGATCTAACGGTAACAGCCGACCTCACCAACTATCGGCACTCCAAGATGGCAGAACGTCTCGTCAGCGTCATGGTAATGTTTTAATACCTAGTTCGAAAATATATTATGATATTGTGATAGTGAAAGTGAATATTTAATATTTGATGTTAATATTTTGGACAAGCTAGTTTTATAAATGTTATACTTTTAGTGATCTGTTACAGATATTATTTTTACAATATGATTCATCGTAGTCACTGTTAGTAGATCTTTGATAAATATCATAGTTTTTTTTAAATTGAATTAAAATTTTTATCTTCATTACTCGTAATAGTTATAAATTGTTTACAGAAATGGGTCTATTGTTTGTATGTGGTGCACTCTATGTCCGGTTGGCGGTCTGTGAGCGGGGTCACCGTGCCCCCAGTGCCTCAACCATCCGGTATTGAAGCTCAGGCAAAGTTTTTCCAGTAAGAATATATCTTAATACAACAATATTCGAATTAGATTTTTCATGAAGAAAGTATCTATTAACCAATTTGCATTATTAGCATCTTTTTGTTATAGTTTATGATCAATTCTGTTTTTTATTTGTAGTTTTTTGTAAAATATCTTTTAAAAGAAATATTATGACATGAAGTCTCTGACCTCTTTTAACATCTGTAATAAATTTTTTGTATTGATCAGATTTACCGCTAAGTGACTATATTTCGTGTAATTATTTTGTATTAAAAAAATTTTAATTGTCAGTCTTAGACACTTAAGTGAAGGCTGTAATTATTCAAGTGTAAAAACTTTAACCGCAATGTCCTAATCAAGATTTGTAATTAGATCTAAGAAACTCATAATTTTATTATCTTTATACATTTTATACAGTACTATGCACATTAAATCTTTAATAAGAGTTCGATAGGTTTTAAAATTATACAATTATATATATAATTATATATTTGATGGTTATTATATATAGCTTATTAGGGTTTCGTAATCCATCCCTTATAGTTTCGTCATACCCGTCCGTCCGTTTGTCCACAGCCTAGTTTAGAGACTCTTAATACAAGAAAGCTGTAATTATAGAAAAGATAAAGATAGAATAATTTTGAAAATATATCTTTTTAGTGTATATTTCTTTTCAAGTACCCCACATCGTGGGATGTATCGACATCTACTTATTTAAAAGGTGTGATAGGTTTGCAAAAACTATATTTTAATTAATGGAGAAATGTTAATCTTAGCAAAATTTGTTATCGAAATGTTTTGTGAATTAAAAAAAAAATTATCACGACCTAAGTAGGCGTCACAAGATTACGGGTAATAGTAGGTCAGTTAAAAATATAAATGTCACTTATATTGCAAAGACTGGATAAGTCGAAGATAGATCAAATTAATTAAAAAAAGATATCTTAAAACGATCTATAAAAGCCTGTTTATTTCTTTGCCTGTTATGGGCAACTACGGAACCTTACATTGTGTAGACCAACACGCTGTTGGCCGGTATTTATCAGGTACTTAATAATTAGAAATTATTTTCTGAATTAAATGCATTCATACACATTCGTCTCTTATTGGCGAAGAAGTACTTGTATATATACATTTGTATATAAACATACTTGTAAGTGAATACATATTAAAAAATAGTTATGAATGTTTTATTAAATCTTTTTAAGAATTTGATAAATAAGAACAGGGTTAATAAATTTTCGAGCTCACTGCCTGCTTGCTTTATAGGGATTTTTTCTCAGTACAGTTGAGTCCATACAAGATAGAATTCGGGCATGTTTGCGAGGACCCGCACACGTGGGAGCAACGATACGAGAAGAAAGACTTTAAGAACCACAGGGATATGGGAAAAGTATCTGTTTTTTTATCTCGCTTTGTCTAACTGTCCTGTGTTTCTTTCTCTGTCGCGCTTGGCTTGGCTTGGCTGAAGGTATAGGCACTTGCCTACTTCTGAAGACTTCGATCAAGGTCATCGACTGGGCAGTGAGCGCCACTTCGTGGAAAGACATGAGAGGTCCAGGCCTGCTAAGGGACTGTTCTCCGCTAAAGTATGCTTTGCTTAATTTTATGTTTCACTACTAACTCAGCATAACTTCTTTGCGCTGCCCCAAACTTACTAAAGTAAATTAATTTAGTATTTATTTATAAGAATCTTTGATTTTTGCAAGTTTTTTAATCATACTCTGTTCTTGTCTTTGATTATTATTAATCTACGCCTAAGAAACGTCTTGTTACAGTGAAAGTTTCACCTAATTCGTGGTATTTGAGTGATGTAGATACTATTAGCAATAGATGCTTTTTAAGAATATTGTATTACTACCAGTCTTACTATATAAATATTTCTATTAATCACCATGTTTTTAGTAAATAAATTTAATGTGGCTAACATATTCATTATCCTTTGTTTAATAATATTGTGTTCCTGTATTGGAATTTTAATTTAGTTCCTTCGTAACCATTTCTAATCAAGCGTAATACTCAGGTACGATGGGGTGATAAGAATGGGGGTTACGGGGAACATTACTGGGACTTGAATCATGCTGGTAACACTGGAAACCACGGAAGTAACGACTACAATGATGATGACGGTTCTTATCACGAGGATCCAAGTGATTCTTATAACGATCCCAGTGAAGACTCTCATAATTATGAGCCTGAATCTTACTCCTCTGAAGATGTACCGCAATATGAAGAAAGTGGTAGAGCTAAGAGAGCTCATTCCCGGTCCAAGGAAACATCACAAAAGGGCGAATATGATAATGATGACTATGAAGAACCACCAAAAAGAAAACAGAGAAAAGATAGAAAAAATAAATATCATAGAGAAAGACATGAAGAAATTTATGAAGCTGATGACGGCGAAGAAAAAGAAGAAGTCACAACCAAATCTCCTATAGTTGAAAATGATAAAGATGACGAGAAAGTCACAATTAGACCCCAAAAAAATGTAGACAAGGCGAAGATAAGACAACCAGAACAGAGTTCTGAAACCAATTATCCAAAGCAAAGACCTCAGAGAAGGGACAAAAACCATTTTGTCCTTGTAGTTAATCAAAAAGAGAAGAAAGAAGATACACCAGCACAAGAACAAAGTGGGCCAAATCGATTAAGCCTTAATTATGAAGGTGGATCCGGTGTTAGACAACATTACAGTTCTGAAGCGGTACCATCTGCGTCAACATCAAGATTGTTCCTAGAAGCACAGACAGGTCACATCGTTGATAGAATGACTGGACAAGCTTACGTGCTACAACCAGTAGCTCATAGTAATAAATACAATTAAATCTAGACTTACGTACCTTATTTTAGCTATTATTTATTAAACAAGTTTTGCATTTAAGAGTTATTTGTTTTATTTTCTTTTTATGCTTTTTATTAAAGTAATTATGTAGGGTGTTAAAGTATGAACAGTCCAAACTATTCCCACAGTCGGCGAGTGAGAAAAAACATTAGAACAATAAGATGTTTATTTGCAACAGTCGCCACTATCTACTTCCCGTTAGATGCGGGTTACTTTTATCTAGATGTTGATCGCTCCTACGGCGCCTTTATAATATATTTCTTTGTTATATTGTCTATACGAACTGTCATGAAAAATGGAACATATCACTCTTAAAAAGAAATATAAACAGATATAATTAAATATAATACTATACGATGATTTTAGACAGAGTGAGAATATATAAAATAAAAACAAAAAATGTACATTATAAATAAATATAAAAAATATATTTGTCGCCCAACGCCTAGTTAGTTTAAATAATTCTAGAAGTTACATATTTTTTTTATTTCTTATTTAAACTAACTACAATACCATTAATGTGGTCAATGTAACTATGAACCCTAATATTAGCTTCAAAGTTTTTTTAAGAGTAAATAATGAAAGGGTCTTGTCAGATGAAGAAAGATCTCCCTACGGGATGCTTCATTAAAGGAGCACGCGCCACTAAAAAACTATTTATAATACAGTTAAGGCCGCGCACTGTTTGTAAAAATATAATGGTTCGTAACTTCTTGGTGAATTATCTCATTTATGCAACTTGTTAACAAAAAATCGTGATTTAAGTTGCCGAAATTATTGCAGTAACATTATATAATTAAAAGTTTAGGAAAAAAATACTTATTCTTGGTAAAAATATTTATTTATTACACTATTCGGAGGAAAAATTTAGAAATCGAAATAAAATTTCGTAACGGTTATAGAGGACCCCGCTGTAGGTAATTTATATCATTTGGGTTTAAAATCCGTAATACGAAATAACGTTAAAATGTTGTAATTAATAACACTTACACCAGTTATTGTTATACGTTACGCAATGACACTTTCGCATTCAAGGTTCCCACATTGCAAAAAATTATCCTTTCCATCGACCGTTGTCACGAATCCAAAGACGGTCAGAGCCTGTCCACCCCATGCACTTTCTAAACCAGTTTGACCAGTTATGGACGTGGGAATTTTGTCCACTACTTGAATTTACTTCCTAGAAACCCCTTCAATAAAATACAACCTTATTGAAATTGTTCTAAAGATGAGATTAGAAGGGTTGTCCAAGACGTGATTGTCTATTGAATAATGCATCACTGGATTGTGGGATTCACAGTTCTATTGCATCATCATAAAGTTGAATACGTAATTGAGAAGTAGCCCTTGCACGGTTGTCTGCAGTGAATCGCCAAGGTGTATCATACACTTGTCCCGAGTTAAGGGAGTGTATTTGAATAACAATACTTGGGACACATCGTCATAAAATAAATTTTATGATTATTATATTCACCTTATAGCTTTATAAATATTTTTGCAAACTATTTTATAACTTTCGCAGTATAACATTACTATATAATTTTATAATGTAGATGACATTTTTTAAAACATATTTATATAATAATTTTTTTGAAATATTTTTTCATACACAATATCGAAAGATACAAAATTATTATTTCCTCATAAATTTTATTTAAGATTAAAAATTTTTGTCACTACTAATCCAAAGTAAATAATATTTTGATAACCGTGTGTCGCAGGTCGTTATTGTAAACATGCAAATAAAGGGTCACTACTCACAAGGATAATTCCCACACGGAAGTGTCCAAACAGGTTTTTGGACGAACCCTTCCGCTATGAAGGGACAATCGGATGTTCCTTGTCCGTTTCTTTTGTCCAAAACCAGTTTGACCAGTCGTGCGTGGGAATGTCTTGAGTTTCGCAAAGTTATTTTCTTTATTTAAGTTTCCATCAATAGGCTTCTTGGATTAATTGTAAATTATTTTTTCAGCAGTTATAAATTTTTATTTTGTAATTCTTGCTTCAATTACTTTCTAAGAAACGAAATAAATACCCTACTTAATTTAATATCTTTACCTACTCTATTGAAATTGCGGAAATTAAGACGATTTATTTTAATATTTTTAAACCTATGTAAATAAATCTCAAAAATCTCTTTATCTATTTCTAAATATTCTCGTATCGACGATATAGAAATTGCAATATTGAATTAGGTTAACAATACAATTATTGGTTACTGTAGAAGTGATAGTTGAGCGAGGAGCGTGATAGTGGTTAATAGAATCAATCAATCACTTAGAAACTAATCTCAAACTTTGTTTAAACTCAATCAGTTTAAGTCCTAACTTTGGTGACGTGACTTATAATGGAGATGAGAAGTGACAAGTGCAACTTACCAAAGCTTATCCTTTAAAATTGGTTAAGTTTATTATACTGTATAAATATTTCATAATATTGTCAATTACTTAATACCATAAATTTGGGGTAAAGTCAAGAACTGCTAATGGTACACGTAAAATATTACAAAGAAAAAGTTTAGAAATTTATCCATATCAAGTTGGAGCTCGTTCTCAGTAAGCACTATTCTGTATCATTCTAATTTTTTAATTATAATATAGCTATACCACTTCCTAACACGAATAAATATTATCATTTGGACTGCTTTGACTGGCAAAGTATCCCTTTAACACTAGACCGGTATAAAGTAACGATGTAACTGTTATAACGTTGTTATTACTCATTTAGATCGATGAGCTTAAAAGCTGGAAACCCAACCCAAAAAGAGAGTTTTAAAGAAAACTCTCTTTTTCTTCAATGGTAGCAATCTTCTGTAACTGAGCAGATATCTGTTTTTCCAGATATCCACGAGCAACGGTAACTACTTACCAACAGATGTTGTCTATCGTCTGCTCGTTACTAATCTAGTTTCAAAAGAAATAATTGGTTTATATATTTGCATCTATTGTTTTGTGAAGTTAAGCATACAAAACGATGTCTTTATTCCATCTATAACAGTGGCGTTTTTTTTAATACTCCAAGTTAAAAACAAGATAACATCTGATCTTCTCTTGTTTAATTGTAATTGTATATATTTGTGGACTTGGAAATAGTATAAACCATACAACAAATTTAAAGTTATCACTTCTAGAATCTTTGTATTGTAATCTTTGTCGTATGTATTTGTATTTATTTTATAATCATAGCTTTAATAAGTATCTGTTGTTTCAATTTTAATTTTTTTTTTTGTGGAACAATATCCTATATGTAGTCAATAAGCTATAATAATATAAAATTTCATTGAATCGTTTTGGCGTAGGAATTTATATAACAAACGATCAATAAATTAACTTATAATTTTATAACACTGTTTTCGTATATTTTACATTAAATACTTATTAAAAAATCTGGCGGCACCCAGATTTAGTTTCATTTATTATATGTTCAGCGATTATTCAGTAATTCAGAATAAAGTTAAATGTTACTGGCAAACAATGAAATGGCAGTTACAAAATAATTAAGCGAGTTACAGTCAATTATTCCAACTTTTATTATTTTAATACCACCTTTATATCATGTATTGAGAAAATAAATAGAAAATATCTCGATAATCTTAACGGTGTTAGCTTACTATTTCCTTATTAATTTACTTTTCCTTAAATAGTAATTTTGTTTTAACTTCATACGGCTAAGATATTTTTTCATAGTAATCTTATGGTCCCTTGTGTACATAACAGTAACGCCTTCAAATAAGCGAGGGTCAACGAAAAAAATACAAATTTTGGGTGGGGCTTGCAAACCCTTTGAATACAATTGAATACAAAGAATATGCAGGATCTAATGGTGTCTTGCAAATGATTTGTATGAAGGATGTCAGTATTGCATAAGTTGTTAAGGTAGTGACATCGAAGCAAGAATCTATATTTTATATCCTAGTCACTCAACTACTAACAGTATCCATTGAGGGTTAAAATTCAATTAATAAATAAGAGTTCTGGTGATAGCTATTTATTGATCTTCATAAAGGTTTACAATAGTACGAATAAGGTAAGTTAATTATGTTTTACAAACTTTCAATTATAATTTAATTTAGACGACATATTTGAAATTTACTATTTGCTAACTCACACTATCCCGATAACAAAACAATAAGCTTAATGTTATTTTAAGTTACTGAAATTTAGTGCACAGGTTGGTGATGTTACCAATTAAGGAAAAATATGTGATGCAAGAGGATGATTAGATTTGAATAAATCAATTACGTGAGCATAGTTTCGTGGTGTTTCTTGATTACATTTTTTTTGTATTTTTAATATATTTTTTTTCCCATTTTTTTTTTGGTGCCGATGTGGTCTTTTATTGTTTATTCTGGTTCGTTCATCCTGAGACGAGCGAAGTCCTCGAAGACAATGTTGTCTTCCTCCTCGTTAGCATACAAAGAATTTTCGTAGCGGTGTCGCTCGATAGACTGCATCTTTTTCATCGCATTGAAGCGTTGGCGTTCAACACTTCCTATATCAAATATGAAAAAAAATAATCAGAATGAATCAAATTAAAAAAAAACATTTTTTGTCGTGCATACCCTCAGCAGGATGTAGCAGTTTGAATGGTACATCCGTAACAAGCTCTCCGCCAAGAGTTCCACAGTTGAGCTTGACTCGGACGGAGTAAGATACCACGATACCAATGGCATCAGCGGGGCACTTGCCCTCGGATACTAAAGTAGAGCTTGCGAGGTTGACGTCATCCTCCTTAAGATGGCCATCTAAAGCGACGCCTGTTAAAGATAAAGTAGAAAGATTTAATCATTCAAAAACGCAAATGAAAAACATGTTATTTCAAATATTCCTTCTTTATACTTACCTCGAATATCCTTGTTGCTGCGAGCCAAAGGCACCAAATAAAATGTCTTGGACAGGCTTGCCCCAGGTGTAACTGGGCAACCTTCACGGCTCTCCAGAGATGCAACGTGGCGGCTGAATTGAGAATTGATCATAGTAATCTCAACATGCTGGACAACCATGCAACGAATGTTGCGGACTGATTTCCTGGAGTTGTTGGAAACGATGATGTTAGCGGCAACCTTTTCGCCATGATAGTAGATTTCTTTGTCCAGAGTAACCTCCAAGCTGATCTTGCCATTGCTGAAAGTAAAGCCCTTGCTGACAAGGGAGCTAGGTAGGCGGCGTCCACGGGCTGCTGGGGCATGTTGCAGCTGAACATGTATAAATTAATGTCATTAAAAATTACGTAACTTATTCTTAAATTTTGTTTACTACAGATTGAGTTTACTGATTACATATCTAAGCATATCTTACCTTCTTGATGGCAAGGGTTACAGAGCTCCTCTTATGACCCTTGTCATCCTCGTTGTCAGCTACGTAAGTACGTACGCAATAATCCACACCCATGGGCTTGCCCTGGTCCTCATCAGATGGTTGCAGAGTAACCTAATAGAAAATGATTACGTGTATGTTTATGTAGTATTTATAAATAGAGCCCAATTTATTTTGAGTTGTCTTTTACCGAGCTGGGCGACATGTCAGGGAAGCTAAAGGTGAAGGGGAAGGCATTAGGTCCAAGCTTCTTCAGCAGTTTTTCCTGGACAGGTGTCAGTTCCATCTTTGAGTTGACCATTGGCACCACTTGGTCCTGGCCAATGACCAGTTCCTTGGTGAATTTGACTCCCATGACTTCATCTTCCTCCCTACCGAATCGGTACGTCGTAACCAGCTGCGGTAAAGAGAATAAGAGAATAACAATAAAATATTTAAGAAAATCACTCACAAAATTGAAAACCACTAAACACTTGTCACTTTTTTTATACCTGACTGTAAACTTTTCGTCCTTTCAGGTACTCGGTGTCAACTACTACGACTCCATCTACGGGATCGCAGTAATCAACGTGATCAATGAAGTCCCGCTTGCCAAGGTAAACCGTTACTTTTCCATTGGGTGTAGTTTTCTTAAAAACTTTCACCGCCACCACGAAAGCTAATGATAGGTAGTCAAGCATTTTGCTCGATCTTTGATATTGCTTTGCAAAAAAGGAAATTTAAATATGTGGAGTATTGTATAGGATTGTGTGAGTGTAGAAGCACTCACCAGAAATGTCAACGTTTAGGTAGGTCCCTTTATATATACGAGGAATCTGTGGGGTTTCCTACGTTGAAGAACCTAACAAGATTTATTTTGTTATCGTAGGAGTATAAATTGGATTAAAATCGTGTGACGATAAAGAAATCAATACAATAGTGAGCAACACTATTATATTGTTTTTAAACTAAGACCCGACCAAGGAGACGTCACGATGACATATGCTTTTGACATATGGAAAGGGTTATTTTGAGTTTTTTCTAAGTTGTTGATATTTTCCAATTTACAGTGATTTACTTATTATTATAGAAATATAATATGCATAAAACTAATTGGAATCCAGATAGAATTTCATATATAATTGTAATAGGAAAATAATGTAACTTGGCAACAAGAATATATGTAAGACATTTTTTTATGCTTATCAAATAACATAAAGAATTTTATTCCTAACATGAATAAAAGTGCTCAATAGTCCAAATAAAAAAGTAGCGTTATTAAAAGATATTGTAATTAATAATAATCTTTTAATATATGTGTGTGTGTTATTTAAAAAACAATACATCTTTATTAGTAGTTTAGTTAAGAAAAGCTTCTTTTGTATATAAGGTTACAATTAAATGATCAAGAGATGTTGTATGTTAATTGCCTTGCCAATTAAGTGACAGAGTATTCTAATATATATATTACACCAATTGGTTTTTTATTTGACTATATCTACTTTCTAGACCATAAAATGGATATTTCAACTAGTCAAATTTTATAGTTAAAATAAATTGATATCTGTATTCCAGCTATACACTCAGAATGCCAACATTCCTAACCCCTGGCCGGCATGGCTACAGTGTGAGATTCTCACGCACTAACCCTGACACACTAGCAGTGGCTACAAGCCAGTACTATGGGCTTGCTGGAGGCGGGACTCTGTTTTTCCTAGAGCTATCTCAAGATGGAAGTAGTCTTGTTGAGTTGCAGAAGCTTGAGTGGAGTGATGGACTGTTTGATGTGGTAATTATAATTACTTGTTATGATATATCTGTTACACTAAGGAATTATTTAAATATTGTGTCTATGCATTTGATTTGATATAAAAACTCTGTAAGTTATTTGATTTAAATTAGAAACATCTGAAATCTATTGTAAACAGTTGACTTTACAACTTAATTCAAGTGTTATGTGAAGAATTTATTACGCAAAGCATTCTACTGGAGACTTTCACATTCTTTGTCACGAATAGGCTCAAAAACGATTTGATGTAAAATTATGAAATATTGCAATCAAAAAGACACACATTAGGAGATATGGTTTTAAAATAAAAATTTTTTGACAAATATCATTTTGTTGAGGAATAATCGTTAAAAAACTGATATCCCATTGAAGTCAATGGGAAACAATGAGTCATTACACTGAGCTCGCTTTGCTCAATATGCAAACGGCACCCTAGATTTTGCAAGCGCAGCGAGTCAAAATTGAGGGTCTGTTGGAGCCCCTAGTTTATAAGCACTGTTTGCCTCTCAGTTGCAAATTATTTCAATAGTTAGCAAGTTATTTGCATTACAAATTTAACATTTATTATTGAAATCTATTTCTTCTAATAATAAAGTAATTGCAAAATCTTATATAATTGTAGTCTTTTAGGTAATTTTGTTATATTAAATGAGGGTTTCTGTATGGGTGTGTCTGTAATACAATAAAAGTTTACATTCTAGAACAGTTCAACCTCACATATTTCAGTCATAATCTCATAATGTGTGTTTTCATAAGAAAAATACCACAGAAGCCATTTAAGTGCAGTTATGTGATCATACTATATGACGAAAGCACTTAACGAGATTATGTTTTATTCTTAGAGTTTCGTTATCCACAAACAGTTTATATTCTGTACATGTCGTGGTCACAGTTCTTTATTTTCTTACAATTTACAATAATAATAATTGTTTTTTAGGTAATATAAACATCCATTATACAATTGTTTATAAAGTTATTATTATGAATAATTTGTTATGTATCATAGTAACTAATGATATAATTTATGTTATTTGACCCAGATATTATCTTATATTATGGTGTGACTACAATCCCAATGTCATTGTTCTATTTGTCCAGACGACGCTACTGACAGTACTGTAAATTGACTATAGCCTTTAACATTAAGTAACTAGAGATGCTATGCTATATATGTATACATTAAGTGCGGTATAGATACATAAACCTATAGACAGTAACTAAGGATTCTTATTATCATATTAGTGGTATGTCATGATTATATGTTTTTGGTCATGGATACCTGAATGTTTCTCTACTGTTACCAGTTGGTATTGGTCGGTTATCTATAGAATTTGACACAGTGTGTCATTGATAGGGCTGGTGGAAATTTGAAATAGTTCATGATGTATGTGTGTTGACATCTGAAATACATCTGAAATTCACAATGTGGGTGTGTGTGTGTTTACGTCTGAAATAAATCTGACATTTATTGTGTGTATTGACAGCTGATATCCACAATGTGTGTATGTGTTCAGACGTGGTCGGGGTCGTCGGAGGGGGTGACGGCGTGCGGGGCGGGGGACGGGTCGGTGGTGGTGGCTCGCTCGGGGTGCGCGGCGCCGCTGCGCGTGCTGCGCGACCACCGCAGCGAGGTGTGCTCAGTGGACTGGCCCGGCAAGCATCTACTGAGCGCCAGCTGGGATACCACCGTCAAACTGGTGAGGGGCTATGTATTGAATTTTATTCGAGTATGATAATGTCATTGTCCATGTAATGTTATTAAATTTTGTATATGTTGTATAATGTATATGTAAATATGTGCATATTTTATATACCTTTTTTTTGCATGTTTTTTATTTTTTAACACTTTCACTGCCAGCTCTGTAGCGTGTACGGAGATGCAATTTTCACCCCAGGGCGCCAGGGCCGTAGCATGTACGGAGCAATTAAAAGTCAATTTTTTATAGTATTTAATTGGCTCAACATTTTTTTTACTATTTTTCCGTTTATTTAAATGCCTTTATGCAAACGTTTATATGAAAAATTGAAACAGCACACAGGGCTCAATTTCTGAAATTCTGGTGGCAGCAAAAGTGATAACTTTTCTACCGTACCAGTCCGCGTAGTCATTTTAATTTTCTTTTCCGTAAGAGATAAGTTAAACCGTTATACACTTTTTTTTTCATTGTATATTTTTCTGTTTTTGTGTAAGTTTTGTGTAATGGTACATAATAAATAATTGAAATGAAACGGTCCGCAGTGGGACCCGGAGTCTGAGGTCTGTGTGAGTACGTTCGCGGGTCACTCTCAGCTAGTGTACTCTGCGTCGTTCTCGCCCCACTCCCCGGGGTCGTTCTCGTCGGTGTCCGGGGACGGGTACCTCAAGCTGTGGTCGTGCGCGGAGCAGAGACCCATCGCCGTCGTGAAGGCGCACGACGCTGAGGTGAGTTTGAATTGTATAGTTCGGTTTTTTCTGCATTTGAATAAAAATGTTCTGCCACTGTAACGTATGTATATGAAGAGATGATAATATCGAATTTAAGCAGACCACGGTGGTCAAAATTTTTTTCTCTTACACCGATTACATAAAATAGAATCCTTTAAAAAAAAGTGCTTAAAGAAAATGTCACTGACGATAATGCAAACAAGTTATATAATTTTTTTTTGATTTATTGTTAAATGAATTTAATAATATTTTTAAGCCAAAGACTTTAACAAAAATTAAATTTAGTGATTGTGCTACTATACTGTAGGAATATATAGAAGCAGAGAAAAATTATATGATTTATATGGTGAGAGGCAATGGAATCATGATCCAGATTTATTAAATAAAGTTAGGAATTTCTCCAAAATCTTTAAGAACGTTAGCGTACAAGCTAAGTCCATTTATATTAAAAATAAAATTTTAAATTTAGAAGATACAGACAACTTGGGATGTTTTATCTAGTTTTACCGGGGAAACTAGGGCTGCGAATGGACCTATAAAGTTAAAAATTGGTAATATTGAAATAAATAAAGGTACAAAGGTGGTGACTGTTTTTGAGACCTTTTTTTACCGCAATTCTAATAACAGTCACACGTCATTTAAATTCTTCATCATCTGCTGCAATCGCCGAATTGAACAATAACGTTACAGTCGGTAATAAAAATTTAGCTTTTAAACCTGTTTCATCAGATGAAATTGTTAAAACAATTAGAACCTTAAATCTGAAGAAAACCGGTGATCTCTGGGGTATGTCAGTTAAATTACTTAGCACTATTATAAATAACATTGCCCCAAAGGAATCTCTCATTTTCAACAAATTTTTGAAACCAGTATATTCCCAGATTTGATGAAAAACAGTAAAGTCGTTCCTTTGTTTAAAAGTGGCGATAGACTTGAACCCGAAAATTATAGGTCTTTCTCGGTTTTAGCTACCTTAAGTAAGATCTTCGAGAAAATTATTCTAAATCAGGTGACGGAGTTTGTGTATAGCAATGGGATCATGCATAGTGAACAATATGGTTTCTCCAAAGGCAAATTAATGACTGATGCGGGTGTCGCGCTTCCTAAGGTCATTTACGTTGCATAGGAGAAGTCGCAGAATGCAATTGGGGTGTTTTGCGATTTGTCCAAAGCTTTTAATTACGTGTACCATCATATTTTGCTATGCAAACTTAACCATTATAGAGTACGTAGTGCTGCGCTTGATCTTAGCTGAATCAAAGAGTTCAGATGGTTTACGTAAATAATCCTAAATCGTCTGGTAATCACCTATAGATGGGTGTTTCACAAGGATCTATTCTTAGCCCCTTTTTATTTTTACTTTATATTAATGACTTGCCCTTTTTCATTTAAGGTCTGTGTGACATTGTACTCTTTGCTGATGACACCTCGCTTATTTTTTAAGTTGAGCGTAATATGATTAATTATGACGAACTATTGAATTGAATTTATGAACAGTATTTTGTCACGTGTCCTTCATTGGTTCGAAATTAATAATTTAGTCTTAAATGCTAAGAAAACTAAATGCATAGAGTTTACACTTCCTAATGTAAAAAGTAAAATGTTAGAACTGATTAACTTAACAAATTTCTTAGGTATAATTTTAGATAAGAAGCTCCAGTGGAACCCCATTCTCTTAAAACTCCAACACAGCTAAACTCAGATCGGCCGTCTTTGCAATCACAGAAGTTAGACAACTAACAGACGTTAATACGGCTCGACTTGTTTATTTAGTTATTTTAGTAGTATTTTATCTTACGATATTTTATTATGAGGAAGTGCTGCCGAAATTATCCAATATTTATTTTACAAAAAAGAGCTGTGCTATTAAAAAATTAAAGCTACATATATTTTAAGAGATGTTTTTAAAGAAATAGGTATTTTTACAGTCGCTTCTCATTACATATTTAATAACTTTTTATTTAGACGCCAAAAATTAAACAGTTATATAAAAAACAGTGACAGGCACGCGATAAATACGAGAAATAAAACAAACTCGTAACGCCAAAATTTCGTCTTCAAAAAGTTAATAAATCCTTCATGGGTTTGAGTATACGCATATATAATAAAGTTCCACAAGATATCTTAGACCTTCCTTTTTTTATTTTTAAATCTAAAATGAAAAATGTATTATTATATAAATCTTATAACGTTCAGGAGTTTTTAGTGGATCGAAATGTGTGGATCTTAAGTTGTTGAATCATTTGCAGGATTGTTATTATAATGTGCATCATCTAAGATTGTTACATTTCTTCATTTCGAGCCGGTGTTAGCTAACTCACGGACTAACTACACTGACCTTTTTTTAATGTAATATTTGACGATTCAAAAGTGCGTGTAAAATGAATAAAGATATTTTGAACTTGAATTTGAATTTGAAAGAGTTGGAGATATGTATGGAGTGTGTCAGGTGCTGTCATGTGATTGGAGCGCGGCGGAGAGTCAGTTATTGGCGTCGGCGGGGTCGGACGGGCTGGTGCGGGGTTGGGACCTGCGACGGCTCGCCGCTCCCGTCTTCACGCTCAGAGGTATGGTTTATTGCTCTTATTTAATCAGGGATCGAAGTGTTTTTTTTTGGTTTCTATATCGATAATATTTTGTAAATAAATAGCAACGTATATATTAACCACAATTAATTAGCCAAAATCGTCAGTAACCCTACATATTATGAATTGCCTTCATAACAAACAATTAGCGGTATTTCCAAGTTACTTATCCCTCAGGATGCGAGCGGGCGGTGCGTCGTGTGCAGTTCTGTCCGCACGCGCCCGCAGTGCTGGCTGCCGTCAGCTACGACTTCACCACCAGGTAACACTTACACCACTTTTTAACACTTCACACAACTTATTATCGCTAGGGCTCAAGATACACGGATCGATATCAAACCGCAACCGTCAATTTGCTCCTTACGTCTTAATTTTTTTTCCAGTAAATTGTAAATCCTTTTTATAACTTATTTTTTATAGCAAACTATTATAAATAACTTAAGTACAATTAAAATATTTTTTATTGTGTTTGCGTTTCGACCGCATTATATATAAAGATACATCTCCGTGTGTGTAACGCGTTTGGCACCGTTCATGAAAAAAAGCCGTTAGGAACCTGTTCGGACTAGTAACTTATTTAACTAGAAGAAATGTAATTGAGGAAAACATTTAAGATTTTTGAATATGATTAAAATATTTATTTGTCTTGTTATTCTAGGATTTGGGACCTGAAGTTAGGCTGCGAACCGCTTGAGACCATTCGTCACCGGTCGGAGTTTACGTTCGGACTGGACTGGAGCTCGCTGCGGCCGCGGCGCCTCGCCGACTGCGGCTGGGACTCGCTCGTGCACGTGTTCGTGCCGCGGTCGCTGCTCTGACCGGTGCGTCACACACACACAGCGTCTTCGCCGGCGAAGACGAGGCCCCCATCCAAGCACGTTGCTCCGGCGTTCTGCCGTCGGAGGACGTTAGTGTCAAATCCTAACCCACATCCAACCCTCGCTTCCCACCTAACGGCGTCCTGAGCCGTGGTCCGAGCCTCACAGGAGGCGCCCTCAGGACGCGCGTTCCCCTGGGGCCCTTCAGGCCCCGCTTTTTCAAGGGCGGGTCTCTGCACCCGTCCATTCCACCGGTGACGCTGTCATGGCCAGTAGGGCTAACAGCAGAGACACGAAAAAAAAAAAAAAAAAATACCGGTGCGTACTCGCTCTGTCCCTCTCTTCCCTCGCCCTCCTTCTCTCCGCGGCCCCTCGCCGACTGCGGCTAGGACTCGCTCGTGCACGTGTCGTGTCATTAGTAATCATACGCATATTTTATTTCGTCTTTTTTACAGGTATTTGACATGTTCTAGCAGAGGATAAGGAAATTTAACTACAGGTATTGAGTGGGACAGAATTCGTGGGAAAAGTGGAGATGTGGAGTCAAGAAAGAATTGTTTTTTCTTTATCTTTTAGAATTTACTACTATCTGTTTTGGGTCAGTAAGGCTAAATAAAAAGCATTTATTTTTGTCATTATATTAGTTTGGAAGATTATTTTATACAAATTTGTTGTTAGTTCTATTGCTACAACTGCTGTAGAAGGTCGTATGTAACAGATTTATAATATAATATTATAAAAGGAAAAATCTGTCAATGAATGTGGCTGTCTTTAACATAGAATAAATATTAAAGTTTTACGATAAATAACATTTCACGTCCTTGTTATAAAGAATCCCGAAATTCATTTGTTTTTTTACATTTACATGCGGCTTTTCCTTCAGGAGTTTGAGTGCATATTACGTTTTTTTTATATTTCTATTTGAATGAATATTTTTCTTTTGACTTATATTTTTTTTAATAATTTTATTCTATGGTAGGTGTATTTTGTTAGTATAAAATAACAAACCAATATTTACTTTTTTTTTGTAAAATTCCCAATCTCTATTCAGGATGGTGCATTGTAAATAAACCCTAAAGGTACTGTATTAAGGTTTAAATTCAATTATTTGCCTCTAATGTTGTATAGAAAGCTTGTATTGTTAATGTAAATAATTATTAATATTTAGTGAACCGGTCTCAATTATATATATATAAACTTGTCTGTATATAACGAAGTACTTTAAAATGAAAGTTGATAACGAATTTATTGGTATATATATTGTTATTTGTTGTCTTTGTGTGTTTATCTCTAAAATCTTATAAATGCCATTAGTTCTATTGCGTCTTACTTATCGAACTTTACTTAACTGAAGATAAAACTCAATTTTAATGATTTCTTTAATCAATAGTCGCTAATAAAGTAGTGTTGTACTTCAATATTGTATCCAGTTATTTAAATAAAACAATTATACCGCATCGTGTTCATTGTTTATTGACATTTCAACAATATCATTTCGTAAATTTAAACAACGGACAAACATTGATTTAATTTTAGCATTTTTCATAGCATATACGATTTTTTTGTCAAGTGACATCTAGAGACAGTTGCTCTAGTTGTCCAAGTTGTTTTTCAACCTCCTAACTCTGCCCTCTATCGCACTGAGTAAGTAGTAAACTGCTTTGAGGTCTCGTTTGTCGTTACCTCTCAAGTCCGTAGCGCTCATAACTGGAGATAGGACACAGGAACCGTTCATAATATTAACTTTATCCGTTGTAATTTTCGCTTGGCAGTTCTCATCTTGCTTTCCACTCGGTTTCATCGTACACACCTCCGTATAGAATTTTGGTATGTTTAATGGATATACCGATTCTTCATCAGCTGGTGCCAGATGTCGTATGACTGGAAATGTTTAAATTGATCTTTCACTTTAAATAAAGATAAAATGAATGATTCGTCGACACGGGCAGGAGTCGAACCCGCGACCTGCGACTGACTCCCATTAAAATAAGCTTGATCAACAAATAGTTTAAAACAGTTAATAATTTCTAACAATTATCCTTAACGCGTCCTAACTTCATAGTTAACAAGTTGCTGTAATAACGACAAGAGGTTGCTAGGTGAGACCGCACGCAATCTTGAATGGTGTCTGAAATAAAAGGGTTTATTAGATACTATTCAAACCCTTAATGAAAGTGAAAGTAAACCTTACTCACATTTAAGGTGCATAATGTATCTAGTATTTCCTTTAATAAACAACATTGGATACCTGAGTCAACTTTCGGTAATTCCATTATCTTGGCGCAGCAGTCGGGACAATTCAGAAAAGAGTTTTTAACGGCCTGAATTGATCGATTGTCAGTGTGTCCTGCCAAAAAATAAACATGTTTTTATTCTAAACAATTACCCGTGTCTTTCAAATTAACAGGGTTAAGACGGACACATGCATTTAAGAAAGATAAACAACCCAACATTATTTGTTATTTTAAAAATTTAATCGATATTATCATTTAAAAGATGCTATAATAATTGTGTTAATGCCGTTTATGATAGATTTTATACATTAATTTTAATCAAAGGACTGTATAAAAAAATCGTTACTAAATTTAAATTATGAAATAACCGAAGAATCACTTTTACATTGCTGTTGGTGGAAAATTTTAATTGTAAATCGGTTAAATATTATTTAAGTATAATAATACGTCGTTACTCAGGACTATTTAAATGTCATACGTCTTAGTTTTCATTTAACTTTAATGTGAAAAGTTTCATTGTTTCAACACAGTATATTTTATGGCGTTGCAGCCAATACCTATTTGGATGCATCTCATACAACAGCACTGCGCAGGCGCAGCGCCCAGGCATGACGTCATCTGCGACGTCACTCTATTTGAATCTTCATTCTCTAATAAAAAATACATTTCATTTTTTATTATAACACTAATTTGTTAATAGTTTCAACTTGGATAATAAAAACCGGTCAATACGAATTGGACTCGCCCACCATGGGATCCGTAAAAATTTTTAAATTACAAATAATTTAGTTCTGGAATATAGTCTTTTTTTTTTACAGACGTCGGCGTTAAGTATTTTTTACGACTAGTATTTTTTAGATATTTTTCATTATGAATAAGAATTTATGCGTTTTAAAAATTAATAGAATGTTTTGAAACGTCCCCATCAAGCCCTTTACGATATGATACCTCTTTTGCAATAGTAGCTTCAATTTAAAATTTGGACAAGGCTATATTTTTTATGATTTAATTAAAATTTACAATTTTTTCTTTGAACTTGAACTAAAAAATAAAGTTACTTGCTAAATTTTATCGTTCCAGCGTTTTATCGTTTCAACGGGAAGTAACTTATCAATTTTGATTCCCTTAGGAGGGTTAAAATATGCGTTTTTTGTGATATAAGCGTATCTTTTTTACTTTTCCTTAAGAATTTTATTTTTTCATTGCTTCAAGGGGTTCTAGACCTTGGTATATGGTTTTAGCTTCAACTAGATATATTCACATTTTCAACAAATTAAGGTTCTTCACAGACAGACATACGGACGGATGAACAAACGGACAACAAAGTGACCTTATAATTGTAACGGTTTCTTCCACCCAACGTACGGAACCTACGTTTTCTAAGTGCTTACCTGCTTTATCAGAGGATGATTCGTTGCTGCTGTGTTTTGAACTTCTCGATTCGGATCCTTCTTTCATTGAAAGTTTAGTAGTTTCGTAAAGTGCTTTATACACTAAAAACATAACGCAAATCATTTTAGAATAGTATTTTTCCACTTTCATCTAAGAAATGGATTTAAGAATACTATTAATAAAAATTAGATACAGAGTTTTGTTTCAGGAAATTATCAATGATTGACTGTTTGCTTTCGCAGTCTTCGTGTCCTTTGTTACTGACCTCTCGGTGATAGAACTTCACCAATCACTTCCTTCTTCCGAAGACAACAAACCTGACAGGGCAGTGAGGTCGCTATGCCGATGGAGCGTTGTGAAGATGATCTTTTTGTATGAAATTCTAGAAAAAAAATAGAGTAGGAAAAAAAGATATGAATAAGCCATGAGACCTCCAGATACGATATATAAATTGTAAAATGAAGAATTAACTGTATCATTATCATACATCTACATCTTGTTTGTGAATTATAATGAAATGTACCATTTCGAAGTCTGATAAAACAAGAAATATACTATCCAAATCCAAATATATATACATAGGTAATAATGGCAAGTATTAAAAAGGTTTTCTTGCTTTCTTTTTGTGAAGGGTGCATCTGAACGGCGACGTCAACACAGCAGTTGTGGATGACGCATCGCGGCCGGTCGTACACGAACAGACAATCTGAAAACAAAATAGCAATATGTAGTACATATTATTAGCACAAAATTATAAATACCCATATACAAAGTAAGAAAAATAAAGTTATTTCCTTCAACAAACTAAAATGTAATATCGATATAATATGGTAAAGGTATATCTTTTTATCAATATCAAAGTGTAAGTAACTTCATATTATTTGATATAAATCATATAAACTACATAAACTGTAAGAGAAGTCGACAGTCACAGACTATAAAGTCAAGTTGCATACAAATAGTATTCTCAAAAGTTTTTAGCTGACGTGCGTCGGATATCTTTATTACTACACTAATATTTGATAGATCGCAAAATACATCGTAAATCTTAAATAAGCTGACGCAGCGAACATTGCATAAAATACATTTATAGGTGTAATATATCAACAGATTCTTTTATATCTTTTATGATTGAACTTTCGAAATAACGCGAGGTACAAATAAAATAACAAGTAGTTGTACTTTATTCGTTAATAAACTGAAGTTGCCTGAATAATAAATGTATTTAATATACCTATATCGTTCCTCCTGTCTGCATTTCCTTCACAATACGCATTTTTCGGTAGAACGTGTCGCGACGTCAGCACGCTCGCCGACTTGTGATCGAATGCATCACAATTCGTCTCTGTATAATAAACAATATTAATATTAAGTCGACATTAGATAATATCAAAAGATAATCAAATCCTACCTATTTTGGTTTTCTAGACTCAATGTTTATCGTAATCACGCAATTACTGTCATAAATGCGATCCAATTTTAACACAACACTGAATTTCGAACTCGATGGATGTTCGGGAGCTACGGGAAATAAAATTCAATAATCCTTTGTATAAAAATATAAACGTAAAATGTATTCTATAGAAATACGTTAAATTTATTGGTAATGTGACAAATTTATACGGAGCTTGAGAGTGATTTATGAAATACTGATTGGTAATTCAATAAGAAATATTACCTAGTCATTCTATTATTATTACCTGTGTCACAGAGATTGGGTCTCACTTGCAGTATGGACTCCTTCACGTCTTTAACCACAACTTCATCTGAAAATAATAACCCGGTTATATTATACTCAATGCACTCAGCATTTCTTAATTCATTACCTGAAGTCATTTTGTCGGCCCTCAAAGTAAGAAATTCGCTTTCGTTATCTACTGACTGGTTCACATCTCCTCGGAGTGATATATTTTTATCTAAACTTGTTGATGACACCTGTCCGTATGGTTCTGCCGTCACTGTAAAAAATCAGAAAGGTTTTAAGGCTAGTATTATATATGTGTACGGTGTTTGTCCGACGGTCTGACTGTTTTTCTCTACCGGTTACATTCTCTAACCGATTCTTGTGAAATTTTTGCAGATTCGATAATCATATGAATTTTGTTTTTTATTTTTATTTTTTTGTTTTTTAAACTATGGAGGCTGAAAACGTAAAATACATTTTGGCCATTTCAAAAATTTCATATATTTTTTTGCTATGCTTATTAAGATTTTTGTGCGTCTAAAATTTCACCTCATAAACCTCAAAAAGGTCTGTACCTCACAAAGTCACTGGGAAAAAAGGTTAGTACTTTTTATTAACGCTTGGCAATATTCTTGATCAGAATCAAAATTAGATTACAAGCATATAAATAAAAATAAGATAAATGAGTAATTTACCACAGTTGATAGCGGGTTGCGAATTAACTAGTACTTTGGACAGGCGCTGTATATCGGGGTCAGTCAAAAGAGTGGCGCGATGCAGTGACTCGCTCACGGCACTCGCGCTGGCCGTCACAATAGATTGAACGTCTAATATGCGGATAGACAGAAATTATACATGCGGGAAATAAAATATCTGCTCATTTCAAATAATAAATTATATATTTTTGGTTATAACCTATTAATATTTATATACTGAAGTAAAATACTTATAAAACTAATTATGACTCAGAAAGATTAAAATTCTTAGATGGGTACACGCTGGAAACTTAAGTATATATTTATTTTTGGATTAATTAAACACTAATTAAGGGGTAAATGGTAATATTATAAAGAATATTATATTTTCTGCTAAAAAATTCAACAAAGGTAATTAAAAAATATATCATCAATTATTTAGGATATATGTACATATGTATGTATGTGTAAGTTCGAATACTTATAAAATAAAACCTATGACAAACAATTCAATTTCTGCAAAGGTATATTTTATAATAAATTTAATTACGCAGTTCGTCCTCAAGTAATTGATTCCTCCTTTGAAAGGTTCGGTATAAACATATATTTTTTCTTTAAAAATGTTTTCGATAAAGTTTATCAGGTAAAATTTACTCTGAATTGATTAAATTTATTTTATCATTAAATGTTAAAATCTTCTTTAGATCTCGGAAATGACATTTAACTTTTGGCTTTTCAAATACGATTTTATTTTCTACAATATTTCTTACATTATAAAACCTTTTGCCTTCTTTCTTGCCATCACTAAATGTTCAGAACATTTAGTGATGGCAAGAAAGATAGGAACATAAATACTGATTCATTCTTCCGACGAATGTAACAAAGACATCAAGAGAGAAAGGAGGTTAACATTTAGTTTAATATTATACGTAATAAATAAAATATAAATTCCTACATTGGACATATAAACACGTCTATCATCAACATCAGTATCCTTACCTTTATTTTCGTTGACGCACTCGTTGATCCACTTACTGGCGTTCAAATGACTCGACACGATGACACTGGGAGATCTGGACTTCACTCGTGACCTTTGTCTGTTACTCAACACCGACGGATGTTTACTCGGTTGACTTGTTTTACCTTTTAATTTTGCATTTTTAAGTAATTCTCACTCACTAAGTCATTAAAACTATGATGATTTATATCGACATTTACGGTATGACCACGATCGTGACAATTGTAATTTGGCAAAAATTAACAATTACGTTTTTAATTTACAACGTAAAATTCTAATTAATTAATTTGCATGATTTAAATAATCTTTAAAATAAATGTTATTCGCAATTCGATTCGTAAGTCACGCTTAATAAAAATCAGCAGAATATTCAACGAGAAGAATATTAAAAACATAAAACATTATAAGATGGTAGTTAGCTTTAAGTTACTTACTAGACATCTGAGTGACTACGGGTAAATTATCACGAGGCGGCTCAACTCCCGCTTCGTTATCAGAGTGTACTTGGGCTCTGTTCAACGTTAAAACGTGCTCTGAAATAAAACTGTTGCTTACAAATATTATCATTAGTGAAAATAATATAACAATAATTAAATTTGAAAGTTGCAAAGTAGACCTTTATTTAAATAAATAAAATTTATACTAAAGAGTCGACGCTAAATTTACGGGCGGCGGTAATAATGCGTCTTTCTTTATAACCCGCTCTACTGTCACACTACTACTAGCTAGCTACTTATTGATGTTGTAGATTTGTTTTTTATCAAGATATAAATAGTACAATATTGTATTAAACATAGTAAAAAAATTACCTGCATCCAAAGTCATTTCCAGAGGCTGCAGACGATCTCCGAAAGCAAAGCGCGATGTCAACACCGAGGCTGACATCTTTTGATCGGATGTTGTTTTTGTTTCTAAACAAACAAAGTTTTAGAAATATGTAATTTTCTCAAAACATTTTATACGAATATATATTGATTTTTAATTTTTGCCATGCAAATAATTTATAAAAAAAATATACTTCTCGGCCATTCTTTGCTTTCCCATGTACTACTAGTATACATTACCGAATCTCGCGAGACACATAAATAACGACTCGCGCTTCTCTCCTGTAATCTTTGCTTCCAAGTCATTACCGACCACTTTAAGGTAATCGCTTGTAATAGAAAATTTTACACAATTTATTGCCCTGACATTGGAATTGTATCTTTCTGTGTTAACATTAATGTGGCTTATATCTTGTGATAGTAGCCGAAGTCGTTTGTTCAAAAACCATCAATTATTATAATATAGGGGTAGTTGAGATGCGAATTATTATTTAAAATAGAGGCTCTTAATAAATAATTAGTATTTTATTAACTGTATCGTACTTAAATTATATTCATATTCATATCGTTTATTTGGTAATATTTTTGGTTTACAAAGTTCTTTTAACTATTTCCAAAAATTTTATGATATCATTATTTAGCATTCTGTAATCACATGTTCAAACTCTCTCGCTTATCACAGGAAAAACAAAAAAGCCCACCTGTGAAATGTGACACTGAGCTGACTCATAGCTCCTGCTAAGATATACCTTTCGAATAAGTTATCGCATTTATCAAGGCGATAACTTGTATATTCATAGACCTCGAGATGTTACCTGCGCAGTGCCTGCTGGGCTGCGCCTGCGCAGCGTCATCGGCGGCGTCGGGCAACAACGCCCGCACCGATAGCAGCCGACTGCGACCGATGCGCATACGCGTGCATGCCTCTGGACTCCATGATCCTGGCCAGTTATTATGATAGTGTATTAAATAAAAATGTGACTTAAAAAGGAGAGAATGTCATTGAATGTATTACCATCTTTTATGTAGCTGCTGTATTGTGTCTGGCAATTGTTAATTAATTTATTTTCGCTGCTCCTGTAATCCGAGACCGGAGCGCTGGTGCACTCGGACACTGGATCCATGTGGGTGCTCGTAACGGCCGAGTTATTATCTGGCTGTATGGCTGTTGACAAGATAACTACGGATTCACAAAAGAGTAATCCTAAATGGAAAAACTTGTAAATGGAACGAATAATAAAATTTATTACATGAACATAGAATAAATTCATTTAAGTATAATACGAAAAGTCTGTTTCGGAATGAGCTTTAAATTACGGAATAAATCCAACTGACTACTTTTGAGACTTACCGAAGAAACAGAGAATAAAATCTTTTTTTATATCTTAGCTTCTATATTATTTCGTATTAAACCAGGTGATTACTGTAATACTTTTGCTTGCTTTCTGATTATTATATTTTTAAATAATACATGTTTTTATTAGTTTTACATTTTTTTTTTTCTAAACTTTCTTAAATTATACTTTAGTTATTCATGAGATAAAATTGGATCCTCACCAAAGTGAAAATTACTGTAATACTTACTGTTACAGTCATTTTGAATTGAATATTAGTATTTGGTTTAAAAGCGATAAAAGGAATATCCATACCTATTATTTAACATTACAGCGCTGTTCAACAGACTTTCTTGGCAACTTAAAGAGTATTATCCTAATACAATAAAATATTTATATGGCTAAGAGAAAGGCAATTAAGATAAAGTTAAATAAATTAGTTTTTCGTTTATTTACCAGGAGATAAGTAACTCAATTGCGATGGATTACGTTTAATTACTTGTCCGTTTTATTTTCCTATTTTATAAAGCGACATAGTATTTATAACAATTTGATATCTTTAAAGATATAAAAAATATAATATAAACTCACCGGCACCAAAACTGCTTTGCGTGTGGTGAGAGCCGCACTTGAACGATGTCCGCTCCACGACATCACTCGCAGACACTCCTGAAACAACTCGATACCATGTACTCAGTGTAATTGCTGTAATATGGCAACACTAATTATTTTGAATTGATAGATTCCTGGTTCGATCTACAAAATGGCGGTGTCCAAAATTGTATATAGGCTGTTACATATTTTGCAATTACTAATTGTTAGCAATAAAATATAATTAAAGAAAAAACTAACCAATTTCCCCATAATTTTCAATATGAATTTGTGATGTAGATTTTTCACTTTTCGTCACTTCAAGAACATCCGTTTCTGTAATTTTTTAAAACAGTTGCTCAATAGTGTTAGTCGTACAGAACTGTAGTAAATACGAATCATATTACCTAAAGCGACCTCTTCAAGTTTAGGCCGGTACAAAGATTGTACTGTTGAACAACCCATGTCTTTGTTATTCACAAATGTCGAAACCGCTGTGAATAAAATAAAATTTATTCTAGGAATAAATTATTTATATACCTGAATCCTGACGCTAACTTTCATATTCTTACATATTAACATTATAATATGAACAATCTAATGCAAAATACTGAAATTCAACCGGTCCACTTGCTTATATCATTACAGTAAAATAAACCCCGTGGCCATAAGAATAGTATTTCTTAAACCTACCCGTATTTACTGTAAACGGTCTTGATATCCTCGAAATGGTAGAAGCTGTCTGGATATTGGCGGATGAAACTGACGTTATTTTTGTACCTGAAATATTTCGATTTGTGAACTATAAACATTGAAACACCGTTGCTTCAATAAAATATTAAACATATGATTATTACACTATCGATATTGACAAAACAAATTGCATTTAACACAATAGCACTCGCTTCATGCTGGTATAAATTATAAAACAAATATTATTTTGTTTCCTGTCGATGAAAATAAATATTTAGCGCATACGTTTTATTTACCAATTCACTCAAAAGTTCGCAATACAAAAAAATATATATAAATATTCTCTGTTTCATCTCAAAACAGAACACTGAATTTAATTTGTATGACATATTTGCTTTGTATATAAAGTCTAGTGTTTGAGCTTTAGTTAGTTAGCTGGCTCTCATGCGGGCTGGTTCGATGGAAGTAGTACCGATTTTTATCAGAATATCGGAGTAAAGCTGTTAAAGTTTTGTCTCGTAGGCTCCGTGAGAAAACCGAAAGACCTATTCTCACTGCAAATTCATCTTCTCATGTCGCAATACGTGTATCGTATACTCGTTCAAATCAATCAAACCAAACCTGTGCAAGATAATATAGTTCCTTTAGATGTCACTAATGTGTTATCAAATCTTCTACACGGAACTGTCGTATCTGTAACATAATAATTAATATATTATAATAAACAAATTAATATCATGGTATTAAAATTTGATTACAAATTGTTTAAAAGAACGGACAGACAATACGCATGCTTTATGGTATATGAAATGAAATTATAATATATATTTTATGAAATAAAATACACATATTAAAATTATTTAAATTTACCTGTTATTACACTGGATTTTGCATCTTGGTATATCTCTTTGGCCAGAATACCCGTGGAGACATTCTGGAGAGATAGAGACGGTGAGACCTGGGTTTCTGAAATCATTATGATATTATTGTGATATAGTAATATTGTGACCGTCCCTCCGTCCGGTATTCATGTTCATATTGGAATTCATTATAAATTATAATGTCCTGTGGATTTTGTTTCTAATTATATTATTAATACAAAACTACTAATATAAAAATATGACATAACTGCTACAAGTCTTAAACAAATGTATACAATTATTTGAAAGCTTACCGTTAAAATAACTTAAGGCTCGCTTTGTTTAAATCAATTCGTTGTATTTATATATCCCGTAAGACTACTGCACACATTAATGAAAAATATATATTATGATTTTTCTACGTTTTTTACCCCTAAATACATTTAGTTTAAAATAAAAAATTTAAACCTCCAATACGAACCATTATGAATGAATCCCTGCAGCATGCCCTTTGACGTCATCACGTTAATTGAACGATGTGATATCTTATCAGCGGTTATTGGATCTGTTGCTGCAAACACACACACACAGAGTCATATATTTTATTACCTTATTTTTATATATATACAATAAACCTATCTAGAAGATTAGTTTCGGTTTTTAAGATACGTTATACAACTGTACCTGCATCTACTCCATAATACAATAAATCTTGACTGAACGATGGATTTTCCTGAGGGTTATTCATAGTCGTTGGAGTAAACATTATGTTTGTGTCTGTAAGATATTATTAAAACTTACTATAGTTTTGCGTAGTGCTAACCAACTATCGGTAATTTGATATGTGCATTCTTATCTACTTCTATAAAATATAACCATTTAAGATGTAATTTTGAAGCCCTGTTGTAAGGTGTGGAAAAAAGTAATCTTTCTATTTCCTACTTTATATCGTGGAGTATCCAATATCATATAATATATGCTTGATTTATACTCGGTAGGTTATAATAAAATATATATTAATAATACCTGCATTATTGCACATAATAACAACTTGTGTGTATGCGTCTTGCGATACCGCGTGTCTTAGCTTCATCGAAGTCAGATCACTCGTTCCACTTATCACGTTCTGTTCTTCTGGCGATATGTCTGAAACTTTCCGAATATAAAGTTGATATATAAAATGCAATTATATTAGATATTACTAATTATAAAGTTACCTTCTTCATATATATTTTTTTGAGTTTTAGAATATTGTGTATTCATACTTTTGATTTCTTTTACCCTGGCTGCAGTACTAAACATGTCATGTCCGGATGACAGTTTTGATTGGAACGATGTTCCGCCAAGAACCATCGCGTTGTTTACTGGTGATTAAATTGATTATAATATTGACAATGATAATTTTCTCTTGGGAAATAATTCTAAAATTATGAAAATGTAGAATAGTAACGTATGATTAGTATTTTATTATTAAAACAAATAACAACAAAGCTGAAAGTTTTGTTCCTTTCGGGACCTAAAGAATAAAAATTTCCAATTCAGTGTGACAAAATTAGTAATGAAAAAATGAAAACTTTACTAACAAGAGTAACGCAGGAAAGGAAACATCGAAGGTCCGATATTTGCGTGTTTTGTCGGAGCTCTGACTGTACTATCCGATACAGCCAAGGTATCTGTTGAAATGTAAAATTGAAATATTTTCGATCGTTTACTCTAAAATATAAACGTTTTTTATCAGCCATATGTAAACCTGAGAGTCGTTTTCTCGTGAATACGTTTAATGCAAAGCATTCAAAACGTATTTGAAATAAAAATGAAAACATAATTTGAACTAATAAAGTTCTTAAGTAAATAAAAAATGTTTTGACTACAAATTCTAAATCCGGCGAGGTTTTACGGATGAAAAGTGACAAAAATTTTGCTTAGGTAGCCGCTGGTAAATTCTAAAGTTTTACGTAGTTATGTATTTCATTTTCTTTCTACCGGTCAATTTAAACTCTGTGCTTTAAAAGTTCTTTAGTCTTGTGTTACGTATTTTAAAGGTTTAAAATATAATATATAATTCATATGGACTTTGATATCTCTTTATATATAATATATATATATATACGAGAAGACAAACAGAGGATATTGTAATTTATGTGAAAGTATTAGTCTTTAAATTCAATTAAGTGATAGGGTTACCAATTAAAATAATATATAAAAACATTTTTGGGATAACACGGCAGAAAACATATGATTTTATTAATTAAATAATTTTTTTTCGCTTTCTAAATTATTTACTTATCTGAAACACGGTGTAAATAAAACATAGTCATTATTGCGAAATGTCGAGTATAATAAGAGTTAATTTGTTATAATCCTGAAAGTACTATGATAAAAATTACTTTAAATGGTCACGAAAAGTCCTCATTGAGCTTAAAACAATTTCTTACGAAGTCAGTACGAAGATAATATCATTATAAAAGGTCCAGTCCTACTTGGAACCGTTTTTAGGAGGTACGCTTATCAAGCACGTACAAATTAGTATTTTGTCTACAAGAAGACATGTAATAAATACAAAAATATACGAGAATTTCCTAATAAATTTTGAACAAACATTTAGATATTGTTAACTTTGTTGTTATTTAATGGTACAAAATCTTCTCTTTTTATTAAATTTAATATTACTAATATTTTAGTACCGATACTCAATAAAATATCTAAATAAAAAAATATAAAATTTTTGTATTATCTATAGATAGAATATCGTCAAAAGAAATAATTTGTGAATCACCCAATCCGATTTGACACTGCCACTGATAAACGGTCATCATGAATTTAAATTGATTATAATAACCATAATTATTAAATGATGACATACCATAAACTAAAACTTAATTTAATTCTGTAAGTACCATATTTATGTGACCGCGAGTTCAGTTTAAGCGACGCGGTAATCTCGGCCGATTTCTGTTCTCTCGCCACCGCATCCGTCCCTAAAAAGTAAAACCGTGTAAACTTCAGAGAGGGTACATCCACGATTTATGAGACATTTACTTAATTCAGCGCTCCAATGATCGCTGACTCACATAATGGACAAGCTTTTTACTAAATTGTTTCCTATTTCGCGATTATCATTGCGTTTTAGTATTTTACATTCAAAGTAAGTTTTCTTATATGCTATATAATAAAAATAAGTATTACCAGTCTCATGATATACGAACATACTAGTTTGTACATTAGCGTTGTCCCAAATTATGGATTTTTGTAAATAATTCATCATGCGAACTGAAAAGTATGGGATATTTTATATTTAACCTAGATATTAAATCACAGTTGCCAAAAATGTACATGAATCGTTTGAGTATTTAAAATAAACAATTCTATAGATTTTGGTACAACTGTCCTCCAGACGAACTCGTAAATGAGATCAACGAAACGTCTTCAATGATGAAAAGGACAATTTTATTTTGCTTCTTACACTTAGTTTTATTTTAGACACCCTTATTTTGTTAGAGGGGTTTATTGGTAACATTATTTTCTATTCAATTTGTACAGTATTATATTGACTCGAATATAACAAAAAAATAAGGAAAGATCAGGTTTGCTTTATAAAATGTAGAACAATAAGAATATATTGTAAGGAATTAAGGGTTAATCATTACACTTAAGTACTTAATGATTATTGGAATTCAGCTTACATCTCCTTAATTTGGAAGGTGACTTGGACCAGTTCGCCCATTTCTCAGTGGTTTTCTTCCATACACGGTTGAGACGGTATCTACAGACACCTATTGTCATTTGTTTTCGTAAATACCGAAACGGCTGTACTACTGTGAATGAAAGAGTTTTTATGTTAAATATTCATAGTATTTATGAAATATTATATCATAAAACCCAAACAATGTGACGCTTGAAATCGGTTAAATAATTAATATAATGTACATGCGACATTGATAAGTTTGTTTTGTTTTTCTTTTAGACATTTTCGAAACATATATACATATTTTTATTAAAAAAGATTTATACATATAATTAAAACTCACGTTTTTTTCTATTTGGGTAACGTCTGTACTTGTGACATCTCTTGCACCTTCCTCTATAATCCCAAAGACTCTGTTCGTCTATGTCTTTTTTCGCTACTTCTTTCCGCCAACAGTAGTGATAGCAATAATCGTGATAGCTATATCTTTCTAAATATAAGATTATATTATGTAAACGTGTTCAATGTTGCAATACTACAATGTTTGAATTTACTAGCAATAGTTATATAATCATACCTGATGTTAATTTCCCATGTGTGTCTTCAAAACCACTCGATCTCCAAGATCCACTAATGGACATCTTTTTGAAGGTTCCCTGCGAACTCTGCAGCTGCGACCAGTTCAGACCATTGAATACAGAATTGCTGTCCATGTTACGTTTTAGAGTCCATTGGCTCGATAAATTAACGCGACCTGTTTCAATGTCACTGCTTAAATTTTCGAAACCTGCGTGTTATTATTATAGATCAATAATTGCAGCTACACATAATACAATTTAAAATTAAATTATTAAAACAATTTCTATAATTTCATTCTATAGTTATAAAATGTATATTGTAATTAATACGAATACTAATAACCATCAGTTTCAAAATTTGTAGTTTTCTGAAGAACCTCTGAGGGATACTCCACGTACGAAACGACAGGTTTCTTATCCATGGCTTCTCTTTTTCGGGGTGGGTTTGGGGTTGAATGATATTTCAAAGGTTTATGGAAATCTACAATAATACGTGAATGAACTTTCCTGAATTATCTTTTTTTCATAATATAGATATCTGTAACAGAGTCAACGGTGCTTTAACTGCATTGTTGAGACGGCAAAACGTCAGCATGGCTGCACGTTTGGCTGTACACAATGCAGTTTTGCTACCGACGCTGTTATACGGCAGCCAAACGTGGATAACACAGAAGAAGAATGTAAGAAAGATGAATGCAGTGGAGATGCGATATCTTTGCAGAATATACGGAGTCAGTCCAGCTGATCGAATCCGCAATGAAGAGATCCACAGAATGGCAGGTACTAGCGAAGATGTCACGGTGAGAATGAAGAAGAACGTGCTCAGGTGGTTTGGGCACGTCGAACGAATGAGTGATGAAAGAATGGTAAAAAAGATTTATATAGGAAAAGTGAGCGGTAAGAGAGACAGGGGGAGGCCTCGAGTGACCTTCGAAACCACAGTTTTTTTTTTTATGTTAGAGGAGGGCAAACGAGCTTGCTGGTCACCGTTGGTATGTGATCACCGCCACCCATGAACTCTTGCAACATCCGAGGATTCACAAGAGCGTTGCCGGCCTTGAGTATCAGTATCTATGATACTGGAGGAAGGTCACGTAAAAAGCATGAGGGGTCCTCATGCTTTTTACGTGACCTTCGTGACGTTACGTGACCGCAGGTCATGTATGAAGAGGTTGATGTCTGTGGCCGAGGCGAAAGAGGTATGCAGGGACCGTAGCGTTTGGCGCTCCGTCGTCTCTGGCTACCCCGTAAGGGATATGGCGTGAAGCTAAATAAATAAATAGATATCTGTATTTACCTGGATAATAATCATTCTGTTTAATGTCCGTATTTATTTTTGGGATTACAAAAAGTGACCCCGAATTGTTTGAATTTTTTTTCTTGTTGATAATAACTGTCGGCTGGGTCGATAAGAATGTGTCTAAAAAATACTTATTTTGAACTATACGACAATATTGGAAGCAATTTATATATTTTTCATAAATATTTTAAATAATGTTGCTATTTAAAAATAATCGTAACAAAATTATTATTAACATTACCAGAAACACTTTCCTTAGTGGCAATATTATTTGAACTTGATTTTTTTACATTGTTTTCGAAATTAGTATGTTTTTCATCCTGTATTTTGTTGCTATGAGGGACAGACTTATGAGTTGTATTCGAAGAAATGTTATTGACGGGGCTCGCAGATCGATAACCTGAAATGAGTAAATTAGTGGTCATAAATAGAAAAAAAGCAACTCACTCAGAAATTTTACATGAGAAACTGGATTTTGGAACATGGAACATTAAAAATTGGGTCGTTACTTCGAAAACTAATGAAAATATGTACATAAAGATACTTTACCGGATTCATTATCTCGTGTTGGGTGATCTAACTCCGTAGACAGCCATTCGCTGACATTTTCATTTGTTGTTTTAAAAATCTTCAATGGTGCTGGAGAAGTATCCAGTGATGGCAAATTGATGATATTACTTGAATTGAAGTTGTTTATTTCTGTAATTAAAAAAAAAATAAATAAAGAGGTAACCAAAATGATGAAAAAGGGTTAATAGTTTTACGGATTTGTAAAGTTCTGAAGCAAGATTAAACAAAACAAATGGAAGAAGTCCGTTATCATACCATTATTATTACCGCTTATACCGCAAGTAGTACCGGATAAGTCAGTTGCTGTTGAAGTTGTTTCTATCGAATTGTCAAAGGATTCGCGGTATTCATCAACAGAATCGAGGAACCAGTCTGTAAGCAAATAAATCATTATTATGCAATTAAAAAGATAAAGCCAAGGTATTTGTTTTGCCTACCGGTGAAGGTGTCGTTACTTATGTCTTGTCGATAAATATGCCCCAAAGTGGGTATAGGCCGCGCTGAGGTTACAGATTTTGGTGGTGTATGAATCTCCCGAAAAAATTCTATAATTTATTATTAGTGTAATAAATGTAACGAAATATTTAAATTACTGTTACGTGGAGATAAAAAACCTTGAAAGTTTAGCTCTTAAGTATGCTTTTCCTTGAGAATAAAGAGTAGCTTTGTATTTTTTGAGACATCTGTTTATATTCTGTACTTTTTACCTGGATTTATATTAAGAAGTTGAACTCTTTGGACATTTCTTTGTTGAATATTAGGTTTAATTCCATGAGTTACATTTTTTATTGAAGAAACTGAGGGTTCCCTTGTGGGTATTTCTTTGGAGTTTGATTTTCTTCGCGGTATTAGACTTGGTTTGTACTTTTCTTCGCCTTTTTATATCAAGATACATAATTAGATAATTGTTTTATTTGTTGAAGTAAATAAAATTTGTATATATCACCTGAACGTTCATGTTTTATTTTTGGAGTTGACTGTTTACTTGTACCTGCTGTATCACCTTTAATAATAATATTAATTTGTTAAAATTAATAAATATATTTATTATTTATTTGTTATTAGTGTTGTATAATTATACCTGATGTGTTTTTCTGCCCACTAAATTTTGGAATAATTTTCTTAGGCGATAAAGTGCAATGTGTGTTTCTTGGTAATTTGCTGGTTGTAGATTTTTTCATATCACTTGGAACTGATTTTTTTTTATCTATATATTTAAATTAAAACTTTAAACCTATTTTCATAATTTATCGAAAACTTGCATATGTTAAGGATCTAAGCAAAAATACATGAAACTATATATTCTTTTATTTAGGACAAGTAAATTAAAAAGTTATAACTTCGGTTATACTCATATACACTATGGATAATAATAACTTTATAAATTTATTAACGTAAAAATCAATATTAGTGCACCAATTTTTTTTCTCTTCATTAATAACTAAGTATTGGACTATGATCTGAAATTTTTAATTTAACTTAACCTTCACCGTTATTGCTTCTATCCCTAATCAATTTAAGATGTCCAAAAGCAACTATATAATCTTTCATAGGTCCTAGTGTTGGAGTTATATCAACTGAGAAATCCATTGTATCTGGAATCTTTATTAAAATAATTGTTATATTACTTTTTAAAATCAACTTCAAATAATCCTATCCAAATAGTGAAAGGAATAATAATTACTTTTTAATTTATATAATATTTAATACAAAAAATTTGAAAAGTCTAATAGTGACAGATGACAGAAGGGAAATTATTTATTCTTTTTGTGACGACTGTGCTGCTTCATGACGGCCGTCTATATTTAGTTGCTTTTCTGACTTTGAAGTTCCCTGTTCTGCTTGAATCTCTTCTAGTTTTCTGATTAAATCTTCTTGGACGCTATCAACTATTTCTTTTAAATTTTTAGCTGAAATAATTGTACGATTAATAATGTTTTATAAAATTAAATAAATACTTTCAAAAAAATGTTGTCAACCATTTTTAGGTACCAACCAGTTTTCTGGTTAAACTCTTCTGCTATGAGAGATATCTTCCGCAATGTTCCCACATGTCTGGCTATCTCACTAGCTACATCAGTCTCACCACCAGTATTTACAGCTATATCTTCTGTAACGGGTTTTATTTTTTTAGAAGCTTGTGGCTTAAAAACTTCACTGCTAACCAGCGGCATCTTTGGTATTCTAAAACCAGGTTTTTGAATTGGTGCTTCTTCTATGAATGGAATATTTGACAAACTGAGAGCAAGGTGTGGAACATCTATAGTGTCACTTGGTAAAAGTTCAGGAGCATAAGTTTGTAAAGTTTCAATTTTCATAGGAGATTCTTTTCTTGGTGGGGTCTTTTTTGAAAATATCACTGGAAGTGCATTTGTAATGCTGTCAACAATTGTTTCTGTAAGTTAATTTTTATGTTTATTTTATAAGTTTTTGATTACTCTTAACTTTATACATTTTATCAAAATACCACTTACGCACTATGTTTTTAGAAGAATCTTCTTCAGGTTTCTTTTTATGCGAAAGTCGTCTTGTTAGTTCAGCCAGGAACATTGAACAGCTGGGACCTACAATTATTTTATTACACTATTAGTTCATACAAGTTTTGTGTCAGTTGTTCGATGTTCTATAAAAATATTTACCATCACTTTTTCGTGTCTTAGTAGTTTTGGGCTTCGGTGCCGGCTTTTTAGTTTTTGATTTAAAGCGTATAGGTTTTTCCATTACTGTATAAAAACATTATTTTAATATTTTTTCATAAAAAATTACAGATAAATAATGGAAAAATAATATGTTATGTTTAAACCATTTGTATGTAAATCAAATTAAAGATAACAGATTTCAGAGTTAAGAGAGTCTTATTTGTCTTTACAATTTTGTTTTCCTTAAAACATTAAAGTTCTGTGAAACAGAGTTTAGCAGTTTGAATCGTAAGTTTCTTTGGAGGACTTTTTTTGTCTCTTCTTAATTAAGTTAAAATTTGTTTTAAATTCTTATAAATACCTTTAAAATTTCATTCGGAAGTCCCGCATTAACGGGACCTCCATACGCATAAAATATATCCAAATTTCTAAAAAGATTTTCAAAATACATTAAAACATATCTGGAAATATGACACTGTCACTGTTCATGTCACTAATGACAATAGCAATATCAAGAAAGAGGCGTGTGTACACGATTGTGTGTTATCCATTATAATAAATCTATATCAAAAGGATGTTTTCAGAATATTTCTTATGTTTCTATCTTCGAGAATACACATCTTACCGTAGTTACCTTTGAAACCAACATTGTTTTGTCTTTTCCGGTGTTTATCAAAGCTCAAGCAAAAATAGTGGAGTACATATTAAATTGAAATTGCAATGTTTTTCGCAAGAAGTAGGTACTACTACTGAAATATTAATATGTAGAACAGTGTCATGTAATTTTTCTCACAAATGAACCATTTTTAAAAAGTGAAACGTATAATTCAGTATAAGAGCTAATAATTACTGCAATACATGATAGTGGTTATATGAGGAAGAATATTATTAACATATATATTATACTTGATATAAAAATAATTTAAAAGTTTATCACGTTTTATCAGTTCCTATTTCGGTACCTACTAAAAACAGCCTATCGTTTTGACTTTTTTTCTGAATGTGACGTCAGAAACGTAATTTACGTTGGTTTCGGCCTATTTTTATTACGGCGTCTCTTGTATGTATGGCCGAAAGTTTATTCTTAGAAATATATTTAAAATGATAAACTATTAGTTGTCATTGGATCAATCGATATTGTTTCCTAAAATTATCGAATAGATTTTATTATCATAATATACAACTAGGTTAGTTTAAGTTATAGATTTATGTAATAAATATATGTCAAAATTATTTATTATTACTGATTTTAAATAATTAATATTTTCTAATATTTGTTGTATAACGAACGACAAACGAACAAAGAATATGACTATATATTCATAGAATAGTGAAGTGAAATTTTATTCAGTATTATTATCATAACAGGATGTGTTATGTTCAAAGAGTAAAATAACAAAAAACAAAACTACTACTAAAAAAACAAAAGTAATTTCATCGGTTTATTGGAAAAATTTGAAGAGCAATATTCTGATTTAAAAATTCGTTTCAGATAGTGTTTTAGTGTAGTGTTTCGGCGGTGTTTTCGGTAATATTCGACCTGAAACAAAATATTAATTATAGAAAATCAATTATTGATAAAATCTAATTTATTAAATATATTCAATGTGTCTGTTAGTTGAAAAAGACCCAGAATAAATAAGGTTTAACTTTTATTATTAACTCTATACATACAAGGCTTTCTTTGCTGCTTTTTATTCAGGAGGGGCGACAGGCTTCTGCGAAAGTGTACAATAATTATTTATTATTTACTACATTACATAAAACAAGCCATACATGTATATCATTTTTCAAATATACTCATAACGACATGGAATAATCATAACATTAACATCAGATAATTACGATTTTCATTATATACATTTTTAAAAGTGAACAAGATTTCTCTTTTGATTTGATTTCATTTGTGATTTGGTTATTCTTATAGATCCTTACGGTTACTGATTAATTATGAACACACAGTGATAATGGAGGGCTCCCTGGTGGCGGCTGAGCGTCGCTCGCTAGGCAGAAGCTTGTTCGACGCGTGCTCTGAATGTGCCAGCGCAAGTGTTGCGCTCGCTGCTGGCTTGGTTTGATTGTCCTCAGCTGGCGAGGATATATTAAGCGATGCATTTCTACTTTTCTTGTCTCTGCTGTTAGCCCTACTGGCAATGACAGCGTCACCGGGGAAGTGGGTGCATTTAAACTTATATTGATGATACATGAAAAATTTGCAGTCCCAAAAAGTTTAATTGAGTGTGGGGATCTGTTCAGCACCACAGGATTTGTGGTGCACTAATAGGTTTCCTACACGTAGGTTCCTATTTTTAATGAGTAGTTCTATATAATTCTAGAATTAAAACAACTTAGCATTATTTTGTTCCAACCTGCTAAAGCATGATAACTTTCTTTGGCATCGTAGAATTCTTCTTTGCCGACAGTGTCTGCAACTGCTGCCATTGTATCGGAGACACTACTTGTAGAAGACGTGGCGCTTAAATTTTCACTTGCTGACTTGTTTTTTTTTCTTTTCTTCTTTTTAATTTTAGAGTCCACCGTTACTGCGTCGGAAGCGGGCTCATCTTTCTTTAGTTCGTGGAGCTCAAGAACTAACGGTTGATTGGATTCAAATATGCCGACGTTTGATGAGGATGATGACTCATCTGTATCCGTCAGGTCTAAAAGATCGTCTATGCCTTTATCTGAAACAGTTTCCACGTACTTTTAGAGCTTAGACTGTATTATGAAACACAAAAAGGCCTATTTTTGGCACCTATTATAATTTAATTTTAATGGTTACTACAAACCTGAATTCATATGTTAAATTTTAAATTTATTGCGCATACGGATTTAACTTTAAACACAAAGAGATCGTAAAATTTATTAAAGTTTGGTAACTACGAGAGCGATTATTCTATCAATATCTTATAATCCAGATAAATTGTGTTTACTTATAGAATAAGCATAACTTAATTTTAGTTTTAACAAAGCAACATAATAAAATTAATTAAAGCTAAAATTTTAAAAGCATAATTTGTTCAAGACATGAATCTTACCAAAGTTATCCATCGTAATGTGAGAAATTTAAACTTTTCTTATCTGTTTGTTGCCCGTCTTGATGGATGAGTGCTCTTAATTTGTGTCCATATTTAATATTTAATGAATTTATATTTTTAAAATAAATTTATGTAAACATTTTTGGTTAACCGGATTTTGTAAAATAAATTGCTTGTCAAATAATTTAAATGTGACAAGATTGTTCGTTTTTCAATATAAAGAGTTAATTTTTTTATATATTTCTCATAATCATGAGAGTTTTTATATACGAGTTTTTTCTTTTATATAAATAAAGGAATAAATAAAAAAACCTATAATATAAAATTATGTAATGATATAAAGTTATTACTATTAGATAAAAGCAATAAATTTTCTGTTTTTCGGCAGTTCTCTTGGTTTTGGTTCAATATTCGGTATGTAATTAATCAACTCTGTTATAAGCCAGGTAAGACTATTTTAGGGAAGACGTCGTTGGTGTTTTTGCAACCGATCTGACCGGTCCGCTTGTAATTTACTAACTACAAGTTGATGTATGTTATTTTTATTGGAACAAGCTTATCCAATCTTATGAACAAGTTATCATTATATTATATATGTATATTTGAAGAACGAAAAACATTAAATAATAAAATTAAAAGAAAATTACAGCGCTAAAAAAATTATAGACGCTAAGCAGACAAAAATAAATAAAAAATATAAGTAATTAATTCAAAATGGTAGATACGTATTTGCATTATTTGTGTTTGTATGTATACATACACACATAAAAGTTTGTTGCAGAAGTATCTGTTTTAGTAGTTTTTTTTAACTGTTAAAGTAAGGGATTAAAAAGTGACATCTGAGGATAACTATTAGATGTTGAAGCGGGGTCGTCTTTTATATATGATTCAAATTATAAACTAATTTATATTGGTATGTACAGTAATCGAGAGGGATTACAGAAGAAAAAAATTAAAATATCATGTCACAAACAGTTCGAACTTTAGAGACTAAAGACCGTAGTAAAAACGTTCAACCTTTATTATGTGTAATAAAGATTGAGTTATGTCACAAATACGAGCGACATCACCAAATATACTTAATACGACACCGCAGGCGCCATTGTAAAGACTTATTTGTATGAAATGTAGTAAATACATTTAAATTGACAAGTTATCTCTAACTTTTCAAGAACAGAACATTTCGTAATAAAAGTCATTTTACCTTTTAGTAGATTTTTTCTGTTATTTCTTTATCAAAGCTTGTTACATGTAATATTCTGTCGATATTAGAGATAAGGTTTTTCAAATACTTAATATAAAATTGGAAAATTTTAGCGATTCTTTAGAAATTTGGGATTCTTTAGAAATTATATTTGACTTATTAACTACCATTTGCTTTCTGATGCTTTAAAGCGATGTTTGTAGTAATATCGGACTATTCCTTATTTTTAATACTTATTTTTAACGTAAAAATAAGATTCAAAGGTCATGTTCAGCATTTGTACCATAACTTAAAAGTAATATACAAATAAAATTGTTATATTCGAGCGACGTCGAGTCGCCTATGACGTTATTAACATCAGATTGACATAAATATGATGTAATATTTTAATGAAAAGATTTATAATTTCTATTTTCTGGAAAGGACTTTATATAGTTTTAATGTACATATTTGTCTAATGATATTTAGAAACATATAAGATTACGTTATACGTATTTTATGATCATATATGGTACTTCTAATATTTTATACATAATATATTTTAAATAAATAAATGATATATGGTTTATCTCTATGGTTCGGCCGAGAATAGTTTAGGCGATTTTTTTTCCTCTTCCTGGTTTTTTAATCATATCAAATTTAATGTATTGATTTCAAAGGATCAGAGAAGGAGATTAACTTGATACTGTTTTAATTTATCATTAATTTTCATTTTCTCATAGTATTGACTAGTCACATTAATATTGAGTATGTGAGAACAAATAGAATATAAGTAAAGCCTAGAGTGTTCAATGAAAATCTAAAAAAACAAACCTTCCCACAAGTAGCTCTAAGATGGTTTCTAAACTTCAACAAGCAATATAACAGTGGCTGTATAAAGTGTTATTTATGAACTAAGATACATACCATAGAATATAATCGAATATTTATTGTATTATTACTATAGTGCACCTTATTAATATTAATCCAGCGGTGCTTGGATCCGATCAATTGAGTTTCGTGTATAAAGCAGCGGGGTCTACGACTTACCGTAAGTAGCCCGTCTATGAGTTCGCCGATTATCATAAAAAATAAAAGAGAATCAAAAATACATTTCTAAAATAATTCAAATATATAAACATATTGTTGGTTACATTTTGATATACGAAGGATGTCAGAAGGTCCTTCACATGAAGGACAATGTCATATTCGTTGTTATTCACAAATCCCGGGATTTACATAGATTTATGGACAGTGCTCACTGCTTACAGTGTAGTCCTTATACAACGTGCGGTGAGGGACGGGGATGTCTATTATTTATGTATATTTATATTTTTTTGTATAATTTTTATATTTAAAAATATCATGTTTTGCTGAAACACTAGTTGCTACATTGTAATCCATAATTATATATCGTATTATGTATATTATATTATATAACGTATTATATTAATTAAGAACTAAGTATTCAATGTACAAATTTAAACTTTGTATAACAGTATATGGATATAAAATATTACTATATATAGATATTAAAAGATATTGCAAAATTATAAATTTTTCTTTTAAAATTGTCCAAATTAATGTGGTCAAAGAATTGAACTTAAATTGATGAAAAAAATATTAATTCGCGAGTTTTCAAAATCACTGCAGCCCTCATACGAATTTGAATAAAAACTGCAGCCAATAACGGGTTACCCTTTATTTTCGTTCACGTCGTTGGCTATTGAATTGTCCGTGAAAATATTCGTATGGAACCAGTTTTAGTATCGAAATGGCAGCAGTAAAAGAGGATTACATTGCGTTGTTTTGTTTCAAACCTTTTAGTTTTTGTAGCTTAGTTACGAGTATTATAACAATATTGTTATCTTATAATTGAATTCATTTGGGTTTGGAATTATGAAGTTTAAAACATAATTTCAGAATCCTTATGCAGCCAAGATATATCTTTGTTTTATTTGAGAATTAGCCTACTCGAATGCATACAGTTTAATTATTATCATCACATGCACATCTCTAAGCTACATCGTTCTTTCCATTCTACGTTGAACAGTAAATAATTTATATTTTAAATACAGTTTTTTTTAGTTCAAGACATATTTCGAGTAAAGCTTATGACAACTTAGCCGATTGATTATAGATTTTGTAAAACTTTTATTAAAAATATAAAATGGAAATAATAATCCTTTAAAAAAATAGAATCTGAAGCACACAACTAAATTAAGCTTAAATAAAAGTAAATCATTCCTTCGATATCAATAAATGAAAGTAAAATCGTTCCTCACTGTCAATATCGGGAGCTGTAAACGTAATATAAACTTATACAATATTATAAAAGATTGTTAATAGCATTTTTATACCGAGATTAAGAGGAGATTGCGAGATCCTTGCTTCATAATTTGAGGATTTTGAGGTATAAAAGGCTTTGGGCGGTTAGAAAAAAAGCAATTTGGCGATGTCAGCAGCTATCGAGGCCGAAATGATATATTGAGCTCCGTGACCTTGTGTTGTTTGATGAGTTTGGGATCATTATTCAAAACAATCTGAGGATGTTTTTAATGGGGTTGGACTGAGGAAGATGATTAGCATGATGCAGCGATGCCTGTATACACCCTTAGCATAACTAGTGGCTCTGTCAGTTTAAAAGAATGAACGAAAAAAACAATTACCATTAACAAACTTGCTCAAAAATTTCATACAATCGCTTGACAAATGTGACCTGTATATTGAAACGTTTTTCAATGAAGTGCTCCTCGAAATTTTTGCTTAAGATATTCCGTTATTTAAAAATTACTGCGATTAAGATAAATATTATTAAATTATAATTTTAAAACCAATATCGAACTTTCTGCGTGCTTTAAAATAAGATGACCAATTAATATGTTACCGTTGACATTTTTGTAAAAATATAGTAAAATATTTCCAATATGCACTATATTTTATTATTTTACAGCCCAAAACAGTTCATAGATGATAAGATTTATACAATATCTGTATAAATTATACGATACATGTTATTAATTGCAATAAAAACTATATTATTCTAAAATATCATTAATATCCATCCATTATTAGTTTCTACGTAGAGGAAATACACCAAACACCCACCTCACATATTTCGCATTAATGATATTAGTAGGATATATTTAGGAGGATTAATACAACGATAATACTATTTGGTCTATAAATTAGTGTAAATACTTAGTTTACAATCAGAACGGAATATTATTTTCGGTTGGTGCTATTACTCGATATAAATGCATGAAAACTTTATTTAATCGGCTAATACAGATATCTAGTTATTGCATTTAAATTTCATCAAAATCGAATTTTATAATCTAGGAGGTAAGGTCAATTTTCAATAAATAATTTACAAAAGCACTGACAATAATTTGTAATCAAATTTAATGTTTCTAATTTTATTTGTAAAGTTTTTATATTTATTTTCGAGTATTGTATTTTTTTATGTCGACGGTCGAAACAATTTATACGAGAATCCAATATTATAAATTGTTATTCGTATATTGTGTTCAAAACTTTTACTCCAATTCTTCAATTCAAAGTTAGAACTTCCAAGTCGAGAAACTTTACACGGATCTATTAGTACTGAATGAGATACTATTTTTATGTATTTTATGATGATTTTGTTTTTGTATTTAGTATTATCTACTATGTATGTTAAGTAATAAGGTGTAACATATAAGTCAATCAATCAATCAATCAAATTATATAATATATAATTTAAAATGAGTAAATAATAAGAGTAATAATTAAGTAACAGTAATAACTCACACATAATGATTGTTGGAAAAAGGTTAATAATAAATAAAGAGTTTTCAATTATTATTTTCTCTTATTCTTTGTTTTCTCTCATCAAGCAAAAAGTTTTATTTAATATAAGCGTGACGTCACGAAGCCGTTTGTCGAAGCTTTTCATTATATATAGAAATTATTTATTTCAACTACAAATGTAGATAGAAACTATTAATTATTTTCAGCAAAGAATAATCTTTATCACAATATATTATAATAAATATTTTGATAATCTACTTACTTAAAATTAAAATGTTTTTTTACAATATATAAAATAACATATACTATAAATTAATTACTACTTAAAAAATCGGTAATTTAATTTATAAATGAAATATCAAGCGGACATCTTGCAGTCATGTGAATCGGTCAAGGAATATAACTGATATCGCAAATATTTAGTATAAGTTTACTTTGCTAATTCTATTTTACACTAAATACGACTTTTTTATTTAATTAATTTTTTTAAGGTTGGATTATTCAATATACCAGCTTCTAATTATTTAATTTAATTTCCTTTTATAGAATACAATAATTATTCTTTTAAGTGCTAATAACTACATATTTTCAATATTATATTTTTTCACTACTATCCCAGCCAAGAGTATATTTGTATACCTTAAATTAAGGTAGTTGAGGAAGATCTGTGAGGTTTTAATCGCCCTCCCATTCCGTGTTAAAGAATGAAGGCATTGTGACGTATCTTATACAACAAATATTTCTTATAGTCTAACAAACTTTGTCATTTATTTTGACATTCATCAACATCTTTTAATGTAAATAACGACAATTTGATATGTATTTCGGTATAAGTCTTGAATAATTCATGTAATGTATATTATTTTATTCACACGGCTATCTGAGTATATTATATTGATATTACCATTTTATTGGGTTCAAGGGAAATAGGTGTTTTTGTTTGGAGCTACTGATATATCTCTAACATAAAAACATTTACTATTTTCAAAATAATTCTCAATTCATAAGTTATACATTTATATAAAATGTACAAATAATTAATTTATATTTTCAACAAAAGAATAAAATATTGGATCATTTTGATGTGAAAAAAATGTGTCTACAATTCGTACACAATGCTTTATTTGTCTCCAAACTGTCCGCGATGTTATTCAATCAATCTTTTCCGAGCAATAAACGTCGGTTCTCCTTTTAATAAGGTTTATCGATTGTAAATTATTACAGATTAAATTATCTGATTCAATAGATCGTTCTTAGATTTTTTATATCCTTAACTGTATTATTAGTGCCTTATTAAAAATAGTATATTTATTTAGATATAAATGGCAACCAGAATCATGAATAATATATTGCACATGTTAGATGCTTCTTGCAGTCAAATAATCATAGAAGAAGTTAACTATTGAGAATCGAAAGGTATTATCTCCTAGTTTTTGACGCCCATTTCCGATGTCTATATGGGAAATTAAAAACTAATCAGCTATGAATTTAACCTCTTTTTTGTAAAGTTGGTTAAAAATCTTATCCAACCGCAATCACTGCGAACTCCTCCCAGCATCGAATAGTTCTCGTCAAATGAGCCGACACATTGGACACAGGACCCATCTTGTAGCAACGAATTACCAGATAAGAAATCCTAGGAATCCGCTTATTTTTTCTTTGTTTCGTTCAATTTTCTATTGAATTTTTCTTGAGACTGTGTGAGATAAATTTATTTCGAATACTTTGTAGGGATCTAAGTCCCAAGAATTGGAAAGAACCGTCTTGATCATAATATGTGAAATAATTATGTATTAGACATGGCTTTTATGGCATTAGTAGCAAATATATATATTATGATCCATATTTTGCTTTTTATCCGATAGTGAGGAAAATTTTGTTTTTCTAGATCTAAATAAATATAAAAGGCATGGTCAATACGTCCAATGAAACAACAAAATCACAATTTTATACATTTATTAAATTATTTTAAAGTAGTACAAAATAAACATATTACAATATCAAAGTAGATCTAATAAATTCAATGAACATTTACGAGAAATATGCGCAATGATTAGAGTCTCACTCCAGACCATCTTGGCACCACATATATCAATATATAACTAACGACGATATACTAATTATAATAATTAAATATATAAGAACATAACACCATTTGTGTACAACGTCCAGACAAACTATTATTATTCATATTTACTTAGTTTAGTACTTGCTACCGAGAATAGTCCATGAATTGCAATTTGAGATTTATTTTGACGACTTTCTTAGAATAAAATATGCAAGATTTTTTCAATTATACTTCAAAAGTATTTTTTTATACATCTCACTAATGTATAGTCTCGGCTTTGCTCGAAATGACTTCATTAAATCTATCATTTAACATTACATTTATATTATTTCGTTTCAATTACATTTGTAATTTATATATTTTGGTTCAAGAGATCTTCGTTACAATGCGGTAGAAAGTAACCGCTTACTGACTTCTTAATCCCTGTAATAAGTCATTTTTACTTTTATTTTTTACTTACTTACTTACTTATATACCGTTAGTATTACGTTAAATTAACAAGTAGACCATCAAGTTATTCCGAAATGCTTATTGTATAAACGTTCAGCTACATGCGAGAATCTTACTTTATTTTTATAACATCCATCTAAGTATATAATAGCCGTGTCCTGACACAATGGGTTTTAAACTATGAACACACACAATGATACATTTATTTTAATTACGATGTTTATAAAATTGTATACTTTAACCTCTGCACAAATTTATAATAAAATATGTTAATGGTATTAGAGGAAGGTGTCAGCTCGGCGGGTCTGGGTGACGTTGTTGTTGGTGGACGCGTCGGGGAGGTGCAGGCGGACCTTACGAGAACTGTTGCATTGATGTAGACGGGGCTTATTATTCTTTATGCTGTCATCTTTAACCTAGACAAAAAAAGAGGGTTTTAGGCCTTGGCCTCCACCATCATTGCAGTTTTTTCTGGAATATGTAAGTATTCAGATACTTACACTCTGTAAGTAACGTGTACGGCGTTTATGAGGACCACTAAATAGTATAATAAATGTGGCATAAGTTGTAAGAACTCGATATAATAATTTGAAGACTATTAGAGCCAGGTCTTCTAATTATTAAGGTTCATAATAAACAAATTTCTAAAATTAAACCTATTATTCGGTGTACATAATACTCGTCTCGAGTAGACACATCTGTTGTGACACTTGAGAGTCATTTGGAATGAGAGGTTGTGGAATGGCTGAAGTGTGTTATCCTCCGTGATGTTTTTAAACATTTTTTTATCATAACAATAATAAGAATGGAATTAGCATTTGAATTAGCGTTTAAATATGCTTATCTTTGTTAAGTTTAACGCTCTTCTTTAAATTCAACAAACCAACAGTATTTTTAGTAAGTCATTTCCATGTTATTCTGATTTCTGTTATTACCTAACTACTTTGTTCATTGCATTTGAATGATGCCTGAATTTAATCTTGGTAGATTGATGTACGTACTAGTATGACTACTGCGTATAAATATAATTATGACCGTATATTTTTATCATTTAAATGTAAATTTAATATAACATTAAACAAAACATTCTTGATGTTTACTAATGATAGACATAAAGAGAAAAATGTGAATACTAAAATAGGTCAGTAGTAAATATTCATTAATGGTTTGTGTTTTCGGCTTTTGTCCTGGCATTTTACCAAATATTTTAGTGTCGCGAGTTCTTTGTAAAGTAAATTTTGAATAAATGTTTATCTTACGTTAAATCATTATTATAACGATATTGTGGTCATAATCATTATCTTGTTCATTATATTGTATGGTAATTCTCTTCACGATATTTACCCGAATTGTGACGTCATGTCTTGTTTTTCTATGCGAGGAAGTGAGCAGTTCTGTGTGAGCTTTGGACTCGTTGCCGGCGAGACCGTCACCCGTCTTCATCCAGCACCACAGCCATTTGTAGGGAGGAATGTTTCTGGGAACAAGAGTTTCTGGTTTTACCCATTGTAGTATCAGTTTTATTCTCTCGTTTCTTTAAAATAATATTACGTGCTTGCTTCAATATGCTTTATCTTTCGTTATTCTTCATTATCATCATTATAGATCATCATTCTATGTAAATACGTATAAGGTGTTTACATAGAAATTCTCAGCACAAACACACATTATTACTTTTGAAATGGCATTTCGATGAGGATCAAAAACATTCATGTCGTAAAGATTTGGAAATAATAGAAGTTTACAACTAAACTTATAAAATATTTGATAAGAGAAATAAGTTCAAGCAAAGAATAAGATGAATAAATCGAATTACTCTTTATTTAACTTTTATTTAGAATCAAAGATTTACTATAATATGATTGATAATAAATTCTACAATTATAAAAATTATAATAATATAATCGTATATATCAAAATATTGTACTATGAGAATGTAACCTAATGTTAACATATCTACGTCCGCGATTCCTAACATAACTTTATTTAAAAACATAATGGCAATACCTTTTGCAATGTAATCAAAAAACTACTTTTCTAACGTGCGTGAGGTCTACAGAGGGATAATAATGACACTTTAAACACGGCCACATTTTATCGAATTTTGTAAGAATAAAATAAAATTAAAAGTTTTTATTCTGATCAATGGGGAAGGCTTTAATAAAAATCAAAATAATTGCAATATATTCTTACGTAAGTAATAAATTAATAACCAAAATGTATGAAGATTGATAAAATAGAATTAAGTGTATTGTAAAGTTTCGGGGAATATTAACAATCATTCATAAACAAACGACATTTCCAACTTCAGGGAATTTAATATTATAATTCAGATTATTCACGTATATGGCTGTCTTGTTTTGACATTAAAATTAAATAAAAGAATGAACTTCATTTAATACGAAAATTATTTAACAACACAATATTTTTTTTAATCATATTAGAAAAAAATATTTATATTTATTTTAATACCAATTTAGAATAGTTTTAATTCGTTTAAATTCAGAATTAATGAATCGCTGCGTCAGCGAAGCATTCCTTTGTATTCAATTAATTATTATTCCTAGATATATATTTATTCACAAGTCATTATTATTCTGGGGCCGCATTAAAGCTAATTTGAGGGCTCTCTTAATTGAATTCGTTCTATCTTGCTGTTGTAGCTCTATTATGGGATAATATTACCTTCAAGTACCATTTGTTTTACATTAAAAAACGATTTTATCCTTATGTAGTTAATAATCTTAGTTTCATTGGGTCTATAAGAACTATAATCTAGTCAAAAACCCTTTGAGTTTATCGTCTATTGATTTTTTTTAATAATTGATCAACAAGGGCTGTACTTGAACCTGCACCCGAGTTACCGAGTCGTTTCCTTGTTGAGCCTTGTTCCTTCTTTTTACGAGTAGCTTAATATGGCTTAGTTTTTTAAAGATAATTTCAAAAGTCTATTAACTTGGTTAATATATATTAAAAAAAATCATTTTAACATATTGTACCCGCCTAATAATTAGACACTTAATATTTTTCTTAAATTTTAATCTACATTATTAATTTATAATATATGTTAAGTAACAACCAACAAATTTAATGTTTGTGATTAATATGATATCAAATACATTGTCTTCCAAAAATGTTATCCAATTTTCATATTTACATCTACAATATTTCGATGTTAATCGTCATCTGACGGAGTCGATGTCTAGGGAAGTGACAATTATTTATAAAAACATTATATTAATAACAATATACAGACAATAAACTAATTAATAAACATCGACATAGTAAATAACGTATTTAGACGGATCAGAAACTTTAATCCGTTTATTATGTAGCAAGATATTTTCCTAGTATCTCTGAGGAATAAAATTCGAATAGCTATTTGTCACAGAAAATGTTTTGGGGACGTACAAATACCCCACTAGAATATAAAATACGGACGGATGGGAGATTTCTCATATAATCATCTCTATTTATATAACTTTCCCTCTCGGCTCTTGTATGGTAAAATTTATAGGGCTTTGACACACAAAAATGATGTTCCAAGTCAATTATTTTTTCCGGAATTGTATAAATGAAATAAGGTTTAATAAATATATATATTTGAAAAGAAAAAAGAATGGTTGCAACATACTCACCGAAGACTTACGAATATCCTATTAGAAAATATGAAGTAAATAACGGGATTGGCGGCCGAGTTTAATGGCGCAAGGCTCTGTATGAGCGAGGCGATGGCGATGTTGACTTGCGTGTCCGGGACGTACCCGTACACTTGCAGCAGGTCGAAGATCATGTACGGAGACCAGCACAGCACGAACACTGACAGAAACGGGGTTAGTGCACTTTAAATTAAGAATAATTAAAATTAAATCTTACACGAACCAGACGATTGCTTCAAAGCATTTGATGATTTGTGATATTTTAGTATTGTATTACTTAGTTAGTTTTTAGGAATCCAATATTCTAATATTGTGTTTTTGCAATAAGTTGTGTATGTGCAATGCCAGAATACTGAAGCTTAAAAGCGATCATGTGACATTGGCAGTCGGGTCACGATTCAAATTGTAAATTTATAAGATGCCGGAGCACTATGTGGATATGAGGACGTGACGATGCGACTTTATATCAGAACTCACTCCTTCATTATATGACATTTCAATGGATATATAAATATTCAGTTTCCGTATGTTTGTGTTCTCAAACTTTAAAAGTGCTCAAGATTGAATTCATATTATCATACAACGTTTATAAATATAAGTATTTTTATAAACCATTTATTCCTAGGTTCCAGTGGAAACGGGACATTCCACTTATGCCATAAGTAACGAACGACAAATTATTTATAATCCTTGGCAATAATGCTATGGTATTATTTTATATTTATTATGAGTTACCTATCATCATCATCATCTATTATAGTCAACTACAGAATACTTTTTATTCCTTAAAAACTACAAAAAAATCAGGTATTTATTTACTTATTAAAAAGTCTGTTCCTTTTTATATTACGCTAAATTGATAAATAGTGTTCTAGATGTACAATATATGTATCTACCGTAATTGAGTGCGAATGAAACTTTCGTGTTATAAAGCAGATTTTATTTAAAATGAATATATGGAAAAGCTACATATTATAAAGCTATAGGAATAGCAATTTTGTCCACTTAGACATAATGGACGAGCTCATAAAATGTTTTATAGACGCTTCCATACTTATACAGCATGTTGCTTTTAAGGTTTTTTAAAACACTAATTTGTAAGGGATATTGACCTTTAATACTGCGTCTTAAATATAAATAAAATAATAATTTCTGTTCTATATAAAATATTTAGCTCAATTTAAATTATTTATAATTTTGCAAACGTACGGACGAGTATACATAAAATGGAGACGTTATTTTCTTATTTATGTCATGTTCCATTTTTTAGACACACAGAACTAGGTGTAAACGTAATAATGTGATTATATATCGTTGTATCAATTATAACTTTCACGGACGTCAACATGTGCTTTAATGATTTAAATACTGACAATTTATTTATCGGCAGTTCGTTATATTTTTATAAATAAAACTCTATTTCTATAATACATTACAAGGTCTTTATACGAAAATATATTTGCATCTATTTCATGTTAGATTATTTTTATTTTAGGTATTATTATATTATATTTTTTTATAGAAGTCTTTCAAATAAATTTGCAATTAATTCTAATAAATAACATCGTCAGCTCAAATAAATTTTAGCTTTTCAGACATAATATTTACCTAATGAATAAGTTCTTGACTTTTCTAAATCTTTATTTTATATTCTTATTACCATACCGTCTCATCACCATGAATAATCTCAGAAGGAATAATTAAATTAGTAAAGTATCAAAAGACACAAAATTATTCTTAATATGAGATAATTGCCTGATTTATTTTATCTCACTCTATTTTGATTATACATGGTATTTTATTTAAAATAAAATATATGATAATTTCCTTCAAAGATTTTTTCTGTTTTAAACGCAATGTAGTAAAAACATTTAACAGGTCAACGTCTTAACTTTGCATATTTAATAGACATGGCCGCTAACACAACGATTTATTCTTATTTTTATGAGTTTAGGAAGTTTTATCCCATTTAGTTCTCCATTGTGATTGAGTTGAAAACATAAATTTCAGGATAATTGTCACTTTAATGAATAAATAATGTTATTAGAATAGTAATAATACTTACCAAATACGATTACGAAGGTCATCTTCACTGTCTTTATCTTAGCTTTGGGTATGATCCCGCGGCTGCTGGCACGGCGGCTGTCCAGGTCATCGCTGTCTGTGATCAATTTACTTTTAACTTTTAAATATATTAACATGTTTAACAAATTCACTTATTCTAGGCAATTTGCTAATAATTGTAGAAATAGTTGTCTAGAAATATATTTTGTTTATTATGTTAACAGTCATAAAAGATATGTCTAATTTATTGATTATATTTTATACAATAAAAATATTATTCAATCTATTTAGAAATCTAAAATCATGTGATATTTTTCGACTCATCGAATTGTAAAATAATTAATTTTATAAGTAATAATGCTGGATATAATATACTTTTTTGTATACAACTTTATTTGTCAATAAGTGATTTATGTAATGAACAAGTTGTAAAATCTAATATTTAGTAACACTTTCATACGTTGAAAGATTTGTCACCAACTGGACTTAAAGTACACCCATGAAAATATCGAAATCCGTAATGTAAAAATAAACATTTAATCATATGACTTAGTTAAGAGTTAGATATGTAAGAAGTGCCGAAACCAACTAGGAAAAATAGACTGACATTGTCTGGTAGCGGCGCGTTTCCCGAGCACCCTGCGGCTCTTCTGGCGGATGGTGACGACGATGACGCCATAGCAGGCCGAGATAGTGACCGCCGGAGCCACGAAGAGGGAGAGGAATACGCTCGTCATCCAGATACGCCATTGCAGCTCGTTGATGCTGGACCAGCATTGCGGAATACCTGGGCGTCTTAATTACTTAAGAAGGTATTGATTCATCTGGACTGAATTTATGTTATAATTCCAATAACGTAAATTAAATTATTTTATTCCTACCAATATTTTCGTTTTCAAAACTTCAAATATTCGTAAATGTAATTAAATTAGGTAAATCATCAAAAATAACGCATTTTTTTTCAAACAACAGTCACAGTCATTATTTCGACTTTATTAGTGTAATTAAATAATATTACCTAAGATTCGGCAAGATAAGCCTTAGTTTTGTGATAACCCACTTAATTTGCAATCTTAATTCCTATAACGATATCGGAGACGGTAAGTGGCCTGTCTAGGATATTTGTCAACACCACATCAATTATAATCCACCCCACTGACCCACATGGGGTTACTCTGCACATAAACATTTGATAGTCATGAATTTAGTGGCTATAAATATCATTTTATAGATCATAGTGAACTATATATGGATATCTGAAAATAACTTCGTTTTGTGTATATGTTTGAGGTTAATTAGTGGCATGTGCGTAGGAGATTAAATGAACGCATCAAAAATATTATAATAGTATATTTTTAGTGTTCTTAGAATATTGAAATCGGTGGAAATGTGAGTTTAAAGTAATTCGTTAGTTTCAGATTAAATCATGAAACATTAATCCAAAGAAAATCTGACTAAAATTTCCGTATTTAGAAGCAATGTATATTTCAATCATACCTTCTATATTGGCTTCATCAAACAAAAATAACATCGGAGCGCAAAAAATAAAGCTAAGAAACCATGCGCTGACTATCAGCACCCGCGCACGTCTCCCTGGAAATAATATTCAGTTGAGGAAAAGATGAGTAATAAAAAAAAACTAAATGAAACGGAAAAAAAAATCGTCCGTTAGAAGGGAACTGGATGTGTGTGAAAATACAGCACTGCTGCCGTATTCTAATGGTAGAGGAAGGTGACGATTTTAGTGAAGTAAATAAAATATAATATTACAATCATACTATTAAAAATTTGGTAATTAAAAAATACATAATACACATAGGATTAGATTTTATAAAATGTCAAGTTCGAAGTTATTGATATGTCGTTTTTAAAAAACTTTTAAAATGCAATTACATTGAATTTAGTTGTAAGAATCGAACTGAAGTTATGTCAAAGGATAAAACAAACATTAAATTATAAAATTTGAATCTTTTGCTACTTACAGCTGCCAGTGAAGTTCATTGGATGAGTGATCGCATCACAGCGGTCTACGCTGAGCGCAACCAATACGTAGGTAGAGGAATACGTTACTACACCCTGTGTGAACGATCTTATTAGAACAATTCAATACACTAGAATATGAGAACCACTTTTGTAACTGAAACTATGTTCATATGATATTGTTACTGTTAAATATATATATATATATATATATTTAAACATACTCAGTATTATACATTGAACAGAATTTAGTATCCCATAACATTATTATGTAAATAAAAGATTGTGTAATTAAATGGTTACCGACAAATATTTTTATACAAACACAAAAAACGGGATATGTTAAATACGGTGAGGCCATTAATATCTTTTTGGCACAGTATCTGCTTTTGACGCTAAGACACAGTTTAGGGGTTTTTTATTTTTCCACAGTTTTGTGTCTCAGGATTTATTGGCTTTATGTCTTGGTGAATTCTGAAGTTACATTGTTAGTCGCTTTTACAATAAATTAGTGGGTAATTGATATAATATTGGTTTCATAATTAATATTAATTTTACATTTATATATCGAATATTGTATTTTACTATTAATGACATTGATATTATAGTTTCAAATTTAATGACCTGTAAGTACTTCATCAGTTTGCACACAACTGACCCCGCGAGCCATGATATTGTGATTCGTTGGATTAAATCCGGCAGAACACTTATCAGCCCCACCCATAAATCTGTGAAATAAGTATGATATAAATTCATATTATTATACAATTTCAGAAACATTAACCGATATATGGTTTATTAAATTTTAATTATCTTTCATTGGGTTATCGTAATTAAATTTAAGCAAGTAAAATTGTTTTCCCTCATTAAAAATGATGTATTGGGTCGCTATCAAAGTATTTTAATATTTACCGGCTATAGCGAGTTGCATGATGAAGAAGTTCATGCGACTCTTCCTTGATTTGGTGAGGAAGAGCGCCAGCACCACTGTGGCGTTCCCCGCGACTATCGCCACAAGCAACACCCATAACACCGCCAGTTGAGCGCTCTGTACGTCAACATTTATTATATCTATCATATTAATAAAGATAGAAGGTTCAAATTTAGGTTATCTAAGAAATTCCTATAACATAATAAATACTTTGGAACAACAAATTTTAATATTTAATGGAGACCTGTCTCCCAGAGCAAAAATAATTAAAATATCTGAAATATCAGAATACACTTCAAAGATGTCAAACGCAAACCAGTTGACATGGTTTAAGTATTTAATTACATTGTTGATGAATCCTTTAAAACTGGGTCAACTCTTCGGCCAAGATAATAAGAATTTTAATAAGCAAGTGTCTCTAATGGGTATTCGCTGTAAATTGAAGACGCGTTTCGCATAATAAGATGATAGTGCTACATGAAGTGTGTAATTTGATGTTAGTTATAAAATAGTATTATTTAATTATTAATATGAATAGTTAACAACTTTTTCCATGTTATATTTGTAAAATATCTATCTTTGATTTAAAACGAATAATTTATTTATGTAGAAAAAGAAAAATGTAAGTATTATGAAGACTACTTTATATCCCAAGCATATTTTGTAAGAATAAACCGTTTTATTGCAATTTTATGGGAGTTTAACTTTATCTCTTACCATAATTAGCATTTAAATTGCCTTAGCTTTTGCTTCGACATATTTATCTTGGCACTTTTTTACATATTTCTTCCATACATTTAGTTAGTGTAATATCTTTTTTTTGCGTTCATTTACCTTAATTACAGTTGTTTTTTCATATCTGGTCCAACACGAATATGGTTAGAAAAGGTATATATATATATTTAGTAATAAATTGTTTTTTTTTTATATATTTCGGATCGTAAGTATTCTACAACCACGCTTATTTGGATACAAATGTTGTATTAATTAAAACTTTATGTATGTTAAAAAAAAAAAATTCTAAATCATAAAATATAGAATGAATTCTTATCATTTTGGTTAAATTATTTTAAACTACTGTTTTCAGTATTAAATGTTACAGTACTGTGTTCGGACTGCATATTAATAATACAAATCTAATAAAAGTGTACAATTATATAGCGTTAATATAAACGTAACTTATATATATTGATATAATGTTAGCAAACACATAATTTTGTGCCACAATTAAGACAAGATTAGAATTGAGAAAGATGTCTAGACACATACTTTAACGGTACGGTTTTCATCTTGGCACTAACGTTACATCTAAGGACTCGTGCATACGTGCATGGTACACCAAACCAGACATAAACTTTAAAATGGTTATTTTCTTATACAATATTAATAAATATTCGGTCTTAGATAGTATTTTATATTACAGATGTTTCTTTTATGTCAATCATATTTTGTTTAATTTTATACATTTTTTTGTATCTCTTAAGAATGTAATGTTATATATTATACTATTGTCTTAAAATTATTTAATATAATATCATTTTAAATGATACAAGTTAGAGTAAATCTATTCTTAAGAATTGTATTAAAACTATAAATTCTCGTCAGTTACACTTTAACGTGGGTTTAGAGAAAATTAATTGACAGTTTGGACATTCTTAACCTCCTTAACAACCTTTTAACTTAAAGTACGATGCTCGGTGGAAGATTGTATTACTTTTTATCTTATGCTCTCAACTTAGTGATACTAAAGTATATGTTTTAATTAAATATATTAAAACATTATTAATTTTACGTCCTGCCTTATTTTAACATATAATACGATATATCAACATATCTATAAGATGTAAAACGCTATAAACAATATGTACCTGATAGAAATAAAACTTGTCAATGAGGGTGACGTTCTTTGTATAATTCTTGAAGGTATAGTTCAGAGCCGAGTACAGGCTGCAGTTGTCACAGTCTTCTTCCATGACCTCAAATTTCACATTTTGCGTCTCCTTATCTGAGGACAAGCAGAAATAATTAAATATTTGAAGAATATCAATGGAGTATATATTATTCTCCATAGCTCTTCGAATGTGTAACTAACTGAAGTTTGAATTTAATATTTTAATTTGCAATTGTTGTATTGTACGTTGAATAATCAAAATATATTACATTGGTTTACAATAAATAATATAATTATTGACTAATCATTAATCATAGTATCATTGTAGTTACGTGATAATTGATACAACCGTAGTCATATGAATTATGTTATTAATAATGTAATAAATATTTTCTCTATGACTTATTTCAAACAAATTAAATATTAAATAATTATTTTTGCTTATTTATTTTATTATATTCTTAGTATAAGTATGATCAATTATGAAAGATAAATAATAAAAAAATAACTATTATAATATATTTAAATGAAAGGTGAAAATAACATAACATTTTTTAAGTAAAACCTGTTGTATTGTTACGATTTCGGAATTCGTGATTAGTACTAAGGTTTTAATTTTATTATCCAATATATATATGTATATTGTCTGCGATTATACAACCTACCTCATACCATATTTATTACATAAATTAGGTTATAATTAAATAAAATACTTCTATATTTAAGTAAATTTACCAATCAAATGAGGTACTTAAAGAGAATTAATTTGTTGGTTATAATTAATTAATTACCGTTCTTATTTCAATACTATGTAAATAATTTTATTCCATTACAGAGCTTTTGAATCTTAATTGATTGTTTTTGTTTATGAACGGTAATTAAGGGTCTCTTAATTATAAAAGAGATTGTCTTTATAATTTCATAGATTTCTTGGCCTCAAATTTTAAGTATTTCATTAATCTGTCGCTGTCGGTCTGCTACATAGAGCAAAAGACCATGAGCACAGAAAAAATATTCCGAGATACAATCGTTTACGCCAATACTGACAAGAATTTGGCGTTCCGTTGACGAGTCGGTAGTTCAATGTTTCAATAAAATATTTAGGAAGTAAGGAAACCTTTATCTGTATGGTAGAAGATTATATTGATATATTGTGTACATACTTTGTTCTAAGATAATTAATACTACTTAATATTAGTACTTAAGATTAATACTACTTTAGTAATGAATACGTTAAATATGTTTTTAGTAATATTATATAATCTTACGAAGTATTGAATTGGTCTTAAGTATATCAAATGTATGTTAAAGATGTATGGTTCCCTTTCAATTGCTATTTCTTTGATTAGATTTTTTCGATCTTTGATATTCAAAGGCGACGACAAACATTAAATCCTCTACCGTATTAATCTTTTAATATTATCCTTTGTAATATAATTTGTTTGATCCGGGTTTCCAACATTTTTATCGGATGGTTAAAATGTTGGTATATGGAAAGATTTAAAGAGTCTGTTCGGGGCTTCGGTTGTTACTAGAAACCAATGCCTCCGAACATTGATAGATAACAAACAACACCAGTATAACATCTATAAGTATTAATTTGTGTGACCTGTAATGTCTCTCCGTCAACCAATTATATATAAACGTTGAAATATATGGTGATTGTTGACTCGAGCTGCTTAAGTTACATGATCTTATATTGTAATTATGCCTAAAGGAGGAAAATCATAGCTTTGGATGAGATTTAGTAAAATAGAATATACATAGAACAACACTGTTTACAGCGGGAAAATACCTTGTCTCATGGAAAAATAATTTAATATTTGATATGTAGATGGTGCCATCTAGTGTTAGATTTTATATAAAGTTCAGCTGGTAAGTATATAAATACTAATAATTATTTAAATAAATAAGTATCATGTCTGTTTTTATATTTTAACCACCAACTTGTTACCGTAAAAGATTCACAAAAATGCTTCCAAAGTTGTCTCTCTTTTTGTCCAAGAAGATTATAATTTAAATATAGGGACGGTATTATTCAGAAGCTATACAAGGAAACATTAGCTTTTTGCGTTATGACAAAGACGTTTCATATTTGTATTATAAAGCAGCGTTAGTAAGATTGAAGTAAAAGTTTACCGTCACACAATTTTTTTATAGATTTACGGGTTTATTAAAATATTCTTTGTTTGCATTTGTTAAAGCAATTTCGATAATGGGGCTATTTTTTAAAATAAAAATGAATATAAAAAATATACACATTATTTTAACAGATAGGCTGATTTAATTGAGAATCATTTTACGCTTCCTTAATATTTGAGAAGCTTTTATAAATATGAATGAGATTGTACATTGAAATTAAGTTATTAATATAATATTATAACACATTACAATCTTATAAATGAATACTTGAAATTAATTATCTTCTTAGTATAAGATGTGTTTCTAATTAGTAATTCGTAGCAATTTTCGTAGAAGTGCTACAGTTATGCTACAACCTAAGTAACTTTATCTTAAGTACGACGCCTGAACCTGACATTAGGACTTGTGTTTCTTACTTACGTTTGGATTATTTTAGTTTCTATACTAAGAATAATAAGGTTTCGTCTTCTCTTGAAAAGGATAATATTTCTATTTTATAAATGAGTGTTTATTTATTCTTTGGTTTTGTTTTACATTATAAAATTTAGTTTTATATTTTAGAATTAAATACACAATATTTGTTTAATATATAATTATATACACAATAAAATAAATACTTCACTATATATTAGCATGGCAATAAAACTAAGAAATCTTATCGAAAAAGTCTAGAATTCGATTGCAACGCTATTTATAATCGATTACCTGATAACGATATCCGGTGGCGACTAACAATAAAGGGATAGGATAAAAACGGGTGTTGGTCCGAAAAATCTTTAAATACCCTATTTAATCTTTAAAGTAAACCCTGAAATCCAACTGTAGCGCCAGATACCGATTCAATTTGTGTATCAAAAACATCTCGGAACCTAAAGAACAAGCTTAATTTTTTATCAAAGTCGGTTCAGCAGCTTAGAAGCTTAGTGACAAATACACTTATCGAAGAGTATGTATATATATTTTAACGTGAGCTCAAGAAAAAGTCCGATAATGTCTAGAAAACCTTTCTGAAACTGACACCGTCTGAAACTGAAACATCGGGAAATAAATACTTCAGAGAATATTGTGTATCTTATTGACTTTCCATTTGGATAAATGTAGCTGGTAGGGACTTCATGTTGTATTACAATTTACTTAAGAAGATCGAAACGATTTTCTATATTATCAATGTTAACAGTAAAGATAAAAGCTGACTCATTATGACATTTCTAAAAACGCAAGTTTTGCATAAGTGCTCCTGTTGCGATGCAGATGATTACTAACAACTTATTTTGTTCCAGCCGGATACCAAAATAATTGTAAAAAAAAATGTTTTTCGTAAAAAACTCCAATGTTAATATTTTCAGAAACAAAGTTTTACTGTTATTTGATCATGATTAAGTTTGACGATTTAAGTTTGAAGATAATTTTGTTTGAATGTTTGGTGTAACGTTAGTATTATCGCAGCGTTTCATATGCACTCCTGCCTATTCTTAGGATGCTGGATTGTGAGTTTGTTGGTTTCCTTAGCACAGCTTAAGTTCGTATTATTTTATTTTTCATGAAAATTATCAGAGTTACAGAATAAGATATGTTCTAACTTACCTTACAATCCTAAGAGGAAGTTTCTGGAGGTATCGAAGAAACATTTTTATTCAAAGGTCCGACATAGAAAGGCTCAATTTTTTATGTATTCAACATGAGCCTAGTTATTGCTATAAGGTAGTAAGTAACTTGTGTAAGAAGACATCCCCGTTGACTGACAATGCAAACACGTCCTTTGCAAATTGATTAAAAATATGAAATAAAACTGATTTTTTTTAAACTCATATACAAGGTTAATATGTGAGAAATGAAAGTTTCAGCGTGAGTTCTTTATTTTCGAAGATTAAAATATAATGTATTACATAATCCGTCCGCGGTGTTGGAGCATATATTATTTTAACCTTTAAGTAAAAAATGTATAAACAAAACAGTTTGTCCACACTTTTTATTTGAATATTTATATCGTCCTATTTTGGTTAAGACCTCGATAAATTAATTAATCGATGTTCAATAATACCCCGTTGGAATATTAAGACATGCATAAATCATAGGCAAAATTTGTACTTTATTCTGGACTTAAAATATGTTATTCTAAGGTCTATTATCCTCTTCAATATTTTGACTAAACGGCGGATGGTGTTATCAATCAACTTGACAGGTATTCAATCGATTTACAAAGCGATCTTATCAAATTTCAATAGCCTTAAGCTGAAGTATTTTGGGGGAACAGGTGGTGTTTTTATTATCTATGAATTACGGGGATACCAGAAGACGGAACGGTAATATAAAAATATAGCTGAAACTTGGTGAGGTTTCTATATTTCCCTATTTGTTCACAACAATTAAGTAGTGCATCGAAAACAAGTTACACCGATAAATGGCTACTCCATACGAACATAGCCCGTCTCAAATTAATGACGTCATCAAGGTTGCAAAACCGAAAATTTACACACTACAGTTTAATAATAAAGTTAGACTTAGTCAATCCAAAAGCAATTGTAAATTAATTTTGCAAATGCAGTGAGGCTCATCAAGTAATTGGCAACACATGTAGCAATCAGTCTCCGAGTGAATTAGTGATTGTCTCGTGCATCAGTTTGAATTACCCAACAGTATATTAAATTAATGCAAAAATCTGTTACAACAAACATAATTTAGACATATCCTCTTAAACTTAAAAATTAAATGACGTTAAATAAGTTGTTTTTGTTTGCTTCCATTCGCTGTATAATCGTGTCTTGAAGCGAGATTTGCAAGAAGGTTGTAAATCCTATCTCATCTCAATCCTAATTCAATTTGCGGACCTCATTTTGTTTAAGCGGCAGCTTTGTTCAAATCAAGTTTAGAATAACTCGAAATTGTAAAACATTACGAGAAATTTTATTTTCTTATGAATTCTTTTTATCGTTATTTATTTAAATATAACCGTGTATTATTGTTTAAAGTATGTAAAATATAATATAGTAGAAGTTTTCTCAACATTTTATTTAAGAATTTTAAAGATACAAAATTTAGGATAAGTGTAAGTTGCACAGGAAACGAAATCCTTTGGCTTTATTCTATCGTTCCTGAGGTAATTCAATTTGTATAAGCCTGTTCATTGGCGGCCGGCGGTGTAACCCGACATGTAACCGGGAATTATTACCCCATTTACTGTCATGCATTTATTAAAGATAAGTAATATGTGCAAACCTTGAATATGAGGTATCACTTTCCTTCATATTGTTTGTTATATAGTAGTAGACAATAAATGTGTTAAATAAGTCATTTTTATTTGACCGGGTTTTCAGGTAATACGACTTGTATTTTTACTTTTCTGAACAAAAACTTCGAAGAACAAAGCGACTGAAGCATAAAAATTATATAATACTATTAAAAGCGAATAATAATGCACTTGAGTTCACAAATCAGGAATTCTAATCCCTGTGGCAATTTAATATTCGTGTGTCGAAAGGTCGTATTAGTTCAGTTTTCCCGGAAGAAGGAAAAGATTTTGGGGAAATGTCTTAAAATATATTATAGGAATGTGAAACTTTTCGACATTATAAAGACTGACAAGAACTCAAAGTAAAAATCACTCTACTAGAATACAAGTTTTGAGTTCTTATTTGTATATATTATTATGACTTTAGATTATATGTAATTATTGAAATCTGTATGATAGTGTTGTTATAATATTTTATAAGATTTAAACGAGTATTTATTTAGTTGCTTAAAAAAATTTTTGCCCATTAGATCAGTGTAGCTGTGAAAAAATAATACCTATGAATTTCCCATAAAACATTTGATAAAGAAAGGTCAGACAGCCGGCGTCTTCTCGTTATAGGAATTTGACCCAATGGGAATACTGTTACAGAAAATATACAGAGAAAAAATGTACATTAATATTATTACAAAAATAGAGTTCATTATGATTCTTAATGAGTCTTAACGAGAAAAACTAAAGTTTTATATAAGAAGTTACATTAATATATATTATAATCCTGTTATGTTGTAATAAATTAAGATCTTCTTTACTGATATAATTTGAATAACTTATACGAACTTTTAAGAACTTCAGCCTAGTTGAAATTACCAAATATAACTATAGAATCTTTCGTAAGCTTTTTATATTTACCGGATTTGCTTTTTACTTGAAAGTCCGAGTATATTTTAGAACACAAACAAAATTATAAGTAAGTAACCACTATTTTTATCATTTTTGTTTCTGGGTAAAGGTTCCAAGTATTGAACATTTGTTTCAATGTTTTTAACTCTTAATAATACATTTTTTTACGTTCCATTTGTGATCAAGATATTCGTAATGGTCGAGTTGATTTAAAATTAAATGATTTTTAATAACCTTAGGGTAATTAAATTTTTCAACAAAGTCTGTGTTGGTTGGTAGCGGTATAGGTCAAATTTATAGGGAAAAACTTTGCAGAAAGCCAAAATACAAATATTATACATGTATTGCAAATACATGAAAAAATTGTTTCCGCTCATACTATTCGTGATAAATAAACAGTAGTTTGTTCTCAAACAGTCCTCGTTTGACAGAAAAAATGAGTATAAAAAAGCATAGGGGAAATTCTACGAATACGAAGGAATGAGTATAGGAAGAAAAACGAATAATAGGAACAGAACTTTTGATGAAATTTCTCATACACATTCCAACTTAAAACTATATGATAACATTTCGTATACTAGGCGACCTATTGATCTATGTTACCTACAATAGTTTGTACCCTTAATTCTGTTATTTAAGTATATTTTTATCAATCGATACGTAATATTATATAGCTGTATAATATTACGATAGTCTTGTAATATTTAAATGAATGCTGGTAGAAAAGTTTGTATCCTTGTCTCTAAAAGCTGTAATTTCAATATACCAATAATAATATTGCAGTTACGTATTAAAATTTCCGTATAGATTTTAATTATAAATGTATTAAGTTAGATCGACGTATGTATATAATGGTATGTATTGCGAAATCCCACATATCTTCCCTTAATTTATTTGCACCGAGGTATATATAATGCAGTGTTAGTATCTCTTTATTAGAGCTGGCGGCTGTATCTATGCAATAGGACATTAATTCTGTTCTATTGCTGCAGTCGCAATGTGTCTTAATTTAATATGTTCGAGTGGTGGCATCTCACTAGTATTTGAATTAGTTTGTAAATATATGTTTATGGCGATAAATAACTTTAATATTCAAGTATGGATTGCTAACTAATGTGAGAACTAAGAGAGACAATTATTAATTATATATAATATGTATTTTCTACCCGCTTCATCTTATTAGGTGTAAAATTAACTAATATAAAATTATTTCTGTTTAAAAATTTTAAGTATCTTCCTACCTGTGGTTTTCCATTTTACACATAGGTAAATACCATTCGATCCACTATTAACGCTTCATACTCGTAAATAAAAGAAATCTTTTGATGTGTGCGTTTAACAAGAAAAATTATTCCTTTAATTTTTGTCTTACCTAACATTTTTATTTAAATATTTCCGCTTACTATATTATTATACTAGTTACTAGCTTATTATATTAGTTTTGTTACATTTAAAGATAATTTGAAATGACTATTTAACTTGAAAATTCTGTTACAATGTTACAAGTTTGTATATCCGTATTTAGCACATGGCAAATTCAAAGAAACTTCCTACGATTACAGACTGAATAACAAATTATGTATAAAAAACATGAATATAAAATATAACATCTAAGTAATCCTATTCATAAAACATCTCCTCGTGATTGATCATTGCGATATAGTAATAAGGCCTCGTACTGAAATCAAATTAACTAATGTATATGTAACTTCATGAATACGAGTAATAAATATTAATATTCACTTGTGTCGACATCTTTGATGATTCGTTGTATGAATAGATAATGATAATGATGTTTTGAAATCGTGAAACATGTATTACTGATTTAAAGAACGTGCCTCGTCATTATATAAAGAATTATGTTTTTTGTGACATAAAATTTAAATAGCCTGATTACTCTTTTTAAACATAAGATATAGTCGGGACAGTCAGCTTTTAAAATGTTGTTATATTTAAACTATAATTTAAGACACACTTTTTCAACAATTATATACTAGGATGCGCCCATCGTGCATGGCGGTAATTGAGCTGAGCGCAGGAAAATCCATTAGAAAAGAATAAAAGGAAATAAATATTTAATAACAATAATAAACAATTAATTGAAAAAGTTTGTCACCATGAAAGTTAAACTACGAGCGACACAATCACGAGTCTCTTGGTTTTTTCTTTATAACTTTTGATTTAATCAAGCTATTTTCATTCTGTTTTTTCTGTAGATGTTTATTTATTACTTCCACATTTGTGCCAAATTTGACTAAAATCGCTCCAGTAGTTTTCATCTGGTGAAGCGACTCAGCTCATTTTGAGGAAGACGATTGGCAAGCGCGCGCGAGAACAGGTAAATTTTAATCCAAGGGAATTCAGTTTTTCGACCATAACTTTTGATCAAATCAAGATATTATTAATCAGTTTTTTCTGTAGAAGCCCGACAACAAAAGCTACAGCAATGCCAATTTTGATGAAGATCGACTGAGTAGTTTTTATGTGATGTGGCGACATAAAATTGATTCAAAAACGGTTAAGAGCTTCGCTTACGCTCAGCTCAATAAGTTTTGAAAGTAGATCTCAGAATAAACAAAGGCTTATACTTCTAATGGAGTACATTAAGGGTAGTGTCAATGTAAAAGCGTAAGTCGGAAAGAATTTACACTGTTGACTGAACGGCGACGTAATTAATCAATGACAGCTGCTAGGACCCTTTTTAAGAAAGGTCCAAAATAAACAAAGGAGATTGTTTGTTAAGAAATCACACGCTTTCTTGGCGCGCCCTTAATAAGAAAGATAAGATTTGACAGACTATTCGTCCTATATTTGTCTTCATCCTAAGAATATTAAAAAAACTGGCTAAGAGCAAGATATACTTTGATTCTAATGTTCCGTGTCTCAATCGATTTTTAAATATACTATATAAGCGTGGTAAAAAATGTTCACATTTTTTCTTAAAACCGTCATAGAAAAGAAACATTTCTCGATATATATTGTAAGAAATTATTTTCTTTAACTTAATTGAACCTCGATCATATCATATTAACAATTAATTAATATACTTTAAATCAATAAATTACTTTTAATCCTCTAATTAAGATATTTTCACTAAAGTCTCAAACAACACTTAAAACAAGACTTGTTCAAATGCTCCATTTAACACTTAATTGGCTCGATGTTTAAACTTGAAATTCTGTTCAGTAAATTGATTTTTGATTATTTTAAAATCCAAGCTGTTTGTTTTGTTTAAGATAATTTTACAAATTAAAGTTATTTAGTAAGTGTCTTTTATTTTTTGTTTAATATTATATAAGGCTTTACAATTTAAGTAAAACACTAAGTCAAAGTCAGTCAGTCAAATAGATTGCACTTATGGAACGTCAGACATCAGAGAAGTTAAACGTTTTAAATTGTTCTAATTAGATATTGAAATATTTTAGGCCATAAAGGAGACTTATAGAGTTTTGTTTAATATCTGAAGGGTTTTTTCAAAGTTGTCATAGCACAGCTTTTTGTGTATATAATTTTTGCAAAGGTCTGGATTACATTGTAACTGAAAAAATCTAGTTTAATCCTAGTATATCATTACCTTAGTTTGAAAGTGTTATTTGAGTTTGAGTTGCTAAGTCTATCAAGTTAAAAGAGAACAGTTTAAGCTAATTAGTTTAACTAAACGTTAAGTAAAAACTTAACTAAGAGTGGAGGATAAACGTGCTTTTTAGTTCACCGCAAAGATGAAGACGTGTTGTAAAACAAGTTAAAGTTGCCAAGAAATAGCGATTAGTTATTTGTAAAAAAAAATGTTATAAGTCAATAAAAATGCTCTTTTGGTAAATCTGTAATTGTGTCTTAAAGTAGAAATAAGTAAATTACTTTAAAACACTTTACTTTGATCTTAGCTATTTTTTTATTGATTTTTGTAAGCAAAAGTGTAATATACACATTCCACAATATTTTTCAAAATGAGTTAATTAGTTACTTTTAATTTAAATCATAAATAACTTGGTCACAAGCAAACTTAGCGATAAGATAGTAAAACTAGATAAATTGAGTTATAAGTTCTATATTATCCCTCTAACTCCGAGCGCAGTATTTCAGTACTAGCGCAGCGTAATCCCTGGCGAATGTGTGCTGTTTAAGGTTTCGGATTTTAAGTACAGTTTACAATGATAACATATTACTTTATATATCTCTTTATGTTATATAACGCTAATATAAATAATTAAAAAAATATGATAAGTTGGTTTCAGTGTGGGATTTAAAATGCTAATCTGCGCTTCATCAACTTCAACAGCTGCCTGAGTCATCATGCCCTCCATCTTTAGAAAATCAGCGTCAAGTATTTGTTATTAATATATTTTTACTGTATTATAAATACGAATATACCGGAAGCTCAGCTGTTACAAATAGAAGCCCTTTGAAATAAAAGTATGTTTTAGTATTTATCTTATCTGTATGTAAAATATTTTAATTTGTCTCAATTTATTTCTCTTTCTTTAAATCTCTTTTTTTTATTACGATGTCCGCTATTTGACTTATTATAGTATGTGGTCCAAGCTTTATATGTAAATTTTAGGACTTTAACTTAGGGATTGTGATTTCACATTAAATACGGAATAGGTTATCCAGCTTCTTTTTAGTTTAAAACCACACATAAAATAAATAAAATTATTTTTATATAGATAAATATAAAAAGTTTCGGTGTATACATGTGCCCCAGGTGTGTTGACATCCTTCCTAAAACACACTTCGCTACACTACAAGACGGCAATAACTTTTTTAACTGTTTTTTTTATTTGTAAGTTATCTAGTATGATAGCCCGACCATACTTGAAGGAACATACGTTATCACGGCTAGGGGTCGAACCCATATCTTATATTATAGTTATTACCTTTAATAATTTTAATAGTATTTTAAAATATTTTATTTAATTATTTAAGCGTTTTGAGTTAAACGTAATAAGTAAAGCATGAATAGCGAAACCGAAGTAAATGAATTTGAAATGGAAACTATAATCTTATTTAAATTGATCAAAGAATTTTGTCTATGTTAATTGTAGATGAAGCTGTTTAGAAATTCATTGAACGTTATCGAATAATTCGTTAGTTCTCGATTTCACGTAAATATGTATATCTTTTGTCTATTAAATTGCTGTTGATAAAGAAAAAAGAATGTAAGTCTTGATAAACACGATGCCATATAAAAATAGATTATTAAATGTTAATGTCGGTTGATACCTTTCCAATAACAACCAATTGATAACTTTTTAACGTTAAATTTGACTTTTGCCTCAATAATAAATTTTTGTTTCTTATTACTATTATTATATTACATATATATGATAAATCCTCCGTTTATAATTTGGTACGTTATTCAAGAATAAGTTAATAAAATATTCGTATGATATAGCTAACATTTGAGAAAAATATGACTCTTCAAATATAAGATTATTGGATTACTGCTTAGGTACTCTATTGTAGGTATACAAGATCTTATTACGCCGCCAAAATATTTAAACGTTTGAATAAACAGGAACGTTTCTTGTACGATAAGACTATCAAAACAAGTTTTGGGCTATAGCCCAATATAAAAATATATTTAGGCACGGATATTGATTACACTTTACAACTTGTGTATTTTTGTCGAGATTGTCGGCGTTTTGTTGTTTTTTGTCGTTCGCTGAAGGCATACTATTAATAAAAAGCAGTGATGCGGGATGATGCATATTATAACAATCGAGATAATCTTATAGTAGGTAATAATAACTACTTACATTTCGAGGCATATTTGGACACTCTTACATCGAGACGGTAGCATAAACAACTTATTATTTTTAATAGCTTACCTTCGTTTTATAGCTTTGTACGGCTTTTAAAGTTATGTTTCTGTCTATAAAGAAGTTGAGCCAACTTTTACAAAGTTTGTACTAAATTTGTTCTTAACTGACATTATTTGTAGCTGCCGTATAAAGTTGATTTATAACAATTACCGCTAAAGATATAACTCAATGAAGGTACATTATTGGTTCAAGCTTAAAGATTGTATAATGTTATTTTACTAATCCAATTTAATTATACTTTTATACAAAATTCAATAAGGTTTTTATTCTTAGATGGCTTCCTAAAAATCGGCCCACAAGTTATTTATTTGCACTAATAACCTTAAAAGAAATTGTAATTTCAATCTTTAGTTACAGAAATTGGTTTCAGAGTTGATAAATTATTAATTTCAGCCATTAGAGAACCTGAAAGAAGTTATTATTCTAATAGCTTTTACATATTCTATCATCTCTAAATCCTAACAGTTCTTTCTTGATTATTCAATTAATAAAAGTAATATGTTATTATTAATTAGTACGTTCATGATTTAAGAAAACTATATAGTTCGTAGTTTTTACTTCTATGTAACTTTTGTAAAAGTAAAAAGCAATTCTCTTAAATCGCAAACTTGTATCGCTTGAGCGAGAAAATAAAATCTTCGAGCTGTTTGTTTTAATGGTTGATATACTTTGTTCTTAGACTGTACAAAATGTGGATATTAATAAAAAAAATCTGCTGTTATTATGTATAATTTATTTTAAAATTGTATTTAAATATACTTGTTCCATAATTATTAAATTAAAAATTAAATTTATTGGAATTTGCCTACTATTTTCAGACCATTTATACCTTGCTATATAATATTTCAATATTGTTTTTTAAATGGGTGACTTAAAGTTATATTGAATGCCTTATTTAATATAAAAATAACTTAAGTGAGTTTACATATTGTGTCAATGACCTCTATAACCACAGGAACCTATCCCTGGATTGTCTTAGTAAATGACGCGCAAACCATTTCGCCAAATTAAGCGATTCATCTTGTGTCGGAAAATACTATCGGTAAGTCTGATTGCGATCAAGTAAATAAATATGAGAAGTTGCTTTTTGTTTCTTTTTCCTTCAATAATAAATCACATAACATAATTTAATTTGGTTCTTTTCATATCAGTGTTGAATATTTAATAGTTCTATGTTTGAGTTTCTGACGTTTCTGTAACAGTGGTCATAATAAAGAAATACATAATGTCATCTCAGACCAGGTTTGTAACCTCCGTAGTCTTAATTTTAAGTTGGAGAGTGTCTTTATAGATGAGCTTTTTTCGATAAGTGTGGTATCAAAATAAGCTCTCCTGACACTTCAATTTGACTTACACAAGTGATCGCTGGTATTGATTCAAAGAAAAAGATATAAATAAATAAATAAAAATATATACATAGTGAAATAATGTAACATTTAAATAACAAAGAACAAAGACAAAAAATCAGAATGACTATATTAATAGAATTTATTAATACAATAGTAAATAGATATCTGAAATAATTATGAACATACAACAACCATAGTCAGTTATTTGCCACTAAATTAGTGTAGATTTAAAATATATATATATATATATATATTATATATATTTCATGGTTTCATAATATTAGTAAAATGTTTTATTTTCTCATAATTTTGTAAGAAGAAACCAATTTTATGTACTAAAAATGAGAAGTTTAATAAGAATGTATGGAGTCACGAGAATAGCGTAACATATATATGTAAGGATGATGATATAATGAGGAAGAAACAAATTACTTCTAAATACAGAAACAAAAGGTAATTTCTAAGCACGATTATAAACCATAGAAAATATGTAAGGTGTGTGTAATAGAACTTAGATGTAATCATTGAACTGTATCTCGTAAAGATTAGCTTTACAGGAGTCGTACCAATCTCTTACAGTATCATATGTTTGTTACATTCCTGAGCGCCGGAGTCTTAAAAACACTCTTCTTAAAATCATTGATTAATGAGCACCAAAACTAGTATAGTATATACAATTTTGACGATTATTGTCATTCATTTTTTCATTGTAAACAGTTGCCGTAAACAGATGAAATTAACTTCGACAAATTTATACAAAACCATAGAAAAAAAACTATATATTTTTTACGAAAAAATATTTAAGGACTTTCATAATTTCATGCACTGTTCTGTAGCTTTGTTTGGTAAATATTTTTGTCTAGTTTTTCATTAGGCTTAAATTTCTTTATATCTTTACCCTCTCGCTGTTTCTTTTGTTGTTGTGTTCTTTCAGTTAATAATATTTTAATTTTATTACAGGCCGAGAATGAATTGAGTCCGGGTAACTTGAAACTATCGTTATAACCCGTCTCATTATACATGATTCTGTTGAAAGCTTATATTTTTACTGATATTGAATAGCAAATATATACTGAATGTATATTACAGCGTTACATCGTACTGTATACAAGGAAAATTGAATTCGAGCCAGATGTCGAAATATTAAGAGCTACAAAGGATTTTGACATCTAGTGAACTTAAGGACGGCTATAATATGACACTTACAACCCGTGATCCAGCATTCAGCGTAAATCGGAGATTTCGAACCAAATTAAGGAAACAAATTGACTCGGCATTCTGGCTCTGACAGGTATTAATGATTGGAAATTCTGTGATGTTACCATATTCTGGCGAGTTGTTTATTTGGTGTCAATTTAATAACAAACATTTTTTTAATTGAAAGAATAATAGATTTATGTCGCGTTTTAGTTTGCTTATGATACAAAATTTGGCACGAAGGTTCAATTTTGTTTAACATAACGTTGTAATTCAACTGGAAGCAAAAAAACTTGACGCTACTATTTTTATTATCGCTATGTACGAACGCAAATAAGTTGTATAAAAGAAAGAAATAATATTCCATAAATTTTCAAATTTTATTGTATTGAAACATAAGACGGATCTAGAAGAAGATTATTAAGGCAAAACTTCCAAAACTTGACGCACTCGAGTTGATTGAACTAAGACGACAGAAACCAAAGTAACAAATTGATTTCGGCGACCTTTCTGACCATGTATAGTTTTTACCAAAACCGAACTGAGGGTCTGATTGAAAAGATTCGTGATATTGGAAATATTTACTTTTGTAACCATTTCAATAAAGAACAAAAGAGGTTTTAATAATAATACCTATTTTCTAACTAACAAAATAGTTTCGTTTTTTTTATATACTTTTTTTATAAACTGTGATCTAAAAATAGTTATATCCTAAACGCCAACTGTTACTGATAGAATGTCGATGGTCCAAACAACATTATTTTAAAAACACTGTCGTCCATTCTATCGAACACACATATAGTAAAATATACATTGTTACAATTTTTACCTCACATTTAGCATTTTTTGTTCAGGTATATGATCAGTACAATTCCTAAATGTGTGTCAGACTAAAGACAAATTATTGGATGATTGTTAATCAACAAAGTAATGGTAATAGTAATAAACAATATTATTATAACAATAATTAAGTTATATAATAAGTTATTCATCATTAAAAAAGGATAAAACAATTTCAGAAAGTTCGTGATAGTCATTTAAGAATACACAATTTTATTGGCACCTAGATCTAAGTACAGCTTGAAAAATATCGTTATAAAATACTTTATCAACATTCTCAATCCATAAAACAAAGTTTCTATTACTTTTATTTGCTAGCTATTTGTCGAGCATTACTTCATAAACTTTAATAAAAAGTTTTGATATACATTATAAATGATACACTGAAGGAATCAAGTGATTTGTTATTTAACAATGACTAATTTCAAAAACCAAAATTAAATTAAAAATAAACAAGGAAAATTGAAAATTATTTTGATTTATTGATCCTTGGATAGTTAAAAATGTTCAATCCGCTGGTGAAATTGCCATGGTAGCGGAAAGCACTTGCTAAGATTACATGCGTTTATTGAGTGCACGAGTCGTGTACTTTAAGAGCTTTAAACATGTAAAATAAATGTTCTCCTTAATGGATGTACGCAATAAACTTTTTTTCTTAGATTCTAAAGAATGGGACATCACGGCCATTAAGAGTGGTAAATTGCGTTGATATAATATTGTGTATACATTTTTAAGACATTACTTTATTTAGAAACTGTCGCTACTTTTTTTTGTTGGAGAAATATGTGATTTTTGTACTCATAAATAAATGAATAATACACACTTTTTTATATTTTTTACATAAACAATATTATACAATAACTTACCTTAAAATATACTTTTCATTCGTTTATCATACCGACAAAAAGAAGTCACTGTATTAAACGTGCACTATTAGTCTTCATATTGAGCATAACACAAAATCACAGGAATATTCAGTTTATATATTAAATAAACAATATAATGTCCTGTTAAAAATTTAAGAGAAATCGTTTAGTATTACGGCGTCGGAAAACTTGTAATCATAAAAGAGACACGAAAGCGTCCAGCGCGTGTGGATGTTGAATTTGGAATAACTTGATCATGAAAACTGGAAGATATTCCACCCACGGTACGCACGGGATCTCAAAACAACATTCAAATGTCACCCATAACTCTTTCGAATACAGTCTGTTATTGTCTGTATAATATAATCCATAGACATCGAACCATGTGTTAAAATGTATTCGAAGTTGGAAGTGTTGTATGAAAAGTTAGAAACTAAACCAAACGGTGTAAAACTATCAACGGAGTATTTATTATTTCAGCGGAACGTGTGTGAATGTGCGTCTTATAAAGAACACGTAAACAATATTTTTACTCTTCTTTCATATATTATTGTTGTTTTATTTATAAAATACGTAAAACGTTGTTTTGTCAGATTGTTAGAGTTACAAAAAAAAATGGGTCATTTTAAATTATGGCGTTTTTGAAATATTATTGCTTTATAACATTTAAAAAAATATGTTATGAATAGTTATTATTTAATACAAATATTATTTAACTATGTAATACTTCATCATGTTCTTAGAATAGCGATGTTTTAAATGAGGATTATTATATATTACAACTTTATATAAAAAAATGTATAATAAAATAATTTGTTGTGATTCATTCAATAAATATCATATAATATGAATAAAATAAGCTTTTGCTTATTTATTTTGTTTCATGTTTTGCAAACTATTTGCTGACGGTTCAATTCATCGAGCAACACAAACATAATTACGGGAAAAAGAGTTAATTTCAGCTACAATTTTCTGTAATTACAGTGTAATTTTCTATGAACACGGATACCTGCCGGCTAGAGGTTTCATGCTAAAGCGAATTCCTTTTAAGCAACATGAAGTCCGAACTTTTAAATTATATACAACTATAATATTACAAAGTATTAATACTTAGTTTTGTTTTCGATGATAAAACAAAGCTAGACTCTAAAAAGTTATATTGACACAAACAAGGAAGCACAATTTAAACTAAATTCTGTCGTTAAAACCTAATTGTCAGTCTATGAGTCAATATAAAAGAAGCTATAACCCTTAAACAGTTCGAGTCTCTCTTTATTACCAACTCCTTAACTTGCGTATAGAATTTCTAAAAGCATTATTTCCTCAGACCGTCTTCAATAAATCGGTGGCGAGATCATCAATTGGGTTTATGACTGTTGTTATCTATATCATATCTATATTTTTATTAAAATACTCCCTTAACAAATATGGATATATTTCTATCAATACATATGTATATTTTTATATTAATTACATTAACATGTTGACATTTACAAGGTAATGTTTTGAATCATCGAATTGTGAAAATAAATCAAGATTAACATTGGTGAAAATAAATCATGTATATTATTAATTGTGCTCGTAATTTCTACATGGTATGTATTATTTCAAACTTTATCGTAATTTATTTTTTTCATTAAAGATTTTTAACCTCCCTTTCTACTCTCTGATTCTCATTGACTATGAAAAGTAGATTTTCTTCAAGGTTGGCTAAATTTTATTATATTAGATTCGGTTCGACGATAAAATATGTTATTATTAATAGGAAATATATTGTGTATTTAGAATTTACAACGTTCATAACTAAGTTTGAAATTAGAATTGAATTTATATGTTATTAATTATCACAGCATTATTGTTTAACGCTTAGATTAGAACACTAGACCGTCGACTTTAATTCGACTTCAAACGGGAACATGGGGTGGATTGCGTCGCTTCCAATTCTAAATAAATAAATTACTTATTAAATTCAAGAGCATCTAAAAGCTGCGATGACATTTTATAGTGACGATCTTTAATAAATTAAATCGAAAATAGGTATGACGTTGAGACTAATACAAATTTGATTTATAAATAAAACATTTTGGTTAACCGAAATGTTGTAAAATAAGTATTACGTGACAAGACAACAACGAGCTTTTGGATGTAAAAATAAAGATTAAAACGATGTACGTATGTATGTATGTATGTATAATCATTAACATAATTTAAATGAAAATGAAACGAGAACTCGCAAAACAAATCTCGGACTTGGCGCGTAGTAAATTACATTTTTGAATCACGTTTTACTACACCACGCTTTGGCTACGACACAATGAGAAAACTTTGATACCAAAGAGCTAGGTCACTGATCCACTGTGCGAGTTTCATCTCTTTATTTAGGGATTTAATTTAAACTTCAATTGTACTTATTTACTGCTGTAAGCTACCTACAATGTAGGCTGTATATACAACGTTTTTGTATTACCAAAAAAATAAATATTCATACTCCATCTTTTATTTCCTTTCCTTTCTAAATGTTTCAGATAAATATCTTAACAAGATAAAGAGGCTGAGATTATTCTATTCTTTTTGTACATTTGAGCTTTTTTAACATATTGATAATATGACAGGAAGAAACCTTCCCTAGCTATGCTATTTCTTTGTTTAAATCTTTTAAATCCATGTTTTCCTTAGTTATTAGGAATTAGCAAAACATAAACATACATATAGATAAGGGTATTTATTTGATAAAATGTACTTAAATAGACGAAAAAACACAAAAAGGGAATCTGAGTTATCACCATAAAGCCAGAGGACTGTTATGGTCCTATGATATGACCACTATCCGGCCTTTTTATAGTTATGTACCAACTTTTATCTACGTATAATGTTCGCCCTTGCCCTTGACTGACCTTTGTAATGTTCGCACATAACGTGTGCTGTTGGCAAGTTACAAAGGAAATTGAGATTTGAGACGTTTTTTCGTATCTGAGACATCCCGGTCGTTATTAGGTTACTATTATGTCGGTGACAGGTATGGACAGATTATAGTGTATTACTTCAAAAATCTTTAAGAAAAATGACAAGATAGACAAGAAATTACTCTTATATAATTATTTTCGTAACTCATAATAATAATTATTATCAAAACATATTGCTCTCTTTCTTTAACAATTTCTTTATTAGATTTTTAATTAAAATGACATTAATACTTATTACAATTTTAAATAAATTCGTTTTTCAAATCTTTTTTGAAAATCGTCATAATCACGTAACATTTTTATGAAAAAAACAAAATACCTTGGGTCACTATTCAGTGTCAGGGGGAAATGATCCCTTACGCATCCATATAAAAATGACTAACGCAAATGAAAGTCCGCTTTACTGTTTTTTTATTTTACTAAAAGGACGTGTCCAGCATTTATCTACAAATAATAGTTTGTTTATAGGCTGAACTAATTTATTCGCGAAAAGTTATTTAATTAGAAATACGCTAAACGCCACGCCGGCACTGGAATGTTCTAATAAAACTTTATCGATCTTCTAGAAATTAAACTCTCCTACGTTATTTTAATATAAGTATTACTATTTATACTATACTTTTCAGCACCGAAACATTCGTGATATAAATTTAATTTAAGATTTTGAAATGAAATTCTAATCACCATAAAAAAACTTATCGGCACTAAATCATAACATATAACTCTCCAGTAACTAGATTACAGATTGTAAGCAAGATTACTTAAAAATGTTAGTAACATCACGCGAGAATGCCGTTACATGGTGTAATAAAAACAAATTATCGCGTTAATGTAGCCCTGAATCAATACGTTCCATTGTTACAAAACAACAACATTAAAAGCTATTATTGGATCTTGTGATCACAATACCTCAATATTTAAGAATAACTAGATTTGATTTGCAGTTAGAAAAATTTTCAAGTTTGTTTAAATATTTTTAAAAACTCTACTCTATTAGTTATCTGACCGCAAATGGTCTTAAAGCTTCAGCAGCAAGGACTTCATAAGTTCTACTCGAGGGTGGACGATAAACATCTAGTGTATGAAGATTTTATTTGATGCCAGCTTACACTGTGACTTTAGACGTTTAGTAAAGGGAGATTTCAGAAAACACAAGGGTTAAAATATGTCAATAGTAAAAAGTACATCAACAGCTTTTTATGTTATTAATGTATAGTAATTACTAATAAAAATATATTTAATAATATATATGTTTGTTATAAATATATATATTTTAACAATTTCATAATTAACATTTATTTCATTATATAAATATTATAAGATTATTGTGAGATTCTAACAGACTTTATTCACACAAATTAAATTTTGAAATTATAATAAATTTTTCATCAACTTAAGTTATTTTTTCGAACGTTTTTAATTTACCGACTACTCACTCAATGTTTTAATTATTTCCACTTTACTTCCAACTACAGATAACAACACGACACTTATAACTATTGTTATTCTCACTATTTTCAGTCAACACTTTTTGGCACACATTAACATACAAATCGAATTCATGTTGACTTATAACGTACTCGACACCCGACTTTGCTTCACATTTGTGAATTTATTTGAATTTCAAAACTATCAATTAGTTTAAAGTGTTGGATCGATTAAGACCTTTCTATACAAAGATAGTATAATTATAGTACAGATTTTTTTTGAAACATACGTTATTTTAAACCACTATTCAAGATTTGATCCCATTATTGTATTCCTTCGTTATATTAATAAAATAATCTTATCATTTTATTAATTTATGTAAAAAAAATATCAGACTTAACATTATTTGAAAAATATTTATAACAATATTCTTTAATATTTATCATACGAATCTCTCACATGACCAAAATCGAAGTCACGAGGTAAACATTTATTTAGAAATAAATAGAAAAATGTGCCAAGACTGCAAAGTGCTGATTTTATATAATATACTGTGTGATGGTTATTTGGTAATATTTTTCTTTCTGTTAATATCTGTATAAGATTGTTCAATTAATATCAATTCTGCGTGTTAGGGATAAGATGCAACACATTTCTTCAAAAGTTACACTTTTTCTTTTATTAAAACATTATAAATGCATTCAGATGCAGAAACCTTTTACGCTTACGTCAAAGAGACTGATTGTTTTAAAGAAAGTAACCGATGATACATAAAAATAGGTCAGCGATAAAACGTACATTAAGTGTCTTTTTATAAACATGATTGATAGCGACATTCCGACCAAGAATTATATTTATGTAAGTCAAGGACCAGAATGTCGGTATTGTATTAACGTAACGTAAATACACATAGATAACGTGCATTACGTTTATAGTTACGTAAATTTTTATCGTAATTACAATGTCTAAAATTTGTCACTACCATCTAGCAATCTCTATTATCTATATCTAGATAATATTGTTGCAAATAAACTACGACGTGTTGGCGGGCGTCCAGTGTAACAGTTTGCTCACAACAGAATTTATTACTAGATACCTTCATTTGTCGACTAATTTAATACCTTGTGCATTCCACAGCGCTTATTATTTTTGAGGTGAATATATTAGCTTCATAAAATACGATAATATTAAAAGTAATAAATTAAAAATGGTAATTAAAAATGTTTTGCATGTATTATAAAGACGTATCGCGATGACTCGCACTGACGCAACTGGTGACATTAAAAGCTTAACAACTTAGTGGCTGTTAGTTTAGGACTCTTTAAGTTTGTTTTAATGAGAGGCTTCTAAGATCGTGGCATGTATAATAGGCAATTTGTGGGTTGGGAAGGTTCACTTGAATGTTAGAGATTCATGAAATTACGTTAAAGCCGATCTTCTATTAAAGTTTTTGATCTATTTTTAATCTGCAGAGTTAAATTTAAAAAAATGCTTGACTACATTTGTTATTTCTTTTCATTGTCTATTAGAGATGGTAAAATACTTTTATGAAATGTTAGTGCTGAATTTTTGTCAAGAAAATACATACAAAATAATTAGTTAACTAATATGCAGTGCTTCATTTACTTTTATAGAATCCCTTTAAATAAATAGATACCTGACTTTCCTATTATTGTTTTTTTTAGATTTTTTGCTTGTTATACCAGCTCTTTATGTAGTTATTTATTTAAAGGAAGTCATCACGTCCACAACACGTAAGCACAACATGACAATGCTCTTCCACAATAGGCTTGGAAAAGTATTTTATATATAGAATTTAAGTCCGACATTCCCATAAAACTAAGCATGTAATATATTACATTTTCTTTCTATTTTATGCATAATAAATATTTGAAATAACATTGTTATAATAATAATACTAGGTTTTTTCCTACTTATCAAATTAGATTTTTTAAATCTATAGTTATATAAAAAACAGAAGAGTTTCTTTGTTGTATTGCATTCACACAAGAACTACCACTCTGATTTGAAAAAAATACTTTTACATTTCTTAATGAAAATAATTTAAATTACGAGTACTTAATAATTCAATCTAAAGATAGTTCAGAGCTACACTCTGTGCTGGTATTCTGAGGTTCCGATCTGCGCGGGTAGAGTTGCTGGAAACAGATAGTATAGAATAACCGCTAATACAACCGCTCACAAACATTGAGGGGTGAGTTTAAATCGGCTAGTAATAGGTCTGTTCCGTAGGTGACTATGATTGACCGAGGTCGAAATATGTAGTTGACATGCCATTGACCTCTGTATATTAATACTTATTATAAACTATTTCTTTGAGATACTTGATCTAGAAAACAAAATAATTCTTGATAATACTCAATGTTATGGAGAATAGATATACAATTCTGTATTCACATCACTTGGAATAATAAGCTAAAGTTTTGCGAAGTATATTTTAACATATCTGTTACTTCATATACTTATATTTTATTGGTAAAGTTTGTATGTCGATGCCTTCATAGCAACCAAAGTTGGGAGCGATCCAAATATTATAAGGATGCAGGGTGAAGCTAAAAATTATGCTGTGCTAGGATAATTGAAAATAATAAACGTAATTTCAAATATTAATATTATAATTCCAGTTCCATTTCTAATGATATCATTAATTAAGATCTAAGCTGAGGAATATAAACACCTAAAATTTCCTCTTTGTTCGTTATCACGGGTTCTCTGTTAATTTCCTCCAGACCTAGATAAACTGCTTTGATGTATATATTTTAAATTCCTTTTGAAACTAAATTAAAATATTCTATATTAAATTTTTAAACAGATTTATTAAAGTTAAGTGAAGACAAATAAGTGTTTATATCATGGCAAAATACAGAATATAACAGATAAGATCATTGGACGACTTTTCCAATTTTATTATTTATTATTTAGTCTATCATTATTATTTGTCAGACTTGAGTAAAAATTCACTTTGTCCTCTATAATTATTTTCCTGTTTCTGCTAAGCACTTATCTTCTATAAAATATGATTAATTTTTGTCATAATTTTCTTCAGAAAGCGTTGTTTTTCCTGTAAAATGCATTAACGTCAAGATTTGGCGCCGCCCGTGTTCCATGTGGAAACGCTTTATATGGAATCGTGAAAGTCGCTCTGTTTAAATGTCACCAACAAGTCTCGCCACAATGCAGTCCTGTCTTACTGAATTTAGAAATTTATTTGAACATATATCTTTTAAATTGTAACAATGCTAATAACCAGACGATTTATTAACACAGGAGTTGGATAAATACATTATTATGAATTATTCTTATACACTGAATTGCATTAGCATTGGCATGTAGTATGGCAACCAAGTTAATAGAATGAAAGTAATTATTAAAAAATATATTAGGTGCTATTTATTTATCTAGTTAATCTAATAGTATTTAATTACAACTATTTTATAGATCTATAAAATAAACGATGTAGGTAAGCTAATCACAGAAGCGACCTTACTGGGCGCGGTCGGACAGCTAAGCCGGGTGCCTATAGTCGTTGGTACTTTCTACCTAATTGCTAGGAAATGAACGAAAATTTTTATTGAGTCGTTAAAGTTCCCTCGTAAATAAATTGAAGTTCGTCGCATTTTGTGTAATTCTTGTGATTTTATGGGCATTACATAGCGTTGTAAAATTTATTAATTTAGTGCAGTCGCTACCAAGTGGAAACGATTTGGATACGGTGAAATATAAGTGTTAGTTCTATTTATTGTTAATATACTATTATTCAAACATTAATAAAGATATTCCTTATATTATTTAGTTTCTGAATATATTTACTATTTTACTTAAACATTGGATTCTACACAAAGTTCAACATTCGACCTTGACTCAGCGGAGTCATCATGTTTTACGACGGATTTTATGTGACTTCCGAAATCTCTCGTCGCGAAAATAACCGACGAAAACAATGTTATATATATATTCTTATGCATATCCGTCGCCAGAAGTAAACAAACCGAAAATTTGTAATCATTTAATTAATAAAACACTAATTATTTTTTTATATTATGTAATTCAATTATTTTAATAGTGTTGATATAAACACTTTCATAAGTATTTTACATTGTTTCTATAGAATCGACAATTATAAAGCTATATTGATGAATTCATGTTATAGACAATATTATATTGATTTTATACCAAGTTATTTGCAAGTATGAATAAAGAGCATTGATGCATTATTCACTTTCTATACAGTTATGATGTAAGGAAAAAAAAAAGTAATGTTTTATGTAAATTGGCTTAGTGTTCGTTGCATGGAACATTATTTTTTGCTTATAACTTATAGCTTAACCGTTTGGGAAACTTCGTTTTAAAGCAACATCACATAAAAACTACTCAACTGATTTGAATGAAAATTAGCAGAGCTGTAAATCTTGGGCATAGGCATGTTTAAAAAAAACAATTAAAATATCGCATTCCGTTCAGAAATGATGGTCAAAAAATTGAGCGGGCTCAGCTCAACTCCCGCACGGCGGCGGATCTTAGTAGTAGTAATACTGTTATTTAGAAACAAAATTATGTTTAAAGAAATAATCAAAAATACAAAAATGAGTGTCTTTTGTTACAAAGTTATAAAAATATTTGAATTATTATTAATGTATTTTATTTTGAGCAACAATTAAGTATAACAATGAAATGAAATGTATGTTTGTGCTCGGTATTATTGGAAACTGTCTGGTAGTTCCACAATTTATCAAAAGCGCCAAGTTAGATGTTGTTAGTTTGAACAGCTATCTATTATTGTGGCCTAAATGTACGGTAATACATCGTCTGGATACAAAGATATAAAACAAACATAACAGCGCACATAACATTATGGTTTATTGATAATTCTTTAAATAAATTTTTAGACTAGACTAGAAATTAAATATTAACGACATACTATTTTAGTAAAGCACATTTATTAATCCTTATATAAAAGTATATTCATTAAAATATATATAATTATAAATAATTGGATATTTTTTAAAAGTGTATTCAAGTAAAGTCTTGCTAAAAAAGGTCCTAAATATTTATCTACAGAATTTAATAATGTGAGGAATCCCTTTATCTCCGACAGCACTCATGCGTGATAATTTCATCTCGTAGAACATAGACACAACAACAAATTTACCTGGAATATTTTGTATTGTTATGAGAAATAATAAATATTATTTTTAGTAATGAAAATAACAATGTATAATAAAAAGCTCTTTTATTAGATTGCTTTAAATACACGTGTAACGTAATAGAACGCGAAATTTATCAATAAATAATCGATAAAAATAGGTCATAAAAAGAAATACGACTAAATAATATATATTATATATAAATTACATAACTACTATTAAATATTTTGTAAAAATTTAGAATAGATATACACAATGTGGTCGTTGCCTCGCAATAACCTAAAACTTCTAAAGCCTAAGTAAATAATTGCCACGATCCAATTTCTGTTCCCTACTTCCAGTACTATCCAGTAGCTAAGTTAATCCTGTTCAATCTCAGTAACGCTGTTCCAACAATCTAGGAGATACAAAATTATCGTAGGTATCGAACTTGTGACTTCAGTGATTTTGATAGTTAAGTAAATATATATAAAACGTAGTTTTTACGTTTCAATTAAATAAAACATAATATTATTTTACTTTTGATATTAGAGATTGAATGTAATGGACATTATAAAACTTGTGTTCGCAGAAAACGTTAAGTAAGACTGATTGACGAAATGTCGATGTCGTTGACGAAATGTTAATCAGTCAGTAACGAGGACGGGCAGCTTCAATGATACCATTACTACAGAAAAGTATGGTAATGTATATTGTATATCCGTATATATATGCAATATAATTGAATTGTTATTGAAAGTTACTTTTGTAGCAACGATAAAAGAGATGCCGGAAAAAGTTTAATAAAATCAGACATAAACCTGGCGGCGCTCTCGAAAGGATCTGATGAGTCAAGGTCGGACAAGGTCAGAAAGTTTGATGTTTACCATTTTTATTTATATGTAGATTGAATTGTATCTTCAAATTTGTATAAACTTTAAAGCAATTGCTATTGTTGATGGTTATATATTTAACTTTGTAAACTTAAAATGTTACGTAATGAATGATATGGCATGATACGATATGCTATAATCTATCGGCAAACTAATAAAGTCGTCATATAAGTAGTAGTTAATATGATTAGCGGCTAATATAAACGAAAATCAATACCTGGCCAGCAAGACGACGAGCTGGTAGAACCTACCTGTAATTATTTGACTGCAGCGTATTGGGCTCGCTCGACCGGGAAAGGACCACCCTCTCACAGAAGATCGACGTGTAGTAACCAAATTAATTTGGTTATGCTCCGCGGGTGAATGAGAGAATTCCAAAGCCCAACTTCGCCCCGCCAAGATATGTGTCCAATAAGTATACCTCACGAGGGTAATGGCTTTGTCGAAGCCGGAGAAACCCATCATGAGCGAAATCAGGGGAATGATTGTTGGAATTTGCTTGGGCTGCCCCTCATATCTTGGGCAAGCAAAGTATCACATTTTGTGTTTTCTGAGGGCAAACCACGGCAAACAGCTGTACTCCGCTCTATTCTAAATTTGGACTTTTGCAACATTTTACTCTAACCATAACGCCGACCGCTACCAACTTGAGACGACCCAGCCGGCCTTGTTGTTTTTTGACGGAGACGCAGATATATCAACCTAACGACACAACGTACCTATCATACCTCGGATATAAATTAAAACATCATTTTACACCACACGCCATATCAACATAAACGATCATATCTATACAGTCTATGCGTGCCTCTACAGATCCTATAGTGGTAATGCACTTTGCTCTGACAAACGATCTGTCCCAGATGGTAAAGACAGGCAGATCATGCTTGGGCTAATGTATTCTCATTAAGGATCCGAACTCTAGAGTTCTGAAGAGGAAATATAAACACCGCCTACCATCTCGTAGTGTCAGAGCATAATGCCAGAAATATTTTTTCTGCAAAAAAGTTCATAAGTCTAGTGGGCCGGACAACACTTCTCATTTGATGCTAAGAACATGTGCCCCTGAGTCAACTCTAGTGCTAACGGGTCAATTTCGGCAGTCCTACCTTAAAGTCATAGTCCCTGTCTCATGGAAGTGTGCCCTTGCCATCCAATCCCTAAAAAATGTGATAGCTCTTCTCTCCAAAATAATAGAGAACCACATTAACCGACAGCTCCTAGCTTACTTCGAGGATCGCCAGTTGATCAATGGCCAGCAATATGGCTGTCGCCAAGGTCGATGTGGTGATCTTTCATTACATCTTACGCAACGTTGGGCAGCGGTTATGGAAAGCAAGGGAGAGGGTCTGGCAATTATTCTGGATATGGCAAAAGCCTTCGATTATGTATGGTACAAGGGGCTTCTATCGAAAATTTTTGCCTATGGGCTTGCTGAGAGTTTATGCAATTAGATCACCAGTTGTCTCACTGTGCGGAGACCCCAAGCCCGTGAACGCTAGTGTACCCCAAGGGTGCGTGCTATCCCAAACTTCATTCCTCCTGCACATCAATGGTATGTTGGATATGTTATGATGTTATTTCCAACATACATTGTTATGTGGATGACAGTATTGGGGATGCGGTATATTCCAACCGTGCAGGGCTCTCTCGGGAAAACGTCTGAGAGTACCGAAAGAAACTTGTGTCCTGTATAGAGGGATGAGGGGATGATCTCAGAATGGGGTGAACTGAACCTCGTTCAGTTTAATCCCCAAGTCACAAACCGTTTGCGCTTTTACCATTAAGAAAACCCCATTTATCGTATCTCCGCTCTTCGAGTGCACTACTCTCAATGTCTCGCTAAGTATCAGAATCCTGGCTTTCGACATTTTGAGCGACTGTAGGTTTCATGGTCATTAGGAGAGCAAAGCCAAGCTGGCCTCCATCAAATTTGAAGTGATCAATTGAACGAGGCAGTATTTCAAGCCTAGTCAAAGATATGTGCTCTGTAAGGCACAAGTCAGACCACACGTGAAGTACTTTTCTCGTCTCTGGTCCGGATCACCCCAATATCATCTTCTAACATTTGATCGCATACAACGGAGAGCTGTTTGGATGGTTGGGGACCCAGTGCTCTGTGAACGGCTGGACTCTGTAGAGACGTGGCCTCTTTGTGCGTCTCCTATCGCATTTACAACGGAGAGTGTTCCTACTCAATTTTATGCTTGTCGCCGAATTTCATCACCATACAATACGTTATTGTCTGCAATACCCACCGTATCACCTGGATGCGTGGCGATCTTCTACTGTGCAAATTTTAATATCAGTAAATAATAATGCATCGGTAATAAAGACTGATTTCTTGGTAAATATTGAAAGACATAATTTATTAAAAGTATTCAATAAATCATCATACATAATATTGGTTTGGATAAAGATAAATAGCAGAACAAGTCATTTTTAATTTTACTTATTCGGTTTACAGTTTGTGATACAAGTTATTTTCCTTTAAAAATTCGTTCTTTTATTTTTTTCGGACTAAATAAATTGGCCACAGTGGTCAGAATATAATGAATTGATAAAACATTTGAAACATGGAAAATTTTTAGTAAATATATTATTAGTAAAAGGTTATGTGAAGTAAATAAATTTAAAATAATAAATAACCTTTATTGAATTATTTTATAAGATACGAGTATTAAAATTTTCACAAATAATTAATTATTTACTTAAATTTGATATTTTAATTGAAGCCTTACTCATTATTTTGCTCCAATGGCTCAAAGTTAGAAGACGTTGGCCTGTAAACGCTTACAATGATGAATTGCTCTAACTCTACTTAGGCTACTTCAATTATTCGTTCAGCAGAAAGGCTTACTATGTCTTTACGTTCTTTGAATTTTATCTGTTTATTTCATAGAATAGAAGTGCGACCATTTATAGAAATAACTTTGTTTAACGAACTACTAATGAAGCATTAATTCTTCATTTTTAAGCCAGTATTCAATAATATAAGAAATATTTATGTTAGAAATATTCGAAAATAATAGAACTTTTAAATCCTCATTTCTCGTGCACTGCATATTCTGCACAAGGTTAGATACAGTTTACATTATCATTCTTATTGCTCAATTTAACAATTTTCTCGAACGAACTTTGTTCGTTCTGTGTTGTTTTTTTCGGATGGATGTATGGATGTATGTTTGTGGACAGGAAAAATTTTCATTGCTGTCGAGGGATGGCGTTGTTTACAATTTACTGATTTAGTTTACTTTCATATTTAATTATATTACTATTTTGTATTATTATTACTCACAATTTTTTTGTAATTTTTCAGTAATTGTAAATAAACATGTATTTAAAATTCTTTTCTTCAATAAATAATAATCATTTACTTAAAAAACAATTGTTTTTATATTAACATTTATAATTTCGTCAAAATTCGTTCGGGAAATATCCTGGGTATTTGCATCTTCACTGGTTTTTTTCTCAAATAACTGTGAGTTAAAAAAAGTTTATTTTTGGCTAGAGGATATCTTTGCTGCACTGTAATAAACATTGTAAATAGATAAATAATAAATGAATTCTTAATGGTTCACATTACCTCAATTTCCTCCAAAAATAATATAATTTATTTAATTATTAAATTGTTGCATATCTCAATTTGTATAGTAATGTTATAGAATTACGGAATATATTTTTAAATTAAACACAACAATAATCATAGAATAGATAGGTCTCGATGTAGACACGAGTAGTGCCGGGCGCTAGATTGATAATAACGCTCAGAATCATAGACCTAACTGTCGACAGCATATCCTGAGCAATCAGAAACTGCACACACCTATATTAAGAATAGGTGTGAATTGTGCTGCTGTGCTTGTTTTGTGCATAACCGTCAGGGAATAAAAATAAAAATAGAGAATATATTAAAACGTAAAATCACATCAGCAAAGTTATCATTACGCAACTATGTATTTTTTATTTCTTAATTAGATGGTTTACAATATTTTTTATCTCGATAGGCAATCTTACAAAAAGATGAAACAGCACATAATTAGAATTGCTGCTCCTCTAATCGGCTTCCCTTCAACAAGTTTTATGGAGATTTTTAGCTCACGTTTGCTTACGTTTAGGACTAGCCATCATCACAGGTAATCTAAATAAGCTATCGTAGATTTAAATACATTTAAGAAAATAGTATTTGATTTGTTTGTCACTTTCGAGAAAGCGCATTTAACGACGGTTTCATATTACACTTCCTATCGCAACTTGGAATGTTTCCAACAAGTTAAGAAACTGTAATAATGTTTTAAAGTAATATAAGTATTTTTGGTTTAAAATCACTTTATAGTTAATAAATACGAATTTGAAGATCATATCAAATCAATTACTTTATTGGAGGTTATTTTAAAATAAGATTATTTGTGGTCATAGTGTGAAGATTAAAATAAGTACAGATATAGATTGAAGTATTTTTAAATGACTAAAAAAACCTTTAAAAGAATAAACAAAAATTACAAAAAAAATTAATTTACTTTTATTTTACTATAGATAAATAATATTCTTGTAACAAAACCTGGGAACATAAAATATTAAAGAGGGTGAGAACTTCTTCATGTATTTTCGTGCATAATTGGTTACATTCATACAAGCACCTACAGTTTTGTTTTGCTATAAATACTTTAAAATAAGTAAGTAAAAAGCATCGTGTGTAGTATTACTACTAAGTGTATTATACTTTTCATTTCTGGGAAAGTAATAATAATGCTTTCAAATAGATAACTCCTATTGATTATATATGTTTTTCACTTGCAATTTTTTGGTCAACACGAAAGTCTAAGTTATCATAACTGACAAACGGTATAACAATATATACATTATTAGAATAAATGATTATATTGGAATAAATTGTATAGCAATATAACTTAAAAGGAATTGCTTAAATATTGTGCGTCTTTTTCTCCCGCGAGTTAGGTGTTAGAGAGCGAATATAGATTTATAATGATACTATCTACTTATTTAGTATTTATTTAATTTTATTATTTCCATAAAGTTGTAATAAAACATCGACAATGATTAAGTGTAGTTAAAACAAAGTCAAGAGTACATATTTTATATTGTTTTTTTTTATTGATATTCGCTTCTGGTTCCTGAATATGACATATAGATGTTACCGTTCATAATAAAGTAGGCTTGGTTAACTTCTAAATCTCTAACAATACAATATCACGATCAATATAAGTCTTTTACATAGTTCATTTTCATAAAATATTGGATGAAATCCAACTCTGGGTGCTAACAAACGATCAATCAATGCGTAATATGAGTGAAATATAAGAAGACAATTAACCGGACTTGAGGTGCGACTTATATTTGCTTTCATTATTTGTTCCATTTTGGAAAATCTTTATAAGTTCTCTAACATAAATTACCGAATAAACAACTGAAACAAAACGATTTATGTAACTAAATTATCGCTTAACCGATTCCAAAGCAACTAAACTTTTTCGAGAAAACAAATATTTTGAGTAATAACATTTTTCAGTTCACATTTGTCATCAGAAGTTAGATTTAGATTCAGAAGAACACTTTAAACGAACATACAAACACTTTGTAGTAATTTTTACAAAAACACTAAATAATCATCACTTAATTATAATTATCTACTAAAAACCACTATAAACTACAATTCTCTTCACATTTTTTATGAGAAATTGTAACTACGAAACGGCAAACGAACTCGAGGACCCTCGACTCGTTACATATACAAGTTAATATTTGTTTTAAAGCACATCCAACAATACATGCAGGTATATGAATTTATATTATTTTAGGCTGAATAGCGAACAAATTACTTTATAATAGCTTTCGATTTTCTATCAACACAGAATTAATCAACCTCTGTCAATCCCACTCACCGACACCTTAGAGCTGTCAGACAGCGGTTTTGATTCCATTCGCCTAAAATTGAATCGATTAACCGTTATTTTTTGTGACTTTTTTTAAACGATTTTGTATATAACATACTTAATGGAAAAAAGGTTTTAATAGTTGATGGTATTAAAAAAAATGTCTTATTAAATGATAGGACGTAGTTTTGATGGCTGCGTCTCGACAGGTTACTACTACGACAGAATTACTGAAAAAACGATCTTACCGTTAACGTAATTATTTGATACCTGATTTTTTAATTCACAATTAATTCTAACATATAAATTTATTTTACATATTTGAATATTACATCCTTTATGATTTAGGTATATTTTCTAAATAATATTCTCATGCCAACTCTTTGTGTTGAGGACAGTTATGATTTCGTTTATTAAAAACAAATATTATACACCTATAAAGAAACACATTTTTTTTTATTTATGCTACGCGTTGTGTTAGACACGTATCAAATATCAAATACGTACGTATAAAGTATTTATATTCACAAATAAACATGCAATCTGCATACGTGTTTTCAAGTTAGATACAGTTTAGTTCAAACTTATATATTCGATGACAATTTCTCTTTGAAGCTATTCCCAGTGGAAAATATTCGAAGAGCAGATAATCTCGACCGACATCTTTAACCTTTAAATAGCTCGCTCTAGATTGCATTCGTACAATTCTCTCGACAGCTTTAGGACAAGTATTTTAAAAAGTAATTTGAAGACATTTTATAGCAAATGGATGTTTCGCAGCTTAGAATTCGTTTAGCCTTATTTTTACTTTTTCTCGCAATATAAATTGTTTTATCATTATTTTTTTCATAAAATCTTCTTTATACTGTACTTAATACCAAATTCTATGAAATTAAAAAATAACTTATTTATAAATTTCTAACGGTCGAATTATTATTGTCCTACGGGACAGGTATTTAAAACAAGCAGTATACATGTAATTATATTTATTATAGATATATAATAAATTGTCAGCTCGCTAAATCTATTCTCCTTGTAACAATAAGCTGTGAAAAACAAAACAATAAAAGGAAACAAGGCAAGACGCAAAATACTGACCATACGATTTGTGGGACGAGTCTTAAAAAACCTATGTGTAATGATTAGAATTTTAATTACTTTCACAATTAACTTAAAGATGTTATACTGTTTTAAAAACATTATTTTATTTATAAAGCTCTATGAAAATCAAAACTTATGAAGTGACATAAGATAAAAGTTTATTTAGATGATAACACTGTTTCTTTCTTTTGGATGTCTTAGTTACAAAATACTTATCTCTACAAAAACTGAAAAACATTTAGATTAAAATGAAACTTAGATTATTTAAACATTGCATGTAATATGTTTGGTACCAGGATGCAGGATTGCATGTTATTTATATGATAAGAAATAGCTGGTGAAGTTACCAGTTCTTAATATATAATAGTATCATTATGAAATAAGATAATCTAAATCAACAAAGATAATAACAACCAACAATAACAACTATAACAAACAACATACGAGTATAAGAGAGTTATTATTATATGAGAGTATTTGAACATTATCAATGGTGTTCAATCTATATAAACCTTACATAATAACAGTCAAATTGCTTTGGAGCGTTAGACGTAAACTGCTACCTAAAATTGAGCCCGTCCGATATGATGGCTGGTATAGAATATTTTCAAGCCATCACTGTTATAAACTGAACCAGTAGTGGTCAATGTTCGATCATAATCTACTGTTATTCACCTTGATTTGGATATTATGTGCATTCTCTATCTGGCCAACATGCTGTCACAATAGTATTATTTTTCTAGAACCAGGTTAAAGGTTTCTTAAAATAATAAAAACCGTTAAAATATTAATCTATTTTCAATACCATTTCTTTGTTCTAGTATAAGTGTACTATCTCGTACTCCCTCTCTCACACCAAAGGGTAACTGGGAGAGATCTCTAAAAGAGATAAGTAATCCTTTGTACTACATTGTTTTCTGTTTTTTGTATTTGTGATTTTTATTGGTATATAAATAAATAAATAAAAATACAAAATACCTCCATCTAATAAACGGTATAAAAACCTTGATCTTCTTGCTTGCAATGATAAATAATGTCTAATGTCTGTTGACAACAGGAAAGTATATATCCCTTGAGACTCAAGTGTAACGAGATTCGAAATCTCAGTCCTTATAACCAAATTGGTCAAAATATAATGAGTTTTTTATCATATTATATTAATTGGAAATAAAAATATTAGAACAAAAGAAATGTTAAACTACATTTTCAATTTAAATGTAACATATATCTACATTTATATCGTTATAAGTTATTTATGTTATTAGATTGTCTATAAAAATGAGAGTTCAAGATATTTATAGTATCATAAGTGCTTAGTCAAAAGAGATATTTTTTTAAAGCTATTCTTTAGTAATAGCTGTTTTAAATATCTTCAATCATAACTTTATAAATACACCATATCTTTCTTTATCTATATATAAAGGTAGCTCAAAAATATGTTACTTTATCACATTTTTAAATATCCCTAAACAAATTAAGGCAAAAAATGTAATAACAGTAATTTAAGATTTTTTTAAGAAATTCATATTCGTCACAAATAGATATTTTTTGGTGCTATTTATTAATTAAGATTCCACGTAATTATGTTTTTCAAATATTTTTTATGTAGAGACAACGATTAATTACAGATTTATTATACGTATAAACATACAAACCACCTCAAAACACGATTTCAACTACTGGAGCAATTGTTCACAAGACATAATAATAGAATATTACTGAATATACGTATATAAATATTACTTATTAAAGTCACACCACAACAAATATAATACACGTATATATATTTAAAATTAAATTTATTAACTCATTTCCGAGAGGAGTCGCAGGCGAGCTACTTTACAACTTCTGTTCATCCGGCTGCGAAGCAAGTTTAGAATGATAATTAAGTGAATATATTTTTATTAGATGATAATTGTAACTACAGCTATATACTTTTTAAGTAAGGAACTTACTTACTTACCTACTTACTTATCTTCACGCTATATCCCTTGAGGGCTAGCCAAAAACGACGGAGCGCCAAACGCTACGGTCCCTGCATACCTCTTTCGCCTCGACCACAGACATTAACCTCTTCGTACATGCCCTCCGGGGGATCCTCATACTTTTTACGTGACCTTCTTCCAGTATCGTAGCCACTGTGTTTTCGAAGGTCACTCGAGGCCTCCCCCTGTCTCTCTTACCGCTCATTTTTCCTTTATAAATCTTTTTTACCATTCTTTCATCACTCATTCGTTCGACGTGCCCAAACCACCTGAGCACGTTCTTTTTCATTCTCACCGTAACATCTTCGCTAGCACCTGCCATTCTGTGGATCTCTTCATTGCGGATTCGGTCAGCTAAACTGACTCCGCATTTTCGACGAAGAGATCGCATCTCCACAGCATTCGTCTTTCTTACATTCTTCTTCTGTGTTACCCACGTTTGACCGCCGTATAACAGCGTCGGTAGCAAAACTGCATTGTGTACAGCCAAATGTGCAGCTATGCTGACGTTTCGCCGTCTCAAAAATGCAGCCAAAGCACCGTTAACTCTGTTACCGGCAGCAATACGCCTTTTCACATCCATTTCGTATCTTCTGTCTCTGCTAAACCTACTTCCCAAATATACCGCTTCATTCACTTGTTCTATTATCTTACCATTCACGTTGATCTTACATTCTGTTCTTTTTTCATTTCTTTCAAATATCAGAACCTTCGTCTTATCTGCATTCAGGTTTAGACCATTATTTGACCAATGCCTGCAAATCGCATTCTGATGATGCAATGAGCACTACATCATCTGCTCACCTGCATATATCAAGCAATTGACACTAAGGTCACCTACTTTCACTCCCATGTCACTGTCTTTCACGCCTTGGAGACAATTATCCAAATACAAATTGAATAACCAAGCTGACATAGCGCAACCTTGCTTGACACCCGATTGGATGACAAACCAGGGCGACATGTCAGCTCCTACTCGCACACAGGCTGAGTGATCTCTGTAAAGAGACTTAACAGCCTGTAGCAAGGGTCCGCTCACATTGTATCGGAGCAGTATCTCCCATAATTTCGTTCTCACAACCCTGTCAAACGCCTTTTCCAAATTCACAAAAGCACAGAAAACCTTTTGGTTTAGGGCCAAAAACTTTTCCGTGATCATGCGGAGGGAAAAGATCTGATCTACATACCCTCTTCCAGGTCTAAAACCTCCTTGGGCCTCCTACAACAGCCTTTCAGATCTCTCTTTTAATTCGTCTCGCTAATATTTTAGCATAAACTTTACCACCCAAGCTAATCAAACTGATGGCTGATGGATGGCCCTATAGCTTGCACAGTCTATTTGTGAACCTTTGTCTTTATACACAGGTACGATGACTGCAACTCGCCAATCGTCTGGGACTTACCCCGATTTCCAGCATAAATTGCACAAAAACCAGAACAAATCTAAGACGCGTGGCCCACCATATTTGATCATCTCGGCAGTAACTTCATCTGCTCCCGCAGCCTTACCACATTTCAGACTTTGAATTACACTCTCCACTTCTTAAAAACTGTTTTCACCATCGACTACATCGAGACTCAGCATTTCGCTGGTACTCGAGGCCGAGGCGTCCTCACATTCATACGTCTCCTTGTAGAATTCCGCCCACTGCTGCAAAACGTGTGTTTGCTCGGTTAAAATTTCACCGCTCTTTGAAAGCACCCCTTTCATTCTACAGGTTACCGAACAACCCCGAGAAGCACTAACTTCTCGCCAGTAAAACTTCGTGTTTTCCCGGAAGTTGTTCGTCAACCTATCGTCCCTTTCTCTCTCAGAATTTTCACACTTCATCTTTTGTAAGTAATATCGTATTGTGCTTTTGCAGCTTGTACTCTCTTTTTCTTATCTCTCTCATACTTTTATTCTTACCCGAGGCTTTATAATCCAGTCATGCTTTCTTCTTTAACTCTACAGCGTCTTCCACTTCATCATCCCACCATTCATCGCGCTTTTTACTAAAACCTCTTTTCCTTTTACTACATACCTCTGTCGCTACTTTCACCATACCATTTCTAAGGTTCTGCCAGCATACTTCAACACTTTCATTTCAAGAATCACAGCTTTCAAGCTTCTTGGAAACCCTTTCTTGATATTCCTCTCTAATCGGTGGATCTTGAAGCTTCCAGCTTCTTATGCGACAATTCGACCCCAAGCCTAGACACGTCGAGCGGCTGCGCCAACCTGCCAACAGACCTCTCATTCTAGCAACGACTAGATAATGGTCCGTTCCCAGATCAGCACCCCTAAATACTCGCGTGTCTATAACTTTGCTTAAGTAAGTAACAATTATTGAAAATAGGAATAATGTAATTCGATTTACTCCTTGACAACTTAATATCTAGATGCAAATAATTAATTCATCCTATGTTTTTTACATATTTGAATAAGTTTATTCAACTTCTACACATTTCAACCATGGTTCATGTAATTTATGAATACAATATCCAGAAAACCTGATTGTCAAACCGTTCGTTAAACCATTTTCCAAATTTCTCAAAATTGCTGAAGTGCTGATCTTCCGGTGCCTTATTCATGAGGAAGAATGTACAAGCCAAGTGCCTTCAAGGTGTCTTTCACGGGTTTTGCTCTGCCAGTCGGAACATAGTCGAGCAACAAAAAGAATTTTGCCTACTCACCATTGTTCCTTTGATAAAATAAGAAATTCAGGGCGGTGAAGCAAATGTAATGATCATTCAGGCACGAAAATCGACATGATCATTGAACGACGGCGACACTACTTAAAACAGGGATTTTAGATTTTTGCCACAATTTGTGTGTGAATATATCAGCAAAATAATAAGCATAATATCAGATAAACAAAATGCGTACTTTCCACTGGTGCCATCTCGTTGATATACCTGTAAAAAATTACGCATAGACCTGGTAACAAATTGGGCTTTTTTCTCAGTTATAGGGAATAGAATGCGCTATTTAATTAAATACATAAACAAACCACTTTTATATATTCAATATGTTAAAAACTAAATACTATATTTCCATCTCTGAACACACAAATTTCACAAATCTCTGAACAATCATTATTGAGTTTTTGTCATCTTGTTTGTCAAAAAATATGAACTTATTTTAAAGAAATCTGGTGGGGCTATAGTTTATTGGTATTGTCAATGTAAGGTAATTATATTTTGTTAGAGAAGTTTCCTTTTTTTCCCAAATAAATAGAAATCCACCTACATGGCCTCAAAGTTAGGACTGCTAATTCAAAATCAAAATACTTTAGTAATAAAATTCTAATAACTGCGTTTATGTTTAGGTCAACTGACACGAATTATCCAATCTTGAAGCCAACATTTTGAACCTTATACGGACTGAAGATTGATAATCGCCTAGATTAGACTATAAATTAAAACACAGGCCACGAGGACATTGATTGAGTCTTGGAAAGTCATCGGAGAAGTCTCTGGATTAAGGACCGGTATCAGAAACAATGATGTCGTATATATAGATACAAATATACTTATATTTATAATATTGTTCATAAATACGCTACTTTAAATAAAAATACGGTTATTGTCAGAAGAATACAGAATACAGATAAGTAAATATGTTTCAAATATTAACAGCATTGTTACAGAATAGCTCGTCGTAGTCAGAAAGCCCGTGATGTTTACTTTCTATACAGTTAATAATAATAATAAAATAAAATCACATAATTACATAATTTAAAATTCATTTTAATTATTTTGATAGACAACAGACAAATTACAATTAGAAGTACAAAAATATTGTACACAATCTATCACTTAACAAAGTATAAATAAGTACAATCGTAGTATTTACATTATTATACGGTAATAATTAGATTAGGGTTCAATAACCTCATATCTTCAGTTTCGTTAATCTGCAAGTAGATGATAAGTTTTTAAAACTCCATGGCACGAAATAACATGGCAATATATTAAGGCAATGTAAATATGATTAAATCAACTTAAGTCAAGCTTACTATTATTAAAATTTATTTAGTACCTATTAAAGAGGTTATTATATGAAAACGGTTAAATACGTTCCTCGTTTATGCCTTTTAAACATTATTTGTCACAGAACTCTTATATGGCTAATATAATTAAAATCCTATTAATTCATTAAAAACATTTACATTAATATTTTTTTAATGTATTTTTGTCATAATACCGTTATTATCTTATCTGATTGATAAATTCCCGGCTTCACTGGACACTCTCAACATATTGATTCGTATTGTTTATTTTGATAATAATTCCGATACAATATCGAACCTGAAATGACATACTATTGGGAGTATAGCCGCTGTGTGGACACACTGTTTTATGTGTTTGTCATTGCCAAAAGTGCATTGTGTGGCGTTCCGTTAAGACTCACTCTAGGGCAAAGTTAATGTTTATTACCATAATTTAAATTAAAAAATAATCTTTGGCCATACTTAAACTGTAAAAGTTTAAAATGCATATATATATATATATTTATAATAGTATTTACATGCCTTTTACAATATATACGAGGCCTTAATTTATTTTTCGCAACTAAATTAAAACAAATCTATTATCTTTATGATTAATAATACTGATTATCGTCTAGTTACATACAGAGAATACTAATTTTTTTTTATTATATAAAAAGTTTTTTTTTAATTTCTACTTTCTGGAGTCACATTTAGGTAATTTATATCTTATTTAATCTTACAATTTTAGATTTTAACAAAGAGCAGACAAATATTTGAGCTTTTCTTTACAGATTATTTGCGGATTTTCTACCAATACAAGCGATATTAATCTTTGACCACTAAGTATCTACTTACCTTATTCGGAAATAAACAGATTAGTAGCATATCAGATTATTCAGTAATGTAATATCTACTTTAAATGTTTCAAGTTTTTTATTCTTAGTTCAAAGACCAATCTCCACTGAAAAACATTGATTCGATTCAACATCTTCATAATTACTACTATACATAATGAGACGAAAGTAAAGATTATTTGACACAAATTAGACATTTATAGATTATAGGGCAACTTCATCACGCACGTGTAGCTAACACAGACAGACCAAATTTCAAATTGGTATATAAGGTCAGTCAGCCACAACTGCATCACCCGGTGTGACCAATAAAGCCAAAGCAAATGGTGACTTTCACGGTATGGCCACTAGCAGTAAAAAGGAATCGTTAGTGTGACGTCAGCGCTCTATTACAGCATGACGTCGCGGTGCTGTCACGGGCGCGGCGACAGCACCAACAGCTGCGCGCGGCGTGACCCGCGGGGTCCTGTGCTGCTAGGCCGGTTTAACACCTGCGGATCAATGTTTTAAATCATTAAAGTCACAAAAATAATATTATATCTTTTTTTACTTCTAAATATCATCAGACTTTTCACAATAAAATGTTTTCGAAATATAATCAGTGTAGTTGTTTTCAACTACATCAAAGTCATCTAAACCAATCCTATCCAAATACAAACCCAGACCTTGGCGACGGAGTGCGAACGACGTGTGTGAGTGGAGCTGAGTAGATCGGAGTGCGCGGTGGAGTCCGAGCGCGAGCGGAGTGTTCCGCGAGCCCGCCCGCGACCGCACCACATCCAGCGGTAGGGAGGCACGCGTCTGGGGATATAACAGAGTGGTCAGTGACATACAAAACAATACCAATTATATTTTAACTTAGTTTAAGCCATATTAAATTTCTTCCTCTTAATTTCAATAATTATATGTTTTAACTAGACTGCTGTTACTCACGTCACTAGACTCTCAGAAGGAGTACATTTTTTGATAATCGCTCAATAAAGTACTGTTGCTAGTACATAACAAAACTTTGTGCAAACAAACAGGACATAAAACTCAGACCACCCTTCGCAATTGCCGTAAAAATTGGGAAATTTATTTTAGACAGTTTTTAATAATAGTTTTGGTGTTACTGTTTGAGTCGCAAAAAGAAACATGGGCTCTTTAAATTATTTGTTACATACAAATAGAAATCCTAGTTAATAAAGTATGGAATATTCACTCGTTGCTGTTTCGGTTTACCTGTTCCTAAAATAAATAATACTCGTAAACGCAACGAAATTTAGTCTCTATATATACCATTATTAAATTATTAAACGTCACCTTGCACCTTGTTAATTTTCGTAGTTCGTTGTTGCATTGTGTGAAAATTTAATTTACCAATGATAAAATGTGTGGTTTCTGCAAATATTTGAGTCAGTTTAGTTAATTTGAGTGTTGTATTTAACATAAAAATATTAAGGTGCTTGAAAAACTTTTGTTTCAAAATATTTAAGCATCAATATTTAAGTCGAATATATATACAAATAATGATCAGTTAAATCTATTTTACTAATAAACAAATCTCACCTCAGGCTGCTATATATATGCGGTGAGAACATGCAGCATATCAAGGGGTTAGCGGCGGAGTTGAGAGGAGCCAGGCTCTGTATGAAAGTAGCGATTGCGGAGGTCGTCTGAGTCAGCGGAATCTGATTGTACACCTGAAGGAGGTCGAACACTATGTACGGTGACCAACACAGCACGAACACTGAAACGGTACACATTATCATTAAACACTGTTTAATTTAACTATTTATATATAATATAAAAATATAATACATATTCTGTAAAACATCCTTATAAATTTGTTGATTCAGTTTTTAGAATTCATAGAAAAATGTTTTATTTGGAATTTAGATATGTTTTTTTTTTCTATTTTAAAATTTTGTCTATTCAATGCTTTAAAACATAAAAATTACGGTAAAAACCTTATAATTAAAAATAAAACGGACATATATTTATAGTAAAGAAATAAAATCGCGACGGTGCCTTCTCCGTTACATTAAAAAAAGTGTCAAAAGTTGATCTATTAACTCATATTTTACCTTAATAAAAGTAATATTGTTAGATGACAGTCTCTGAAGAAAAAATATCATAATAGAATTTTATGCAACATTGTTTTAACTTTATAATATCGCAAACTTTTGCAACAACTATAGTTTGTTAATTAAAATTCATGTAGGTGTTTTCATTTAATAACAATACGTTATATTACAAAATAATATCGTGGCTTGGAATCTTACAAATTACTTTCCTTGTTTTGCATCTAACAAAAGAAAACAATTTACGAACGAGCAAATTAAAAAATATGTTATAAAATACATTTTTAATTAATAACTAAGCGATGCAGGAAAAAAGAATTTTAAATAGAATCCAGAAACGAAATTAGCCTGTCGATAATTTGAAGACGTCTGCCGGCATCAATGACCGAAGGGACCTAAAAACGTTGTCAAAACAACAGATGCGTAATGTTACAGCCAGGAAGTTAAAACTAACGCCAGATACTATAAATACATCTGATCTTGAACCGAATTGAGGTCGTTTATCAACATATCCGAACACGGCTCATTGAATCAGTCTACGACGTGAAAATAGGACTGGTCTAATTAATTATAGGACTTTTATATCAGCTGTTATAAATCGCATACCATTAGAAACATCCCGTCAGAATAAAATAGAAAATTTATTATTTTATTTTTAAGAGAGACTATTAATCTTGGCAATTATGTTCTGGTTCTTATCTGATATTGGATATATCTATTAATTTATTAAAAACAATATTAATAACTTATTTTGTATATTTTTTTAGTTTTATTAATATTTTTATTCTCACTTTAAAAGAATTGTCCAAACTGATTCGTCTTTTCCGAACCTTAAATATTAATATTTTGAACATGAAATCTTTATGGAATTTCAAAAGAATGGACATTCATATCCCGGTTTATATTTGTAAGTTTTCGATATATTTAATAACTCACCGAAAACGATAACAAATGTCATCTTAACGCTCTTAATCTTGGCTCGAGGGATGAGACCTCGCGAGCTCGCGCGCCTGGACTCCGGCTCGCACTCGCCACGCCCTGGAACTTAAGGGATAAATTTAATTTTATTATTAAGACCAAAACTTTTTATGAGATCATATCAGATCAGTGATTTGACGCCGTTTATTGTATGTTATTTTGTTATACAATATGAAAACAAAAAAATACTAAAAATTACCAGAATAGATGTGGATACCATCCTACACCACTTATCTGAAAGGTGGCACAACAAAAGAGTTGTCTCTAAAATTTTGCCAAATTTCTTGAAATATGTTAGACATATAAGGCCGACCCCAAAGAATAAAAAAAGCATAAGGGTAAAATATATATTTTTTTAATATTGGTAATAAAAAAAGATATACCTAATTTAAAGAACACGGAGTAAATGGCTCCATTATTTTAGCCAAAATTTGTAAATATAATAAAAACTAAATAAGTACATTGTAAATAAATTTTTCATATATTTAATTACATAATAATTTTAATAAATTTAAGAATGTCATATTTTTGTAAACAATAAACAAAAATATGTGACGAATTAAATTAACGTTTAGAGAAATTAAAAATTAGCTGTCAGTCGGTTTGTCGTCTGCTTCCTGTTACTACGAAGCCGTTTGTTTTTTGTCATATATATTGTAGTACATTTTATGGTGGAAAAAGAGATTTTTAAGAACATTCAAAAAAACATTATAGTCATTACTAGTGTATGATACTATATTTAAAAAATGTATATATTTTCTCATATTACCGTTCCTCATAGTCTTGGCCCGTCGCGACGTGACAGGTGGGCTCATAACTACAGCCTTGCTCTTGGTCCATATAGTGAGGACGATGACAGCGTAGCACGCTGCTATGGCCAGCGCCGGTAGCACGAAGATCATCACCGATACCAGGGTCATCCACACCTGCCAGCGACGGGGGGTACCCAGCTCGATCCAGCATTGCATCTGACCTACGAAGAATTTAAAAAATACATTTACGATTAACTGACTATTTCACGTAGAAGAAATATCAAGCCAACTTTATGTTTGTTTAATCTCAGGAGAAAGAACATAACTAAAAGATAGACTTGTGAAATTCCTTCCAAGAACGCAAAGAGCATTCAACTGTTTTCATCGTAAGCGTCGCTCTTGGGAAATATAAATCTTCAAATCTTTTTACCTAGAGAAATAAAAGCGTTTACCTTTTTATTATCTTCTTTTATTTATCATATATTTCGCTATAAATATAATATCATAAGATAAACAACTAATTGTACTAATGTTATCCGCTATCAACTGTATTTTTTATAATCTGTAAAAATATGAAACTTGTATGAAGATGTATAAAGATGTATTTTGATTAATAATTTAGAAAAACACAACCATATTACATAAGTTTCAGTTTTGCTTTGACTTCTTATAATGAAATATAAACTTTTATATCCAATAAAATGACAATACAGAAAGAAAAGCTAATACAATCGCAACCGTTTTTCATGAATAAATTATTGGGCCGCTTTAAGCCTTTCAATGTTTAAACCTTTTAGGGTCCGGTTCACAGCACCCCTTCCCCAGGAGCTATCAGAAACCCATATCTGATCAATTATTAGGTGTCGGATATAAAACCATATTAAACATTTATATGAAACGAATAAAATTATAACATAATTATATCAAATATATTTATGTGTGTTATCCAAAAATAGCAGATAGATGAAAGTAACTGTCCTCTGTCTACGGAAATAACTTCACCTACTTTGAATTTAGGTTATATATATAATGTTAACAACAAACAACACGCTGAATCGTGTCGCATGTTGAACACATCGAAATGTCAATACAAAATTAAAGTGGGTATTTCGAATAATCGATAAGATATTGAAGTGCGCCAAACGGAGCCAATCTGAGTTTCTCTTTATTTTAAATTTCTTTATTCCCGTGAACATTGTCACTTTAAGATAATGTGAATTTGTTAATTTTATTTCGGCATGAAATTGCCTTGAAATTTTTATTTTAAAAACTTTCTTTTAACTATGTTGAAATTTTTACTTTAAATAATTTATGTACAATATTTAAATTTTTAATATGCTTTTACAAATGTTATAAAGATGAATCTTAATTAATATCTTTTACATCCATGAAATAGTCTGCTTAGACATAAAAAAACTCAATATGTGCAAATGTCAGGTACCTTATAATCGAACCAATAATAGCCGTACCTTGGACTTCTTTGACCTCGTACAGAACGAGCAGCGGGATGGAGAACAACGCGCTCACAGCCCACGCTGACACCACCAGCCCTCGCGCTCGGTTCCCTATGAATGTCAGAATAGCACCCTAGTATAACCAATTAACGAGTGGTTCATATCTAAATAAGGATTTTAAAATTAATTAGAATGAATAATTGACCTCTGGGATAGCATCTTTCTACCCTCCTTAACACTAAACCTACCAAGTACCGGTCAAATTGACCGTTCTTAAACTTTTGTAAAACTTAAACAATTTTAAACGTTATAATATCGTTATCAAACTACATGACAATTCTTAGAATATGCATATAATATTTTCTTCACTCTTTACTTTTAGTTATTTCCATTATTACATGCGTTATATAATAAAATAACTTTTAATTACCGGTCAATTTGACGGCGTGCGGTAGGAACAGGTATACAAGAATTGTCGGTAGGTTTAGTGTTAATGAATTAATAATTGTATATGATCGTTTTGATGGGTCTTAGGTTTCAAAACTTCTAACTGTAAAGTTAGAAATAAATGAAAGTTAGATAAATTTAACATGATTCAATATGTTTATAGGCAATTTTAAATGATATTTTCAAATTTATTTCATAGACATTCCTGGACTTAGATACATGGAAATACGGCTTCGCACAGTGTACCCGTGTTCCAATTTTCCAACACATACCCATAAATGTTTTTCTGCCTTTATAAAATAATAAACTTTAATGTTTTATTATTGCTAATACGAGTATATTCACATAACTAGACTGCAATAAATATTACCATGATGAAATTTAAAGACGTTTAATTCTCCGGAACCTAAATTTAGACGGACATAAAATCAGAACACATATATTAAACTTGCTGCATGTGTCATATCACATTTAAAATGTTCATTACTATGAGATATTTATGGGCGAGAATTAAATTTTACCATCAAGTAGACAATAGGTTATTTGTCCCTATATACCATATTTTAAACGTATATCAAACCCCATTGAAGTAATAATACTTACAACTGCCAGAGAAGTTCATGGGGTTGGTGATAGCGTCGCAGCGGTCAATACTGAGAGCGACCAGCACGTACGTGGACGCATACATCACTATTCCCTGCAAATATATAAAAAAAAATTCTAACTGTCAACTGACAACTTATTTTTATGTGTAAGCTAAACTATTAATTTAGTAAATAGCTAAAATTAATCTTACAAAAAGAGCATTTTAAAATCCAGCTCTGCAATCTTAATATATAAAGCACAAAGACACTTACTCACTGACTCATTCATCGCTCTACAGCCCAAACCGTAATACCTAGAAAGCTGAAATTTGGACACAAGACTCCTGACATATTGATTAGGTGCAATAAGAAAGGATTTTGCAAAGGTCCTAACCGTTCCAAAGTTACAGCTAAAAAACTGCAAAAAATATAACGCGCCTGTTTGATACCTCCTAGGTGGTGTGGAAATTCAAACAAAATGTTTGGTCACTTTCGCCGTCGTCGCGAAGCACGGCTATCTTAATATATAAAGCAGAAAGACACTCACTCATTGCCTCATTCATCGCTCTACAGCCCAAACCGTAATACCTAGAAAGCTGAAATTTGGACACGAGACTTCTGACATATTGAATAGGTGCAGTAAGAAAGGATTTTGCAAGGGTCCAAACCGCTCCAAAGTTATAGCTAAAAAACTGCAAAGTTTACCCCCCGCTCCCTCTCTTCTCCCATTGCATTGCAGTAGAAATTAAGATTATTTGGCCAGTCATTATGTTTATTCTAAACACGCTGCGATGTGAGAAACAAAAGTGTACCTATGACCCGATAGGAATGAAACTCTGTAGTTATTAAACTCAAGGGTTTCTCGCACTGATAGCGAATCATGATGGGTTGGAGGATAGAGCGTGTATGTGTGAAGGGTAGGGTCATGGGTTCAATACTCACGAAAGTCAGTTTTTTGTTTGTTTATTTCCGTCGCGAAGCACGGGTAACCTGCTAGTGTTTTACTAAAGGATTTTAGATTATACAGAATTCTACTACAAAAGTTAAAAAGTTTCTTTTTGAAAAACATTTAACAATTATTTCGGAATTCAACCAAAACTTAGATCTATAAATATATATGACTGGTCGGAGCTGTGATAAAAATATGAATATAAACTACTAAAGTGTGAATGCAATTCGTAATATTCGCGTTTAAAAATAGTTCATAATAAAATTATTCCTACAATTTTTCTGGATAAATGTTTATGGACGACCATAGATCATCAAAAATCGCATATTATTCATTACTTGATATTCTCTTCTAAAACAGCACAATTCTAATATTAATAAATGTCGAGATCAAACAAAAATTATAAAGTGACATTTATTTTTACATTTAAAATAGGAAAACATCCATAGACAAATTATTTGAAACGTTCTATTTTATTCGATCATAAACATTCCTACACTTGTAAAAAACAGCTAAGTGTGTGTCGAGCTACTCGCAATGTAGAGTTCCGTAGTTACCCACGATGGATAGACCAATAGATAGCCGTATACAGATATCTTTTTCAGATATACAATTCTATAGTACATTATTTTCATCTATGTCCTAATATTTAACCAGAGTTTGCGTTTAAGCCCAAAAATATATATGTTAAAATAGTCGTGAACTTGTAAATCCTGCTTAGTTGTGATAGTTTTCTTTTTAAATGCGTTATAGGTAGTACTATCGTGAATTCAATATACTTCTAAAATTAACCATTTAACTGCAATAGGTTGGGGGGACACTTGAGCCTAACAAATATTTATTTAAAGCTTACTAATTCCCGAGCGAATAGTTCAATTGAAAAATAGTAAATCCACCATATATTTTTAAAGACCTATCAATCGCTATCCCACATCATGGGGTACTCGAGAAAAAATATATATACGTATAGAGGAGCTAAACTATAAAAAAAACTACCATTTTGTCAGCATGGTTAATATGTACGAGTAAGTTCATACTGAATTACAGATTTTTAGCACCACAATTACTTGAGCTAGGTTGCAGACAGACGGACATGACAAAACTATAATGGTTCCTAGTGGACTACGGAACCCTAAAAATGCGTCGATACATATTTTAGTATGCATATAATAGATTTCAAGGAAAGCAGGTTAAGTGTCAATAAACTATATAAATCGTCCATATGACTACACTAATTGAGAACATGTTGAATTTACGACACTGTTTTATTTTGTGGCCATTTCTACTGTTAACGAATAACATCTTAAATACTTAAAACGATAGCTATAAAATAGCTTTTAAAATACTAACAAACTTCCATATATATGGGAGCCTTACTGCAACTATCTGACGGTATGATATAATCTTAAAGGAGATGTGAAGTAGTTATTATAAGTTCAGCATGTTAAGGTAGTATATGCTCAATTCAGGAACATTTTCTGTACCCTATCCGCACAATTTTCTGTGCCCTAACTCGCCTTTATTCCCTCTTGTTCCTTAAGGGTAGGATCGATCATATTAGTGTTCATAAGTAAGAAGATTGATTTTTTATGGAATGCGGCAACTGTTCGTTTGCCATTTATAAATAAAATAAACATCAAAGCACACTGTTAATATTTATAATAATTAAGTAGTTACCTGTAAGAACCTTACAAATTTGCACATGAACTCTCCAGCCAACCACGCTATGGTGATCTTGTGGACGATATCACCAAACACGTTGATCAGACCCACGAATAAATCTGAAATAAAAACCTCAGATAATAACACGGAAGAGAGGACACGAGTAAATGTATTCCAAATCATTTACGTTATTAATTAATTCCAGCAATATATTTATATGTTTAATTAAATTAACGATAGATAATATTTTGAACACTAACATACATTAAATAATTTGTATAAATTACACAAAGTTTTATGATAAACTTGCCTAACAAAGCATATCAATATAGAAAGCCGCCTAAGATCAGATAAACCAACCTTAACAAAGCGCTGTCTGTCAATGTTCGGCGGTATCTGCTGTAGGCTTAGGAAAACTACTTTGTGCCTATTTCGTTAACAATAAGCCGGGTCATGTTTAGGTTCCCATTTGATGCTCTCCGTACTTGCGAATATGAAATATATCATTGTCCTTAATCTTTTTAGAATATCTTACATAGGAGAAGATATCATACATAATGTTGAGGTTTTGTTATTGGGATCGCGTGTTTTTTTTGGTATGTAAGTATTATGATATAATAAGAGATGTCGTTGTTTCGTTTGGTGAAGACGTAATTTAGATACGCTGTTCTAAAAAGGTGAACATATAATAGTCAATTTGATATTTAACTTGGATGTCTAGACTCGTAAAGCCTTTATGGTAATTGTATTTTTACATACGTTTTCTCTGCCTTCAATTGGATTCTTTTATTTTATTGTATGTGGTTTTAAACAAATACCGAGAACAAATATATTTATATTTTCAATATTATTTTTTACGTATTTATTTCTTAATTTTTGTTGTCAATTAAAGATTTAAGCTGATCTTACTATCAAATATAACTTTATTCTAAACTGTTAATTACTAGTAAAATAACGTTATTTTAATTAAATGTAGATAGTTTGAATTCTTTTGTATTTGCGATATACATTTACATTATTTATCTATCTTTCTATAGCTATATTTTACATTTGAATAAGAAAAACATAAGTTATAATAGAACAAGTGAAGTTTGAAGTAGCATTAATGGTACTGACTGTTCTTTGTGTCTTCAGATACATATTCATCCAGTTTCTAGTAAGTTATTGAAAACGGCTAATAAATTTGATAAAGCCATCTATCTTTTATGAATACTAAATATCAATTATAATTAACTAAATATTAATAAAATGGATAAACATAAAACTGTACCTATTCTTATATATATAGCGTACATTATTTTTATAGACAAAAATATTATGAAACAAATATTTCCTTTCTTTCTCTGAAAAACAGAAAGTTATAAAAAGTCTATGATTTAATATCAATTACGTAACAGAACCAATGTTAAGTGTTCCTTAAAATAATATTTTATTTACGTCGAGTATATTTCGTCAATATATTAATACCCAGCCACGATACTCTGGATACACGAGAGCATAACATCTTATTATGCCTTATTATCGGTCTATAAACGTCAGAACCGTTCGAAAATAGTTTTTTGAATGGCGTCTTCACTGTGTTAGTTGCGCGCGTGCGTTTATTTACAAAAGTGCGTCTATTTTGAGATAGATAGATATGATATGCTTGAAATTCAACAGAAGGTACTCCTTTTATTTGGATTTATTTGGCTGGTATTCCAATAATATATATATTATTCACAGTGCACTTCAATATTATTACATTTGCGACGTAAGGACGTATTCTTGGCATATTTGTATCGTAAATAAATATTTTATATTTTAAAATATATATATTTTACTAGGAATAGAAAAAAATGAATTAATGAATAAACTCATTTAAATAAATAATTTCATTATCTATAAAATAATCTAAAAAAAAATAAATATAAAAAATATTTTTAAAACGATCTATCTTAACCACACAAATGTAAACTCAAAATACTAAATGAAGGTATCTCAATCTATTACTTAATTAAAGTAACCTTGCAGTAAGTAAATATATTTATTTCCTAATGAAGTTGGAATTAAATTATTAAGCTTTTCATCGAATTGACTGTATGTTATTTTGTTAATCCTTAATTGGTATAATTGGTCCCCGAAGCCTTTATCCTTCCGCTTCATAACCGTAATAACATATCCTTGAGTGCCGCTAAATAACTATAACATATATGTAAAGTTGCTTTTACTGCAAAATTATGTAGCAATCACAGTATTATTCATACTGTTCAGAATTATAGAAATAGAAAGTACTTATTTTTGTTTAGTATATATCTGTAATTTTTTAAAAACTATATTAGAAACTGAATGTTCCAATTGTAAATCTTTCAAAATCCATTACATTTAAAAAAAAGTGATTTTATAATGCAATTCTTTATGTTTTCTGGAAATAACAATAATTAATTGATTGATTTTGGGTTTTAAAAACCAAAAGCGCTATAACCTACAACATTTGTTTGTTTAAAGAACGTTTATGTTTATTATTTATATAATACTTTGTCAAAAGCTGTTATAATTAAACCTTAAAATACACGAGTGCATAATATTTGTTCGTATACAATAAGCGCCAAGTTAAATTGCCCTCCTACAAATGCTCCATTTAGATGTTTCCCCTGCGATATTTTTAACCCAATTTCTAAAGTTATTGCCCCAGTAATTAATCAGTAGTCAACAAAGGTTAATTTCACTCCGAGTTTCTATAGAGTTGGAGTCATTGTCAGGCTCGCTAATATTTGACCACGGTGAGGGATTTCTACAAATGGTTGGTTATTTTACCCTTTCAGAACTTTGTTTTAGAACTAGATTGACAAGCCGACCTCATGTCAACAATAGAATAGACATTATCGTGATCGCAACGAAATTATATTTAACTTAATTTTTAATTTAAGTCAGCTTAGGTAAGTTCCCAATTTTAAAATACTTACCAATATCAAGCGGTTTTGTGCAAAAACATATTAATTAATTAAAAAACAGTAGTAGTATAGCATTTACATTAGTTTTTTTTTAATTTCAAAGTTAATTTAAATTCTGTTTGGTTTTGTCAATACAAAAAATTATTGATTAAAATATAAATCACCCTGAAATAACTCATATATATACATTAAGTGTTTGTACCTGCTATAGCCAGCTGCATGATAAAGAAGTTCATCCGGCTCTTCCTCGCGTTGGTACACAGCAGTGCTGCTATAACAGACGCGTTCAGCACCACGATCAGGATGAACAGCACCCACATCACCGTGAACTGAACCGACTGCAATATGATATAAAGGTTAAAGTCTTGAAATACAGAAATGTAAGTTACATTGCCTTTTTAGTCGACAAACAAATTTATTATAACATATATGAAATAAATAGAAATATTTATTAATGTTATTATTTATGATGTGATTTATATGTATTGCCACTGAACAATAGATGACACTAAATCTCATTACTTGCAATCAACATAAATGTCATTCAAAAACAGATGCAACGAACTGAATTCTATATAGCGTGGAACGACGCTCGATCAAACACGTACTATTAATTATACAATATCACGTTATTACACAAATTTGTTACATTTGTTGTTGTTGAAAGTCATTGATTGTTATAAATACATTTCCTCATCTAAGTATTGTATATTATTAAAATAACGACTCTTTTAAAAATCACTAAAGTATATTTTCATGTTTAAAGTAAAAGTCTTCAAATTTCACAAAAGGCAAACTTCGACTCGGCTTCATTCTTGTTTCTTTTTGTCAGGCTTCATAATAATTAGAGAGCATTTTTATCTTCAAGGCTTTAGGAAATTAATTTTAGAGAATGTGAGAGATGACCGCATTATATAAAGTAAAAACTAGACTAGAGTCTTGATAAAACACACTTACAGACACTAATAGGATAACCGTCAACTTAAAAGAAAGAGAAATAAATTATAATAATTTTACATCCTGTTATTTTCATTTTCCAACGTTACTTTCAGTTATGTAAAGTCAGAATTCACGATTAGTTGTTAACATAAATTATGAATTGGATAATCTATTATTATCCAACCGTCTAAGTGCAAAGCTTGAAACCAATTTGGCTTAAATCCATATTACTTTCAGTAAAGTGGAAATTTCCTTGTTTTTCGAGAGTTACCGCGTAAGTAGCTAGTGTAAAATGTTACTTTAGCTTCGGAAATATGTCAGTGTTATATTAAATAAAGTGAAAAATAAAAAAAAACATATAAATTTTATTGTTGCTTATTTTAAAGCAAAACGAGGAAATTCGTCTTCGGCTAGCACGTGTTTTATGAAAAAGTAGTTCTTTGTTCTTTTTTACAACATTTATTACGGGTGTTCCGAAAAGCTATTTGATTGAATTCCTGCCGCCGATTGTCTTTATCGTAAGACATGCACACAATACCATCAGGAAGCGATTCTCGTGGTACATGCGATCTTTATCTTTAGCCTTATGTGTTTATTGGTAACAATTATCATTGATAATGACACAGAGCCTAGGTACCATATTCAGTTATATCCATAAAACATTATAAAACTTTATATCAACCTTCGAACTAAAAAATATACAAAACAAAATATTTTAAACCCTCCGTCTTTAAGCAGTTACATCAATTTCTTTGTTATAATATATAAGTATACAACTATTAACAGAAATAGGTGGCTGTTATCATTTTAATTAAAAACTGTATCCATGAAAAATCACAAACAAGTGTGCAATTAAATTTTAACTAAATATTTTAATTTGTCTGGTTGTCGGAATTCTCCGCTCTGTGATGTTTTGCAAACGAAATTCCGTTGTACTGTCTTTTTTATTTGATGCAATTGCGAAAGCTTCCATATTGTTTTTGTAATTTTTTATTAGGGACATAAATTTTTTTAATAACATATATATATTTATTTATCAATTTTATAACTAACGGGATTTTTTTTATATAACTTATGACTAGGAGTGGTCGACATTTTCTATAAACTATAAAGGCTTGTCTTTCCCCGCGACAATAAAAAAAAACATAACCTATCTGTTTACGAGGCACCGATTTGAATAAGACAGTACGTTAACGTCATTATTTTAATAGATTAATCAAGAGCAACATTCCCATTAAACGATACTGAAAGTCGGGGGCGTACCTTATCACATCACACTATGATAGCCGAAACATCCATTACGGTATTGAATCCTTTTCACGTGCTATTACATTTATCCATAAATACGTGGGTGCGGTTTACTTTCCATACATTTTCGTTATCTTTTATATAAATATCGAGCTATTCTGTTCACGGATTAATGTTATATCTACTACTCTATATCAAGTATGACGTGTTGGTTGATTATAATACTGCAGTAATAAATTTAAAAATGACTCCTTACAAATACTTATTTAAAATAAAATAATTATCCGTAGGTATGGTGATAACAATGCTTGCCTTTTAATTTAAGTGTTCCAGGTTCAAACCCAAGCTATCAATTAACTTTTAAATTTGTCCAAGTGTGGTCGAGATGAAAATATTTTAAAGAAACCTTCACAGCTTAGGAAAAAAATCTCTATCCCTGTCCATAAAGAAAGGAAAGAAGATATATGTCTAGCAGTAGGATATGTATGAGAATTAATAAATATCAGTTTTATAATTATGAGTATGTAACGGATAGATTAGTACTTCAATGACGCTAAAAAACACATTTACTGATATTTGTATTGATAATTATATTTTTAAGACAGAATTGTTTTATATTAACAACATTATTACAGTCATGTATTCAAATGAAAGGTAAAATTTATCTCGCTTTAATTTAATCCAGAATATGAATTTCTAAGTTTAGTATCTAAGCATTTGACTTGATGAAAATCGTGACTCTTTTTTTTCATTACAGCCGACCGTATATAACGTTATGGACAAGTTTAATAATAATAAAGTCTTATTATTATTTTTTTTTATTGTGCGTGACCTCAAAAAAATTGAATTAACTATGCCTCGAACTAGGATCCAAAAAATTATACAACAATATGAATGTATTTAGGTTTAATCAACCACTCATTGCTTGATTTGTATTATATATTATTGTGCTTTTTAATTTATTCTTCATCCTAAATCAATGTTTTGAAATACACGATGACTTTGTTTAAAAAATGATGGATGGAAGTGTGTATAAAATGATATCATAGAATATAATCTATAATCTGAAGTCTTTTGTATCGTAATACAATAATATTTACTCACGTCCTTATTTGTATCTATAATAATTATACAAAAGATAAAGTTTGTATAAATATATATATATATATATATATACGTATATTAGATAAATATATGATACCTTATTATCTTGGATTTTTGGATTTCTAGACCCCAAAAAATACACTTAATATGCAAATTTCTTGGAAATCCTTTAGAGGCTTTTGAGGGAAACCAATTACGTAGATATATAAAAGGCACATAAAAATTGTTCGTTTAATTTAACAAAACGGCCATCCTAGGACTCAGCTCGTTCGGCTTCAAGAAATTTAATTAAATGATTTCTAACACAAAACAAGAACCACATTTACCTCATAGAAATAATAAACGTTCAAGTTGGCGGTGGTGGTGTTCCCGAGGAGGGAGGTGCGGGGAGAGGTGCCGACCTCTCCCACTTCCTCCACTATGAGATCTGGGTCCATGACTCTGGAACAAAAAACATGTTAAATATAAAAAGTATATTATCATAGATCAATAGGAGGTTTGCTTTCATCATTAATTTCTTTGGAGATAAATTTTGTAGATCAAACTATTTTTATTTGTAATTTTACATAATAAACTATGGACAATGGATGGATATGGATAATTTTACATAATATCTATGAAAACCTAATCTATGGTATAAGTTTAATTAGGCAATTGAGTTGATTATTGTAATTATATATTTAACTTTTTCTATTATATAGCAATATTTAGAAACAAAAGTTTGATGGACATTTATAAAGGATTAAACTGAGACACATTATAAGAGATGTTGACTCAATCACAACAGCAGTAATAAAGTATTTGTTAAAATCATAGTAATACAGTATTCACTTAATTTTATAGTTACATTAATTGTGATATTACAAAACCATTTTTAAAATAAAATTATTAAAATATAAGTTGTTTGTATATGAGCTGTTTTATAAACTCCTAAAGCTTGTGTATAAATATTGTAAAATATTTTAAGAAATTTTTTTCATAACAAAAATATTACAAGAAACTAAAGGTGTTGTTTATTTCAATATTATAAGTTATGGAAGTATTTTGCGTAATACCGATATAATGATGGCGTAACTTTATGAGCTGAGATGAGATCTAAACCCGCGGCCGCAATGAAAGATATATTATGCATTCAGACGAGATCGTAAAATATATTTTTACAAGCCGAAACCCATCTTTACAGAACTTGATACAGACGGCAATTAAATATTATCTACAAGCTACTTTACAGTATCTTATTTATTGTGGCAATAAAACAACGGTTTAAAATATCCCTTTCAGTAAAATATAACGAGAGTCATTCAGTATATTTTATTTTATATTAACTATAATTTGAGATTTATACATACTAACGGTGTATCTAAGTTTTAACTATACCAAAAAACTGAAACTGTTTTGAAATAAAAAAAATAATCTTAGATTTCAGAGTCACTACTCCTATCGCAATAAATAAAATATATTATTTATTATTATCATCCAAGGCCAACATAAATTTTGATGTCTACTTATTTAAAATAAAAAATATATTGTAAAATTGAAAGTTAGTAAATAAGTTATCATTTTCAGTTTAAATTTTTGTTCAAAAAAGTAAAAAGAACTTTACTAACGAATTTTGAGGTTGGTAACAGTTTTTTTCATACACAAAAAGTTTAACTACTGTATCGAAACAAAGTTTCTTTAGAGAGCCTTTATAAAACTTTCATTGTTAAGAAAGAACAAAGATATTTCAAAATATTATAGATTTTCTACGAAATGACAAAATATCAAGCAAAGTTGTCATTTGCACAAATATTGCATAAATTTATGACTTCAAAATTGTAGAAATTTGTAAAGTTCAATGCTATTTTGTTAAATCCATTAACACTTTCACAGGGTACAAAATATGATTTTTAATAGTAACAGATGATTTAATAGGTATGGTTAAAAATGATCTGCCTAAGCCAACATATTCCTCCATTTATTGCCTTTCCGTCCTCTCTGTTCTCTTTGATTGGTTCCATCTATTACTTTACTATTTACTGTATCGCTTTATTGGATTTCCTCTGACTCCTTATTACAACCTCATTTATGTGTTCGGGTCTAGGACAAATAAATGAATGGAAAGGATATATGATACATGAACAAGTTAACTCCAAACATTAAAGGAAACAAGTGTTATAAACAAAAACTATTTAAATAAAAGTGGAACTACAATATAATAACATTATATCCTGATAATAAATATTAAAATATACACTACGATACATAAAGCTAACATAAACGTCTTCATCTGAAATAACTTCAAATTTATCAAATTCATATGATAGTTAAGTTCGACCTTCCGATAAAATGTTACTTCAGAAGTCACAGGTTCGAATCTTGCTGTATTGTAGATTTTTCAATTTATTTATATTCATATCATGAAAAGCATAAAATATAATAATATATATGTATTACTAGCTCGGTTGCAGCTTACTTATGATCCTCTTTTTTGTTTCGTGACCCATATTCGGTTGTATCCGTTAGTGGAGTTTGACCGTTAACTATGGTTATGGGCGCCTAAGATTGATCACCGTGCTTTTGGATTCCAACAGATAGCTTTGGATTTACGATTCTTTCAGGAATGTTATTTAAGTTAAATGAATGTTTATCGAAGTTAGAATTAAATGATATGATAAAAATAGAAGAAATAAAGCTTTTTGAAGTATTAAATTATTCTTATTTATTGTAGGTATATCTTTAATGTTTATGTTTTTTAAGTTTTATTAGATCAAGTAATACTACTTGATCTAATAAAACTTATAATATAAAAATAACTTTTAATACATCGAAAACTACTCTTTTTATGTTCATTGTCCATGATTATTTATATCCGCTGGCAATAGAGAATTTTCAGACTGCGTGGTAGTTGACAAAAATATTATATTAGTATTAAAAATAACCATATTATAATAAAATAACTTCTACATATTTTTTCATTGTTATCAAAAATATATATGGACTCAATATAATAATTTTTAATCTTATTTCGTTTACATTAAATACAATCAAAAATGGATATTACAATGAAATTAAATTTATTATTTCGCCAATAATTCAGTGCAGTTGAGTTGACGTGGAACGAGTTTAATTTATTTTTGTTTCATTCGATTGGAATCCTTTATAAGTGTATTATTTCTCCGTGTGTGCGTCCCTTCCAATACGTTTCCAATACATATTGGTACTCGTATGTCGATAAACGGTTTTTAAGCCGCTTTTCCTCGCTTATATGAAGCTTTTTTTTTTAATCTAAGCTTAAAAGTGCATATTATAGGAAAGTCTAAATGAACATACATTAAACTAAGCTCCTCTAAAAGCTTTGTATTTCATACATAATACCGTCTACAGTATTAAGAAAATACGCTTTCCAACATGAGGTGAGTCTTATAATGATGGAATAATTAAAGTAATAATTCTCGACGGTGCATAATGAAGGTTAAAGGTAACTTTGCTTATTGCTATCGAGGTGAGAGGTAACTTTAAACAGAATCACTTAATGTCATAGACTTCCCGGGATATTAAACTTAACTCAAGCTTAGCAGCATGAAAACTTAAATATTCCTTTTTAGAGTTTTATAAGAAATTTTAATATTTATAAAATAAGGCAAAGATGGTGTATTATCAATTTTACTTTAAGTGCATCTGTTTTGTCTGCAGTAAACGAGGAAGTGACGGACAGGTGCACGTGCTTAATGGTTTTATATAAATCCATTACGCAGAGAATATTTTTTTATATAAAAGGTGTAATCATCATGTCTCGGATGACACTTGACGAAGGTCCGACAAATTCGTTCACATTTTTCCATTGAACACACCTGTTTGACAACATGTGATGGGTATTTTATTAATTTTAATGACTCTGAAAGTTAGATTTGTTTTGTTCGGAAACTTTTGTTTTTTAATTTTTAAATATAGTAAATTTGACGAGGAAATTCTTTCTTTCTGTAATAATAAAAATGATCAAATTAAATTTTATTTTATAACATTTGTTTGAGGTGGATACATTTTTGGTAGATACTTGAGTTACGAGTATGTGATAATATAATTATCGACTGGGATTAATAAGGAACCTATACATATAAGTGATCTCAATATTTTTAGTCGCGTTAGAGTAAGTCGTGCTTCCGAAAATAATGACATCAATAACTAGGGAACACCAGTTTGTTAACAAATCATTAATTGTTATATTTAGCTATTAAGGATTTTTTTCTAGTTCATATTAAAAACCTTTAATCAATGCACTAAAATCGTTATACCTGTTCAATATCCTAAGTGCTGTCTTTATTGTGTATTTGGTTCTTGAAGCGCCGGGTGCGTTTTTTACTGAAATCTCGAATCTGAAGTTACTAACACCCTCAGGTTTAGTATTGTTTTTAACAACCAATACACTTAATAATATTACATTAATTTCAAGCTTAGATTACGGGAAGACTTATTAGAAGAATGTTACTTAAAAAGAAATGTTCTCTAAACTCATTATACACAATACTATTGAGAAATGAATACAAAATAAGTGATATTTAATCCTTTTCAATATAAATTATGGCAACTAAGAGTATATAATAGTAATAGTTTGAACCAAGGATCTTTATAAAAGAAGGTTAGTTACCGTCCTTTCGTCACCGCATCCCAGAGTACTAACCACTTCTAAGTTGTTATGGACTTTAAACTTTGATGTTCACTACAAAGCCATAGTTTCTGGAATAAGTTATTATTGATATTATGGTTCATTGAGCGTCCTTTATTCGAAATTTAATAATATTTTAATGATAGTTAAAAGTCAGAGTTTATTTATTTTGAATATCACCAATTTTCTATTCTATTTAGTATTATTTATTTTTTATCTTTTTTTGCTTAATGATTTTATTTTTTACAACTATGCAATCAAGGAAATAACGCTGCTACGTCACTTCCAGTTTTATTCTTTAAAATAATTGTAATAGTAAAATTATATTAACAATATATACACTCAAACCCGCTGGTTGAGTCCCCGACTGCTCGGCCCCGTCACAGGTCTGTGGCAGTAATTTTTCCGACCCGGTGATAGCTTTGTCAATGGAAAAATGTTTTGTAAAGAATTTACTTTCAATAAAGAATTTTGACTTTGACTGTGACTTTGATAGTATATATAATAAAAAAAAAGGATCAACCTTTTTCTTAAGTTAGGGATGTAATAAATAACATTAGGTCTTTTGTTAGGAAATAAAGAAAAGGTATTTAAAGGTTTTTGATGTCTGATTTCATTAGAGATATGATAGATCTATTTTACGGACTACAATGATTCATAATTATAATGCATTAGAGATTGCAAGTAAATGTAATGTATGAATATTTTCAACATCACTATATTAAAAAACACAGAAGCCTTGCGACTAAGTTTCAATTGTATGTTACATGAAAACTATGTGTTCAATTGAGACAAAAAATAATTATTATAGGCTCGGAGAAGGTGACTGATAATGTTGTTTTGAGTTTTTTATTGACATAACGGAATCATTAATGTATTGTAACACGATATAATTAAGGTGACGATTTTGGTCTGTGTCATAAATCAGTTTTTTCCATACTTAGCGAAGCCAGCTTTTTTCAGCGAATCAAGACTAACCGGATCTAAGAAATCCGGTGACAGTGAGATACAAAGCTGAAAGTAGGTTGAGCAAAACTATTTGAAACTAAAACCACAATACTTTAGCACCTGCACTAAAGCAGCCGCCGGAGCTTTTAAATCCTAAATTCACTTTGGGAACAAATAAATCGCACATTCGAAATGTCTATCCAGATAACAGACGCTTTCAAATGGGATTGCGACAAATGACAGCTACGTTGTTTATTTTTTTGTGTATTACATTAATAATAATGAAACACAAAAAAAATACGTTTATACAAAAATATTTTCATAAACAGAGGAGTTTAAAAGACTAGCTATAATAATAATCGTGTTATCGAATTTACAGTATGAAATAGGTCCAGTCTTTAATTTTATAAATTACCCTTAAAAAATAGTAAGTATTAAATATAAGACAATTTTCTATTAATTGGATATAGTATTATATAATATAACATCTTTAAAATTAAGTGCTACATTTTAAAAAGCACTCTTCTATAACATACATAAAGCACATACACAACTATAAAGCACATATCTCTATATAAGCTTAAATGGCAACTGTTCCTTTAATTCATTTTACATTGCGAGCTTTACTCTTATAAATTTGTAATAAAAAACTTAAGCTTAAAACTAAGCAGAGTTATGTAGAGTTAAATAATATGCTGCTCTGCGTTATATAAAATTGGGTTTTCATATTAGTATTTTAAATGTAAAATCGTTCCTTCTGATATTTTATTAAATATTTATTTCTTAATATGTTTTTTTTGTAATACGTTTTATGTGTAATTTTCTTAACAAATTTTATGAAAAATGTGTAAGTTATATTTTTTAAGGATGACTACTACTACAAAAAAATGTAGTGAAGCAGGTAGAGTGAACAATTTTTTTTATAAAAATCAAGACTTCCAATCTAAGTAACAGGATGTAAAAGAAATAGAAAAGCTATGGGCCCAGTAAAAGTATTGAAGTTACTTGAAACATATGGATGTAACTAGTCACATTGAAGATCGAAATCAGCCCATTTCATTCTTCAATATTTTTTTGCAAAATGAGGGTCATATACAAAACTGTAAGAACTATCGAGAAATAATATTCAAGTCGAACTGCAACGAAATATGGGAGATAGTTGTCGAAAAAAGAACTACGTGAGAAAGAGATCAGTGATGTGTGTCTCAGTTAGCTCTCATCCAGGATCTGCTTCAAACTTTTACCTCTTCATATTCATAATGTATTTCTCTCATTGATCAAAATGGAAGAATAATCTGGTATAAGCTTTTCGGTGATCACAAAAAAATGGTTTGCATTTGCAAGTACCTGCTGCTGAAATGAAATGTTGTTATAATATGCGGTGTAATGATAATGGATAAATTAAGTAATGAGTATATAACAGATATAAACCTACAAACAAGTAATAGATTCAAAGCTGCATCTTCAAATATTAATAATATAAATAAACACCTATACAGAGGCCACCAATACACACCTATATACACCTATTTAATATGAAATTACAAACAGAAATCATATATATATTGGGTATTAATCAATATTCGATAGATTTGATTGATTGTATCCAATTAATAAAATCAAATTAGTAATATGTTACATATTGTATTTGTTAATTTGAATATTATTAAATAAAGACTGTACTGACAAATAGCACGTATACTTGTGAGGTGTTTTTGAAATAAATATTAGGCTATAAAAAATGTTTATAATGTGTAATCTGTGTCTTATTTGTAATATTATTACTATAAATATATAAATTGTTAGATATTTAAATTGATTTCATAAATTAAAAAAAAATTAATGAAATCAATTTAAAAATTTAAATAACTATTGAAAAAATAACCAAATATTCAAAATTAGGAAAGCTTAAGTTAATTACACAAATAATAAATGTTCATATAAACCTATATATACATATGCAGATTGCAAATTAATTCGGCAAGATAAGTTAATATGTCAACTTTCAGCATCAGCGAATAGACGAGATGATTCCCGGCAAATGTTTGAGTTAGATATTCTAGTCTTCTTATTGCAAGACGCTTTACTTCGATGGTAATTTGTTCTCACACATCTACAACTGTAAATTACAAGTAATAGTCGATACCATACAATATTAAGGAATAAATTAAAAAAGTATACATATAATCTTCCTATTTCATCTCCAAAAATAAAACAAGAACAAATTGACGACTTTGAAACATAATAACATGTTTTGTTAAAATTATAGATAATAGGACATTTTTCAGTTTCAGTTCTTCAGTTTTTGGATGGAAAGGAATTTTATACGTGAAAGAAGTAAGATAATAATATTTTTTTTATTGAAAATGGCGCAGTCACATTATATTGTGGTAGGTGTCATCACAATATCAAAGTATGTTAAATCCATCTCATTCCAAATTTAACTTGAGGTCGAGTAACAATTAATGAAGTGTAATTAAGTATTATTAGTAACAACAGATAACTTTATTCAGTCGTGTGAGAACAAAATTATTCCCCAAAGTATCATTTAAATAAATCAATTCATAAATCTCGAATGACCTAGTTAAAGTTTATGCAAGAAAATTTAAGTTCGAACTGAAATTTTCCTTGTGGCGGATTTGTGATTAAAATTATGGAATAAAATTTAAACGAGTGATTGTGAAAGTAATAACACAAACGCCTCTCTATTAATTTATAGGTAATTAATTATATTTTACTTATGTATACACATATATATATATATATAGTTGCAATGTATAAACTTGCATTAATTAAAAATAAACATACACTACCTCGTCCGCAATTTTTAAAACAAATGAAATTAAGGCAACATTCTGTTAATTAAGAGTAAACGATACCACCAAAATTTTAATATTTTATGATTTCAAATGTATGTATATTATATATAGACAATATAATTTGTTGTAAACATGGCGCAGTCGATGATAAAACATGCTTCTTTGAATGTACTAATCGACACAACGCAATTGTTCGTTTATATTCTCTTATCTGGAATCTTACTGATTATCTGGTCTATCTTGTCTTGTCTTAAAATCTAATACAATGTCTTAAAAGCCATTGGCACAATTAAATAAAGATAAAATAATTAAATATATATAAATAGTTTCTCACTGACGCCACTATTTATTACTTTTCTTGGCGCCGCGATTTAAACAAAAAAACAAAAGCAGACCAAAACGACAAGAATACAGATCCCTTTAACACCAACTTTTAAATTTATCAATATGTATGTGTTGAGAATGTAAGAAATGTTTTAAGATTTGCTCGAAAAATATTTAAAGCTTAAAGTCGTTCTAAATACAAAAGAAAATAAAAGGCGTATCCGAGTTTCCTATATGTGTTACGGCGGTGCATCTCGTTCCATTGAACGATTTAAAACGTCGTGAGTAACGCGCTTGTCAACTCATTTATTTGTTAACATTGTTATATTTTCGCTTCCAATGAAATGATTACAGCGGATATTAGTCTTAACGAAATTGAAACATTGTCGCTTTGATGATATATTTATTAAGTTTTGAGGATTAAATTACTTTTACGTTTATAAAGTTTGTTCTGTTTGTTGACTTTTCGTAAACTAAATTGAAATTGTATTTTTTAGTGTATTAAAAAGAAATATGAATTTGCTTTTTATATTTTCAAAGTACTCAAAAAATGTATATTTTTTGATAGTTAGTAAAATTACTAACTATCAAAAAATATATATTTTATGAAATTAAGTAAGTACTTCATTTCATAATAATTAGTTTTGTTTAATACAATAGACAGCCACACTTGCTGCCTTTGCTATCTCTTACATATTATATATAACATTAATATTAAGATAAATAGATAACTTAAAGTTTAAGAAAATATATTAAAATATTTCATCTATATTGACAACATTTCTGAGTAACTTTCGAAAAATTAACGAAATTTTATTCCAAGAAAGTAAAATGTGTTTGTATAAAACTAATTCCATAAATTAAACTTACATTCTGAGAGTTAATATACGTTTTCTAATAACATGGTTGCGTATTCTTTAGAACAAACACATGTTACATTAAAAATTCAACAATTACACTTTTACGATCTGGTGTTGAATGAAACTTTTTCGTTGTTCAAATTATTTAAATACTTAAACTTGGATATCTAAAGAAACCAGCCGAAAAGAAAAGAATTGTTCTAGAATGTACACAATAGATATACTTAATATATACATTGTAGGTATAATATATATGTAGGTACCAACAATACTGACATACAAAAAACACAAGTTATATTTTCTTTTCCAACCCAAAAGTAATAGGATCAATATATAGCGGGTTATTTTTTTTATCATCTGTTATAACGTGTGTGCCTTATAAGGTTTTGTTTGGGGTTTATTTGTTTGTCACGTTTTATACTTTTATCGACCTTTCCTTGAAAAGTCGCAAAACTAAACGAAGTGTTGCCGAATCTTAGAGGCGACATTTATTATCAGACAAAGAAATACAAATATAATGACTCAGTTATCCAGATATCATCATAATTTAATTACCGTATAGAATAAATAAAAGTTAACTTATATTTGCAAACGTCCGCGCTGTGTTTTTTGTATTCTCGTTTCAATAAGGTCAATAAAAAAATGCCGACAAAACGCATTTCAATAATCGCTTACCCAATAAAGGGTGATGAGGGTAAACAATTTGTTATTCACTTTTTATAAAAAAACAATAAACAAGCAAATAAAGAATAACTTTCTTTACTAACAATATTTAAATTCAGTAAATATAAACTGGGCTCTATACTATACAAGTCCATTGATTTATATTTTATATTTGCACTTAAATAGTAATTCCGGAGAAATAAAATATAAATTTCCTACCTAATTCCATATTAACCTTTTAGATATTGTATTCATGGATAACAACTCTAAGACTAAGAGTATGTAAAGTATTTTTAATAACATTTCTCTTCTCGGGGTTACATATTAAATTATAATTGTTTTTCAATTACTACTTTTTATTGAACAATTAAAATTATTACAATGTATTTTTTATAAGTGTGTCAATGTCGTTATTTAAATTAATATACTCAGACACGCGGTCTGGTAAAAGATTAGCAGTGGAGGTGTCGCGGTAAACTGAAGCATTTGTTTATTCAGACTCCATTCACAATAAAGCCTATTTTACAATTATAATACAGTATTATTATACAGTTAGATTTTTATTTAAATATAAGAAAATATTGACATTTTTTGACGTTTTTTCTAACTCATTGAACTTAGTAACTACTTCGATATTTGTAATTTACGACAAAAAAACGATATTTTTATATTGACATTATATTTAAGAACTGATTTGACTTTCACCTTTAATAAAAAATATATTGAATACATAATTTTTCACTCCACAAGGTTACTGGAAAAGCTTTAATTTTGAAATCAATTTACTTTGTACGAACCTTGTTAGGCCTTTATTAGTTATTTTACACACAATGTGACTGAGTTACTATCATCTTCTTAGCTATATCTGTCTATTATCCAACCTATTTTTTACCGATGAGACTAATCCGCAAATCCTGCTACTCCTTGGTGTACTAGACGACTGTGTATCGACACGGGCTTGGCCTATCCGGAGTAGACACGTCACTAGCACCCACAGGAATAAAACCCAGAAATAGATGTTAAGTTATTCTATAACCATACAATTTATACAATAACTTAACATGTTTTAGTAAAGCGCAGATTGTTAAATATAGCCCTCACAGACGACGATGTTTTAATGGATGTTATATCTTATTCATATTTGTTTTCTTTAAGAGGATAAGTCAATCGTCATTAAAGTATTTTGAAACGCTCATACATTTCCCTGTGACATATTAATAGCACGTTATTCAACTTTACAAGATCATAATATTAAATTAAGAAATGTTCCAAACTTCCATAACTCAACGGAAAAGTATATTTCGAAATTCATTCATATAAAAATACAAACAATTTTTGCTTTGATTCACTCATTTACAATAAAATAGGTTGCATGTGCTCTGTATAATTAAATTTAAAAGTTTTAAGGTTTACATTACATTGCATTTAAGATCCCTAAATAATATGGAATGAGATTGAAAACACAAATTTACCTGGACCCCCGCAGACATAACCTAAATAAGATTAATGAAAAATTAACGGACATGTTTATGAATTTACGGTATTACAGACCGCACGCTGCGTTGAATACAAATATAATGTTAAAGATGACGGGACCGGCTTACTGAATGGAACAATAAATATAATAATTCACATTTATCTTGATATTTTATATGATTATTTGATATCCAATTACTATTACGGCATTCGTGCTTATTCAAAATTATGTCATTTTGTTTACTGTCAATACCAAATTTTTATACTTGATTTTGATGTGTTTGTTGACAACTCACTTGTTACTTTACGGGATAACAAAGTGATTTTTATGAGACATTTCGTTATCTACGGCCGACCTCACACCTCGTTATATGATCAATTTCTATAACCTTTGTATTTTGTCCCAATATCATCCTGTCACGTCGTTAGATACAAAGTAAAATATATGGGATTGAAGATTCCATAACAAAATTAGCGACTTCGATTTATCTTATTTTGGGAAAAGTATTAAAATACTTTATAACAGTAAAGAATATAAGCAGAGTAGAAATAGGCAAACTATTTCTTTAATCGACTATGAGAGCATATAAAAAGACATCTGTTTTGACATACTAAAACTATCTTATTCGTAGGAATTAGTTGTATTTTATATGGATTTAATGTATAATATTTATCTTTTAAATGATATCCAATAATTTCTTAGAAGTTTCAGTCTTTCAAAAAGGTTTGACTGAAAAAAAACTTATAGACTAAGTCCGCCTCTGAGTATAATGAGACTACTTACTAAACTCTATAATAATATAACTTTAGTAAGTTATCTCATTAAATACAAAATATGATTTCAGGCAAAAGTTCTTATATTGAACTTTTTATGTCATATACATTATATCACACACGTTGTGATTTAATACTTAATATTAAACTACTTATATGACTATATAATCTGAATAAAATAACAATTACTTCCATTATTACTTCCTACCGATGTTTGTAAATCGGAAACCTTGTATACCGAAGTGTTGAATACATCGCGGAACAAGAGTCAACAAACAGACAACATCGTTGAGATCAATCATTGTATTCACCGCCAGTCGGGGCAAAGCAAACTTTGCTCAGTACTTTGGCTTAATTAATCTCATCTGAATTTAGATTTAATTCCGAACAACAACAACAATAAAGGCTCATCTAATACAAAAACATATCTGTGACTTACTTATTAAACTACAAATCCTTAAATAACTTAATTATAATGTTAACTGTCTGAAGTTATTCGAAGTATTCGTAATGATAGCTGTAACGGTGACATTAAGTCGCCTCAGACTGTCGTAAATCTCACTAATTGGTGGTTATATCGGATCAAATATCGCTTTATTAATATTTTATTGCAGACAATTTGCGGATACGCACGTGTTTAAAACATAATGTAAAAAGAGTACTGAAGCTATACCTACAATACAGTTAGAGGCCGACGTGACTGAGCTTAATTCGACCTAAATGTTTTGTCAATATCGGTGCAGTGGTTTATGATTAACGGAGAAAGGTCAAAGTTTACCGGAAACCTTATTTTACTGTTACGCAATTAAAGCGACAGGATTGCGCAATTTTATTGAAAGTAAACATTTATAAATGTGCTATAATGATATATATATTCTTTATCTAAAATTATGTTATTTGATTTAGGAGCAGTCCGAGGGGGAGGATCATGTGAATCACGACCCTTGTCTAAATCATACACGTCTAAGGGGAAAATTATTAAATTTTAATCGCTTAAAAGTTAAGCCAAAATGGTTAAGCCAATATAAATCGAAAAACATAAATAAGTGTTTTGTGAAATAAATGTAACTTATTTTTTTTAGCTATATTGCTATTTTTTTAATAAAACCTCACCCACCCTCCGGGTTAGTCAATCTTAAATCACGTTAAAAATTCTCACCTAACTATTATTTTAAAATATGTAACAAAATAAAATGTTATAAGTTTTTATTTTAGTTTTAAGTATTAATTTTAATATTATTATATATAAAATGGAAAAATCTTTGAACGTTTTGAAACAAAATTTAATATATGTAATATATCTATCAATACGAGTCGCGAATTTTATCGTCGTCATTCTATACTTCTATAGAATTTATTTACTTAATAATTCTATGCCCATTTGTGATAACCAAATCAGTCGTTTGGATAACCTTCCTTCTATACTTTTATATGGAAATATATAGCATCTGTACTTTGCTTTGTTGAGAAAATTAACATAATAATAATAACTTAATATATTCAATACCTCTCAAGGTGTGTAAATTGTCTCGTATCTCATCGTTCGGAAAGACAATGTTGAATTTTCTTTGACTTATTTCATTTCTTATTTTCCCAGAAGGTGATATGAAATATTTACCTTACGAAACACTGACTTTTACATTGTATGTACTCTTAAAACTCAAATAGCATAAGAGCTGAGAGCATTAAACGTTATTTAAGTCATTTGTAATTTAATTCCTGTACAGTGTTTAGTATTATCAATATATAATTATTTGCTCTTAGCCGACGCTACCTAAAATAAAACTTTTGCTAATTATACATTATTACGTAAACACGTTCATAAAGTTAGAAGATAGTGTAACAACAAAAAATATTTACAAAACTAAGGAAATATAACAAACAAAATACTTCATTTGTAGTGATCGTTGAACCTTCGGCAAAACAACTGTGAAAGATTTGTCTTACAAAAAACAAATTAAAGCACACGGCGTCCTCGTTGTTGGAACACTTCCTGTTTTCTGAAGGTCTGCTATTTTTGATACCTGATCCCGCGGTCGTTGACCCCGTTGGTAAATTACATCGAATGACTCATACGGATTATAATCTCACGCGTACTGTATAATAAGTAGAGTTAAAATGTTAATTATACAGAGAAATTATACTATACCATCGAATCGAAGGACACATACAGTCAAACAGTTTCAAATTTCTTCAAGCGATTGTAAATTAACAATATAAATAATATTTGAAAATATATATGTATATTTCTATAACTATACACCAGTAGGAGATGCCAGTATTGTGCATGATTTACAAGAGAGCTGTTCTCTTACCAATATCGAAGCGCATCTGTTCAATCTTACTTATCACGTACTAATCGTAAAGATCCGATTCCTACATATTGTAATACAAAATCCGTTTCAAGTTATTTTGAATTTACATTTCTTTTAATTTAAAAGCTGTAATGAAAATATATTTAAGAAATATAGTTATTTGTTTACAGGGACTATGTTTACATTCTGCAAGTTACGATTCTATTTAAGGACGTATACATTTGAATCAAATTCATTATTATATCATCTTGAATCGTTTGTAGTTAGTATTTATTTCGTTGCATATTCATTTAATATTAAACAGTATACCTGTAACATTTCTATAAATGTGTGTTTGTAGAACAAAGAGCAGATCTACCTTGTGGTTAGTGGTCACTGCGTTTGGATTGTAAATCCTAAACAAGGGAAGATCCGGATGCTTCGAGGGACAGAGAAATGAAGGAAACAGGAGGAAATTAATAGGAATTTTGCATAATTGATCTATGAAATTAAATTGTCTACATTTGTGATCAAATTTAATGTAGATACAGGTTTAATAAGTTGAAGATATGTATGATATATTTAAATGTGATGTCTTGAATTTAAAAAACAATAATACAATTAAACCTATAATGTTTGTTATTTAGAACAAATATTAAATTTACCAATTTAACATGTTTATTTATTTTTTAAATCATAATGATGGCATTTGGATACAATATCATAGCCCAGAAATTTTATATTATTATTGCCGATGTTATTTGATTATAAATTTCAGTTTTTTTTTTAAATTATATTTCTTTCTTAATTTAGAAAGTATTATTTAAATTGCTTTAGGTTGTAATTTCCTTTAAAGTCTTTTTCTTCATAGTGTTCTAAATAGTGTTCTTATAAAGATAACCTTATATACTACAAGTCTGACACGTGTGGACAACATGCACTGTACATATAAAAGAGATGACAATTTCTTTCACGTTACTTTAAATGTGACTGGGAGATGGCGTTCAGTTCTGAAAAATAGTTACTCCACTGATATTTACATTCAGCCGTTGTTAGAACACGCGTTGAAATAAATAAAATAATATTTAAATATTCAGAACATACATACATTTTATTTGATAATTTTAATACTGTACTTTAATATTCTATTTATTTAATATTATAAAAACAAACGACTTTATCAACCTTTATAATTTTAAAATTTGTTTACAATACTCGACCCGCTGCTAGAATAGTACGAGTGTGGAGTGTGATCTACACAATTTTATAATAGATTAATTGATTGTTACGATATTACTATTTATATATTAATTAGGTCATAACGATAAAACGGTATCTTAATTAAGGTTTAAATATTGTGAATAAGACTGTTGATTTATGTTTGATATTGAACAAAATAAATTTAATTTTAAATTGTTATACATGTAGGATGAAAACCAAACTTAGGAAAAATAGTTAAGTTATTGGAACTTCCGCAAAATTAATTGCAATATTCAATAAGTACAACGATGAAGTCTTTCTTCTTTTTAGATATGTTGCTTGAATCAAGAAAATTATATCTTAAATATGTTATTTATATCTGTAGTTGTCACAATTTCAACTTAATACTCCTAATCAACAAGTCTCCGTTTTCTTTAATTAATTTATTAATATAATACATATATAATGATTATAAAACCTAAAATAATCTTACTTTTACTATTTCACATCTTTGTTATGGTTATTACTAATTTAATTCTGAAATGCAGAATTGGTTTAAAAAATTTTTACATACCACCCCACGCTGTTAGAATACATTAATTTTCTTCAATCATTTTATTCTTACTTTCAGTTTTTTTTTTTACTTTTTAGTTTGGTTAGCTACATTATTAGGTTTCTAGATTTTTGAACTATAATTTACAAAACCCACATTGACACCCCCAAAAAAGTTTCTAATTAAAACTTTGAAATAGAAGATATTGAAATAAATAATACTTGAATTTGAATCCTAAATCTATCAATATATAAATGACTAACAAAATAAATGAAAGAGACAATATGTCGTCGTCGGTAATAGAAAAAATAAAAAAAGAATCCCTTGATACAAAAAGAGAGTGAATGGTATCAAAAATTTCCTTCATACATCTCTCAAAGAAATTTAGTAGGGTTTCTAAAGCACAATAAAATAAATTTAAAATTATGTTTGAAGTTCTATTACATCATATTTTCAATGCTTTCTATTAAATATAATATGCAAATATATATTTTCATAATAGCCAGTAGGTGAAATGGATTTACGAATTTTATTTTAATAATATAAATGTATTTCTCGAAGGCAAAAACAGGTGATTTTATTAGTAATATTACTTACTAAGTTCATAAGATAGAGTGGTCTTTTAGTTCGTTGTCATTTATATAAAGACATTAATTTTCTACATAGCTTTTAAACTATTACGCGGATATAATAATAGACATACGAACAAAATGTCTAATTAATCTTGACGTGTCGGAGGTGTCACGAGTGTCAGAGGTGTCACGAGTGTAAAAAAAACAGTAATTACATTATGTTATTATTACACGCCTCTAATAAAATCAAAATACATACTAAATTGACATTTTTTCTATCATTTTCAATCTAACTATAGAAAAATATTTATTTTATAAACGTCATATAATCTATTGATATAAGATGAAATTTTGACGCGGTTGGACTGCGACTTATAAGGGGTTAAAATTTATTTTCACCCATATAAATATTCGAAATTATAAATAAAAAAATCTTTTTTCAACTACCAGTATTGTTAAATTTCATCTATTTGAAGAATTAACAAAGAATTTTGAAAGGTACTTCTTTAACGCGGTTGGTGGGAAGCGCTTTGGTAGAAACGTTACATATCGAAATAAGATGTTGCTTGAATCGAGCAGTATTAAAATTATATTTTCCATATAACTTATGTAAATTATTATACTTGTTATATTGTTATACTTATTTTTAAAACATATTAAAATTATGCTAAATTTGCTAGAATACGCTAAAATCAAATGTAAAATAAATATTGAAAAGTTTAATATAAAATTAAAATATTGAAAAAATGAAAAAATGTTGAAGAACGGAACTTCATTCTTGACGAGGAACCCCGGACCTCACTATTTTTTTCTAACGGTTTCTAAATTCGAGAAATATCAAATACGATTTCTTTAACTAAACAGATTTTTTTCAGTTTAATACTTACGTCAAAATTAAATATATTTTATTTACAAGGTTGTAATAATAAAAACATCCAAATATATATAAAGTATAACAAAATCATATACCTAATACAATGACGCTGCCTTGGCCTGTATCCGTTCATTAAGCTGGTCCTCAGACTAATGCTGTCGTCTAATAAGCGTATAAATTTTAAGCCATAAGGGTCAGTGTGTAATGAACGACCTTTGTTAAACCTTTTGTTCTTTCGGCGTTCAGCAATAACTTTATATGTGACTATATTCTTCATTTTTATTAAAAACATATATATAATAACTGTACATTAATTTGGTTTTAATAATCTAAAAGTTAGGGTAAATATTAAATATTAGTAAATGATATAATATAATGATAATAATATATATAAAAATATATCCATTCTTTAAAAGTTGCAATTAATATGCAACAACGCTTTCAAAGTGAAGTCATGACTTACACATCAATCGTCGGTTAAAAAATCAAAAAATGCTTTTAAAAATATTATGAAATTAAATCCAAACTGTATATAAATTAGGTTTTTATAGATTTCATAATTTGTTATATCAATAACATTCGCATAACGTAAACCTATAGAACATGGTCACTTTTTTTTGTTGAGTTATTTTACATTCTCGCAAGTAAATTGAAAACAATTTTCAATGATTTATTCCACAGTCCGCAGTAACTAATATACATTACATAACACTGCAATTGATATATTACGTCTTCAAGTACTCGTCAATCTGGAGCCGATACATCTGGTATTAGTACTGAAATAGTATAATACCATAAATATAACAGGAACTGTTTGAAGGACAATTCTCATCTTATACATACAATCTTACAATAATATATGTTAGTGGATTGACTATTTATTCAAATAACCAGAGAATTTTTCCTAAAAGAAATTAGAAATAACCAAACAATCGATTTTCCCCCAAAATTTTCCGGTAGCTTTAGTATATTTGGTCTCATCATTAAGGGAGTTGAGTGTTTGTTATCAGCGCCATATCGCGTTCACGTGAGTGGCCATCGACTCATTCGATGAGAGGTCGCAAAAGGGACGACGTTTATACTTTTATTTACATATTTAATAAAGAGAGAGTTACTTAAATAACAATTAAAGTTTAATTTCATTTTATATCCTTTATTAATACTATATAAGTAAGAAACAATATCTTATTTAACGAGTATAAAATTGTTAAACTTTATTTATGGCTTTAAAGTTTTTGCTCGCTTGACTTTGAATGAAAAATTTCTTGTAAAGAATATTTTTAACTAATTATAGATCTGAAGGTCTATCTATGAATAGTATTTTATACAGATATAAATAGTATATATATATATATATATATATATATATATATATATATATATATATATATATATATATATATATATATATACTCAGATTTTGTCCAATATTAATAGTATGATGTCCATACCAACTATACATTTAAATAATAATATAAACAAACAGACTAGTTATATACGACACTATTAGATACATTAAAACTTATTCTTATTGCAAAGAAACAGCCGTTAGCTCACTAAACCCTAAAATGGTCGTTAAAGATCATAAAAACAATTTCATTCAGCAATTAAGTTAAATTAAAGAATTCAATGAATTGAAAGAACTTTATTCCACTTCGTTAATTGTTATTACGCCCGTCCACTATCAAAAGAAATTATTCACATAAATATATATAATTAAAGTAAACAAACAAAAAACATTATTATTTAAAGATTATGTTTTATGAATCCATTTTGCTATCACATTTGATATCGATAGAAAAATAATAAAACATTCCAAACTATTATTTATGGTTCACGAATCACTAATTTGGGCGAGCGATAGTCAAATGATTTATACTGACGGTGATACAGAATAATGACTAGTTTAATGACCACGTAAACGATCTAGTGATCCCTAGAAAGGTCACTGAAATTCAAAGCTTTTAGGCGAGATAATCTCGAAGGTCTGAACAAACATATTTTTATATGCCCCGCTATAAATAGGCTACATAAAATAGTAGGCACCGTCCCAAAGGCCTTGATATAAACTATAAACTTCTGAGAGATTACCGATAGAATATGTATCAAGAACCCTGTGTTAAAGTTCATTACATTATATATTATAGATTTTTCCTTCGGTTTCACCTGTGCTGCCTATATTAATGTTTTGAGTTTAATTGAATGTTTAAATAATTCAAATCCAAAAACTTGAAATTTACATTGTATTAATTTTTAACCCCCGTTATACAGCCTTATCTATCTTAGCTTACCTTTGTACTCTGCAGCACTACCGCTCAGATTGCAGTAATTATTCCGATATGACACTATTAGTTAATCTTGGATAATTTACGAAGTAACTTTATAAATCCATGAGTTATTTTGTTAAATTGTATTTAAAATTGTTCAATGTTTTTTTTTGTTTTATATTAACATTCGTTCACCTTCATAAACTTTCGACTTTTGTAACAATAATATACGGTAATATATACTCTTTACTATATAATACGAAGTACTTTATATGGTTAAAAAAGCAAGTCATTTGTACTGTATAAGGCCAAGTTAAACATCCGAGTCCAAAACAATATTACCATGCATTAATAAAAATACAAATGTGTGTATAAATAAAATATAATTAATATTATATCTCAGATTTTCAAGCTTCTTACATGTTTTCCTCATTCCTCACGGTACAGAAATAATATAATTTATATATCTTCGAAAGTAACATTCAAAAGTCAATATAGATAAGTTTTTTTCATCATTTCGTACTATAGTTGGTTTGAAATGAATAACCATTAAGGGAGGTTTGCCCTTGTAGCCTCCATCAAACGAAAGAGTTCCTAACTATTCTAATAACAATAACAGAACCAGTTACAAGATAAAAGGAAGCATTTCCTTCCGAGAATAGCGTTTACTTAACAGCAAAAAGAAATAGGAAGTTATTCGAACAAATCTTATTAAAGTTAATTCCTTTATAGATTTAGAAAATATTAGTAATACAGATGCAACGTTGTGTTGTATATACCTTTAAATTGAAGGTGCCTGATTCGATTCCTAGATTTAAAATATTAATGTTATTGATGTAAACACCACCTATCCAGCCACAATGGAACAGGGTGATGAATTAACTAAGGTCCTCTTCTGACTATCTTTTATCTCTAGTACTGTATAGATAAATGTATAAAAACTTTTCACAATGAAAGAACACAACAACAAAAGTAATAATAATAACAATAATCCGAATTACCAATAGACAAAATACAGATAACTTAGTAGCAAACCGAATTGGATAGAAGTTTCTCAATACCCTAAAGGAAGTAACAATCGTCAATGATGGCGCACTATTTAACATATTAACGTCTTTTAGTAACTACGATAATCTAAATTCATGTAGGCTTCATATCGCTCCGCACATACCATTGGACGTTGACAAAGAGTACCATAATGAATGCAAGGTTTGAAGATTTCCAACATCTAAAACTTTTTGAAAGAACCAAGAAATTTGCTATCATACAGACGAACATTATTTTGCGTTATTTTTTATTCATCTTAAATTCACCGTTTTTTGCTTGTTACAGCTTTTATAAGCATAAATTTAACATTTTATTAGTGTAAAAATAACAAATAACAACTATTCTCAAGTTCAATAAAAACTATTTAAGATGAACAGTCTAGAAGTATAATCTCACACGAAATACTTGAGATTCTTAGTCGGCGCCGCACTCTATTTACATTGCCACGATCAAGGTTTCATTGATGATTTATATCAAAATTTAACACATTCCTGATTACGTAATACTTAACTACATATTGTGTGCGTTACTTTGTGGATGTTAGGAGAGAAAATCAAAACAACAATATTATACACGTGTTGATCTCAAAATAACATAACATTATACCGATAACGTTATTTTATTTTTATAATGATAGATATATAAAACTGCTTTCAGAGTGAAGAGTCATAATATATTTTTGCGAAGCGCTTTTCCATGTATTTGAGTTAAATTTTCTCACGGTCGGTGAATTTAATCACAAATTTCAAATGATATTTCCCCGACTCTAACATTTGTGACTATTCATAAATGAAATATGAAGTGATTTATTGATTGAAGTACTTCCGGCGCCGGAACCGCAATAACTACCATCTGACGCAACAGAATAATGTAAAACGAATGTTGCCACCTTAATAATGACATTTGACATATACACTATGTGCACTGAAAGGTATTTTATTTTTAATACTATCACCAAACACAGATATTGCAATACTAGTATTCACTTAAACCTGTAATTAATATTTTCAGAATGTTCTGAAATATAGAGCAAAACTTAAAAAATTTACAACAGAAAAACTGTCAAAAAATCTAATGCGAGTTTTTATTAAATATATAATGTAGCTTCAGTATCACTATTAGTTTTACCCTAGAATAATTAAACTGAGAACTCTGTTGGAAACTACATATTAATTGCATAATATCTGTCATAAACTTTATATATTAGATAAATGTTTTAAACGTATAATATTTAATATTATATTAGCGACAATACAATTTGCTGTTATAAATATTAAGCCTTATTTTATTAAACTAAATAGCTCCTCTCGACTCAAAAACAAGCTATCTATCATTTAAAATTCATAGAAATGCTGATAGTTTTAGTGTTTGTATTTCCTCGAGAATGAGAGAATCTTCCAGAGTAATAAATAATATATTTTTGCTAGGACAATAACCTATAACAGAAGCAAAAATCATCAATACTTTTCTGGTAGATATTTTCAAACAAGTTACCTGATACACAGACAGACATTATCAAATAAGTACACTGATACACGATAATGGTAAAATCAATATTTGATACATTTTCACTTGACATTTAATGTACCGAAGTTTTATATTTTATTATATGAATAGATTAGGATATTTAAATTGTTTAATTCATCATCTTTCTAATTGTGTTGAAATCCTTCAAACATAAGTAACAGTAGTTTTACTTTAATTTATTACATAACCTTTTTAGGTATAACTAATCCAAGAACGATAGAATCTTGGAGTGTACACAGACTCAGACATGTACACGACAACGTCACGTCAATTGAAAGAACTCATTAATTATCACACGAGTCAGCCAACACCTATTTATACGATCACAAATAACAAAGACATTAGACGTGATAACGTGTGAAAATATCCAGGGCAAGGTGGATCAATGTTGTTTAAGAACATTATAAAATATACTATTTTAATTCAGACACTTATTTCTTTATATGGTAAAAGCGATAACATTTATTTATGATAATAAAATATGCGATATAAAGAATGTGAGTCCGCTATCACAGTGAGTTCGGTCGAGGTTTATGTCGTCTGCTGAGCTAATCTCTTAACGACATACACTTGATGTCCTTGGGATGTGCTAAATTTTATATATATTTTATAACCCCCGAATAAGCCTTTCTATAACTAGAGTCGTGATCGTTATCTAGGTCCTAAAATAATTTCATTTTCATTTTCAGTTTTATTCTGATTTAAGAAATATAATAAAGTTAGTTTTTAAAGATCACGATGATCCTAAATCAACACAAATGCAAAATTTTCAGTATATTTAAGTGTAAGTATTCGTCTTCTTCTGTGTTGTACCAAAAAATACTAGTATTAAAAATTACAATATCATTGTTTGAAGAAATAGGCTCTCTTGAGATTTTCGTTTTCTGTAATTCAATTTAATAATTCAAATTCGTAAGTCGCTAACACGATTTCAAAGACTACAGTCACATTATAAATTCGAAAAAATACTCAAGAAATAAAGTTATAAAAATATCATCAGAACATCCAATTTTATTATCAATTTATGTAATACGTAGTGTTGTAAATAAAAATAAAATAAAAATCGAATAAGAACAAAAAAAAATCAAATAAATGAACCAGAATATTTATTTGTGTTTAAAGTTCTGACATACAAATATTTGAAACGAAATTTAAGAAGAAGATTACTTCGGCGTTAGTTAAACGACTTATAATAATTTTACCAAACCTATGACATATTTGTTCGCATTAGAAGTAAATCTTGAACTCGTAAAAAGTATAAAGTATAGAAGTTTTCGAACCTCCACAGAGTTGTTTTACGTGATGGTTAAAGTTATTTATTAGACTACCATTCAATTTACCGCGTCACCACCATGGGTTAGAGTCAGTTGGAACAGCGACAGGTATCCCAAAAGTCACAGGTTCGAATTCCATTCTTATTAGTCATATATTGATGTACATAAAATTTATTATTATTGTGTTTTTAACAAGGTTTTAAATATATGTACGTTAATAGATATGAGGTATTGTTAGTACATTATTACTTAATTAATATTGATATTAATTATTATAATAAATGAACAAAGTTGAGACAAAATAACTTGATACTTCAAACTGAACTTGAACTTCACTCGAACTAATCATATAGCAAAGATGAAATAATAATTATACTGAAACTGTAAAAAGTCTTTGCTATGAATTGCGTATGCTAGTTCATTTTATTAAAATAAAAAAGATTTAAACATTTTATTTACCTGACAATAGTTAATAAAGAAATATGTTATATATATATATATATATACTTATAACGGAGATGAGCTTTTCAAAGAGTTCAACTTCTAATGAATCGATATTGATTTATAAAATATAAACATAATTATTAGTATCGTTATATCTGTTATATTAAGTAGTGTAGTGTGTGTGTATATTCCGTATTTGTGTGTGATATATATTACTATATTATTTTGATAAAACTAATGATATATGAACATTGCTTTTGATGGTGACATTAACAAGCAAACAAAATGTCCAAATATCATAATAAAGCATATTTCTTCTTCAACATTAAACAAATTTAATAATTCATTTAATTTCATTTTAATATTTAGGCTTGTTGTTGCGTTTTTGACACTTCTTTCTGTAATGAGATTTGTAGTTAATGCTTTTGGATATTAAAATCACGCTCCTAACATTGGAGCTTATTCAACTATTGTATTATGTTTCAAAGCACTTATTCAATGCATCCCTGAAACCATAAACCAATAAACAAGTCTGGATAGAAATTAACCAGTCAATGGAACTTCGATAAACCGTTTTCCGGATCTCTGTCTGAAAATAGCATTTTCTTTGTGCACAAAGCACTTTCTGGCAAAGCTACACCATATATAATAGTCACAATATAAGATACGGTCGGCAGATAATAAGCAAAAGAATATACGATATAAAGATATAAGAACTGTATATAAGATACGTAATTAAGTATTATGATTATTGCGGTTCTGAACGAAATTTTGATTCCGATTCTGATTGTAAACGAAATCAAATCTTACACTATTAGTTGAAAAAACTTTTAGGTACTTTCTGAAAATTTTATGTTTTTGATTTGAATGATTGATTGATTGATTGATTTGGTTGATTTAATTTATTTGATTTATTTGATGAGTAACATTTACTATTTAGACACAATATACGTTCTTCTGATATTGCTTTTTGTATTTGCTAACAGACACATTTCATATATACATTTAAAATAGATTTTCTTGCGATTAAAGTTTACAGACAAATCTTACTTTACTTACTACCTAGCAGCTTTACTTGCTGTAGAAAAATTATAAAAGTTCTAAAGTATACCTAAAACATGATTAAACAGAAAGAACAATTTATTCTTTATGGATACAAAAATGAGTAATAACCAGTGTATCAAAAATTATAGTTAATAAGAATCACTTTTTTTTAGTTTCAACTTTTTTGAAAGCCGTTTGTTCTCTGGCAAATATTTTAAGAATTGTTAAGGAAGTAAGTAAATAACACGCTTATGTTTAAATTGCAAATATTTTCATTATGTTATGTTATAAATAACGATTATAAAAACCGATATTGTTAACATGGGTTCATAACGGAAATAAATTATTATTTCTACTTCCCCCTCATCAACCTTTGTCAATAAATCTACAGAATGGCATTCATTTTTCTAAAACCAGAACCAAAATCCTTCGATTTAACAATAACTACAATATTTAATATGTATTAAAACAACTTTATTAAATCTGAAAGAAGTTAACTTTTTATTAAGAATTTGTAATATTATATTATATGAACGTAATATCATGAAAGAAGATTTTTATGTCTTTTTACGCTTCCCTTAACGCTGTTTGACATTTAATATTCACATATTCTATCACCCCAGAGTACGTAAAATATCTTTTGTTGTAAGCTACAATTAAAATATTCTCATGACATGATATCAGTAACACGCTTTTAAAGAACCATTATTTATCATGAGCAGATGACATTATAAAAACACATCATATGAATTTAAATAACCTTTCTGTGTATAATAACATCAACGTATATTATATTAGAAGATTATACCACATTGTTATAAAAATCCAAATCCATCCAAAAATAGAAAATTACATTAAACCATTACGTCATAGTGTGAATATAAGAGGGTTGTCGGTCCGTGAGTGCGTTCATAAATGCGGTTATTATACAGAAAATAAAGGAAACTATTCTTAGGAGTATATTTTCTTTTCAAGTTTGCGCTTAAAGTGTCGGGAAATGTGTTTTAATGGACGACCTACACTTTATAGATAATGCGATAGTGCAGCTCTCTTCGAGTGTTGTGACGTCACAGCAAACAATTGCCATTTCAGAAACTGGAAGTGTTTGGCAAAGATGTATCTTACTTTGTTCTTGCACTAAACATCGCAAACATTGTTTAAACATTATATAGAATTGTTTTATTACTTACTGTCTACACCAAACCCGTCAAAATATTTATGTATATTAAAATTAAAAGCAATATTTTAATTACTCCATCAGACCGTTTAAAATATATGTAAATAGATAAATTCAGTTTATCCAACTGTTAATTTTAAATGATCGAGTAATTTTTTTATTCGACATTTGCATTCAAGTAGTAATTGAAATTCACATGCACAAAAATGTAATTACTGTTATATTCTCATATATATATAATATTATATTTACAAATTGTATGTTAATGCTACGGGATGTTGCTATTTTAACTACGTTTTTTATTAGCTTGACTTCAATGTAACCGAATCTTTAAACTGGGTTTTGACCCAGTTAGTTAATTAAACATTTTTATACAATTTAAAAAACCGATGACAATTATAGTGCTTTGTACACAACAATGAATACTAATTCTTAATTTCAGAATAAAATTAGTAAAATTATAACAAGCGAGGATACTTGATATTCAAGTATCCCTCGCTCTCAGAACTGTTTCACTAATTTTCGTTATTCATTTTTACAAAAATTTACTTTTTAGTTTGATTAGCTATAACAACGTAGGTCTAGTTTCTCAAACTATATTCTTTTATTTCAACTTTATATAATAAGATCGAGAAGGTAAAAGTAAAACAAAGGTAGATAGGTATAAGTTACCCGCTATTTGACTCAGCCGAGGCTCGCATTAGCCTTGATTACTTATTGTAGCTACGACTACATAATGAGACCCTCGCATGTTCAACAAATAAGAACTGACTCTACATTACCTAATGCAACAAAGAAAGTAAGGAAAATTTTGTACAGAAGTACATGAATATTTTATTATCTTGTTTCTTGATTTACGTGACCTTGAAAATACACGATAAGCCTGAAGAAACCTTCATTTTGACGTTAAAAGTAATTGGAATCAGCTCAAAACTAAACTCTAAAGGATCCTTTAATTATTAGTATTTATTAACAAAAGTCCAAATTTACAACTAACATTCCCTTGACAAATAAAAATAATAGTTGTAAAACAAAATAAATAGTATAGAAGTGTTCTTTTTGTTATTTTATTAACATAAAAGAAACAATGTAGTTTCTTGTTATTACGTTTAACAGTTTATTTATTCATTAAATAACAAACACTTTTATAGTTGCTAATTTCATATAATTACGCAGTAATTATCTGTTGGGGGTCGTGGGTTCGAAGCCCGGGCGACCTCTGAGTTTTTCTAATTACTTGAGTGCTTAATTTTGTTATTTATCGCATGTATTTACAAAGAAAATGTTGTAATGAATTTTTAAAAGCCAATATTCTATAAGATTACCGATAATGAATGAAAAAAAACCTTTTTTTTTTAATAAATATTGTATTTCTATATGTATTTAAATGTTGCAATATTTATAATAAAACAATATAAAATTTGATAGTAACTTATATATTTAGATACAATATAAAAAATCGTTTTAAACAACTGTTTAGTTGTTTAAAACGAATTTCGACACAACGTGAATATAGAATTTGAAAATAATTTGGTTTATAAGATTTAGCTTAAAATTTAAAAGTTCGGAACACACCGGTTAAAGTTAATTTCAAGATTGTTAGAAATTAAAACCAGAAATTTATTATTAAAATATCTAAATCAACCAAGGAACGAAGCATTATTTATTAAGTAATTTTAAAACTATATCTAAAATTACCGTTTAATTCATTATACTTAATTATTAAAACGATTAAAATAAATATATCTATAAAATATAGACTATATAATCAAATGTAGACTGGTTAATTTGAGATTACGCATTTAGATTTCAGGTATGGACTGCGACACTCGTCATATGCAAGAAGAGCATGCTATTAGTAGAGTTGTTTCAACAGCTTGTTTAATGGTGTTTTGATATGGTATATATAGGGCAGATACAATAAGTAATATATTCAGCAAAATTTATTTTTAAATGAAGTGGCTATAAGTGAATCCAATATATATAAATAAAAGCAGGCGTGAACAGTCCGCGCATTTATTTTTCGGTTGTCAATAATCATTGCCGCCCACGCTCTTGCAACACCAGAAGAAATACCAAAATATTGTGGATTTTTATACTTTTATATAGCTACATCTTAGTATTTTATACATCTGATATGTTTAATGTTATATTCCTGCGATATATTCACCTACATTTCTTTTAGTGATGGACGTGTCCGGGAATGTGTTTATTTTATTGTATTTCCCCGTCAGTATATTTATATATCAATCGTACATCATTTCATTTATGTTATTTAAAAGCATCTGATTGAAATTTATGTCCGTTTTATTCTGTATTCTGATTTAACGGGAGTTTTATTATGAGGATAAACAGATTCGTCTAAGGTTCTATTTTTGGTTTTTCATTTGAAATCTCTGGTACCCGTAGATTAATATTGGGAGATTCTATAAATATGTTTATGAAATAAAGTTTTGTTACGTACCAAATTATTTAAAAATTAATAATGAAGCAAACTTGGATATTAAACCATTTTATAATGTATATATAGTCTGCAAAATTGTGACTTAAATTTATTCAGATTGGTTCAGTAAGGAGACTAAAGATTTCATTTAATTATTTTTGTAAATATATTACGTACAAAATATATAAAATTCCTAAAATATATAGTAGTTTTATTTGAAATTAGTAATAATTGAAATTTATTTAGTTTCTAAAAACGACTTCATAAGGCTTAACTTAGAAAACCAGCTCTTTGAAATACCACAAAAAAATTTGATTCTTATTTGACAGAATATTTTAATAAAATTATATTCAATGTAAACAAAAAAATGATCTTCATTTATTATTACGTTTAATACATTCATTTACTTTGCATTACATTTAAGATCTGTCTCAAGTTTTCATTTTACAGAAAGTGAGAAGTAACCGAAACACTTTAGGATCATTACAGATCATTAATCACAGTCCGAGATGAAATTCGTCGCAAATTGACAATTTAATATTATATTTTGGTAACCAAAGGTGCTTTAAATCTGATTTATTGTTCCTTTGTTTTATATTAAGTACGATTACAGCATTTTAATGATCAAAATGGCTTATATGTATATATTTTTTATAATTATAGAGGGACAAAAGACCACAGCAGGTCCATCTGACCCCAAGTTGGTTTTTTGTACCTATTGTGTGTCTAGTACGTACTCCAAAATGATGGGCTTGAAACCGCTTCCTTTCGATGAGTTTGAGTGATATATGGACAACGGTTACCCTTCCTCTCGTACTCTATTTATAATTTATTTTTCTTTTCGCTCTATAAATATCCCAAATGGATTGTCGAATCATCTGTTTCATACTAGTTGTATTTCCAAATAATGCAGTTATGTTAAGAGCTGGTTAGCTGTTAACATAACTCAGTGATTTGAGGTTCGGTTTAACCACAAATCACTGAATCCCTGCATTCATAAATGGAAAATATTTATGTAATTCTGAGTGTTAAAGATGGTTAATTATCAAAAATTACATTGTTAAGCTGTTTTACATAACGAAACTATTTTGTAAAAGATAGCGAACAGCTAATAAAATTATCTATGTGCAATATATATTAGAATTAAATACAAAAATAGGTGTAGTTCTATAAACTCAATAAAATTTCTTATTTATTCTGTTCCTTCTCTACCTCTGTCTTAAACGGTTTCGTGAATAACTTATCTTTATAATGCAATGAATTGAACAACAAAGTTCAATCACGAGCTAAAAAGCCAAGGACTACCTTGATTACCTTCGGCAGTTTATTAGCGAAATGTTTAGGAAATCTGTCGTTGGTCAATAAATAACTCCTCGTTTTGGTTCTGTAATCTCTTAAGATTTATTCTGTGCGAGAATTCGACCGCTGGTAATTAAATGAATGAATGTGCAATCGTAAAACGTCTTCTTTTTCAACATTGAAAATAATAAACATAAAAATATTTTGAACCCAAGGAGATATACCTCAATCTGTAAATATAACTACAATTGTAAAATTTTTAATTAGACTTTTAAATGATATTAGGTAACCATTTAAATATTATATAAAATAATAATTAAAGTATTATTTCTGATTACTAACTTTATTGTCTAGTGTAATGAAATATACTAAAATATGTCTATTGTCATAGTCAAATAAGACTTAATAAAAAAATTACATAACAGAATTGTAAATATTACCTACTTACTGAGTCAATAATTGTTTTAAGTACAATTTTTTTTGTTACAATTATAACGTAATATTTTAACCTTTTAATATAAAAAAAAACATTTAATGATGAGTTTAAAGACAAAAATCTTACGTTTTGTCTGTGTTTGCAAGAATAATACTTATCCACACTTGTGCTTCTTTAGAATCTAGGTAAACAATAGGATAGTGCTTGAGTCAGTGACTCATGAAAGCCAAGGATTTAGAAAACTGATATTTTATTGTATTATAATTTCTTTATCATCTAAACATTGAAGTAATTTTCACAATGCGAAATTAATTAAAATAAAATAATATTATTTGACCGTCTTGCTTTAAATAAAAAACATTTGTATCAATGTTGTTTGTTAAGTCACGAGCGAAGCCAAGGGGAAACCTATAATTTAATAATTCTCTACTATGTAAAACCATAAATGCTATTAATAAAATACTTTTCCTTTACAATCTGTGGCGTGCATCAATACATCACTACATAATGTAAAGTCTCCGTAATTTGTGGATATGTTTCAACGTATAATATCCAATAATAATATTATATTGCACTGTTATGCTATTTTGCTAATAGATACAATAATTCGCGGAAAGGTTACATAGTTTAAACCCTTCTTATCCTAATACAGTGTCAGCGTCTTCTTCAACACCCATTTCTCAAGACAATCTGTAGACGACAATACAGATACAACCGTATATCCCATATCATTAAATCGTTTGTCTGATATGGTGTAATATTTTTTATAAATTAGAACCCACAATGCCACAGACAAAGTCGGGGCTAATCGCTACTACAAATAAATTCACATAAAAAACTTTACGGCAATAAATGTTTTAGTTGGAACCAAGTCTTCTTCGTTAATTAACGTTCTAGAAACCCGAGTTTCGGTACATTTACATTTTAATTCCTAATGCCAAATTCTTTATAAGAATTATAGTTATTGTGCGAATGTGTTACAATGAGACAGTTTGAACTGTTAATAAGCATAACATATACTCTTAGTCTACGTCTGAATCAGATTTATTTTAAATTTGTTAGGAAAAACATTACGAAAATGCGCAGTCTATTCGTGTATCTAAAACCTCGATACATTTAAATAAAGAAAAGCAATTTTTCATATTGTGAGATATTAAAGCGAAGGTTCGATAAACAAATTCGAGATTTTTGTACGCGTCTTGATGTATGGTTCAGGTCGGTCCGTAATGTTTGCGAGCGTGTCGCTATCAATCACTTTGTGCATTTCACACTCTTTGATACACCAATACAGGGCTGTTTGTTTATGTATACTTTCTGTCATCGCACACCAAAAATATTCATTTCTATATATATCATATCGGCGGGCTTGAACTGCTGGTTATTTTTGTTTACTGTTTTAAAATAACTAAAACATTTACATAACTATTCAAGTAAACTATATTTCAGTTATTTTAGTTTGTTAATAAATGCTTTTGTGGCTGTATCACATTGGTTTGTTATATGTGTATATAACATAGCGTGGTTTACGTCAATAGCATTGATTGAGTAATTGTAGTCCAATAACCAATGACATAATAGACTATTAATATGACGTGCAGCGATCATTAATTACTCTACTCTAGTCTAGTCTAGTCTATCATTTCTCAAATATATAATATAATATAATATATATGGATTCTCCTTACAAATATAATTATAAAATGAATCCATAATTAGGTATGAAAAACAGAAAATATCGTTATCAGAACCACTGACGTGAGAATGAAATAGTATCGCGCAATCTATTACAAATTTGTATTTTTATTTTATTTTTAACACTTAAGAAGTTCGTATCAATTGGAAATTGTTCAAGCATAATTCCTTAAGGAAAGAAAAATTAAATTTATTAAATTGTAGATGTTTATATTTAGATAGAATGGAGTCTCAAGAGAAGAGTCTTCGTCGGCAAAAAAAAGTATATATTAACATAGACAGGTTAACGTTTATTTTAACTTAAAATAATTGATCAATAATGTATATGTATTTTTAAATATTCAAAATAGTTCAAAACTTACACAACAATACATTTCCAAACTGTACTCAATATATTTCAAATCGTAAAACACTAATCGCTGGAAAAACAACACACTTTATTAATATACTTTCTGTATTTATATTTTATAAAACACCACAAATTTGTTAAAACTTTTAACAAACAAATTGGTAAATATTTTTTACGTTGTTATTGACTGACTGTATTTATTGGTTTTAACGAGTCATGGCGCTTAATTTGACCAAAATTGTGATATCAAAAACACATCAATCAATCTCAAAACAACACGAATATTTATTTTAAAATAAAAATATATAACTGATATTTTGTTTTTTGATTTCTACTTTATTCATAAATTGTTCAAAGAATACCTAGACTCAACAAATAATACTGAAATATATATTTATATTGTTATTAATATATCATTTAACCGTAAATAAACTTTCATTTATTATATTTGTAAACTTAAATTTGAAGAATATTATATTTGTGATTTAATTAAAGCGGATTAAAGCTAATGCGAAAAAATAGTAATTTAAAACAGTAAAAATGTTAATTGGTCGATTAGACGATTAAACGCATGACACACCTAAAGCTGGAGTTGAGAGCGATTTAAATTAAGTAATTTAAAGTTAATTTCCCTCTCGGCATTAATTAAATACCTCTCGTTGTTCACCAACTCGTTAATAATAACTTTGTATGGATTTAGAACATTATTTGTGCCTCACTGAATTGTTTTCTTATTGAGCCACGCCACATTCACGCCACGCTCATAAGTAGACATAGAAATTCTCTCCCCTATGTTCAAAATTTTTGATATTTTCTTTTTAAGCACTCCATTTCACGTACAAAGCCAGCACGTGCCGATAAAGCATTTGTCGAATGCTGCCTAAAGGCATGGCTATTTCCTCTTAGTGGACAAACTGTTTTCATAAAAAAATGCTATGTTATGCTATAATAAACTTTGTATTAAACAAATTAAAGTCTTGTAGAATTCCTTACCTTAAAAGGAAACGGATCTCTTATTGAATCATTTTGTTGTCCGTCTGTCCGTCTTTTTGTCTGTCTATAAAGACATTTAATTTTGACAACTCATTGTGCACTCTAGTTGAAATTAAAACCATATACTAAGATCTATAGTCCAGAAATTGTGATAAAACTAAAACTTCTGAATTAACGTTAAAAGATAAAATACGACAGTTGATACCACGAAAGACACATATACCGACACTCTCAAGAGAATCAAAATTAAGAGGGTAATTCCGGATGACCTAGAACTGTGAAATTTGACAAGTTCAAGAAATTATATTACAAGTTCAAGAAAAAATATGAAACATTTGTAATTCAATCATAAAAATGTAGTCTATGTAGGGGTGGAGATGTATAATTAAAGCTTGAATTGAATTGTGGAGATGTATAATCCAGTGAGGTTTCATATGAGAAATCTTTTGTGAATATTTCAAAACATTTTTTATTTATTTTTTACCACACCTAAATTCTTATTTACAATGAAAAATTTTAAAAAACAATCTTTTGGAAGGTGAATTTCAGGGACTTGTCCTGTTTTTTGTTTTGTTGTTGTTTGCATTAAACATTATTAAATTCATTATTTATTACATGTTTATTTATAGCGAATGTATATATCATATGTTGGCTGAGGTGGCGCCGTGGTAATAGGGAGTAACGCTTTATTTTTAAAATCATTTGTTTATTTTTGTAATTTCGATTTACAATCAATTCTATTTATGGCAAAAGAAAATTATTTTTAATGGTTAATAGCTTTTTTACCTTTTTCTAGAATGAAACAAGGTTCCATCTTAGAATCTTGTTTACAATAAAGTAAAAAACATATGTATATTATTTTTCCATCAATAATTTCACAAGCAAATAACCCCTGGATCGATTTTAATACACCCGTGCCAGTTTCGCACTATATAAAGTTATCTTGTAATATTTTTTAAATACTTTGTAGAACTGGAAATGCAGAATGACCTCTAATTACTATAACTGTGTTAATTGACCCAAATATTATCTGGTGGGGCTCACAATTTTGAGGTCAATTAAAATTGTCGTGTTTCTCTAATAGCGTGGTTTTAATAAAGTTATAAATAGTACCCTGTCATATACTGATGTAATAAAAATAATTACTTTAATTTTAATGACATTATACATAGCAGTCATTTGTATACAACAAAGTCAGGGTTGTCGTTCAAACAATAATAACACAGATACATATGTTAAATTATATATTATTATGTATACAATAACTAGACAGATTGTCCATATTGTTTTTACAAAGAATACAGTATTGAAGAGAAACCAAGACATCAATATATATTTATTAAAGATTTTCTTAAAGCTGTTTAATACAGAAACAAACAAAGAAACATAATAAGTAAAGAGTATTGTAGTATAGAACTTATTTCTAATATACTTATACCACCTAAGTATTGAAATACTATCAGTACCTACTGCATACTTGTAGGCTAAGTATATGCAAAGCTTTTAAAGATGTAAAAGCATTGTGAACGTAACTGGGATATGCTCCGTTTGTTCTAATAAATGAAACTGAGGAAAGTTTTATTCCTCAATGAAAATATGAACATAAGAATAATCTCTGTTTATCTGTGTAACGCAGAGAATGATAGCACTCTTAATATAATTCGAATAACTCAAATTATTTACAAAAATAAATAAGTACCTATATATTTATTCAATTATATTTTTATCAAATCCTGTATTTTTCAACCTAAAATTTTTAATCAGAATTGAAAGTCAATTAAGATTTTCCAATAACCGTTTATCAAACCGCGATTATAAAGGCCTCATTGTTACGTTTTTTTAACATTTAAATATTTTTTGGTCTACATCTGTTTTCTTAATGTTAACGAAGTGAATTTCTCTTGAAGTATAAAAATTTAATTGTTATTAACATCCTACCATTTTGCATTTTGCATTTATAGAAGATACATTTGAAGTTGTAGAAAAACATTCTTACAAACAGGGAAAAACAATACAAAATATATATTTATTTTTCTATAATTAAATATGATTTACATTTAGATAAAGACTTTGATTTTTTATTTATTTTCCTTATTTATGTTATTGAAATAACTTTTCTTGAAGGAAACAATAATGAAATGTTTTTCCAAATTAATTTAGAAACCACTTAATTCTACGAGAATAAACATAGAAGTAAGACATATCTGCCGTATGACTAAAGTTATAATAACAAATATATATTAATATTATGAATGAAATATATATATATATTATCCAATATAAAATGTTCTGAATATTATCAATAATATCCTTACTATATAATCCTTACTATATAATAATGACCTAATTGACTCTGTATGCACGCGCATCACTTATCACCCACAAATCACACAATAATGTGTAATACATCAAAAAAAAGCTATTGAATCAGGCTACAAAATAGGGTAGGTGCCAACCTCATACGTGACATTTGACCCTTTCTGGCCCGAAGGGCCGGGAAGTTCCCTTGTTATTAATTAATAAGCAACTGTCATTGGCGATAAATAACCGAGAAATTATATTTTAACGATATTGAAATATACTAATAGTAATACCGAATCGTCATCGCTCCACCACGTGTTTCCACTTTAATAAAGTAACTTTAAAACTACTATTTTATTACAGTTAAGAATGTAATACAATTATATACGAGATCGCATTTATTCCAAGGAGTTCGGGTCATAAATTATTCATAATAATTAAGTGAATTACTATGCGTTGAGTTAAACGCTATTAAGTATAGTTAATTACTTACAAGCAATCAATCTCCTTGACTCGAAATTCGGCGACCGTCAATACACTATCAGTTAATAGTCATTGTCATTACACTACGCGAATTCACTTTAAAAAGTATTCATTAAAATCATTTTTCAATAATACCAAAAGTATATATTGTAATTAAATATGCCAAAATTATTTAATTTTTGGCATTAATTAATATTTTAAGTCACATTTTCGTACGGAAACTTTTTTGATCGTAATGTGTGCAGCGCGGGTAGAGTGACACGAGCGAGCGATGCAGAGATCAGTCGACAAATGAAGTCTGAAGATCGAGGAACGTTCCTGACGCTCGACGTCGGGTGCTATCCCGAGTTTTTGGTCTGTGTCAGTCAATTAAGGCAGATTATACCGAGATTGAACGTTGGCCGATTTAAATTCGTCCTATACACGAAGATTTCAAATGTTCCCTTTAACAAAATCTGGCCAAATGCTCCGCGGTCTCCGCGAATAAATCACACGATTACTCCGACCTCACTGGATTAACCAACTTTTTACTTTCTACGCCTTTATTCCGACTTCTTTAAGAACTTCTAAGTCATCGACAATGAATCCTTTGCCATTAATCTTTCTTCTATTTAGATTGTACGTGAACACGTCTGTCCTCTAGAAGATTATAATTGGAATTTAATTAAAAAATTCAAATGCTTACAAAAAAATAGAAAGATCATATATTTTTTATATGTACAACGACTAGACAAAACCTCCTAATTAACAGATAATTTTAGGTGGCTCTTCTGACTTTTAACATGATACTATGAGATGTATCCAAATAATCAGATTTATGTTTAATATAGAGTAATTATGTTTAAGAGAACTACAATTTTTTATAACAAATATTTTACTTAATAAAATCTATAGATGCATACAGGTTAAAATAGATTTATAGTTTTCTACTATTTCCTTGTTCAATTTATACTTCTAAAAACCGGCACCATATTTTTTTCTTTTTTTAAAATCATTGTTACTTTACTTCATGAGTGAGAAAGCCTTCCTTGTTGCATTATCACTATGTTTCACGACTCGTCTCTTGGTAAGTGAAAATCACAAAAACCGGGAAACAAAGATTGATGTTCAATACATCAAGCACAAGGTAACCAAAGAGATTCTTACGTCAATTTAAAAACAATGTGATAGAAAAATGATGCATCGGAATTTGTGTGAAGATTCAGACGAAAAAATGTGAAAAAATTGAAGATAAAGGGTCCTTATTATTACCAGGTCATCGAGTTGTAAGATTGGAGTCTGTTAGGTCGAGCAGTGAAATGTGATTTTCATTCTTACGACTATGGTAAAATGTTACGGTGTTACAAACATTTATTATATGTATATTATAAGGTCTCTAATAAAATCACTTTTCAATTAGAAATTTTAGTAAACTTCTCTGAATAATACGAGTGTTACCATATGTTTTTAAGATATTTACTATATTATAACTAATGGAATTATGATAGTATAATAATGATATTCATGATGCAAAGTGAAGTAATGACCTACAATGAAGGTGAGTTTAATATGTAAATTAATGTTTGTGAACATTTTGTTTTCATATCGAATTAGGTTCGAACCGTGATTAAATGATTAATTCATACTTGGAACTAGATTATGAAAACATATTTTGACAAATCCATTTGACACATGTTGAAAAAACGATTTACCTTTGAATGTTTATTATTATTTAAAATTATTTCTACTATTCTGTACTTGTGTTTGACTCTGAAGTCGGATAAACAACTAGGATGATTATAATGTTTTTCTTTTGTGGGTTCGAGTTCTAAGACAGTTTCAATTCAAGTCAAGCAGAATTCAGACAGTTGAATATTGAGAATCAAGTTTCAAACTATCAAGTTGGTACATTTATACGCCATGACTAAACAAAAAACATTGCTTATCGACTGGGATTAAGATGAAATCAAAATATATATATGAAATCAAAATTTTTACCTTTTTTTGTTGTGAACCTTGCCAGGTGGCGCTGCAGTGTATCAATTTCTTTAACGTCAAACCAATCACTATAAAAATGTATAATGATATTATATTATATATAAATATGGAAAATATAAGTTCGATTAGGCTACTTCTTACTTACTTAGGTGTTTCTGAAGCATTTATTCTGAAGAATTTAACATTTAAAAGATCACTATAAAAATTTGTCAACACCTCTGCTATCAGATATCAAGATATTTTTTTCAGGACAGAACAAGTTCCATGAGACCCGCTGAGGATAAATTAAGAGTAATATAAATATAAAATATAGCTGTAATAATTTTCATAAGTAATAATTGTATTAAATAATATACGTTTACAAGTTTTATGTAACAATGACTTCACACTAAAAATGTTCCGTAATAAAAATTCTAAGCAGAGGAAACCACAAAAACAATTCTTAGAAGCCTTAATAAAAATTATAATAGAAATGCTTAATACTTCAATTAACGAAGGCTTCAACAGTTAATAATTCTTCCATGCACGTAAATGCAATAAAACGTAATCTATAAATAAATGAAGGAAGTTGTGAAAACCATCCTAGACCGTAAAACATGTTATGGTGTTGAGTGAAGACGGTAAGTATACTTCGAATTTGCACAAATATTATTTTATTTAAAGAAAAATGTAGATTATTATTATGTGAAGATATAAATTTTCCCACTATCTTCATTGTAGTCGTTAAAAAAGTTTGTTCTTTTATTAATCCAATTACAGATGCCTTTGATTTAGTCTATTGGTGTACTCTGTTAACATTGGACACCTTGTGTCGTGTCCGAGCGATGTCTCGTGTAGATATATGCAAACTGTGATCTGTCTGTACAAAATATCATAATTTAAAATCTATGTATTTTCTTATTTCATACATATTCAAACTAATATATATAAATATTATTTCAATATAGCGATATATCTGTTTCAAATTTGCTTCCAATCTAAGATACATATCAAATTCGACAAAAGAATAAAGCAGGTAAGTTTATGTCTTCATGAATTAGCAAAAAATCTTTTAATTTAATATTTAATTTGACTCGGCATAATCAGGTTTGAATTTATCTGAGTTTGCCGAAATGTAAACTTTGTCTTTATCAATTAATTATGAAACATGAATTCAAAGTGAATACAAGCATAATTAGCCTAATGAATGCATGCCGTCGATGTCGACTGGTCAAATCTTTAATAAAGCATGCATTTTGGTTAATAATATTTGCAAGTGAATCGCCATTAAATAACTAGAACTCATTCCAGGTGGTAATTCTTTTATGGTAATTATTACTAATATCAATAAATAAAGACTAGAGCAGGAATGCTGTTCCAGATTAGTTGCGACACCTGTATGAAAGAGTTGGACCCGTACAAAGCGTACACTCGCTTTAATCTTATTAATAATATCGGATACAGCATCCGAAATCGTATTTCGTCTCCGCATAACTCAATTACTGTAGCAGATGTCTGCACTGAGCAAATCTCTGCGGTTTGGGTCTGAATAAATATTTTGATATAGAAAATCTATGTGTTTTGAATTGATTCCCTTATCATTGAGATAATTATAAATGTTTGCAAAGAAAAGGTTATATTTAAAATATTTTGAAAGCTATTATCACATTGGTAATAGAGGTTAATGTTAGAAATTACGATCTTTATATCTGGACGTGTTAAAATAAAATATTCTTGTAGTATGCTAAAAAGTTTAATATAATATTCATTTACCTCAAAATGATATTTGAATTTCATATTATTATCATAAAATTATTCTTTTGGTCTAAATACGTTCAATTCAATAAAAAAAATGTAATATTTCTATTGAAATTAGGGCACGGAAAATATTTGCGTGAGAGAGAAAATTAGCAACTTATTAAATTACTTTAAAAAATGCGAATAATTATAAACACTGAATGTTTTAAGGTGAATGTCTCGTGATGTTTAAGTACTCTATCGTTTTGATTACCATTTTTATTGCAAGCAAATGTAAATACGTTGCAGTGCCGGGTACGGTGGATGCTAAGAATCAGAGTGAAATACACAAAAAGGTTAATTACATCATCATAACATAATATACTAGGGACGCCAACAAGCCCTCAATTTCGACTCGCTTCGCTCGTGAAATCTTGGGTGCCGTTTGCATATTGAGCGAAGCGAGCCCAGAGTATTGACCCATCGTTTCCCATTGATTTCAATGGGATATCAATTTTTAGACATGATATTTAAAAAAATATATATTTTTTTTTTGAGCACATTTTTCAAATTTTTTTTTATAAGAACCATCACCTAATGTGTGTCTTTTTGATTGCAAAGTTTCATAATTTTCCGTTTAGTAGTTTTCGAGCCAATTCGTGACAAAGAATGTAAAAAGTCTCCAGTAAAACGCTCCGCTCACTTCGTTCGCTTCGCTCAAATATTTACTTATGTACATCCTTATACGTAATTATTTACGTTATGTTTATACAACAATGCATAAAGCTTTTAGAAATTCGTAGCTTTTTCAACTCATGTATGTGTATAACACATAACACATTTATTTCGTTATTAGACTACCATTAATTCATAATATATGAACTGTATTGTGTAGTAATTAGAAGTAGATTGTGCTATACATTTACTTACTTGCATTCATCATCACCCATTTGCCCTTATCTCTATTATCTACGGTCAGTGCAATATGTTCAGCATATTACAAGATATTTGCCAAAAGTTTTTAGGACCAGCCGTCGGCTTGATGTCAACCCTCCTTGGTAACGCGTGTTCGTTTCCGCCATCTTTTGAATAAGTAGTGTAGGATGGTATTCACTTTTTTGTCCCTTAACCGGTCCTTACAGCACCCTCGAGAAGATATAGTACCCTACCGAATAAACCGTACGACTTACTTCAGTATTTCAGTAAATTGTGTAAAAGTAATATTTTCAAGTTTTTCTATAATCACTGTAGGAAATGGTCATTTTGAATTCCTATTTTGCAAATAATTTTAATACATATTTAACTTGTAGCCTGTACTGTCCTTTACTTTTTGTCAAGATTTCGGTTACGAAATAGTGCTGTAGATTTAAGGAGAACTGTTATTAAGATAATTTATCATTGCATAAGTCGAACCGTTACGAGAGCAATTGTAATTTATAAACACGGTCATATTAATCCTGAGAAAACAGAACTGTGATAAAAAAATAATATTTAAATTAATTATTTAATAGTAATAATTTGATATTAAGATTGAACTGAAGGGATTTTGAAGAATTTTGTAAACAACGTCTATTATTGCACAATTGCACAATTATCAACAACACTATTGTCTAACACATTACTAGATGTCAAAGGTCGTCGAGGTGAATTAAGAAATAATTATATTGGAACAGTTTCTTCTTTAGCGGAATCTGAACTTAATTACCTCCCTTCATTGCACTTTTGTACAAAATGGAAAAGTAATATAAGAAGCATAATTATATTTTGTTTAATACGATTTTATATATAATAAGTAAATGTATATATATATATCTTAAAAAAATATAGTATAATACTATAAATAGAATTACAATAAAGGTTAAAAACCTATTTTTTCATATATAGATTGACGTGGATATTGTGTTAGTTGAACTTAAGACTTTTTGAGCGCATTAATCAGTTAATACTGGTTAAGATTCCTGAATATAAACTAAAGTATGATGTGTAGGAACCTCAAGTTCGCGTACGATCTTAGTGTTAGTATAAGTCGTGTTGAGTTATTGAATTAATTTACCATTTAATGTATGGTATGTCATACCGTCAGGTGACACGTGATAGAGCATAATTTACTTGCACGTCCTTATCAATATTAATGACAACTCTGTTATCAGCCGTCGGAAGTAGTTCACAGCAGCTTTACTAATGTTAATATTATTTTATACAAAATCATAACCATTCATTCATAAAAATAATACGACCTCGTTAAAAATCTTGTTTTTTTTTGCCCATTACAAATATTAATAAATTAAGGGTGAATATGAAAGTAAATAATGACTTAATGATGAATGATGATTTCTACTCAATAAATAATGATAGTATTAAATTATGACATTTCAATGGCTATCCACGTCTAGTCCAAATACACATTACGGCTAATATGTAACTTTGGATGTTTGTTTATAGTCCGACGAATCAATATATTCATATTTATTTTATCTCGACACACGCAGGATACAAATACAGTTGAATGACGATAATTAACTAATAACCGTTGTAAATATAAATTTTTAAGTTACAATATTCAAAAACAATACAAACTACATAAGTTTAAGTATATTGCAAAATGTTTAATATCATATCATATGTACATCAGAATAAATTTATCAATAGTTTCGAGATCAGAGAATTGAAAAATTAAGATTTAAAATCTTTCAATGCGACACCTACAACTTCTTTTTGTCTGTTACTCTCATTGTTTGCGAACAAAACTTAAATAATTTATTAAACATTTTCTTTTTATACTTAATTCTCATTGTATAACATTGCTTAATCAGCAATTTCATGAAACGTATTACGACTTCAACTGGTCCATTGCGACAATTTCGTTTATAAAAAAAATATAATCTCTTACGTAATAAAAAAATACAGGTACATTTAAGTTTAATTAAGTTAAATTATTTCAATGATATATTTATTTATATAAATTAATCCAACGAAAATGATCGAATTGAAGAAAGCTGAATAGAAACGCGTTATTGAAATCTTTATGTGCAAATAAATTCACGTAAATGTTTCTGTCCTAGGGTTTCTCGTTTGCATTTTAAGCGCCTTAGCACCTCTGCTATAAATGACTTATGTGACACTTTTATATTCCTGACACACGTTAACTTTTATCTTCTATCAATAGATTATATTTTGTGAAAATTTTATATTTTGCTGTAGAGATAAGTTTACCTTCGATAGTTTAATAAGCATCATACTTTGAAACATATTCTTATGAGTTTTTTATTAGTCTTTTTCATATTTTTGTTTAGCGATGACTTACTTACTATGTCTGTACCACTTGTCGTATTTACATAACTTTTTTAAATAAGTCATAGTAATATAACTTTATTAAACGACCAATTACTGAACACATTCCAACGCCTTGAAAATCAGGATATTCCTGTTTACGTATGACTTGTTTAACTCTACCTGCATGAGGTAATTGTAACCTATACGATAATTAAGGCCTTAACGAAATTATTTTAGTATTTTTTTTTAATCGACAAGTAAACATTCATTTGCCTTACCAGTTGTAAATTCAGTAATAAAAAAAAAATCATTAATATTAATAAATGTGACCTCAGTGTAGTGTAATAATATGTACTTTCACATAGCAACATTGAAATATGATAAAAATCTGAGGAAAAAGCTGAATTTATTAGAAATTAACATTTCTTATGTTGTTATAACAATACATATTCTTTATTGTAACAAAACAAAAGAAATATTAAACAATTTAACAAAAGGATACCTTATATGTATAAATTATAAAGAACCTTCTTTTCAGACAACCTTTACTAAAGATGTCAAATATAATGAGTTGGTTTTCACACAGCTAATTAAGTACTTAACAGATATTATAAATATTTTATTTATAATGAATCATGTATAAAACCCTTTGCTTTCAATTCAAAGTGAAATCAATTAATTAATTCACCTCATATTTATTCCAGGTAATATAGTATTGAATTAATAATATCGTAATAAATTTATATAAATATATTTTATTTTTTATAATATAATTACTTATTAAACAAAACACATTATTTTACAATTTATTAAAATAATAATTAAATTTTAATTATTTCTAGTGTTTAATGTAATATTATGGGATGTGTTTGTTCGTTTAAGTATTTACGAAATATCTGTAACCTTGATAGTAGGATCAACGAGGGATCGATGGGATTGTGGATGAAGGACGTTTAAAACATTATTCATATCATTTTCCAATAAATTAATTTGAAAGTCGACAACGATGTAGTGTAAGATACTGTTACTATGAGGTATGTTTTAAACATTTATATAATCGATCTGCAAAACGAAATTACATATCACAATAAATTTCGTCAAGAAGTTAAGATATGAAAGTTAATTCGAAGGACATTTTTTAATAATATAGCGTATGTTTTATATCAGTTAAAATATTTATTAAACTAATTAAATTCGTCTTACCCGCTTGTTCTCAGAGCATATGATGCTGAAAGACTTAAAGGTATGAAAAATAAATATCTAATTACCACTACTAATGAAATAATATTTAAAATTCTTAAATTCTGAGCTTACCAGCAAACCCCCTCCCTCCCAATGTTAGGTACGAACATTGGCTACGGACGAAAGCACTTATTGACTTATTGTGTATCGAGAAGATGATTCAAACTTAAACACGAATTTGTCACATCTCACTAACTTTGGGATATATCATTTATTATTATTAGGAAAAGAGCCAAACAAGGTGGGTAGAGAATATATAATACGTATTCTAACTCCTACAATACATATATAATATGATAACTTCACAATTATCTCTTGTGCTCAGTAAAACTAGCTCTACAGCCATCTTCATTCATTTAGCTACAGCTAATCTCTCCCAGAAGTCAACTTGTCAGAAAAAAAAGATAAAGAATCTTTTATCTTACTTACTATTCGAATACAATTATCATTAGTAGCATTTATGTTAATATAAATCTTTTAAAAGAACTAAAGGTGAGATATAATTGGATTTAGTCGGAGATTTGTTCTGAATAATAAAAGGTGGAAATTAAAGTAAAGACAAAATTGACGCCGATTTTATCCTACGAAGAATAAATTAACAATTCTTATTGGACAACCTATTGTGCATACAATATTTATACTTAATTATTTTTTAATATTTTTAATTGTATGTCATTTAAGGTGTACCGTTGTGACAGTTAAACTAAATTTAGTCTTTTTGCGATTCATATATTTTCTTACTAAGTCTGTTATAATTCAAAAACTTTAATAATAATATCTACATGTTATTGTTTCAAATGGTTTTTTTTTGTGTACAATATCCGACTTAAGCGTATCTTAAAATTATGTTAATTAGAGACTCTTTCAAATATTCAATCAATCTTTCTATATACAACTTCATCTTCTTTGCAAAGTAGACAGAACAGATTGAGGGCCAAAAGTCGCTGTCCTGACACACCATTCTCACTGCTTCTCCTGACATATTTTTTTTATATTAAACGTTAAAGATCAACATGTATTATGATTTCTTTATTTATTTATTTCCTTTATATAAGTTGCTTGTGTACATTTTTAATTAAATTTTTTATTGCAGTTTTTTAAACAGATTGGTAACTCCAGGATAAAAAGTTTGAGCCAACAATTTCTAATAAAGCACTATGTTATGCATATGTCATTCAAAATGAAAACATAATTTATGTTTTATTCTGTTATATTATTAAAGAAGTTATGGAGAAATTATTTTTAACCTTAAATATTCTATACAGTTATTTATAAGAAATTAATATATTTTTGTTATGCCTGAATAAAATAAATGATACAAATTTTATTTGTACCGACTTGCTATTATATTTCTATGCCGATAATAAAAAAATTAATATAAAATAAATCTAAGATAGAATATAAAAAACATTAAAAACTATTATGATAGGATGAGTCTATGTATAGGCTCATGCTTTTTTTTCACGGAGTTTCGACATTATTAGCTCTGGGACTATTTTCGGAAATTGTTAAAAGGTCACGTCCAAAATAAACAATGTTCAGAATTAGTATTTATTAAAACTACATTTCATCACCATGATGATGACTATAATATTATATTTTGTTTTCATCTATTTAAATACATATGTTATATTAAATTCACAATGTTTATATGATTCTGTATATTATTATAATATATTGAAATGAAGGTACTGGCAACAGCTTTTATTAAATAAAAAAAAATGTACCTTAACATTACCATCATTGGCAAAAGTGCTTTAATTATTAGTGATACTAAAATTAACTTTTTACCCACGGCTGTACGAGTAATGATACTTAATTGGCTCTGTCCCATAATCCTGATTCAACAACTTATTTATTTTATTTTATTTCTTAAGCGGTTTGTTACGTTTGTGTTTGGTAAACTCGAAATTGATTTTGGGTGAAATATTTTTATTGCCCCCCTTCATCTGTTACCCCCACTTTAATAAATATTGTCTCGGTGATGTTGACAAGCTTTTACTTTCTTTCAAATGTAAGGAGGTAAATTAATTAAGTCGTTTTTAAAAAAGATTGTATTGTTCATTGCAATTTAACGGTTCTATAGTATTCGTTATTGTTCTTATTTCATTTAGACTTTAAACCAATCGCAATGTCAATTATAAAGTTTGTGTTTAGTTGGATTAGGCAGACAGTCGTCGTTAAATAAATCGGAATTGGAAAATAGAGGTGTCAGAGTGAACGAGTCGCCACTTATCTCTCCGCCCACACATTATCCTATCGCATTGTGAACAAACTGAAGGCTGAAGCCGAAGGAACAAACGGATGTGTGGAATGAAAGCTCATATAAGTTTTTAGGCTATATATTATATTATTACTAGGAGATATGTAGTATTTTTTTTTGAGAATTTGCCTCATCATATGAAAATTAATTAGTAATTAATTTATATATAAATATAAAATTAATTTATAACCATAAAATAAAATATAAAAGTTCGACTTTTACTATCAAAATGATTCGTGAATTCCTATTTTATCAAGATATTTTAGACTTTCAATTTAAAATATTTCATAATGAGTCTTTTACATTTATGTTGTAAATAATGTTAACATACTAAAAATCAGTAAATATTTAAGTAATGTTATATAAAATACATAACAATGTATTCTATATTTTTACATTAAAAAACTAACATTATTTAAACGTTAACAGTCTTAGAAAAACACGGCAATAATATTCATTTCCAATAAAACTGATCACAAAACTTAACCCTACATAACTAAAGCATATTTCCCCAAGTTCAAAGAAACTTAGACTCACACTCCCGATTTTTATTGGTGCATTTGAAGTATGAAATAGCAGATGATTCTCTATAAACATGGCACAAACGATAGTTTTGTGTGTGTGTGTGTGTCCGTCCGGGAGTCACGTGCCCCACTCAATAAGATTTAACGCGATCCACCATTTGCAGGGCGACTTTTAGTAGTTCGCAAAATAATATATTAGTTTGCTTCATTCATAACTTTGTTGGAAACTGTAGTTTGTGTTATTTTGTCACAATTTATGTAGCATGTTTTATAGGTCTAGTTCTACTTATTCTAACATATATTTTTCTTGATATTTGAAAATTATTCCTTTTGATACATCTAATGAATCAAAATCAATTATCGCATACGATAATCAAGTTTTAGTTTAGTCAAACGAAAATATAATATTAATATAATATTAAAATCATAATATTGTATTACGTTCTACAATATCAAGACATTCCTCTATATATTTCACATTAAACAACACATCATTAAACAAACAGACATTTAACAAACGCAACATTGTTTTCACAGTCAATTTAAAATGTACATAATTAAATACAAAATAATAATATTAGAAATATAATAAAAGCTAAATCAGAGTGTCCATTTGTGAACCCAGATTTAATTCAACCCGACCTCCGGAGAGTATTCGTCCCTGACGTCGGCGACGGTATATTAAAAAACTTTCAGGATTTCCACACAAATTCAGAAACCTATTAGTTAATTAACGGACAACGGTCAGGTTTGGCTTTTAGAAGTTACGATTGGATAAGAATCTGTACCTTGAAAGATTTGGATCATTTAATACTCAAGGTGTGGATTAATAACTAAATAACTAGCTGTTTTATACAATATTATAACCAAATCATTTGTAGATAAGTTTTACGGCGACGAATAATTCTGTCCCTGTATTTTTGTACTTTTAATATTAATTAGTAATTCGGAATAAGACGAGGTGAATGTAGACATAATATAATAGTTTATATTAACCTAATTCTATTTCAAAAATATTATAACATAACTCATAAAAATAGTTTGTATAAAGTAAAAATATTTACAATATTCTCTCAATAGTATTTAACGTACTTGTGTTTACGCCTTTACAAACAGTCTAGAACGTGACAAAAAATGTTATAACGTTATCATGTTATGTAATAATACTGATGCTTTAAATCCTTTATATACATATCATGTTCTTGTTATATATTTGTATTCCGTAACAGGAGAAAATATTTGTTTACTTTAAAAATATGTGTTATCAAATTTTTATGTTAAGATTTTTTTATCATATAATTTTACGCAATTTAATTATATTTGTGTGTAGAAATATAGTTTTTGGTCGACGAAGGAAGACTGTAATAGCACTAGCTGATAATTATCAGAAGAAACTCCCAAGACTCGAAGCCAATCCTCTTATGCAAAACTAAGAAATCTTAAATTTTTGTCGAAAATTACTATATAAATTACTATAGTAAAAAGATATAGAGAACAAGTAATGTCTTGTTTCCTCGTAGATTATGTAATTGGCAAACATTGAATTCTTTTGTCAATAAATGAAAATAAAATAGTTACTTAAAAACCTTGTATTTTATGAGAATTATACGTAAAGCGATGCATAAAGATATTCATATATACATTGTAACTTCAGTTCGTTCGTAGAATAATAATAATATAACAAGTGACTTATGAAGTAGGCGTATGAAGCTTCTATTACTAAGCTAATATCAAGTTGGAAAGTTTCTTAGTGTTTTATTTGTAAAGGTAGAAGTTATAATAAGTTTTGTTTAAAAATTATTGTATATATAATGATATGGTGACGAGGTAAAACTTATAATCAATATTAAAAATATATATATATATATATATTTATCCTATAATACAGCCTTTTTAGTGAATAGTTTATATAAATTCGAAAATTTTGTATTTTTTTACACACTTTTTTTCGTGTTCAGATAATATTTTTACTTTTACTTTTTACTTGGTAGGTCACAGAAGATGGTTTGGGCTATAATTTCAATAAAATTTAAGGGTATGGATTTTAGGAAGAAGCAAAAAGAAAGACTTACTGACAACAGATAATAAGTAACATTTATTTTATTTCGGATGACATCGAGCACTCCTAGTTTAGTCACGATAGTGGTACTTATACGTCACGAATTTAAAAGGAAAACTATTACAACTATTTTTGTACGTTTATATTACAAACGCTGGCTAAATCTTAGAAGACAGATCTAAATTAAGTACTATAGAATTGTATAAAGATATCCATCATGGGGACATAGGAACAATACATGGCGCGTGTCCGACCTCTCTTATCCGTTTTTTATTAGCTTTAATTAATATCTTTTGTTAGCACCAAAAAGTAAAGAGAAGAATTAGTCGTGATAAAAAAGTTTCATAATACTAATGATTTTTCTAACTTTGTTCGATAAGAGTAAGAATCAGTATAAAAGTTTAGATTTTAAGATATAAAATTTCAGTTAAGTCAGAATCTCTGACTCTGAGTACTTTTTTTATCTTGAGCTCGGTCAGTTTGTTGTCAAAGAACGGAGTAAACGTTGGAGCATAGTTAATTGCAGCAAAATAATAGTCATCTATATTGTTTTAATATCATGTAACAAAATATTTATCATCCTTTAGTTTAGAATCGTTTTGATATTATATAACTGAATATCAATAACATTATAAAGTTTTAAAAATTATACATTTATAATAAAGTTAATCACAAATACATGTTGATGTTAATGAAAAACAAATACTAAAAAGCTACTGTGTGTATACACTTTACAATTTTATAATTACAGTTCAAATGAGAGTAAGGGTTAATATTCCAAATCACGGCTCAGAGCAATCAATGTCCAAGTACCACATTCACTGGACGTCTGGACGTGTGACCTTAGAGATAAAACATGTTAGACCCGCCATTTTGTATAGCTGCCATCAAATGACATTTTAATGTATTTCTGTCACATTAAGGACCTTTTAAAAAGTCATCTTCCTCCTCACCGAATTATTTGTTTTATGTCACAGATGTTTGGTCTTTTCAAGTGCAAAAGAAACAAATACAAATTTATTTTCATAAAACACAATCAAATAAAATATACTGATCTCAATATTCTTTCTATTTTTTTAGGAAAAATCCACAGCGTGAAAAGAATATGAAATGAGTATTTCGGCTGAGAGTGGCTGCAGGCGGATACTGCCGAGACGTGACGATGTTACACTTTACACCGCTATCTTTGATATAATCATTATTTTAAATTACTTAATAATTGCACCTTAATGAATCAATTTCTATATTTTATTAAAAATAAGACTTACTAGATTCAAAATGTGAGCATAAAATACAACACCAGACATAGTTCGTTTATCACAAGCAAACAAAACTGCTTTAAGCTTCACAAACATTCAACAAAGACCTATTTCACGTCGTGACCAAAACGAAATAAACAACGGCATACTCGAATGAGAAATCTTTTTAGCACTCGATAGAGAACTACACAAGCTTTCTACTGAATTAAATGGTACAAAGCTTTTACTATGCTATAGTTTCTATATTCTCTGTAGAAGTGTCTGATTCGAACACGTGACCAAGCACACATCTGTTTTAAGTGTGATCGAATTAAGATAAGATGTGGCTCTTCATTATCTGGTTAGTATCTGGATACTCTTACATAACAGTTTAATAAGACCATCTATTCACATAGATGCTACTATACGAGTATAAAAGATAAGTCATAAATCCCTTGCACTGTATGTGGAAAACATGTTTTACTATGAGATTTATAATTATAAATAACCAAAACAAGCCGAACCAAGCTAATTTTAAACATAGTCTAAAATTTCAACAAAGTAAACAATTTTCATAAATCTTGAACAAAGATATTACTCCTTATCAAATCTGGATACGGTAATCCCATGAGTCATCATTAAGTACCCTCTTCGGATGAACAGGAGTGATATTCAAAACATACGATACGGTCACGACACGACAAATGAAGAAAACATCCTTCTATAAACAGAGTTTTGCCTGCTAATGTAGTTGCAAACCAGAAGCTTTGGACAAAGGTATTGACAGGTACACTCCTTAATTTTTTTCAACATTTTATAGGACCAGGGTCTTCCTTAACTCCTTGGTTCTTCTTCCTTTTCTTCGATGGATATGAAGAAGAGGGTTGTCTTTGGGAATTATGATAATTTGAATATCTATTAGTCGAGTCTGTCAGCAAGATTTATATATAATAAGCAATACAAATAAGGCAGAATATCAAACAAATCTTTAGTTTCTTATTATTACTATTACATTTATATTTTCTTTTTCAAAACTGTTAAAGATAAACCACTTCTACCAAATATGATAACAAAAGAAATAGAAAAATGAACAACAAAAACAACTTACTGTCATACAATTTCGTAATATTTGAATATATAATTTTTATTTCCTCCAAATAATGAAATATAGAAGCGATCGAATGCGACTGTAATACGCGAAGTAAAAACGTCTCTGGAGGGAAATTGCACTCGTAATAACCGTTATTGATACTGAGAACTGAATGTCCATTTATTTCGCTTGTAAAGATAAAGCACTTCTCCAATGGCTACATCAATGCCACCAGGTAGTTGAACTTGAATCGAGACAAAGCAGTTAGACTATTATGTTTTTGCTACTAATAAAGTAAAGGGAAAACTAAAAGACGACTCCGTCAGATTATTTGGAAATACTTGGATATTTTAATACTATTTTTAGTAATAGGAATTGTAATATAAGTGTTTCTCCGTAAAGGGTTATTAAATGCAAAATGAATTGAATTCGAAAATCGTGAAATTAGTGTTTAAACAAAAACAAATTCTTTTATGTTATGTAATATTTTTCTGTAATTGAATCTTTTTTTGTAATTCGTCTTGTTCAATGTTCATGCATAATATATACATATATAAAGTATACTATATACAATATTTTACATACATTAGTGCTTATTTTACAATACCGTTGTAATTATATACCGAGAAAGCTTTAAAAGATTTATAAACGTAGAAAAGTATGAATAAATCATACTTTTCTATGTTTATAAATCGTTTAAAATGGATTATCTAAACCTTACTAAAAATAAAGACAATATAATGGTTTATGACACGTTATGATTTATTTATGATTTAGTATAAGTAGAATAGTTACTTTTGACTTGTAAAGAAATATTAGGATTTCATATTATGTCTATCCTTGACTTTGAGGTCCAAATATCAACAAACCGTTCGCAATCCCTTCGAATACTGGGATCAGGGATGATTAATTATTCTATAGTTTCTAAAGTCTCAAGTAAACAGTTACACAATATTAAACTTTGTACAAGTCAATCTAAAAGCAATTTGTTAATCGCGGTAACATCTACGAGTGTGTCAGTCTGTCTACTGTCGCATGACAAAACGATATTATAAGTATATATTATATATACAAGATATTTCACTATACAATTAATAACTTGTTAAAATAGCATAAATATTATTATTTATACATTTAACGAACATAACATATTAAAATATGTACGAATGACAATAATTATTATACCCAAATAAAATACATTGAAATAAATACCATTGTGTGATAACAATTAATTATAAACATATAATAAAGTAAATAGAAGATAATATTTTCTTAAATCAATAGGAATTAGGAGTCTACAGGTAGTATGCGACTCCCTCTGACACGGTGCCTTCTCGCCGAGATTTATGACATATAGATAAGTTCATATTTCCTCGTGAAATACGTGGAACAAATACTTATTTAAACCTAAGACTAAGATAATTTATAATAAATACAAATATGATTTAAAATATATATTTTAGTTTACATTTTCAGATATCGATAAGACGTTCAAATATATAATAAATTAAACAACTTGTATTTTAAAACTATTTTCAACGAATTTTAACAAGGGACTGTGTATTTAAATGCAAAAATTTGGTTTCTCATTTCAAATATTATGATAAAAACATATTTAACAAAAATTTTCTCAACAAAGTGAATGATATTGCAATTTCCTGGCGTCTTTGACAATTTTTCCTACAAGTGTATCATTTAACGTTAGAAAGAATTTTCTTTGTGACCAATCTACTAGTTTTAATGATAAATTTACCAAAAGGGAAACTTTTACGAAAAGGAAAAAAAATATAATTTTTTAAAAATATATTATATTTAAAGCTTTAATTATTAACATAAATAACTACTACAACTGTTACTATTACACAATACACACCTTCAAATACAATATAAATATTTATATAACATAATTCTTATATTACAATTGGATTGGAAGAACTTAGAATTCAATGGAATTTATGTTTATTTATCTGTAAGTTCATCCTATTGTACGTTAATTCATTTATTAATTTATATACCTTCATATAATCCCTTGTGTCGGTTTAGTTTACAGTTCAATGTGTGTATAGGAATTATAAATTAAACAAAGGACAAGATATGGAAAATAAGACGGTAAGAAAGAAAAGATGTTCTATTTACTGAAACAGTTGTCGGTGCCATTAGTAGCCCTTTGAATGCAATAACATTTACCCGTTCCCAAAATAAAAGGACTCTAAGAGCGTACGCACAAATACGAAGAGAAGTTTCAGGATTGTTATAATGTTCAAATAAAGTTATAATTAAATGCATGAGGAATGCTTATATCTCGGTCTCTGTGTTGTTCCTAAATGTAATTGTTATTTTCCAGATGCATTCCATAATTTAATGTTATGTTCACTTCAGTGCTCTTTAAACTTTGGGTTAGAGCAAATTAAATAATGTAAATAATAACTTGGTTGAAATTATTATATACATCGGTTAAAGATTTGTAACTAATTACCGTAAGAAACTTCTCATTTTCCCCTCCACATATCACCAGCTGCGAGCTGTGGTCTATTTAATCACCGGATAATTGTTTTATAAGTCTCGGGTATACAATATATAGTACGGAAGTAAGGGGTCTGCCAAATTGAAAATTAACAACTAATATTATACTTAATTCATAACAATCTTCATTTTATATTATCTTTCAACTTGCTTCGTTATGTATTTTTCATAACTATGTATGAAAAATTCATCAACACCGACAGGACTTGAACTTAGGACCCACAATTTACTATCTCCGTCTACTAATTTAACTACCCTGACGGTCGAGAACAATACCTACTTAGAAAAAATATATAAAAATCTTTTTAATGATAGTCTCTAAAGAATTTATAATATATTAAGTTATTGAGAATATTAAATTCTACATAATATTACTAATCCACTCGAAGTGTCAGTTGGTATGTGTAAAATAACAGTTTCTCTCATCGTTATATAATTAAGTGGTTTGTTGCGCCATCGAATATTGCTAACCCTCGTTACATCTCAGAAACTCACCGTATTATCTGAGGTTTTGTTTAAATTAATGTTCATATTATACAATACACAATATAGTGTAAACAGACATTTTAGTCTATAATATCTTGATATAAACCATAGACTAACAATGTTGAAAGTTGTAGGAACTATTTCGTGATAATCTGAGGAAAAGATTTTATGAAAATTATTTATGTTCTTCTCACTTGTGTGATGTAAAATAATTATTTATTTTTCTAAAGTGTTGTCGATAATAAATTTCAGACACATGATTAGTGGAAGTACTTAAATAAAGTTGTTTCTTTCGGTGTCTAGACTTTGAACGTTTTTCTACGTCTTTCTATGTCTACTATAGACTCTAAAGTAGTAAGTACCTCTTGTAGAATAAACAGTTTTATAAACTTCTCCATTCTCCACAAGCTCACACTCCGCACTCTATGAGTCAATCCCACTAATATTGTAACTGCAAAAGGTTGTGAAGATGTATGTTTGTATGTATGTATATATGAAAGAGAATGAGAATTAGATGAAACTTTACAGTAACATAAGCTATATTGTAAGCATCACAATAACAATAACAAAGTCAACAATTATATAAAGGTAGTGTATCTTTTGCCCATTATATATATACAGCGATAAGTATCAAGTAGTTTGGAAAAAATGTCTTAGATCTGAAAGTCTGCACTCTGAGAGCTATCTTAGAGTGCGCTACCATCAATCATACCATGTACGTTTTATCGAAGCCACTATATCTAAATTAGTAAACTGTAATAAAATTTAATACTGTATTTCCAATTCACACCTTTAAAACCACTTCATCCATATCCATGGATATCCCTTTTTTAATCCTTGGAGGTATTTTTTATGTTGTATACGTTTTAGTAAATTAGTTTACTATATAACTAGCTATTGCTATTGTTGATGACTACATTATATTTATACACACTCTTTCGCGTAATTCGAGGCATTTATGCGCGAAATTTGCATTCGCGTTATAGTGAAACCGCGTATAACGGGGTCGCGTAAAGCGGGGTATTACTGTACATACAAACGAACAAGCATACTAAAATTTTAATAAACATTGTTTTAAAATAAATGTCACTTGTTCAAAAGATAGAAGTATTTTATTTTAATTCCATTATTTATTGTAAGATACTCATAGTTTGAGAACTTATCTCGAAATAAATAGTTTGAAATGTAATACATATACTTTATAAGTATTATGTATACATAATATTAGTAATATTATATATATAAATATGTAGTTTGAAATATGTTATTATTTTCCTCTATTCTAGGTAAATAATATTTATAGTAAGTAATTATGCGGTAAAATTATAAAATAGATAGTATTTTTATGAAGTTCCTCAGCGACCACAAGTCCAGTCCCACAAGCAAATATGTTAAACTGTCGACCAACTTTCGTATCAAACTATGTTCGAGTTAGCAGAGCTGGCTGAGCTGGCGCGTTTAATTTTGAATACCGACTCACCAAATAATTATTTACTTACACTGCCAGTGAGTGAAACATTTAGTAAGATTTATGAGAGTTGGTTAGGACCTATCGCTGTTATCAACATCAAGCTAACCCTCATAAATTAACCTTAGTCGGAAGATCCCTAATGTTACATTGATTTGTTTCATTGCCTTGGACGTGACTTCTTCTGTGTTCTTTTAGCAATATCCTAAAGTTAAGTCATTTTATTCCTATTGTTAAGTATGAAATGAGAAGAAATCGCTATTTATCAAAAATGATAAGTTTTTATAGAAATTTACTCTTATTTGTGAACAATACAATCTTTTACAGTGATGTACGTAAATTGTTTAGTTTAGTTTAGTTTTAACAATAGTTATGCTATAGTTTGTTTAGTGTAAACATATATAATCTGTGTGTTCAGAAATGTAACGCCATATCATTGGCTTTACAATGTTACTGGTATTATTATACAACAATTACTGTCTGACCTTCGGTTCGTATATAATTATATTAATTTATCTTTTGTTTCCTTCTGTGTTTGAATTGCAACAAAATCTATCACGTATAATTGTTACGAAATCTGGTGTTCATTGCCATGCAGTCCATAATACTGCAGATATTTGAGGATAGTCAGCGAAACGAACTTCAGAATGTTCAAAACAAATCACCACTATATCGCGCCATTTTGTGTAAACATGGCTCTTCATTTTAAGAAACTGGGAGTCCAAAACAAGGCAGTACCAGATATATCCGAGTATCAGCTTATATTCTTAGACTCTCATCCGTTATATCTTCGGATGACAAAAATGCTGACACTTGCACTAAAACCTCGTAAAGAAAATACGATTAAACAATAATGAAATTTTGAATTAACTTTTACTTTTCATTATATATAAGTAATGAGGTATCTGTTATTTTATCGCAGGATCCAAAATAAATTAATTAATTAAACGATTATTATAAAAATGTTTTATTAATAAATTACGTCACTCATCTTCGATGCTTTAAACAAGATTTTATTTTGTTTTTTTTTAAACTCACTTTTTTGTATAATTAGAATTCTAGAATTATAAAAAATTAAAAAAATATATATTTAGAAAAAGTGACTACTGCGCTGAGTCCTATCAGAATCCACATTCTTTTGTTTAATTGTCAATTTTTCATTAACTTTTGTCTAAATGTTAAAAGTTGAAGATGTTTTGAAGTTCTTTGTCCGAAGTCTATCATAATTTATAACAACAATAAAACAGTCCCCTAACAGAAATAAAACAAACATCTTTTTTATGACGAATTTATTACTCAGATATGAATTTTGATTAAATTTTGTTTTAATTTTTTTTTTATGATCCACATAAGACTTCCTTTTTAATTCCTTTATAATTTTTTTCATGTCGATTTTCATAAATTTATTAATGTATCAATAATTAACAAAACTTGTTTTATAAAACGTAAATCCATTCAATTCAAAACCTTGTAAATTGATTTTTCTTTAACATAATTGATGGCCGCCATTTTGATGTCCAATTTTATAGCTGTATTCTTATAAGCTACTGTCTGCATATTTCACACCTAGTTTTTACAAAAAAAATATGTGATTTACCGAGTTTATTTTAAAAAGTCACAAAGGATATAGTGCCCTATTTATTTATTTTTATCTCATCCACTTTGAATCAATACCAGTGATCACTCGTGTATGTCAAAGTTTCAAGTAATTTCAGTAATCCGTCGCTAGCAAGACGACCAGTCACTACAAGCAATACCCTTTCACGAGCGTAACGGAAAGTCTAAACTTTGGAATATTACTTCATGTAATAAATAATAATCATATTTTATAAATTTATTAATCTGGTGGTAAAATTATTATTTCATTAATAAAAAAAATCTGTTAATTAAATGGCACTCCCGCTAGTTCAATGGAGTACATAACTACACTATACTAAGATACAACTTTTTTATCACTACTTTTTAACTTTAGAATCCATAACTGTATTTTGAAGATTCTTAGTAGACCAACAATGCCATATGGTTGTAATGTTTCATTAATAATTTCAAAATGACCTCTATGAATGAAATCTATAAAAGTTTGTATTCATAGGAGTTAATTATTTCATTTTATACCTTACTCGTATAGCAACAATTATTAGAAAAGGATTGTTTCAGAAATTACCTAACCGATATAATTAAGTGTCCTTTCTCAACTTCAGCTATTCCATTACTCTTGCGGCGACAATCAATAATGAAATTCTGCCAACAAACATTTAATGCTAATAGGGTTGGTTATAATGACTCATGCGTAAATTAAACTTAGTTTTTAAATTACAATATATATTTTTATAAAAACGGTAATTGTGATGACCAAACCAGCTGCCGTCTCATGATCACCGACTTTTATGGAGCTTATCAACATAACACTTGATCTCTAATAAGTGATGACACCAGAAAATAGAAGACAGACGGTTGGGGTTCTCTCACCCACCCACCCGCGTTTCATCAATCGCAATTACATAGGACAATATCAAGCCGATCACCTCGAAGAACTCGTATTTATCCCGGTTATACGAGTTACACTAAATGAACAACTTGAATAGATTTACAATTATATTTTGTAATTCAAGTGATATTTTGTTTCTTTTTAGTTAAAGAATATATAATATTAAAGGTTTTATTTTTAAATATATGTCCTAATAATATATATATTTTTTAATTTATACCTTATATTCATAAAAAATATTATTTTGACACTTAGTAAACAATGCATTGCAATTAAATCAGTTTTAGAATTTTTGGTAACTTCTGTAAGAAATTGAAATGATGTATTGTATTTCTTATTATATTATATGATTGTAGTTATATTTCTGGATTTTTTTTATATTTTTAGCTTTTTTGGGTTTGTTTTTTTTGCACGCCTACCAATGTTCTCTCATGTACATTCTAAGGTTGGCTGGTAGAGAATATATTTTGGCATTAAGCCCGCCTTTTGATGTACAAAAGGCGGGCTTATGTATTGTGCAATGAAGAATTAATAAATTTCTCCTGATCACAGGGGTGGCTTAACCTATAGTGCAGGGTATGCAATGCACACGGGCGCTGCGGCGCTCCCTGAGACGGCTAAGAGCATCGTCTTGGACGGGCGCTACACGAGCTAGAGCCGTCCCTGCCTGCACAAAATTAAAACAGATCAACTGGTAAAGTCAAATCAAAGTTTCAATATAAAATATTCAAACACAAATTTTTAATATATTAATTTCAACAATTTCCACTATTCTAATAACTTACAAGCCCATTTGTCACCATTTGTGTAAATAGTCTACGTAATACACTCTCTGTCAAAAATCATGACAAGACCAATCAAGTCTGTATGGCTCTGAACCTTTGCGTACTTTATTGTGGAGGTTATAAAAAGCAAACAAGTGACGTGTGTCAACAGTTGTTTACAGTTTTGTTTTTGTGCTCCAAATTTAAATTGTGGTTTCTGAATACTAAATACTAATATTGATTTGTAATAACTATAAAACAATCTAAAACATAATGCCACAATAAGCCATTATATTTTGTAATGAAAATAAAATGAAAGCGCAACAAAGTTACAATTACAAATATTCACTTTTATTGTCTGATAATGGGTAAGTAAATCTATCTTAATATTGTTTAATAGTCTTTAAACACAAGCACCATATGCGAAGACAGTGTGACAAGTAATTAGGTCTTACTTGATACAATCTAAGACTAGACTTAACCAAGTAAACTGATATAAAATACAATTCATAGCTGTTTATTTGATTTATTAAACTCATCTTTTTAAGCAAGTTTTTGAATTGTTTCTGTAAATAAAATATTTTAATAAGGTATCTTCGTATTTGATTTTAGCTATATTGACTATAGTCACTTATATTATGAAGTACATTTAATGTGTTTGGTACACATTACAGCTTATGAAATAGATGTGTAGCAATGTTAAACATTTTTATTTTATAAAACAAATAGAAAACAATTTGATAAATGTTGTAGAAACAAAACTATAACAAATGTTGCTTGCTATCAACTACTATTCCTTTTATTGATTTCATCGGTACACTTAAACTATTCAAGCTACTTCATTTAGTAGTTATTACTTCAGAACTATATTACATAGAAATATATGAAATATATGATTTTATATCCAGGCTCTAGCTAAGGACAATAGGCCAATAATAAATATTAGAAAATAAATCTTAACTCTAATTTTGTTAACAGTCCAAACAGATTAATCTCTTTGGGACTAATTTACGGGCCACTGATGATTGCCCCGGCCTTAGAGTATTAATATGTTGTGTTGATAAATCATAAAGTAAAAGGGTAAATTAAAAAGTTTTTTAAAGGACAAAGTTCTAACTTATGTACAAAAATAAAAACATTGTTTATATTACTCATTTATATATCTTAATAAAAATTACTTTTACAGCACAGTATTCAAAAGTTGCAGGTTCAAATGTAGCCATTGTTGAACTTACCTTCTATATTATTTATTATTATTTATGTATGTATGGAATATTACAAATTATTATACAAAATTAAAAATACAAAATATTTGATTACTATTTTTTTTAGTATCTAAAAATTATATTTCACAATTATTATTATAATACAAATTATAAATAGTTATTTTGTAACTCCAATTTGTGGGTACAATTAATTATTATTTATTTGCAAAGTTGTTTAATATTATGTTATATAATACTTCTTATATATACATATCTACATTTAGTATGCACAACTCCGAGGGTCAATACATTTATATTAGAAAGTTATCAACACGAACAAAACGATAGTAGGGGCAGATTGGCGGCGCGTTCTTTAGTTTGGCGAGAGGCGCGCGCGTCGGCACTCGGCAGGCTTGTCGGCCATTTGCATAACATATTTAATACAAAAAGAACTGTATTACACAGTCGCAAAGTGCACTTTAGTGTCGCAATGAGTGAAGAAAACTGTGTTAGTGATGATCTTAAGCGACAGGCTGCTCTATTCTACAATTCAACCGAAAGGTTTGTTATGAACTGCTTCACGTGTTATTTATTGATTATTTTAAAACGTGCTTAAAAAATGTTGGAATTTCTTTTCTTGTATTAATTAAATAATGTTTATTTTTGACTAATTATAACTATAACAATATGATATTTGAAAAGTTACGAAAATTACGTACGGGATTCCTCTGCCCGGAAACGTAAACCATATGGAAGAGATTATAGTGAATAATCACAGCCTTTGTTGGTTTATTCTACATCCTGTAAAATGACAAACAAACGCAATCATTTATTACCACTCCACTAAATTATACATATATGATAGTTAAGCACAAAAACGTGTATGTTATTTACATATAGCTGTGGCAAAACAAGAAACAATGGTTATAAATTATCTTAGTAACATCTTATCACATACTGCATCTAATAAATTTTATAGTTATAATGTTGTAGTAGGTATTATAATTAAGTATTTATTCAGGAAGCATTTGTTGAATATACATAAAGTAATATATGTTGTGTTTAAAAACGCCTTTGCCCTTAATTTAAGTAAGTTAGTTAGTTTAATAAATCTTTATTAATTAGGCTCTCACAATACACGATTAAGAAATCAATTAATTTTCTACACACAAGGAAGTAATTGCCGATTCAAATCAAATCAAACGTACCATACATTTGAACCGATAAAAAAGAAAATGACAATAAAAAATAATTATTCTGAATTCTCGATTCTCCTAGTCCGGGAAGTAGTACCTACAAGGCCGACATCTTTTCCAATATCCATTTCAAAGTACCTAGGTACATATTAATTATGTTAAATAATATTTTAATGAAACCATACGTGACTGATATAGAAACATTGAAACAAATCTAATATTTAGAATGCTTTGTTTATAATATTTCGCTATAATCAAATATTATAAATAATATATATGAATATTAGTTAAATAAAAGTATAATTTATATTTAACAACGGTTATTAAGCGAGGTCACCCATTCCACGGTTCTTAAGAGTGTTTTTGACCTGCTTAATAGGTATTTTTGTAAAAAAGTGTTTTTTTTTTCTTTGGAGACAGTCGTCTTGGTATGTTTTATTAAGTTTAAGCGGTTTTCAATTATTTAAAATATACAAATGGTCATCCACTAATCGAAATCGGACCTTAATTTTTACTAAATAAACGCCAAAAACACATATCAATTAACTGTATATTCATTATTTTTTTATATATTTTATACATTTATTTCGTTTATTTTATAATATTATTCAGAAAAACGTTCACTATATCCACAAAAAATATTACAAAAACGCTACCATCGATAAACATCTCATGAGTCGTTTTGCAAGACATAAAATATACCTACGATGTTTTTTTATAATATATTTTTAGCATTAGTTGTCTCGAATCATTCAAAATCAGTATTCTTTACACATGTATAATAAGTAATAGAACAAAAACTTTTCATTGTTCTAACCTCAAGCAAATGTTATCAGAGCTTTGATTAATAACTGCTAATCTAATCCTAATCATGGCATCTAATCCGTTTAGAATCCTCAGCGGGAAGTCCGATGACCGCGGACAATTATTTCATAATAAATCTTATGCAATATAATTTTATGAAGATGAAAAGTAAATTTAAAGGCTAATTTTATCTATTTCCTGCTCTCCTCGTCTGTCTGCTGTCAAAGTGTCAGAGTAGCGGAGGATAACGAAAACAAACATAACATGTACGTCGCAGCACAATGTCTGCTTCTTACCAATGAATGTCGATGTTTATGTAATAAAGTACTTGACTTTCAACATTGATATTTGACTCGCGACGATTTTATAGTATTATCGTACTTAATACAAATACTAGCACAAGAGGCTATAAGAAGAACGATTTAATATGATGTGGGAGCTTAAATCATATCATACTTTAAAATGTTAGTTAACAATTATAACTTCAAAAGCAGCAGAATGAGATCTGGGATTTCATCTTAAACTTCTTATTCTCTTAGTATACTTTTCATCCTTACTCTGTTCAAAATATACATTTACCGTTTGATAAAAAAATGCTAATATTAACTTAACATTACGGTATCTACGTTACCTAATGATATCATTTAGTTTTGGTATAGTTGTAGCATTAATATCCCAACGAGTTTTAGACTAGCTGTAAACTATGTGTTGCTAACGGATTCGTCCGCCCTCGCCTCCCTTTTCAGCTTATATTTTAAGCTCCCCACTACTATTTATCTAAATTCATGCTTTCTAAAATTCCTTTTAATATTAACCCAAATATTTTATTGTGTTTTCTGAAATAAAAATAGAGAAATTGTGTGAAATACATTCTATATGCTGATAGAAATAATGATACCATACACACCAAATTACATAGGAATCAGTACGTAGTTGTATTATAATGAAAGCCCAAATTAGTTTACGTATTTTTCTTGGAAAATTAGTGTGTTTTCAAGACAGAAATTATCCCTTATGTTGTTGTTATGATAAGATAACACCATGGTAAATTTCAATGAAATCCATGAAGTAGTTTTGTTGTATTGCAAATTGTAATAGCCTCAATTAGTTTGTGTTTTCCCGTTAATATTAAGAAATTTTTGTAGATTAAATGAGTAAAAAGTATTTTATATGTTGAATGGTGCATTTACCTATTACCATTCCAAATATCATCAGAATATGTCCAGTTTATTTTTCAAACAGACAATCAGACAAAAATAATTGTGGTCTAGTTCTGTACAATGCATAACATTTTTTTTAATTTTATGATTAATATTAATAATAACCTCAAGTCGGTTCAAGCGTTGATTTTGTTTGTTTTCATGTGATAAGTGAAACATTCTTAAACGACGACAATTATTTGAATATTATAGATTATTATTATAAGTATGTGAAATCAGAAAGAAGTATTTTACGTATGTCTGTCTCGGAACCGTATGAAAGTAAACTGAATTAATTTTAGAAGAAAATTTGTTCTTAGGGAAATACAATATTTAAAGTCTAAAATGTATTCGAAATAATATAATAATCCGTCATTGTATGAACTAACTTCGATACTTAGGACATTAAGTTGAAGAATGTTCCCGTAAATCTTCCGTGATGGTCAACATAATTTTTTCCATGATAGATAAGAAACTTATTTATTATATATACTTAATTATTTATTTCATCTTTATTGCCCAAAAAAGGTGCAATAGACGGACTTAACGCTAAAAGCATTCTCTGCCAGTCAACCCCAAGTCACTTATTGCTATATTTATGTCTACGAATCCGGGAGTGGTTTATATAATTGTAGGGATATTGTGGTTTTGTATTGTACCTTAACATATACTATATAAAAGTTACATTAAAAACAGCAAAAAATAATTCATATACTGAATTGTAGTCTATATTGGTGATTGTTTTAGCAATGGAGTTGTTACTGTAAATGGCAAACAGTTTTTTTTGTTCATTTTACACGTGACACGAAAACAAAACAAACCTTTTGCAGCGCCGTGAAAACTCCGAAAAGATTAAAATGATCAGAAAGAACAGAAATAGTTAACGGTTTTGCCGTTTTTAAGGCACTTCATTGGCTAACACTGACTAATCCTATGACACGAAATAATGTACTGGAAAATTGTTGGTAGATAAATTTTAGGTTTCTGTAGACAAATCCGATATATATTATGCCATAAATTAACATAAAATGTTCTCTAACTTAGTTACACCAGACTAACAAGGTTGAAAATAATTCGATTAAAAAGGTCGAGTACGCAAGTTCAGATTCAACTGATATTTACGATAAAAAATGATTAAAGTTTGTAAATTTAAAAGTAAAAATATTCTGCTCCATGTAAATTGAACCCGTGTGAAGTTGATATTCACACGATCGCAAAGTCGCTAGTATTTCATAAAAGAATACTGTTTATATTACATTATATTATATTTAACATCAAGCAATTCTGGATAACATTTCGGGTACTATGTACGAAGACAGTGAACTCTGTACGTACCTTACATACTAGAAACATAAAAATTCACAAGTATATGTTGAGATCTTATGTTTTATTATTTGAGAACGTTGTTTGTTTAAGTATATCTTGTATCACGAAAACTACTATCAAACCGTTCGTAATGATTCCTATCATACTCGTTTATGCAATGTGCCTAGTTACAAATATTTGGCTTTGGCTACTTCGGAATGTTTTCATTGCAAAAAGTTTTACCAAAATCAGTAAATTAGATTTTTATTAAAATGTTATATGAAGTCAATATATTTGTAAGAAACTTTTGTTACATCGTTATTTTATTTTTGACTTCATACCATACATTTAATTTTGTGGTCGAAGGGGAACCTACAAAGACACACTTCCCGTAAGACTCCTAAAGTCAGAAAGAGAAGACCCAAGTCGGTACTTTTCGACCCGGACGACGCGATTACGTTAGGGAACGCTACGTAAAAGCGGCAAAGCGAACATAAATACTACACATACACACACACAGCGTCTTCGCCGGCGAAGACGAGGCCCCCATCCAAGCACGTTGCTCCGGCGTTCTGCCGTCGGAGGACGTTAGTGTCAAATTCTAACCCACATCCAACCCTCGCTTCCCACCTAACGGCGTCCTGAGCCGTGGTCCGAGCCTCACAGGAGGCGCCCTCAGGACGCGCGTTCCCCTGGGGCCCTTCAGGCCCCCCTTTTCAAGGGCGGGTCTCTGCACCCGTCCATTACACCGGTGACGCTGTCATGGCCAGTAGGGCTAACAGCAGAGACAAACAAAAAAAAAAAAAAAAAAAAAAAAAAAAAAAAAAAAAAAAAAAAAAAAAGACACACTTGCACCGATTTGTGAAGATGAACCCTAACATCATCAGTATCAGTTCATTTATCGGTAAAGTTGAAGGATTTGCTGTACTTGAAAAGGTAATTGGGTCACAATCTAATTAGGTCGACTGACACCATCGACATCTTATGGCTCCCATCGTAATGGTACAGCGGGGAATAAGTTAACGACCTCGACGCATTTAAAGGAACCTATTTCACGATTATTTTTGTTGTTTCGCTAACAGTATTTTACGATGTCTACAATTTCCTTGTTTACTTGCCACAATTGCTCATTGAACACGTATAGTCCATTGTTTACAAAATACTTTTTATGGTTAAAGTGACCTCTTTTAAGACTGTCTATTTATTGGATATTAATAGAATTCAAGTCTCTGAACTATTAAAATAACTACCACTTAACTATATTAATTAAGTTTTTGAAGAGTATATACAGAACATTTGGACATTATCTTAGAAGCGCACAACAGTTGCAATTGCCATAAAATTTCTCAAAACATCTGACTGAACATCTTTTACTAACAAGTCACTACAAAATAGTAGTAAAATATTAATAGTTCAAAACACTTATTACATGCGAGATATGGCAAGAATAATAATAAAAATAACAGCCATAAAGGAGATTATAATTGCGATAGTGGCGAGTGGCGCGGATATAACCAATATTGATTTTATTTACAGTATCGCCACACCATGGATACGTTTAATAAACAGGAGTAAGGCAATATTGCATTAAGTGCTATAAGTACTATCTCGGATATTTCGCTTCATTTTCACAAAAGTTTCAATTTCTCTTCATCTTAGTTCGTTGAAGTTCACAATGAAAAATTTATTCAAATAGATAAAGTATATTGAACAAATGTAGGTCATTCTACAATCACTTTTGGATAGCTCGGATCCAGACTTAGTACTCTTGTTATTTGTAATAGTTTCGAATTTCGTTACAGTAAACAATTAGTTTCTTAACCTAACCGTCGTTCCGCTTATATTAAAAGTAATAAAAATATGATTTGCATTTAGAAAAAAGTTTTACACCGTGATTCATATTTATTTACATTTTGTTAAGATGTTTGATAATATCTGCGATGTGTACTGATGTACTCCTGAGTGCGTCCTCACGAGATAATAATTGTAACCTCGTCACATATTTTATTAGCACGTTATTAAGAGTTGTTCATGATTTTTGCCACAGTGTAAGTACATTTTTACACGATATTTGTGACGTATATTATCAACAACGCTTCCTGGTTGGGTGTTAAGTTAAAGTTATCTTTTTAAATCGTTACCACATTTTCTACTATACATATATATTTTATTATTATCTATATGGCAAAACCACAGACTATCTATCCCATGTTAATAAGGGGCCGGACTTTGTATACGAACTTCAGTCCAATAACTACACTACAATAATCACTTTATTTGCTGCATGCCTAAGGACTTTAATCAAGCACTGAATCAACATTCTTAGCAATTGCAGAAAAGTATACATAATATTCTTTTTTATATACAATAAAATAAATCAAATTAAAAAAATACATTTATGTAAGGCCGTTAAAAAGATAGTTTTCAGTATACAATTAAAATGTTTATACAGGAGAAAACATATTAATTTTACCTCAGATTTTAACGACAGGAGTGCGAACACGTCCCAATTTAAATTAGCGACATAAAACAGTAAACTACTTCTCACATTGGAGTCGTTAACATTTTGAAATGTTCGTAGGATTTGAGGATGCTGACTTCGCCACATTACCCTCTTGTACGCCACTTTAATTAGATAATGTCTTAATGTGTTTAGTATATTAAAGACTAATGGATATGAAAATATTTTCAAGATATATTAAATATGATAAAAGTATAAAAGAAAAGTCAGGCTGCAGCTTACAACTCATATCCGAGATGGTTCGACTGGGATGTAGTACCCACTGTTCTTGTACTGAATTGTCTAGGTTCGATAATTTTTTATAAAAATTGGTTTATATTTGATATTAGTATTTCTTATTAGCATATATTACAAATTTCGGCGACTGTTATCAACGTATGACAATCACCTAGATTTAAATTTCATTTCAAGTTAAACTTTTTTTGCATTCTCCTAAGACAATTACATATATACTTTGTCGACATTTCTTTGCATTTATTCTTACAGTAAATATATTCTCTGTTCTGTAATTCCATCTAGTTATCTCAATAATAATTTATTTATTCTCTTGAACCTAAATCCGTCCAGAGGTGACAAGATTATCAATCTGACGGTATTTAGATATACAACATTTATTAGTTCGGTTGAGACGAGTTAATTGCCTTACAGATTAGTCATTTCTGAAGTCATTTTTGCATTATTCTATTATTATATATATTTTTTGAGAACTGATAAATTACGACATACTTATTTTATCTCACCGCCTCTTTAACGTTAGCATCATTCTTAACAATTGTTTTTTTTTATTATTTGTGTATGAGGCAACGAATTTATAAAAGTAAGTTTATCTCCAACTATTATGAAGTTCTATCGGCTACAAATGCTGTGGATTCTATTACACCTAACATCACAATCCACAGCTAAGCAATGAACTTCAGTAAGAGAAGATTGACAATCAGTGCACACGATTCTTCAAATTAAAATAGAATAAATAAAAAACTAAATACCAAATATATGATTTTATTTTTGAATCATTTTAATTTAATAATTAAATATAATATTCGTTAATTGCTTAAAAAACAGTGTTCTCGAAGCACACATCAAGAATTATGAGAGCGTGGCATTTAAAATAACCATGAAATAATAAGATTTTTATTTAACTGATTGCAAACAATTATATACTCTATCGATTTAATAATACAATATAAATTGCCGTCTCTGCCATTTCAAATAGTCGACTGATCATAGCGACCTGGTTTTCTCTATCTTCTAGTTTAGTTACATGATCCAGTAATATCGTCTTACACTGACAAATGGATATAATATTAATATAATATAAACAAATTGCTGCTTATAATTAAGAGTTTCGCATATCCTGAGAGTAATAGGAAGAAAACAGCAAATTAACTGCTAATCGAAATATATCAATCACAGAACAATATTTGATATAGTACTTGAAGCGGATGACAAAAAATAATATTTTGTGAAAGTGAAAAGTCTCTCAATGGTAATCATTAATGTCAACCTATTAGAACTGTCCGACTACTGATGGAAGAGTTTATATTTTTTAATTAATATTCTCTGGAACTAGCAGAAGTTTGTGAAACAATCTTTATCATTTGCTGATCATATTATTATCGAATGTTATGGCTAAAGTTAAATGTTCTAAACATGTAACGCCTTTCTGTAAACAAAGCGCAAAAAGTTGCGACAATCATTAAAAAATGTACCGTAAAAAATTACTCAACACGAATAGGAATCGAATCTGGGTTGGTATGAAATCAAACCAAAACTAATTAATATAAGTATGACATTTTCTTCCTGAACAAAATTGTCATAGAAGGCTTCAAGCCTTCATTAATAATTCGCATTTTCTAAATAATCTGTATAATTTTTATTTCATTTAAACCTACAGCAATCTTTATTTAAAGAATATTGGAATTTAAAAAACGAGATTTAATCTTAGTTTCTTATTCATAAGATACAATGCGATGTTCTTAATGCTTCGAATTACAGACAGGTATCCTATTTTCTTAGACGATTAGAATTTAACGACTCATAGACAATTGACAATTTACATATTCCATTGACAATTTGTCTATTTATAATACAATTAGTTAGATAATTGCGTTACATTCTTCTAAAGTAATTCTCTGGTTGTTTCTGAAATGTATTTTTATCACAAAGTGCAACAAATTATTTTTCTAATTAAATAACTTACATAATTTTAAAAATTTGGAAAAATTTTATTACATAAAAACCTTCAGAAATCATCGGCACCTTATATTTTTCCGAAAAAGGAAAAGATACATGTTACTACATCTGACTTCTGTGACCAAGAAGATCTTTCTTATCGGTCGGTTTCCTCAGTCACACGCACGCACACTCCCTCTGGTGATGACAGCTATGCCACAACTTAGATAATTATATTTTGTAAAACTTCAACAAACATCAGAACACGTTTGGACATGTATCGAAAATATATCTCAATACATCAGAATCTCATAGACAATAAGTTTTGTATTTAAATTTTGTTTCTCAGACTAAGAACCGCGAAAGTTGGCTTATTCTTTATAGTTATATGCCATTTAATACAGTTTATCGAAACGGTCAAGGAAAATTTATTGTTTACACCTTAGTATCTTAATAAGGAGGTACTCATGATGCATTACTTAAAAGAATATATATTTATAATTAACGATATCATATAGGATAACTGCCTCTACTTAATTTTTTGAACTGTAAGTAAATTGGCAAAAATTTTATAAAATTTACAACTTGCATTTAAATTTCAATTTGTACCAAAATATATTAGCGCCACCGTTGTCCAAGGACACTGATTTTCTATTAAAAAAAAAGAGTAAAATAAAAATACAAGGAAGAAAAACGGGTAACGAGATTCTTCATCTATCCCATAAATATCCCGTCTCCTGGGGGACAACTAAAAATGTCAACTTGACTATATTCACTTGCTCTCGCTACACAAGATGTTAATTTTAATGCGGTTCCTTACGAATCTGGGTCACATGACCTTTTTAACGGGTCAGGAAAATATTATACCAGATACATTCTATTATACGATGTTTACACAACAAGACGTCTCCATCTCTATGTAAATTAATATTGATATTTAAATTATATACTTCGCACAAGAGAATTTGTGCATATTTTTTCAGTAAATTTTTACAGCTTTGTGCCTAACCATACAATGGAGTACAAAAGTTCTTCCTTCACTCGCATCGTCGTAATGGTATTTTGTCGAATTAATTTTATATTATAATATATTTATTTATTCCGTAAAAATATTAAACCAATTGAAATCCGGATAGGATAGGTTTCCTAACCGTAACATGTGTATATATACGCTATATGGTCTATATAAATCTAATATTGCATAGTTTTAATAGTTAGTTGTATGTATATTTCAGAGAAAGAATCACACCAAATCCCCAAAACAGTCCCATATCATGGCGGTTCTGGGAGAAGCGGAGACTGGTGGTATCGCTGCTGGCCTTCTTCGGTTTCTTCAACATTTACGCCCTGAGAGCCAACCTGTCCGTGGCCGTGGTCGCCATGACGGAACCCGTCGAGGTCGAACTCGAGAACGGTACCATTGTTTACGTGAGTGTATACTTTTATAAAGACAGCAATTTATTCAATTTGCAAGCAACAATATTTTTACATATTTTTGTATTTCAATATAAAGATAAGTTAGATCCAGATACATTTACACAATGACATTCAATTTTCTCTTAATGTTTAATTTTCTTAACACCCCCTGACCTTTTCTTAAAATACCCCAAGGAATAAAATTTTACAACCTAAGATCTTGCACTTGTACCGCCATCAATACCTAAATAGACATATTATGGAAATTGTTACTAAAATTAAAAGAGACCCTGTCGAAACGAAATAAGGGTGTTAAATAATTTGACCTATTTTTACGAAATTACCTAAATCCAATTTTATGATAACTTTTAAAGCGCTAAATCGCACGCCGTCTTCGGGATAAAGCTTAAAATTGAGCGCCGTATTTATTCATCGGGTTATAGGAGCCTCGAATTAAGAGATCATAAATAGCTCGAATATCTTACACATGTGATTTTTTATTAGCCTGGTGTGTCACGCTCATTTCCATTTATTACCAGGATCATAAAATATTATTTTATAGAGAGCATTTTTTACGTACACTTATACAAGCCATGATCCGGGAGTATTATATTACAGGATAAGATTATATTGGAATCCATAATTAGGTTTTTTATTGGATGTCATTTGAGTATTTTTCTGGCAGGTTCCGGAATTCGACTGGACTCCACAAACGAAAGGTCTAGTTCTGAGTTCATTCTTCTACGGCTACATCCTGACGCAGCTTCCCGGCGGCTGGCTCGCTAATAAAATAGGAGGTAACAGGTTCGTTCTATTTCTTACACGTACGACCATCATTAATTAATTTAAAGAATAGCAGCCAAAAATTTGGTAAATATGACGATAATCAAAGAAAGAATCCGCCCGATTTCTAGATGGTAATGTTGAATCCCACAGAATCAAATATAAATCGGTAATCCGCCATTTTGATTTGAGAAATTCCGTTTTAATTGGTTAGAGAGAAATTTTAAATCGAATCGTATGGCCCAGGCCTAAATAGGATCCATATTCAGCTGTAGGTCCTGAGAAATTTTCAATCGAATCGAATGGCGGGGTCTAGGCCTAGAATAGAATCTAGAAGAGCTGTACGTCTTGAATGTGGTGTTTTCAGGATGTTCGCGGTGGGCGTGGGCGCCACGTCCCTCCTGACGCTGTTCACTCCGCCGCTGGCGCACATCAGCACGGGGCTGCTGATAGCCGTCAGGGTCCTCGAGGGACTCTTCGAGGTGGGTCACGTTATAATAAGGTGTTAGCTTATTTTTCTACTAAATCGTCATAATTCTCTAAATATCATTAAAAATATAATGAAATATTTATGATTAAGGCTAATACAATTTTTTGATAAGACTGCCTATTATTATATAAGAGTCAGATTGAATCATCGATTTCAATGTTAGTTATTAGGAACATAATTCAAAATTATTATTCAAATAGGCATAAAAAGGTCAGTCAGGTAGTGAGCCCGTGAGTAAGCTCGGTGGAAGCTTACTCACGGGCCGGAAACTCAACAGTTGCTCTTTTTTAAATAATTTTAACAATGTTAGATACATCTATACGTCATAATATCAATCCCACAAATGAGTCAACATCTTAAGTTCCACACATTTCGATCCACTAAAAACTCTTGAATGTTATAATAAGATTTATTTAATAATACACTTTTAATTTTAGATTTAAAACTAAGGAAAGTAAACTTTAAAATAACTTGTAGAACTTTATTATACATGCGTACACTCAAACTCATGAAGGATTTGTTAACTTTTAAACACGTAATTTAGCCGTTGCGAGTTTATTTCTTGTATTTATCGTGCGTCTGTCACTGTTTTTTATATAAGTAGTTAAATTTTGACGTATAAGTATTATATTATTAAATATGTATTAAAAGATGTGAATTCCATTGCAGCTTTTTATATAAAGTTTGTTGAGTCAGTCAGTTCTAATAGTTTATTGTTAAGGAGCAAGCTACAAATTTGACTTTTTACATTGGGAAGTGTAAACTTTAATTCTTAGCATTTAATTTTGTTTTTTATTTATTTAAATAGAGTACTGTTTAGTTCGTTGTATTATTCCTATCACGCTTAACTATAAAAATAAGAGAGTTTTCGTCAGCAAAAAGTATAATGTCACATAGACCTTTTACGAAATAGGGGAAGTTATTAATATAAAGTAAAAATAAAAAGGGGCCAAGAATAAATCATTATGGAACACCCATCTCTAGGTGAGAACCAGCCCATTTTAAAATTATTAGCACAGTCTGCACTCTTTGATTTAGGTAAGAGGCAATAAGATCAAGCGCAGCGCTACGTACTTAAAGGTTAAGCTTGCATAGCAACGATTGATGGTCGACGAAATCAAAGGCAAAGACAAATCGCATAACACCCCGGTTTTAATCTGCACTTCCCTTGCATCATAAATGTGGTTAAGAAACGTGGCATCAGTTGTTAATTTACCTTTGTTGAAACCATATTGTTCACTATGCATAATTTTAATGCATTGTGCTTAGAATATTTTTTTTAGAATATCTTATTCAAGGTCAAGGTCAGTAAAACAGAGATAGGCCAATAATTTCCTCTACACGTATGGCGGGGTTGTTTTTTTTCTCCAGTACCCCATAAGTACGTGGGTTCTCGTTACATAGGCCTCAAAAAAATGGCAGACTTGCAAAAAACAACTTTTGATTAAGAAATTAATTTATGAAATATTAAACTTTAAAAAGCAAGTTTTCCTTAAATCCATGATGCAGCTAGGGAAGTGTATATTGCGTGTCCAAGGCGCACGTGTCTGTTTTGTGTACATTGTGAGTGTGTGTCAGGGCGTGTCGTACCCGTGCATCCATGCAGTGTGGAGCGCGTGGTCGCCGGCGGGTGAGCGCGCCCGCCTGGCGTCGTTCGCGTTCAGCGGCAGCTACGTGGGCACCGTGGTGTCTCTGCCGGCCTGCGCGCTGCTCGCTCAGTACACGGGCTGGCCGGGCATCTTCTATGTCTTCGGTGAGTGCTAAGTTATATTCTATATATCTTTGCATATACATTACATTTCCATAACATTCTTCTTAAGCCAAATTTTATTTATAATTTTTTTTTTTTTATTGTACAACTAAAGTACATTTTGCTTAATGGTATTGCATTTTATATCATCGATCCAAAGACTATTTTTTTTTCTGCTAAATTTATTCTTATTTAATAATTTAATCTTAATGTATTAAGTAATTACTTTTATTTTTTATGTTTTAACATTTGTTAGTAACTACTCTCTTTGACATTGTCAAGGATTTACAATAATAAAAATAACCTCAATAATAACAACATAAAGAGTCCGTCGGAGTCACGACTATGTATGTATATACATATGCTGCACACACAGACAACACAAACACAACAACTGTATCATTAAGATTATTTTAATACCAAATGTGTACTCATATACTTACTTACGGAAAAACTTTTTAACCATAATCTTTTTATGAGTTAACCGATGGTCTAAAAACAAATTCTCTTAATTTAAAATGTAAAAAATTGTGATTGCATTTCATTTTAATCTTATTTATAAATTAGTCAGGGGCGGCTCTAGCTCGAGTAGCGCCAGTGTGCAATGAAACACTGGCGCCCCCTAGACCTGACACCCCCCCTCCCCACGTTTAAATAAGGTTTATTTCAAGTTGAAACAAAATGTTCGAAAAAGAAGCCCCACAAGCGCGTTTGAAAATTGCCGCCACCGCGCTGGCTGGCCGCTTCTGTCATATCATTGTTGTACCATGATGGTTCAAGACGATGCTTGATGATGATGATGATTCAGGGAGCGCCGCGGCACCCCTTGAGACGGCGGCGCCCGTTTGCATTACACACCCTGCACTATAGGTTAAGCCGCCCCTGAAATTAGTTTGTCATTTATGTGCCCTTAAATTAATTAATGCTCCTAACGCTTTGTTATCAACTAAACCCAATCGAAGAGTAACTGATGAATCAAACGTTAATTTAAATTTTATTTAGTGAAAATACTAATGGATTACAAAAATGTTTACTATGTAGGTATAATGGGTCTGGTGTGGACGGCGGTGTGGTGGCTGGTGGTGAAGGAATCCCCCGAAAAGGACCCTCATATAACTGCCGCCGAGTTAAAATATATACAGGTATTAATGTCTTTGATAATCTTTCAAAAGGATTGTATTAAATTCTACAAATTGTTATATTATTATTCAAAATGGCCGAGGTTATTAACATTATTTATTTAACTCATTGTTTAGTCTCTTGTTAATATCTCTCTAAATATAATCATCATTCGGAAGCTGTTTAATATTTAATAAATGCTATGTTATGTGTGTAAATAATCATTAAATTATGTAATTATATCCTTATCGTCGTCTTAATAAAATATATAACATGTATAATCTAATCTATCCTCAGGATACCCGCGGCAGCCGTGGCGGGGCGAATTCCCACCCGTGGCGCTCCATCGCTACCTCCGGGCCCGTGTGGGCCATTGTCGCCGCGCACTTCAGCGAGAACTGGGGCTTCTACACCCTGCTCACCTATTTACCGACCTTTATGCAGGGTGAGACCCTACCCTACTCTACACACACACATACATACATACAGAGAGAGAGAGCGAGACACACAAACACGCACACACAAACACACACATACCCAACTTCACTCCCCGCAATCCCAAAGTCCATGTTCAACCTCGTTGCAGACGCGTTCCAGTTCGCCACGTCCCAGACGGGCTGGGCCTCCGCCGTGCCGTACCTGGCAATGGCCCTCGTGCTGCAGGTGTCAGGGCACGCGGCGGACGCGCTGCTCGCACTCGGGATGCCGATCACTAGCGTCAGGAGGACCTTCACCTGCGGAGCCTTTCTCGCGCAGGTACCCTCGGGGACTGCTCTCTAAGTCCGGTTTTACGATAGGAGTACGGAGCGTCTCTCTGAGTCTGGCTTTATGTTTTTATCTGATGATTTGCAGACGGTGTTCATGTTGGCGGCGGCCTACGCGTCCTCCGCGGCGGGCTGCATCGTCTGTCTCACGGCGGCCGTGGGGCTGGGTGGGTTCGCCTGGTCCGGATTTGGGTAATATCATATTCCTTGAGGGTCGCGACTTCGGCCCATAGACATTTCCATTATATTTGAGAAATCCTTTAAGGAAAAGTCATATATCATTCTTTGTACATCTTTCATACTATTTTTTATTGTGTTTAATATAATATAATAATGCAGCGTGAACCACCTGGACATAGCGCCCCCCCACGCGAGCGTGCTGATGGGAGTGTCCAACACCGTGGCGACGCTGCCCGGCATCGTGTCCCCACCCCTCGCGGGGGCACTCGTCACGCATCGGGTACACGGGATTTAATACCTATGTAACTAGTGTATACATAAAGGCTCTATCGAGATGACCAGAGTTATACGCGAATTGATAATCTTAAATTTAATTTTATCTATTTATGTTACGTGTCATCTGTTGGTGGTTAGCAGAACTATGTATGGTCAACGCCATCTGTCATCGTTAGAAACAAATAATTTACTGATTATAGATTTTATAAGATGCATCAATATGTGGTATATATTTATATAAATGATAGAAAAAATCAATATGTGATATATAAATTTGTTCACTAAACATTCTTAGTATTGCTTTTTAACTAATATTAATAAAAACCCATCATATGATAATTTAAACGTGAATATTACATAATTGTATAATACGATTGAAATCATTGAAATTAATACTTTTTTTAGTATATAATTATTATTTTTTTTATGATATTCAAATATATTTCCAGGCGGTGGAAGAGTGGCGTATCGTATTCTTTATATCCAGCGCCATCTATCTTTTGGGTGCGGTACTGTACGGCGTGCTCTGCTCCGGGGAGAAGCAGCCCTGGGTGGAGGAGGACAGCGACGCCAGCTTCGACACCGATGGAGCCTCCGTCACCACGGCCTACGACAATAAAGCCATGGATAGATCCTCGGAAATGTGAGACAATAAGGCAATGGATAGATTTGAAAATGTGAGGCAATAAAGCCACGGATAGACACGGAAATGTGAATTACATTAGTCTCTGGAGCATTAAATGATCGAGAGAATATTTCTTCCTATAAATTATTTTTTATTTTATCCCTCATTTCCATATAAATAATGTTTTAGGAAAATTATTCTGTATTCTTGATATTAGTGACAATCTCACAAAAAATTGATTTTTTAATCTGTACTGTGATTGAAGCGGTCAAATATTTGATCTTTTTAGAGACATCTGTTATTTTTATACTGTTTAAAATGACTATAAATCTCAAACGGAATTAAGATATAATTAATGTGATATGATTATGTTAAGTGGTTTTAATTTATATTCAATAACTTGCCATTTTTAATCAAGGCACAAAAAAACGTTTCTAAGGAAATAAAAATTTATTTTATTTTATATTTAATAGATATAGCCACAATATTTTGACACAAACATTTGATTGTTAAATATATAATAAATGTGTAATTAGTATTGTATATTGTAATATAAATGTGAAGTATATTGTTATTATGACTCGTGTAGCTGTGATGATGAAATAAATATTATTTAAAGTTATTGTGTTATTATTTCACCTTAATGTATATTTATGGTAATATACGTTACTTCAAATTATAACAAAATTATATCGTGAAATTGCTTTTACACATTTTAGACATTATAATATGAAGATTTTGTTACGAAATTGATACATTTAAGATATAATTTGTAGGAAATTAACTGAGAATTTTAAAATTGTTCTTCACATATTATGGTTTGTAAATAGCGCCATCTATATTTTTAAATGTAGAACTATTTATACAACTTTGTCAAATTAAATACTGAAACTATAATAAAAATATATAATTTGAAACAAATGTAATTTTAGATATATAATGAATTTTCAAAGCCAAATTTTCATATACAGAATTGAATTGTTTTAAATGACCTGATTTCCAATTATAGGATTATAATATTATAAACTGCTTCCGTTAAGATAGAGAAATATATTTCGAATTTTGGAAATTATTATAAAATTTAAAAGGATCTTATTTGTCAAATACAAATACGGCACACTATTTTAAATTTAGAATAAATTTGAACTTACTTTCTAGGTGTTAGGAATAATATTAAGGTCTTGCTGTTGTATCCTTTTAATTACTATTCATATTGTTATAAACAACTTTTTAAAGTTTTTAATGAAATAAAATTGTAAATTATTTTATTTTATTATAATAAATTTTATATATATTCAAATAAGTAGTAATTTTTGAAATCGGCATTCGATTTTATATAAAAGTTGTGTCGTCACATCCGCCGGTACATTTGTCGGCAGGTATAAAGGGTAATGTATGTTTGAGTTGCCGCGCTAGAACTGTAGTTTGATTAGCGGTGATTGTTTATAACGAGTTGATCGTGTTTTGATTTATAAACATGGAGGCAAGTATTCAGATGAAATTGCTGGAGCTGCAACAGAAGACTGGCTACAATATTGAACAGCGAAACGGACAAAGAAAGTTTGGACCACCGCCGGACTGGACCGGGCCGACGCCGCCCAAAGGTTGCGAAGTATTTATCGGGAAATTGCCCCGAGAAATATTCGAAAACGAGCTGGTGCCGCTTTTCTCCAAAGTCGGAAAGATTTACGAAATGAGACTTATGATGGACTTCTCCGGATCAAATCGCGGATATGCGTTCGTCACTTACACAAATCGATTCGATGCCTATGCAGCAGTGAAGCAGCTTAATGGCTACGAGATACGACCTCGAAGACACCTGGGTGTAGTCAAGTCAGTGGACAACTGCCGCCTTTTCGTGGGGGACATTCCCAAATCGAAAACAAAGAAAGACGTGATAGAGGAACTCTCCAAACATGTCTCCGATATTGTTGATGTGATTTTGTACAAGAATTGTTTCGACCGCAAATTGAACAGGGGCTTCGCGTTCGTGGAGTTCACGAGTCACCGGGCGGCTGCAATGGCGCGGCGAGCATTGGTGCCGGGCTGCATTAGGTTATGGGATCAGGAAGTCAAGGTGGACTGGGCGGAACCAGAACCCGACATTGACGACGAACAGATGCAGAGGGTAAGTGGATTTTTTTGCTTTATATGCTTATGCGAATTTTTTTTCCAGATTTTAATGTAACGTTAGCAAAGTTCTAAATATACATGCGGGGACTCTTATTCGAATACGTCGACAATACAAGTAATTTCAATTGCAGGTGAAGGTACTCTATGTGCGTAATTTTGAAATTAGCACAACTCCAGATGTGATCCAAAAAGTCTTCGAGACTGCTATTAATAATAAAGTTGAAAGAGTAAAAAAGATTTACGATTATGCTTTTATACATTTTTATGAAAGGGAACATGCTGAGCTGGCAATAGCGAAATTACAAAATGCTGATATTGACGGTAGCAATATTGAAATACGCTGGGCTAAACCTGTTGACCGTGATCTTTACCGTATACAAAAATTGAGTAGAGGCAATGCGAAGTTTAACAATAGTTTAGATTTCACTCAAACCCTATTGCTTTATAAACAGCATCTGGAAAAACAAGAATATGCCAACAGCCCTAAGGATGAAGGCATTGGATCGGCATGTGCAGGGGAAAGTCCTTGTTACTCTCCATCCGACTTGAAGCCACTGATACATTACCCGGCAACACAGTCCAATTATAACTTATCAACAGTTAAATTGGAATCAATGTGTAAACGGTATATCTTTATTATAATAAATAAATTTTAAAAAAGGAACTTATTATGATAAACTTTTATTTTAATTTCAGTTACGTTTGGTCCCCACCTGTATACAACTATCAGAAGTGTGTGGACCCTACTGGCACAGAGCTCTGGGTGTGCAGTGTTGAGTTACCACAAGTCGGGATGCCATTACTCTCGGTCCCACAACGAGTGGGACCACTCGTGACAAGGTTTTGCTTTTCAGTACAGCAAGCTCATATTGAAGCTGCCGAAATTGCCTTGCAGACATTAGAGGTGCCTCCTTCATATTTAAAGATTTTTCCTATTATTGGACAATATTGTAAATATTTAAATTACAAATCATTCATCATCATATTTAAATTACGAATCAATCATTACAAATCTTCACATTCTAAAATCTCATGTCTTGTTTTAGATGCTGAGGGTAAACTTGATCCAGCGGTCCACAGCCCCTATGTATTCTCTGACTCCAAGCTGCGTGCGTCTTCCCTGCGAGTACCCTGTAACCCCAGTAGGACAGCACGCGCCATCTGGAATACCTGTCACAGTGTCCACTGCAATACCTGCTGTGTGGCACCCTCTTTAAAACTTATATTATAAGCTAGTACTGTAAATGTCGCCCGTATTCCTAACGCAATAGGGTGGAGATTTAGATATTTTTGGGTGTTATAATTTAACTATCGAAATGTCGTCTGTATTGCTGAGATAATACAGAAAGATTTTGTTTGTTACTAGTAGACTGGCTGAACACCTGATGTAATGGTTGTTTACAATATTGTTTATTGTAATTCTGTTGACATTTGGTTTCTTATTACTTCATTCCCTTTATTACCTCCTTAAGACATTGTATTGACCAATATTTTTGACCACAGAGTATATTTTAGATCAATCGTTATTTTTTCCGTTGTGGCTGATGTTGATTTGCTTATAGTAAGATAATATTTGTTTTTTCTTTAACCGCGGTATTTAAGACAATAAATCCGCGTCGTTGGAGCTTCCTTATGTATATACTCGGTATATTCGGAGAGAACGCTTTGATATTTCTAATAGCTCTTAATTTTTTTTGTTTGTTGACATTTTGAAATAAACAATAGTGTTGTGCCATACGAAGTTTTTTATTACCCGTCTTAATATTTATATAATTTGTGTATATATTAATATCGGATTACACTGCATTGTCGTGTAACTCGGCAAAAAAACGGAACGAAGTTTGGATGATTTGATTTGCAGATTATTACATCTATTTTTGTTTGAAACATGTTATTAATCTTAAGAATAATAGAAATAAATTTAAATAAATTTGTCTGGTTGTTTACTAAGCAATTTTGAGCAATAGGATTAATTTCAGAACTCGTTTTGGGTCACTAATAAAAAACTTGTAGTCCACCCTCATACCCATAGTGGAAACACGGAATGACATTCGCCCAAACAAAACCCTTATTTACCTATCAATTACTACAACTAATTTTAATATACTTAAGAAACAGTGTCGTAGAAAATAAAAAAACTAAAGACGCCTTTTATTTATTTTTGTCTGAAAGATTTAAGTATTCGAAAAACATATTTCTTGCTACTTTTAGGTTAATCCGTAACGATAACGGTTCAGAATTATATACTGATAGCAATTTCGATATAAGTTAATACTTAATAAATCTTAATATTACTTATTTCTTTACTGTAGCATTTTTGTCTTGGTACTTTCTTTAAAAGTATTGTATGCGTATTTTAATTCTAAAGTATATATACAAAATGCCAACACTGATCACTAATCGTAAGACAAGTTTTTAGTAGGTACTTAAATAAAATTATATTCTACACTATATGAAAAGACCGGACTCATAAATAATGTTAAGAAAACTATATTTTTACTAAAAGTAGAAAAAATAGTTTCGGATAGATATTTAATAATTCTTGATCATAACTAATCTGTTTAAGTTGTCTGACGACTAAATAGAATTAATTTTACGAATGTAAAATAGAATTGCCTTATTTTCTTTAAATAAAAACAGAATGAATTGTTGATATTAATCTATATAGCAAGTATCTAAGCAACACTATGCAGTAAAATATGCAATTGGTTTATAATGTCTTTGCACTTATTAACAGATTATTCATAATTTAAATAGTTTCATACTTAATACTTGGTACCAATTATTTATATATTGTGCATATCTCAAATTACTGGTAAGCCAAAATGGTGGTTTGAAGTAACGTCTGTAATGACGTTACTTATTTCTTTGCTTTGACAGCTAATATGGTCGAAAAATATAGATAAAATTTCTAGAAAATAGGATGGCTAATGTGATTTATAAATTGCCGAATTAGTCGGCCAGAGCATCTTATTATTTTTAGGCAAACTTAACATAGGCAACATATTAGAATTGTTGCGTTATACATATCATATTACGGTATGATATATAGGTATATATAGGGCACAATTTATTGGCAGAGAAGGAAATAGCTTCTGAGGTAATACACCACTACTTGCGAGGCAGGCTTTGGCTGGGGGAACACACCGTGGGATTTAAATTAGATGACCCTATTTCCAGAGATTCCATCAGGGCACTGGAGACCCTACAGATGGTGCAGCATCTTCTATGTTATCGGGACTCAAGAGGCGTTAGAAGGCGGGGAAGGTAAAGTGAAATAATTAATTCGTAAAAATAAATATATTACAAAGTAGAGCATTTGCTATAAATTGTAATAAGTATATGCCAGTCGGTGTTCCTTTCTATTTGCCTGAGCTTGACATTACAACAAAAAATCAAAGTTGGTTTCAAAGGTTGAATGGAGGACGCACTGCCCCGTGTCCAGTTATATACCGAATTATATAGCTACAATTCTGAATTCTGGTGATACCAGATTAAAAAATACACTGTTAGATACCAGATTTATAACACTATTATTTAGGGTGCCAACCGCCATCTAACGAAAAATGCGTTCAACTTAACAACTTTGAAGTTCTCTGTGCTTAACAATGTCAATAATTTTATAACAACAAAGTGCCGTGTAAAGTGGTTACAGTCATAAAGTACATAAAGTTTCACTTTTTAGATAAAGTGAAGTGAAGTCGTTCATATTCTTCTGTTTTGGACAAACTGATTCAATAATCTTTATCTAGCAATTTAATTTAATAAGTAGTAGTAAGTTTATAACTCAAAGTAGAGGACTGAATTACTACTGATACACAATACATTTTGATATAAATCTACGGTTACAATATGTTTAGAAACATTTATAGATGTACATCGTTAAATATGCAAGTTAATAGTCTAAAATATAATTTACCAATTTATACTTGTCTCAGAAAAATTCACTTAAAGCTAATGGATAAACAAAAGGTTAGGTATCAGCACACATTCAGTACTATAAAGTTTAATCCTAAGCAAAATATTGCTGATTCTGAAGTTTTGAACGTTAATTCTTTTTCTAAAAGGACACATACATGTGGGGAATTAAGGCCTAATCATATTGGAAACAAAGTGACTCTCTGTGGTTGGGTGCAGTTTGTGCGTTTATCAAAATTCCTACTTATTAGAGATAGTTACGGAGTAACTCAGTGTATAGTTGATGAAAGTCAAGTTAATATTAACAACTTACCCATAGAAACTATATTGCAAATTGATGGTACAGTGGTGGCACGACCTTCAACAATGATCAACAAGGAAATGCCAACTGGAGAAGTTGAAGTAGTTATTAATAAATTGGTTGTACTTAATAAAGTTTCCAAGTTGCCATTTAATTTAAGAGACTATCAGAAACCAAAAGAACAAATAAGGCTTCAATACCGATACATTGATTTACGCTTCCCTGAGATGCAATCTATTTTGAGACAGAGATCCTCAATGTTGCATAAAATGAGAAAATTTCTTGTTGAAAAACACAATTTTGTAGAAGTCGAAACACCAACATTATTCTGTAGGACACCAGGTGGGGCTAGAGAATTTGTTGTGCCTACACATTATTCTGGCCTTTTCTATTCCCTAGTCCAGAGTCCTCAACAGTTTAAACAAATGCTGATGGCAGGAGGCATTGACAGATACTTTCAAGTAGCTAGATGTTATAGAGATGAAACTACCAGACCTGACAGACAACCCGAGTTCACACAACTGGATATAGAGCTATCATTCACAAGCTTAGAAAATATACTAGCTATGGTCGAGCATTTATTATATGAGACATATTTAAAGGATTTGCCACCGCCACCTTTTAAGAGAATGACATATAGACATGCAATAGAGAATTATGGATCAGACAAACCTAATATAACATATGAAATGCTTTTGAGAAATGTTACACACCTGTTTGAAACAAAGATTGAACCAAATTTTAGAGCATTTATTTTGCCATATCCTAGTAAATTGGGCAAGCTTACTACCAAGTATAGAGAAAAAATAAATGATTTTAGAAAGAAATACAAGGTGAAAATTGTATTAAATGAAAATATAACCAAAGAGTTTGGTGAAGACATACATAATCAAATCAAAAGTGCTGACAGTCATAACATTATATGCATAGGTGATGGTGATGATGTTTCTATGTGTTTAGGTGATATACGGACACATTTGGCTGACTTATTAAAATCCAAAAACCTCTTGGTAATGAAAGACAGTTATGAACCTTTATGGGTGTTTGATTTTCCACTATTTACTAAAGGAGAAAATGGATTGAAATCTTCTCACCACCCATTCACAGCACCTCACCCCGAAGATATACATTTACTAGAAACAGAACCATTAAAAGTACGATCCCTAGCATATGACATAGTTTTGAATGGTAATGAAATTGGTGGTGGGTCCATAAGAATCCATAATGCAGATTTACAAGAGCGGATCCTACACATGTTGGATATAGACCCAAGTTCGCTGTCACATTTTATTAGTGCCCTAAAAAGTGGCTGCCCACCTCATGGAGGCATAGCGTTAGGAATAGATAGATTAATGTCAGTGGCATGTCACACAGAGTCCATAAGAGATGTAATCGCATTTCCGAAGTCCCATGAGGGTAGAGATCCTCTCTCCGGAGCTCCTACAAGTATTAGTGATGACGACCTAAAGTATTATAATTTAAAAACTGTTGTATCATAAAATATATTTACATGTTATTGAAAAAAGATGTAGAGACAAGATTATATATATTTTTGTAATTAAAATTTGTATTTTTATTCTAGATATAAGATTGTATTGAGATGTAAACATGACAATAAACAAATGCTTTATTTAATGAAAAAAATATATTAGTAAGAAATAAAACATAATAATGCTTCTTTCCTTAATCTGGGATTTTATTGATTTCTCTGCTTTACAAATAAAAAAAATTTTAGTAAGTCTTAATACTTTTTAAGTTTAAGGTTCTATATCTAGTCTCATTTAATTTAATCTAACATTTTCTCTTTTATGAAGAAAACTGAATTATTGTAATTATCATTAATTAATCTTTCAGGTGGGGGTGGTGGAAAAGCATCAGATGAAATATCTAATGGCAGCTCTAGTTGTTTATAGATTCAATAACTCTTTACAAATTGATTAAAACTTGGTTTATTTCACTAGTTTCATGATGTTTGTAATTTGTATCATGGGACAATTTAAACACATTTTCATCTCAGAAGTCCAATAGGATAAATTACCCTTTTTTCATGTCACATTACTGTGAACAATCATGTCAGTCATATTGACTGAGAATTAAATTATATTAAAAAATTTAAGCCGATGAGCAGTGGCAAGTGAAATTTGGAGATGTCCTGATAGACATTGCTAAAGATTTGGTTGTGTATAGTGCAAGATTTTTGTTAAAGCTAAATTCTGTCTGTGTGTTTGGATTCGTTTATTGTACATGTGATTTGTGTGTTTTAATTTGTTTATTGTACATGTGATTCCAGTGCTTACTATTTTTTTGTTTTTAAACCATCTTCAAAGTCTAAATTATATTTAATAAAAGTTATGAAGTAAGTATCAGCATACAAATGTTACAAACATCTCATTTTTTAATGTACTGGTCTAAATCTAAATATTGAGAAAATGCTATTAATGAGCTGGTGAATATCTTAGCATACTCTACACTAAATATTTTTGACGATATTTTATATAAACTATAAAAAAATCGGAATGTAAATAATATTCGATTAAGATGAAATAAGATATATATTCATATTTATATCTTCTAATTATAATCGGGTGAATTGGCTAATTGTGGGCACTCCCGCATTGGGCGGCAGGGCTTGTCCTCTGACAGGCGCAGGTACCCGGCGCGACACGCACACCCACCCACACATGACCGGCAATCGTACTTGGCGTTCATAGACATACACGTATCAGGAGGACACGTACACTCATTGTATTCTTCATTGAGACCACATGGCGTCTCTGAAAATAGGGGTTATTAGTAATTTGTTGATGTCAGGATGACTTACATCACAATTAGTTCATTATTCTGTAGGTTACCTTCTGGTGTTAAACATGTCTCCCGTTGTTTACGATCTTGTTTCTCTTTGGAAGGTTCTGAACGATATGAAAATTTGGTTAATTATTAGTATTATACAATTATAGCGAATGAATAATTTACAATACCAAAATCAATGGTTAATTAGTATGATAATTAAATAGACTAACGGCATTCATCGTAGGGCACACAAATATTATTTTCGTCTCTGGCATAGCCATCTTCGCAGTAACACATTTCGTTGCACTTAATGTTGATTATGGGGCAGTGGGTTTGGTTTATTCTATGGAGAGTTTCGCAAACATTGTCGCAGGCCCCTCCACAGCTGTAGTACTCGTTTGGACCGGTACATTCAATCCCTGGAAGGAATATCGAGGAGCATCTCAATTTAGTATCATCTTATCAATTGATATGTAATAATTTATCACAATATTCTTTTGTCATGTATTCTCTCGTTATATCTCTCTAATTTCCATCTTTGCATATACATTTCAATTCGCATTTTTATCGAAACAATTGAAGTAAGTCTTTATTTACACAGGTGGGCTCAGGCTCAGCTCAATGTTGAACACATTTAATTTCGTCGTGTTTGTCATTACATTACAAGGCTACAGTCTATAATAAGTTTCTTGTAATTACGTTATAACTAATGATTATTAATTTTTAGAATATGAAGATAGTGTGGACAATTAAGAGTTTGTATCCCATTAGACACCAGAAAAAAATGCACGTAAACATTCATCATTCTCACATTTATTTGTATTTCTCTATAGTTTTATTTAATCTAAGAGTTTTATTGGATTCACACAATCTTCATAACATCATCAGTACAGTTGGCACAAGCAGTTTTCTTTAATAATAGAACCCGAAAACAAGAAGTAGGTATGTGGGTATTTATATATGATTTATATTATTATGCTAAGGTACAATACACAATAAAGAATCCTTGTCAATCGATTATAACTCACCATGCACGTTCGATAAACACGCACACAAGCACACGTACGTAATAAAAATAAATAATGATTTCATGTTACAGATCAGACTTCAACTGTGGTGAGGCGAATGGTTACTGCGTCTTTATATAAATACTGCTCTTTTCCACCTGCTTATAATTTGAATTTATAATATATTGATAAGTTTTTTTTTATAAAAACGAATTAAGAGACAGATTAATAATAAAAAAAAATTGAGATTTTTTTTAAACACTTGGTTTACAAAGTTATAAGTTGTTAAATTAGAAGTATTTAAATGTAGGTAGCTAAGTGTTATATACATATTAATATATAGTTATTCCATTTTCCTCCTTACAAAGTTACTTATCATTTTATGGATAATAAAGAAAGAGTTTCACATGTGTCACGATTACATATATTTATAATGAAAATAATCTAATTATGGATATGTCTGTCTGCAACTATCCTTATTTGCTAAAAATATTAAATTCTCTATAATCATATAATAAAGTAATAAAGTTGTAGACAATTTAATTTGCTACAAATAATGTGTAATAACATTTTCTATAGGATTGGTAGTTTACGAGATACAGCGTGAAAACTCTGGACCAATTTTTCCAAGATGGCGGCGGAAGGACAAGGGTGTCGACCCCACAATCTTGAACTTCATCTAATACATTTCTTTTTTAACTTGTTAAAACTAATAGTAGACCACCTTAATCTCTATTAAACAAACCTCATTACGAGTCGTTAAATCGGGGTTGCACTGTATTTATATCAAAAAACAATTTATCAAATCGAAAAACTACTTATACCAAATCTTAACCCATATTGTAATGCCACTCTTTTATTTACTACTGACGTCGTTAGCGAGGGGATTCCCATTTTTTAACGTGTGTCTGCTTAAGGAAAAAGCTTTACATCGTTTTAATTCGTAATAATTTAATCGTTTGTTGATAAGAATGGAACATCGATGTACAGTGGATTAAACTATTATATATATAACTATAGTATATACGAGATATTAAATGAATCATAGTCGAGTAGACCGGATGGCATTTCTCCTTTGGTGCTACGAACATGTGCCCCTGAGGTGACTCCCGTGCTAACGCGTCTATTTCGGCACTCTTTTTTAAAAAGTGTAGTACTAGTCTCATGGAAGTGTGCCCTTGTTCATCCGATTCCTAAAAAAGGTGATAGCTCGGACCCAGTTAACTACAGACTTATCGCCATTACCTCTCTTCTCTCCAAAATAATAAATAACAATATTAACCGACCGCTCTTAACGTACATATTTCGTACAGTCAGCGTCAAGTAATTAGAGACGCTCAGGGTATTCAAATAAATAGACGCAACCAAAAAGTCAAAAATATCGGTACAAACAAAGTTTCCTTATTGTTGTCAACAATATAGTCGCTCAAAAGGTCGAGACGTTTAAAATGTCATAAAGATCGTTTCAGTCAAAGCGCCATAAATATGTTTACATTCACCCCGCCAATGGTATCCAAGCATTCTAAGTGTTCAAAAATATGGAACACACTAGGAAAATAAAAAGATGAAAACCTCTTTAGGCAATCTAGTGCTGTTTACATGTCATTTTATTATATATCATTGCATGTCAATTATCTATCAGTTATATCAATGTCAAGTGCAATATTAAAGCAAGTTAGAAATAACATCTATTGAAACAATAATAGCATTTCATGCTTAAATATGCCTACATATCGCATTAGTGACACCACGAAACATTGAATTATGTATTTAAAGAAATAATGTGTCTCCGTAAAAGATATTTTTAATGAACTGGTAATATCCACAAGTATCGCATTATGAGTTAGTTACCTATCGAATTACTATCTCTTCAGATTCTTCTTCTTTCTTTTATTTAGAGAAACACCGTATATTGTTGAGATGGCAAAGTGATGGTGCATTGCAAAACCATGTTTCATTTGGTCGTCCAAGTCAAAAGTGCAAATCAAGACAGAAATATAGTGCAGCGTGCTATTAGCAATCGTTTTATAAACTCTATGAGCATGTTTGTGGAATTTGGCACATCACAGAGCACAATAAGACGACGCCTACGAGAACATGGGTTACGCGATCGTATTCCTGCTAAAAAGCCTGTATTAACACCACGGCTTAAAGCGCAGGCAGCGTTTACAATTCGCATAAAATTATTTAAATTTCAATTTTGCTAATGTGATCTTTGTAGATGAAAATTTTTTTTGTTCGTCTGCTCAGAGAACTTTATACCGAACATCGAACACAAGATATAATGAAAGAAATGTCCTCCCTAATAATCGCAGTGGTCGAATCACCTTAGGGGATGGATGAACCAAGGCGGACCAGGAGAGCTAGTAGAGGTGGGAGGAAGAATAAATGGCCCCCGACACAAAGACATTCTCGAAAACGGTTTGCTCCCAACAGCCATGAGTTTTTTTCCCCATGAAAGGATTAAGTTTGTTCAAGATAACAGTTCCGTGCATGACTCTAGAGTTGTTCAAAATTACTTAGAAGGTAATAGAGATATGAAGTTAATTTCTATGCCGCCTCATAGTCCCCACCCTAAACCCGATCGAAAATTTGTAGGGCAAAATGGTTCAGGTATAGGACAGTACCACCGCAAAATTAAAGGACCTGCGTCGAAGAAGTTTGGAAGTCCATGAGAGGAGCCAATTTTTGCTACAATGCTGTACAATCCATGCGAAGACGTCTTTCTGACGTTATTCGTCTGCTAGATGGCCTATACACGATTTTAGTTAGATAAATAAAGATCAGTAGAGCTAAAAATGTTTTTTTATTTTTACATTTGATGAGAGTTTTTAGCGTTCTGTGCCTTCGAAAGTGCTCATTTTGTCGTTAATATGGAATGTATTCATTTTAATTAGGTACACTAATAAAATTAAATACTTGTTTTAATATAAAAATTAACTAGATAAGCACTCTTGCTCTACGAGATATATATGCTAATACTCATTATCAATGAGGTTTACATCTATTTTCAGTCAACAGTTTATTGCTTACAAAATAATAATGTCTTAATTCGCAAAATAGCCAACTCCATTTCACACTCCAGCAAAAGTATTTTTCGATTCTTTTTGACAACAAACGATTCTCGGCGTAATTCGAAAAAAAAAACAATTCCAGAATTATCACAATTCCTTGCTTAAATAGCAATTCCTATGTTTTTATATTAAACAATCCCCATTAAATATTATGATGTCTAAAGTGCCTCCTGAAAATTTCACTCACATAGATTTGACTGCTTTGCGAATTAAGGCATCGAATTAAGTATCGTAAACGACTATGAACGAATTTTTTTACAAAACAAAAGACATATCTATGACGTCACGCGAAAATTGAAAAGGATAGTATTAATTCCTATCCCTTTCATTTTATGTATAAATGTTTTAAAAATAATTGATGTGAGAAATTATATTTAAAATATATAGAAGTAAAGTTTATTTTTCTAGTGTGTTCCATATTTTTGAACACTTATAATGCTTGGATTAAATATAACCGTTGGCGGGGTGAATGTAACCATATTTATGGCGCTTTGACTGAAACGATCTATATGACATTTTAAACGTCTCGACCTTTTGAGCGACTATATTGTTGACAACAATAAGGAAACTTTGTTGTACCGATATTATTGACTTTTTGGTTGCGTCTATTTATTTGAATACCCTGAGCGTCTCTAATTATTTGACGCTGACTGTACCTCGATCTTCTTTTATACCTTACGCACCGTTAGGCAGCAGTTATGGAAAGCAAGGGAGAGGGTCTGGTCTGGATATGACAAAAGCCTTTGATCGTGCATAGCACAAGGTTCTTCTTTCGAAGCTTCCTTCTTATGGGCTTCCCAAAAGTTTAAGCAAATGAATCACGAGCTTTCTCACTGGGCGGAGCGTACAAGTCGTTCTCGACGGTTTCTTCTCGAACTCCAAGTCCGTGAACGCTGGTGTACTCTAAGGCTACGTGCTATTCCCAACTTTGTTCCTCCTGCACATCAATGATATGTTGGATATTTCCAACATACATTGTTATGCGGTATATTCCAGCCGTGCAGGTCTCTCTCTCGGGAAAACGTGGACGTTTGCCGAAAGAAACTTGTGACTTATATAGAGACTTCCCTGTGGATGATCTCTGAGTAGGGTGAACTGAATCACGTTCAGTTCAATCCCCTAAAGACACAAGTTTGCGCGTTTACCACTAAGAAAACCTCATTTGTCATATCACCGCAGCAGGCGGCAGAGGCAGTATTTCAAGCCTGGCCAAAAACTTGCGCTCTATGAGTCGCAGGTCCGGCACACATGGAGGACTGTTCTCATTTCTGGTCCGGATCATCCCAATATCAGGTTCTACCATTTGACCGCGTACAACGTAGAGCCGTTAGGATCATCGGGGATCCGGTACTCTGTGAACAGCTGGACATTGGCATTGCCTAGAGAAGTGGCTTCTCTGTGTATCTTCTATCTCATTTACAACGGGCAGTATTCCAAAGAGCTATTCGATCTGTTGGCTGCCGCCGCACTTCTTCACCTCACAACACGTCATCACATCTTTTACCATCCATACCACCTGCATGCGTGGCGATCTTCCACTGATCGGTTTTCAAGGACTTTTTTCCCACGTACCACTCGAACGTGGAACGAATTTCCTTCGGCAGTATTTCCAGATCGATGCGACGTGGGTCCCTTAAAAAAAGGCGTATGCTCCTACCTCCAAGGCCGGTAACGCTCTTGTGAATCCTCGGAAGTTGCAAGAGTTCATGGGCGGCGGTGCTCACATATCAACAGTGTCCCGCAAGCTCGTTTGCCCTCCTCTAACATAAAATGTATATATATACATTTCTAAGACATTGTTGGTTTTAAAATAATAGATATAACTTCAACACAGGATGGTGTAAACAGGTGGAATTTTTGTGAAAAAGCATTTATTATTTGTTAGATCATATTGTTTTATTATTGCAATTAAGTTTTGAAACATGGAAACTGCAGCAAATGTGTAATATCAACTTTTTAATATCAACGAAATTTTTATCAGCTTACTTTTACTTAACTACGTACGTATTGCATAACTTGATGCAAGTATTTACTGTTTACATTAGTTTATTTTACATGTGATTTGAGTTATCACTATTTAATTTATTATTTAAATTATAGGGAGAAATTGTGAAATAGTCATAAAGCCAATAATTTCTTTGACAGAACAATAATGATATTAGAAACCTTTTCATGTAGTAGGTATTTATCTTCATAATTTACTATTTGTTTTATAATTTTCCTATCTTATGTAATTTTCTTTTTAAGCCATCCATAAGCCTTTAGTACTAATACTATAGAATTTGCTAACATACAAATGTTTCAGGCATTTCATTTACCAATTTATAGCTTTAAATTTAAATATTGACAAAAGACTATTAGTGAGCTAGTGATTGATGTCTATCAAGTGTCTACTTAAGTTCCTTATTTTGAAAGAGGCACAATAATAACTTTTTTAAATTGTTAAAGGGTACTTACACGTTAATATCTTATCTAAAATTAAATGTTTAGAAATAAATAAATTCCAAGTTCATACTCTTTACTACACATTTTTGACAATATAACACAATATATCAACTATAAACATAGGAAAGTAAATAATATACGATCAAGATGAAATAAGATATATTCATACTTTATATCCACTAATTAAAATCGGGTGAATTGGCTAATTGTGGGCATTCCCGCGTTGGGCGGCAGGGCTCGTCCGCTGACAGGCGCAGGTACCCCGCGCGACACGCACACCCACCCACACATGGCCCGCACTTAAACTTGGCGACCAGAGATATACACGTATCAGGAGGACACGTACACGCTTTGTATTCTTCATTGAGACCACATGGCGTCTCTGAAAATAGGAGTTATTAGTAATTTGTTGAGGTCAGGATGAATTATATCATAATTAGTTCATTATTCTGTATGTTACCTTCTGGTGTTAAACATGTGTCCCGTCGCTTACGATCTTGTTTCTCTTTGGAAGGTTCTGAACGATATGAAAATTTGGTTAATTATTAGTATTATACAATTATAGCGAATAAATAATTTACATTACCAAAATCAATAGTTAATTAGTATGATAATTAAATAGACTAACGGCATTCATCGTAGGGCACACAAATATTATTTTCGTCTCTGGCATAGCCATCTTCGCAGTAACACATTTCGTTGCACTTAATGTTGACTATGGGGCAGTGGGTTTGGTTTATTCTATGAAGAGTTTCGCAAACATTGTCGCAGGCCCCTCCACAGCTGTAGTACTCGTTTGGACCGGTACATTCAATCCCTGGAAGGAATATCGAGAAGCATCTCAATTTAGTATCATCTTATCAATTGATATGTAATAATTTACCACAATATTCATTTGTCATGCATTCTCCCGTTATATCACTGCAATATCCATCTTTGCATATACATTTCAGTTCGCATTTTTCTTTAGTGTCGAAACAGTTGAAATAAGTCTTTATTTACACAGGTGGGCTCAGGAGGACAATGTTGAACACATTTAATTTCGTCGTGTTTGTCATTACTTTACAAGGCTACAGCATATTATTAGTTTCTTGTAATTATTAAGTTATAACTAATAATTATAAATTTTAAGAATATGATCATAGTTAAGTATAGGAAAGTGTGGACAGTTAAGAGTGTATCCTATTAGACACCAGAAAATGCACGTAAACATTCATCATTCTCACATTTATTTTTATTTCTCTATAGTTTCATTTAATCTAAGAGTTTTATTGGATTCACACAACAATCTTCATAACATCCGTACAATTGGCATAAGCAGTTTTCTTTAATAATAGAACCCGAAAACAAGAAGTAGGTATGGGGGTATTTATATACTATTTATATTATAATGTAACGTTACAATACACAATAATGAATCCTTGTCATTTGATTATAACTCACCATGCACGTTCGATAAACACGCACACAAGCACACGTACGTAATAAAAATAAATAATGATTTCATGTTACAGATCAGACGTCAACTGTGGTGAGGCGAATGGTTACTGCGTCTTTATATAAATACTGCTCTTTTCCACCTGCTTATAATTTGAATTTGTAATATATTGATATGTTTTTTTTTTATAAAAACGAATTAAGAGACAGATTAATAATAATTTTTTTTGAGATTTTTTTTAAACACTTGGTTTACAAAGTTATAAGTAGTTAAATTAGAAGTATTTAAATGTAGGTAGCTAAGTGTTATACCTGGTAATTCAAAAATAACTATTTCACAAATCTTTTAAAAGTCAAAATAGGAATTTTTGTCGTCAATATGGGACTATGTATTACGAATATTGTTATAGTATATACATATTAATACAGGCTGTTTTGTAGAGGGTCCGACAAACGAAGTGAGCGTGTTCAGGTACCTATTTAGAGAATACAAGTTGGCCAAAAAAAATCCCTGACCTCCTATTTTTTTTTAAAGATTTTTTTTGTAAATTTTTCGTTTTTCACCGAAATTGTACCTAATCACTTAAATATCATTTTTAAAATCCATTTTAGACCGGATGTTTTCGTGTAATTTTGTCTCAAATGCATGCTTAAGCCACGAAAAGCAAAATTAGACACAGTCTGAACTACCCAACTGATGTAGAGCTCATAAAGTGAAAAAATTAGTTTAAGCTTGACATCTAAGTTCAACTTTCACAATGATTTAAAAAAAACCACTAGCGATTCTGGAGGTAGTATGCATTTAAAAAGTTCTCCATTTATAACTTATTAAAACGACATAAAAAATGCTATAATACTTCTCGGCTTGTTGAGTAAAATTAAGATTCAAAGTATGTATCAGCTACGTAAAGTAAGGGACCAAATACGGGACCAAATAAGGAACCAAATATATAAAAACGGGACCAAATAAGCAGGTATAAAACTATTGTTACGAGTATAAGTTCTTTTTTCTCTGTCTCTCAAAGAATGCAGAGGCGGCTTGGTAAGGCCAAGGTTACCGACTATCTAAACAATAAAATGTGTAAGTATTTAGCCGAGCTTTGACTGCTATCACTGTTTGACGCGTGTACGATTCGTAATACTTATTTGTTTTTCTGTTTTGTTTTTCCGTTGATTTGTTGAACTGTTAGCGTTGTTGACTGTCATCCGTTGTTAACTTTTACTGTTGTTGCTGTTGCTGTGTGGATTCTTTCTGTGAAGACATGACGGAGTTTAATTTATGAGTAGTTTTTGTAGAGCGCGCTCTACAATAAAAATAATTGCTGTACCACTTGCCCATCTGATGTTCACAAACAGGTTTGTTTTGGTTTCAGGTATAGTAGAAGGGGACCAAGAGGGGCGCTTGCAGTTCTGCCGTTTTCATTTACAACGACACCATTCTTTCTATTGTTCAGGCGTGGTTTCCTAAAATAAAGGGTACCAGTTTCCCGCAGTCTCTGAAAAGTGTTTGAAAATGTGGTGTGATAAGGCACACGTCTGTCGGGGTACGACTCTCTGTACATTCTTTGTGCAGCACGTGAGTTCCCATCAGCTTGGCCGTAGATAAAAGCCATGTCAGCGTATTATTCGTTACTAAACTCCGTCATGTCTTCATCATCGTCGTCATCGTCATGTCACAGAAAGAATCCACATAGCAACAGCTACAACAGTCAACGTTAACAACAGTAAAAGTTAACAACGGATGACAGTCAACAACAGTGACAGTTCAACAAATCACTCACTTTATGAGCTTTACATCAGTTGGGTAGTTCAGATTGCGTCTAATTTTGCTTTTCGTGGCTTAAGCATGCATTTGAAACTAAAATTACATGAAAACATAAGGTCTAAAATGGATTTTAGAAATGTTATTTAAGTGATTAGGTACAATTTTGGTGAAAAATGAAAAATATACAAAAAAAATCTTAAAAAAAAAATAGGTCAGGGATTTTTTTTGGCCAATTTGTATTCTCTAAATAGGTACCTGAACACGCTCACTTCGTTTGTCGGACCCTCTACAAAACACCCTGTATGTACTTATTGCATTTTCGTTCTTACAAAGTTACTTATCATTTTATGAATAATAAAAAATTACTTTCACGTGTGTCACGATTACATATATTTATAATGAAAATAGTTAAATTATGGATATATCTGTCTGCAGCTATCCTTATTTGCTAAAAATATTAAAATCTCAATAATCATATCGGTACTAAAAGTGTTCCGTGGGTCATGTAATAAATTTGTAGACAATTTAATTTGCTACAAATAATGAATAACATTTTCTATAGGATTGGTAGTTTACGAGATACAGCGTGAAAACTCTATGGACCCCTTTTTCCAAGATGGTGGCGGAAGGACAAGGGTGTCGACCCCACAATCTTGAACTCCAGCTAATACATCTTTTTTTACCTTATTAAAACTAATAGTACACCACCTTAATCTCTATATAACAAATCTCATTAAGAGTCGTTAAATCGGGGATGCACTGTATTTAAATCAAAAAACAATTTATCAAATCGAAAAACTACTTATACCAAATCATAACCCATATGGAAATACCACTCTATTATTTACTAATGACGTCATTAGCAAGGGGATTCCCTATTGTTTACGTGTGCCTGTTTAAGGAAACAGCTTAACTTCGTTTGGTAATTCTTGATAGGAATGGACCATCGATGCACAGCGGACGAAACACTTATATATATATAATTATAGTCCAGGGAAGGTATAAGAAGTATTATATACGAGATTTTAAATGAAACAGTCGAGTGCAGCGCGAAATGCCATCGCATTTCTCCGTTTGTGCTACGAACACGTGCCCCTGAGGTGACTCCAGTGCTAACGCGTCTATTTCGGCACTCCTATCTTAAAGGTGTAGTGCTGGTCTCTTGGAAGTGTACCCTTGTCCATCTGATCCCTAAAAAAGGTGATAGCTCGGACCCAGTTAACTACACACCTATCGCCAATACCTCTCTTCTCTCCAAAATAATGAAGAACAATATTAACCGACAGCTCCTAACGTTCTTCTTAGCTCGATCTTTTTTTATTACCTTACGCACCGTTAGGCCGCTGCCTTACGGTACAACCAGACCCGTTCTGTCAGTTAGTCTGGATATGGCTAAAGCCTTCGATCGTGCATAGCACAAAGGGGCTTCTTTCGAAGCTTCCTTCCTATAGGCTTCCCGAAAGTTTATGCAAATGAATCACCAGCTTTCTCACTGGGCGGAGCGTACAGGTCGTTCTCGACGGTTGTTGCTCGAACCCCAAGTCCGTGAACGCTGGTGTACTCCAAGGCTACGTCTATCCCCAACTCTGTTCCTCCTGCACATCAATGATATGTTGGATATTTCCAACATACATTGTTATGCGGTATATTCCAGCCGTGCAGGTCTCTCTCTCGGGAAAACGTGGACGTGACCCGAAAGAAACTTGTGACTTATATAGAGACTTCCCTGTGGATGATCTCTGAGTAGGGTGAACTGAATCACGTTCAGTTCAATCCCCTAAAGACACAAATTTGCGCGTTTCCCACTAAGAAAACCTCATTTGTCATATCATCGCAGCAGGCGGCAGAGGCAGTATTTCAAGCCTGGCCAAAAACTTGCGCTCTATGAGGCGCAGGTCCGGCACACATGGAGGACTGTTCTCATCTCTGGTCCGGATCACCCCAATATCAGGTTCTACCGTTTGACCGCATACAACGGAGAGCCGTTAGGATCATCGGGGACCCGGTGCTCTGTGAACAGCTGGACTCTTTGGCATTGCGTAGACGTGGCTTCTCTGTGTATCTTCTACCTCATTTACAACGGGCAGTATTCCAAAGAGCTATTCGATCTGTTGCCTGCCGCATTTCTTCACCTCACAACACGTCTTCGCATTTTTTACCATTCATACCACCTGCATGCGTGGCGATCTTCCACTGTTCGGTTTTCAAGGACTTTTTCCCCCGTACCACTCGAACGTGGAATGAATTTCCTTCGGCAGTATTTCCAGATCGATACGACATGGGTACCTTCAAAAAAGGCGTATACTCCTACCTCCAAGGCCGGTAACGCTCTTGTGAATCCTCGGAAGTTGCAAGAGTTCAATGGCGGCGGTGCTCACATATCAACAGTGTCCCGCAAGCTCGTTTGCCCTTCTCTAACATAAAATGTATATGTATACATTTCTAAGACATTGTTGGTTTTAAAATAATAGATATAACTTTAACACAGGATGGTGTAAACACGTGGAGTTTTTGTGAAAAGCATTTATTATTTGTTAGATCATATTGTTTTATTATTGCAATTAAGTCGCTGAGGTCTGGGGCCTCGGCCTACTGCCTTCCGCGCTGTGTACCCTCAATACTGTGCTCAATGTGCCGTATTCACAACTATGTTCAGCTGTCAGATGATTTGGTTCAGCAAAAAATAAATACTCGATACTGATTTCCTTAAGTGGGCGCCTAAATATTTTTGCCCGGGGTGTCAGTAGCCCTAACGCCGCTGCTGCATATAGACAATAATTTCTTTGACAGTTCAATAATGATATTAGAAAAAAAAAATCATGTAGTATTTATCTTCATAATTTACTATTTGTTTTCCCTTCACATTTTATAGAAACTTGGCCCTATCTTATGTAATTTTCTTTTTAAACAATCCATAAGTCTTGCAGTAAACACTAATACTATAGTATTCGCTAATATACAAATGTTTCACGCATTTCATTTTCCACTTTATAGCTTTAAGTTTAAATATTGACAAAAGACTATTAATGAGTTAGTGATTGATGTCTATCAAGTGTCTACTTAAATTCCTAATATTGAAAGAGTTATTATTAACTTTTTATAATTGTTAAAGGGCACTTGCACGTTAATATCTTATCTAAAATAAAATGATTAGAAATAAATTTCGCGTTCATACTCTTTACTACACATTTTTGACAATGTTTTATATCAACTATAAAAAATCAGAATGTGAATAATATTCGACCAAGATGAAATAAGACATATATTCATATTTTATATCCACTAATTAAAATCGGGTGAATTAGCTAATTGTGGGCACTTTCGCATTGGGCGGCAGGGAGCGTTCGCTGACAGGCGCAGGTACCCCGCGCGACACGCACACCCACCCACACATGACCCGCACTTAAACTTGGCGACCAGAGATATACACGTATCAGGAGGACACGTACACGCTTTGTATTCTTCATTGAGACCACATGGTGTCTCTGAAAATAGGGGTAATAGTAATTAAATAAGAGGTTGAGATCAGGATAACTTTTATCACAATTAATTCATTATTATTCTTAGTACTACCTTTTGATAAACATGTGTCCCGTCGCTTACGATCTTGTTTCTCTTTGGAAGGTTCTGAACGATATGAAAATTTGGTTAATTATTATTATAATACATTTATTTATATAGCAAATAAATAATTTACATTACCATAATCAAAAGATAATTAGTATGATAAATAAATAGACTAACGGCATTTTTCGTAGGGCACACAAATATTACTTTTGTTCCTGGCATAGCCATCTTTGCACTAGCACATTTCGTTGCACTTAATGTTGATTATGGGGCAGTTGGTTTGGTTCATGATATGGAGAGTTTCGCAAACATTATCGCAGGCCTTTCCACAGTTGTAGTACTCGTTTGAACCGGTACATTTAATCCCTGGAAGGAATATCGAGGAACATCTCAATTTAGTATCATCTTATCAACTGATATGTAATAATTTACCACAATATTCATGTCATTGTCATGCATTCTCCCGTTATATCACTGTAATATCCATCTTTGCATATACATTTTAGTTCGCATTTTTCTTTACTGTCGAAACAGTTGAAATAAGTCTTAATTTTTTGTCATTACATTACAAGGCTACAGCATATTGTTAGTTTCTTGTAATTATGAAGTTATAAGTAATAATTATTAATTTCTAGAATATGATCCTAGTTAAGGATAAAAAAGTGTGGACAATTAAGAGTTTGTATCCCATTATACACCAGAAAGTGCACGGAAATATTCACCATTCTCACATTTATTTTTAATTTCTTTATAATAGAATTACAAAACAAGAAGTAGATATGTGGATATTTATATTTATATTATTATGCTAAGGTACAATACACAAAAAAGAATCCTTGTCAATTGATTATAACTCACCATACACGTTCGATAAACACGCACACAAGCACACGTACGTAATAAAAATAAATAATGATTTCATGTTACAGATCAGACTTCAACTGTGGTGAGGCGAATGGTTACTGCGTCTTTATACAAATACCGCTCTTTTGAACCTGAATATATATACTTATTGCATTTTCCTCCTTACAAAGTTACTTATCATTTTATGAATAATAAAAAAGTACTTTCACGTGTGTCACGATTACATATATTTATAATGAAAATAATTAAATTATGGATAAATAAGCCAGAGTGTATGAAGCAAAATACAATACGTCCATCCGTCCTTCTATAGACATCCTTTGCTTCTTGTCCCTCAAATACGGCAACTATCTGCAACTATCCTTTTTTGCTAAAAATATTAAAATCTCAATAGTCATATCGATATTAAAAATGTTCCGTGGGTCATGTAATAAAGTTGTACACAATTTAATTTGTTACAAATGTGTAATAATATTTTCTATAGGATTGATAGTTTACGACAATACCACATAGTGCGAAAACTCTCTGCACCCCTTTCTCTAAGATGACGGTCGAAGGACAAGGGTGGCGACCCCACAAACTTGAACTTAAGCTTATACTTACCCCTCTTTTCTTTTTTACCTTGTTCAAACTAATAGTAGACCACCTTAACCTCTATATAATAAATCTCATTAAGTATAACTAATTAATTATACTTAATGAGGTTGGTTATATAGAGGTTAAATAAATTATTTGATACAACGAATATTTTCTTTTTCCCTTTAGAGTCGTTAAGTCGGTATTGTACTGTTTTTGTATCAATAAATTTATCAAATCGAAAAACTACTTATACTAAATCACAAGAAATTTAAATGCCATTCTATTATTTATTACTGACGTCATTAGCGAGGAGATTCCTTTTTTTTTACAAATTTCAGCTTTAGGAAAAAGCTTTACAGCGTTTGTCTGTTGTTGATAGGAATGTACCATCGATGTCTATTTTGGCATGCTTACCTTAAAGGCGTAGTCCCGGTTTTACGGAAGTGTTCCCTTGTCAATATGATCCCTAAAAAAAGTGATAGCTCGGACCCAGTTAACTACAGACCTATCGCCATTATCTCTTTTATCTCCAAAATAATGAATAACAACATTATCCGACAGCTCCTAACGTACTTCGTACCTCGATCTTCCTTTATACCTTACGCACCGTTAGGCAGCGGTTATGGAAAGCAAGGGAGAGGGTCTGGCAGTTAGTCTGGATATGGCAAAAACCTTCGATCGTGCATAGCACAAGGGGCTTCTTTCGAAGCTTCCTTCCTATGGGCTTCCCGAAAGTTTATGCAAATGAATCAACATCTTGCTCACTGGGCGGGCAGGCGTACAGGTCGTTCTCGGTTTTTGCTCGAAACGCAAGTGATCCTCCTGCTCATCAAAGATATGTTGGATATTTCCAACATACATTGTTATGCGGAAAACAGCGCTGGGTATGCGGTATATTCTAGACGTGCAGATCTCTCTCGGGAAAACATGGGGGAGTGCCGAAAGAAACTTATGAATTTTATAGAAACTTCCCTGTGGATGATCTCTTAGTGGGGTGAACTGAATCACGTTCAGTTCAATCCCCTAAAGACAAAAGTTTGCGCGTTTACCACAAAGAAAACCTCATTTGCCATATTACCGCGCTTCGAGAGCATTTCTCTCAATGCCTCGCCAAGTATCAGAATACTAGGTCTCGACATTTCGAATTATTGACAGGACCAAGTTTTCTTCGATGAAAATTGGGAGTTATCAATAGAGCGAGGCAGTATTTCAAGCTTGGTCCTAAACTTGCTCTCTATGAGGCGCAGGTCCGACACACATGGAGTACTGTTCTCTTCTCTGGTCCGGAATTACCCCTATATCAGGTTCTACCGTTTGACCGCGTACAAAGGAGAGACGTTAGGATCATCGGGGACCCGGTGCGCTGTGAACGGCTGGACTCTTTGGCATTGCGTAGAGACGTAGCTTCCATGTGTATCTTCTACCGCATTTACAACAGGCAGTGTTCCGAAGAGCTATTCGATCTGTTGCCGCCGAATTTCATCATCTTTATAATTTTTATAAGAAAATATATATATATTCCTTGACATTGTTGGTTTTAAAATAATGGATATAACCTCAACACAGGATGTAGACACGTGGAATTTTTGTGAAAAAGCATTTGTTATTTGTGTTAGATTATATTATTTTATTGCTACAACTAAGTTTTGAAACATTGAAACTGCAGCAAATGTATTTAATACAGATTTACTTTTTCTTGCATGCCTTTATTGTACATGTGAATTGAGTGTTTACTTTTTATTTTATTATTTAAATTGTGAAATAGTTATCATAAGGTAATAATTTCTAAATAATTATCATAAGCCAATAATTTCTATGATGATATTACAAAAAACCTTTTCATGTAGTATTTATCTTCATAATTTACTATTTGTTCCCTTTACAAGTTACAAAAATTCGGCCCTATCTTATCTTTTTTTTTTTTAAACCATCCATAAGCCTTGAAGTAAACACTGATACTGGAGTATTCGCTAACATACAAATGTTTCAGGCATTTCATTTTCCACTTTATAGCTTTAAGCTTAAATATTGACAAAAGACTATTAATGAGTTACTGATTGATGTCTATCAAGTGTCTTTCTTTTTAATTGTTAAATTGTTTGTTATTTGTTGTTTGTTTTACTTTTTTAAATTGTTAAAGGGTACTTGCACGTTAAAATGAAATGTTTAGAAATAAATTCCAAGGTCCATACCCTTTACTACACATTTTTAACAATATTTTATATCAACTATAAAAAATCGGAATGTAAATAAAATTCGATCAAGATGAAATAATAGATATTCATATTTTATATCCACTAATTAAAATCGGGTGAATTGGCTAATTGTGGGCATTCTCGCATTGGGCGGCAGGGTGCGTCCGCTGACAGGCGCAGGTACCCCGCGCGACACGCACACCCACCCACACACGGCCCGCACTTGAACTTGGCGACCAGAGATATACAGGTATCAGGAGGACACGTACACGCTTTGTATTCTTCATTGAGACCACATGGTGTCTCTGAAAATAGGAGTTATTAGTAATTTGTTGAGGTCAGGATGAATTATATCATAATTAGTTCATTTTTATTCTTAGTACCTTTTGATAAAGATGTATTCCGTCGCTTACGATCTTGTTTCTCTTTGGAAGGTTCTGAACGATATGAAAACTTGGTTAATTATTACTATAATAGTTAATCAATAGTTAATTAGTATGATAAATAAATGTACTAACGGCATTCTTTGTAGGGCACACAAATATTATTTTCGTTCCTGGCATAGCCATCTTTGCAGTAGCACATTTCGTTGCATTTAAAGTTGACTATGGGACAGTTGGTTTGGTTCATGATATGAAGAGTTTCGCAAATATTGTCGCAGGCTACTCCACAGTTGTAGTACTCGTTTGGACCGGGACATTTACTTTCTGCAAGGAATATCGAGAAGAGTCTTAGTAAAAGTTTAGAAACATCTTATCCATTGATATGTACTAATTTACCACAAGTTTCATTTGTCACGCATTCTCCCGTTATATCCCTGTAATATCCATCTTTGCATATACATTTCAATTCGCATTTTGCCTTAGTGTCGAAACAGTTGAAGTAAATGTCTTTATTTACACAGGTGGGTTCAGGAGGACAATGTTGAACACATTTCATTTCTTCGTGATTCCCATTGCACTGCAAGCCTGCAGCACATTATTTATTTGTTATAATTATTAAACTAGAGAGTTCTAAGATTTTCTTAGATTCACATAACAATCTTAATAACATCAGTACAATTGGCATAAGCAAATTTTTATAGAATAAAATACGCAAGAAGTAAGGGAAGACGTATAAAATGTTAAATGAAACACTCGCATTTCTCCGATACGACTATCATATTAATTTTCGTAAAGGACTGCAGAAGGCCACTTACTTAGTAATCAGTTGAAACTTGTGGCAACGCCAGTCCTGAGTCCCGGCCATTCGTCCGTCTTATGTATATGCCTGTTTGTTTATTTTTGCCGTCACGAGTTTTACGAAGATGGATTATGTTTGTATTTTTTACGGTTTTTGTGTCTTTATTTGCGTTGTCTTATAGTAATTATAATAAAAATATTGTTATCTTTTTATTTATTGTTTTCTAATGTTTGAGATTATAAAGTGGACAAAATTACAACTTGTTCATGTCAAATAGCATAGTATGTTGTATGACCCACATTTTTTTTTTCTTCGTTTATATTTTTCTGACAATCCAAGTTATGCCATGAAAATATTTTTGAAATATACATGACCAGGGTCGGGATGAAACCTCTATGGAAAAGGCTGAAACTATTGAAGCTGAGAAGAACAAACAAATGGCTTGGCCTTTAGCTTCTAAAGTGCTTAATATACTACAATCGTCTCTTAGAAGACACGAAAACAAAATAGTCTTAGTTTCAACAACAAAAGGTGTCTATGAGTACCTACCTTTATTAGTTTATGTTGATTAGAGCTCATTTAATCGCGAACGTTATTTTTGTAGGTATGGGTAGGTAGAAGAATCTCTTCACGTGAGAGATGGAACGCGAATACGTTGAACATATTAAGATATTGGTAACAAGATTTGGTTACACAAGAAAGGAAGTTTGGAATTGACCTGGTTTGCAGAAATAAATAATATTTCTCATAATTATTACAAAGAAAATAGCAGGCAAAGAATTATTGGCTGGATTACGACGCATAAACTTAAACATATCTTTGAGAAAATCTGAATCGACTTCAGCTGTGACTGCCCAAGCCTTCGACAAATCGCAGGTATGACTTTCTTTTAAATATTTACCAAGACCTTAGAATAATAGCATTTCTCCTCATAGACCCTACAACGTGGATAAGTCCACTTTACTTATTTATTTATTTTTTATTCATGTATCTCATTTTTACATAGACACTTAAACTATAAATTATGTACATGGGGTAACTCATATCTTGGAAGAGATCTCTTCCAACTACCCCTGAGTCTAATATAACAAAAAAGTGAGTAAAAGTGCTGTTTTAATTTATATTTAAAAGATTTAACATTTGGGCATTCATAGAACTCGGCAGGTACTGAGTTCCATATCTGCACTTACTTGCACTCTAAAGGAGCGTGAATAAGATGTTCTATTATAAGGTGGAATGTCAAGAGGTTTTAAAAGCACACATAAACGCAATGGTATGTGATTTATTATTGATATTCTAAACCGTTCATTTTTTCATAAATAAATCGTATGCACAAGTTTTAAAGCCGATCTTGTTTGTCAAGTAGCTCATGTGTACCATACCACTACCAAATTTTAATTGCAAATCATATTCATAGATATGGTAGCGAGAAAATATAACTTTAGTTACTTCATTTATGAATATATAGAAAATAAGTGGAGATAAACCGACGCCTTGTAGAACATCACCTATTGACCCTGAAGATAAGATTAAAACCATTCAATTACAGGTGGAGATATGTTAAGGGAGCGCAGGATGGAAAGCAAAATAAAGAAATCAACTGAGTTGAAGGTATTACTAAAATCGAGTAAAAATAAGATGGTAAATGATTTGTTATCCATAGCAAGTTATATCTTCAGTGATTTTAAATAGTGCTGTAGTGGTACTATGATAAATGCGAAAACCTAATTGGTAAGGACTAATAAAATATGAAAGTTGTTTTCAAACATTCTTTCTACCTATTCGAGAATTTTTGATAAAAACTTTGGAATATAGATATGGGGCTGAAGTGCATGGGAGTGGAGAAATGTTTACTCTTAGGTAAAATAATAACATAAGCTTCCTTCCAAGCGGTAGGAAAGGTATTGGAAATAAGGAAAAAATTTAGAATGTGGGTAATTACTGCCAGTATACTATATAATATGGTAAGAGCATGTCACGACTTAGACCGTCTCTACCACAACAGCTTTTGATGTAAAGGATAGTAGCCAAGGTGCAGGAAGGCGTTTTGCTCGAACAGGTTTGTAAGGAGCATGATGTGTGTGATAAGTGGATAATTAGATTGTTAAAAGTTTGTACTCTATTATCAATTGTGCTAGTTAGGTCGACCCTACGTCAATACCAATCCATTTTTGATGCATCACTTTTAAGATCATTCCAGTTTATGCTTTTAAGGTTTCGTCTTATTAAAGTTATACTCTTTGGTTTGGGTCGAGAAAAATTATAACAAAGATATAGTTATTGACTTATTGTTAGTATACATTTGTTGTGTCACTTTGTACTCGCTCCGTGTGTCATTTTACCGACCTAAGGCAGACGAAACGGTTTTTATTAAAGATTGTAGAAATCTTCTATAATTTTATTGTTTAGATTTTTGTTGGTGGATCTGTGTTATTATAATTAGGTATTGCATCAAAGAATATATATCAACATAAAGTGGTCAAAACTGGCATAAGCAAATAAATAAAGATTTCATAACTAATATGTCATTTTGTACCCCTTTCCCCTTGATATGTGAGTATTTATATATTATTTATATTATAATGTAACGTTACAATACACAATAATGAATCCTTGTCAATTGATTATAACTCACCATGCACGTTCGATAAACACGCACACAAGCACACGTATGTAATAAAAATAAAGAATGATTTCATGTTACAAATCAGACTTCAACTGTTGTGAGGCGAATGATTACTGCGTCTTTATATAAATACCGTTTATAAACAGGCTATGAGGATAAATTCAACTTATAATAACTTGATAAGTTTTTTATAAAAAAACTAATGTAGAGGTTCCTTGATAGATTAATAGCGTAAAAGGTAAAAGAATTTAAAATTTTATTGACATTACTGGTTTACAAAGTTTATGAAATTGCATTAAAAGTATTTAAGTGTATTTTGGTATCTTTAAAATGAGTATTTCATAAATCTTTTAGAAGTCAGAATAAGAGTTTATTTGTTATAAAAATTGGATTGTTTAAAAATAAATATTGTAGTATAGTAAATATATATCTACCATATAGTAATATATACTTAGTGTATTTTCCTCTTTATAAGGTTACTTATCATTTTATGAATAATAAAAAAAAATATTTCACGTGTGTCACGATTTCATATATTTATAATGAAAATAATCAAATTATAGTTATCCATAATTTGTTAAACAAGAGTGTCTGAAGCAAAATGTGTTTATCTTTCCTCATATCACCCCCCTCTGCTTCAAGTTCCTCAAAGACGGCAACATATCTGCAACTATATTTATTTGCATAAAATATAATATGAATAATATTTTCTGTAGAATTGGTAGTTTACGAGATACAGCGCGAAAACTCTGTGCATCCCTTTTTCCAAGATGGCGGCCAAAAGACAAGGGTGGCGACCCCATAAACTTGAACTTAATCTTATGCTTACCCCTTTTATTTTTTACCTAATAAAATGAATAGTAAACCACCTTAACCTCTATAACAAACCTCATTAAGTATAACAAATTATTTGATGTAACGAATATTTTATTTTTCCCTTCAGGATCGTTAAGTCGGGATTGCACTGTATTTATATTTATATCAAATCATAACAAATGCCACTCTATTATTTTTTACTGACGTCATTAGCGAGGGGATTCCCATTTTTTAACATATTTCTGCTTTACCTCGTTTATCTGCAATGTACCAACGATGTACAGTCGATTAAATCAAAATAAATATATAATGTGTACATATAAGTAATTTGTTAATATTTTAATAAGGTATAATAAGTATTACACAAGAGATATAAAGTAATATAATATATATCTTAAACATTATTGGTTTAAAATAAATTATATTTGATTTGATTTTGAGTTTATATAAAAATAAGTAACTTTTCAACTTTATTTTAAGAAATTTATTCCAAATGTATAAATAAAAAAAAATATTACTTAGTTATCTAAAATAATTGTAAACAGATAAAAATGACATGTTTTTATATGTCAGTGTCATCATATACTTATGGGTAATTGTAATTTTTATTTATTTTTTCCCTTAAGAACCAGAAATATCAATGTCCGTTTTATAATTAAAATAATAATATTTTCGTAATATTAAATTTTACAACTATGTATTATGAAATACGACTACAACAGTAATACATTAAATTACCAATTTATTAATTAATTAAGCTATAACTATTACGCAAAAAGAAATCATACAAAAAAATAAGACAAACAATATTCATTAACTAAAATAACAAAAATAATACACTTAAAGTATTATATTATATATAAGTGTTCGTTCCTTGTTAGTATTTTATTGTAAATAATTATTATAAACTTATCTCACGTTATTAATCTCATTGCAACGCCCAGTTACATACAATAGCAGTGTTGCACTTGAAATAAATTAACATAACAACATATTACGATATTAACATAAATTAAACATGATTTTTTAATTTTGAATACCAAGATCATTTTGAATTAGGTGCTTCCGATGTCACTTCTTGGCCAAGTTGAGTTTTGATGTTTGCTGTAAACAAAATAATTTAGCATTATTATATTAAAAATAAACGTAATAAGCATCTTCTTCATCATCATCATCATTCACTTTCACTTGCACATCACAATGCGACAATCCATTCACATGTCAATTCCTTTTACTCTCTTCTATCATAAGTAATCTCATGGATCTTAAATCCATGTACAAGTATCATTGAGATCTGTATCTTTCAAATGAAATAACTTCAATATTAAAAATGTCTTACGGCACTCTTGATAAGGAACACAAACACCATCATTTCTCCAGTGTCCCGGAATGCAGCGACAAGCGGGGCTGCACTCTATAACGAACAGCAAGAAGAACGGACACTCGTCCGTCGGTGTAGCATCGCGACACCTCTGCGACGGACAGAACGATGGACAACTGTCATACACTTCGTTACTCCTCGTGCAATCGAATGGGGCTGCAAAGTGATCGTATGGGATAAAGTTTCACACAATATTAAATGTTACATAGTAAAATCAGAAACACACTCACGACATTCTGTTGTAGGTATACATGTATTATTATCGGCTCGTCTATAATTGAAAGCACATTTGCACCGCGGCGGAGGACACACACTGGGTTTGGGACAAGGCGTCTGATCTTGTAATTCATGTTTAGGACAGTAATCATACGCACAGTCAGCCGGACAGTTCTCCAGTACTTCGTCGATCCCGCATGTTAGTTGACCTGATGTAACAAAACAGGGAAATGATGAAACAATCTGGAACATTGATTAATAATAATTATCCTCATGGGATTTTATAAAATATATACGCTATGAGTGTTATAATCAATTATAATGGACATCTTCCCGTTAGTGACTTGTAAAGAAAAAGATTTGAAAAGATAAAGTATAACAATTAAAAATAAATTAATAACTCGTTTCAATAAAATCACAATACACAATTATAAATTATCACAAAGATAGTAAAAACTAAAAAGTACAGTAATTAACTTGAAATTGTGATGTTTTGATTAATATCACGTTTTACGATTTCTTACTCATCTATTTCATAAGTTAAAACTCAATAACAAACATTGTAATACCGAGATGCAATAACTTATACCACTAGAAGTCTGAAACGCTGATTACTTTCTGAATATAATGTCTATATATAAACAAATCAACATACAACAACATTGTCAGCAAAATTATTGCATTAACCGTATATAAAACGCGTATAATTTTTTCATTTTATTTAACCCTGAGCTTTAGGATGTTTGTTTTATGAATTAATCTAAATGTTTAATAAATTAGAAATCATTAAATGAGTAACGTCCTATACATTTAGTACCGAAATTAATAACTGAAATTTAAATATGAATTATATTACTTTCTAAGTTTAACGCAGAAGTTATTTGCACTGAAATCAGAAAAGAATTAAGTATAATCTCAATGTTAATTCCTAAAGAATGGATAGAAATAATACTATTATACATGTATATTGATTGGGTTTTACCGAAGTGATTATCATATTAGTGATATGAGTATCGCTATAGTGCTACAACCATAACGATGCAGATAGGAACTTCGTAATAGATACCTAACAATAAAAGAAATGTTACTCACCTGAAGAAGAGACAACAGTTATTATGAGAACACTCAATATTATAACACCAGACATTTTAAGGCTCACTATAACACTATTTGTTAGTTTTATTACTTAGCTTCGAATGTGTAAAATGAAATTGTTTTCAGTTAATATAGACGACTATTCTTTTGCCCCATATAATATATTGTTAAGAGCGCCATCTTTATATTTCATCCTGTACTAATTGCTTTTCAATGTAATACTTTTAAGCTATGTAGTACATATTACCGACTAGAGAGGGCAGGATAATAACTTCATGAATGATTACTTTTATTATTGTAACAATAAAATGAAATTATTATAACATAAAGAAACTGATTCTCTGTTATTAATTTATATATTTCCATTTATATTTCCAGATCGATACGACATGGGTATCTTCAAAAAAGGCATAAATTCCTTTATCCAAGGCCGGCAACGCTCATTTTTTTTTTTTTATTGTCCCTGCTGTTAGCCCTACTGGCCATGACAGCGTCACCGGTGGAATGGACGGGTGCAGAGACCCGGCCTTGAAAAAGGGGGGCCTGAAGGGCCCCAGGGGAACGCGCGTCCTGAGGGCGCCTCCTGTGAGGCTCGGACCACGGCTCAGGACGCCGTTAGGTGGGAAGCGAGGGTTGGATGTGGGTTAGGATTTGACACTAACGTCCTCCGACGGCAGAACGCCGGAGCAACGTGGTTGGATGGGGGCCTCGTCTTCGCCGGCGAAGACGCTGTGAGTGTGTGTATGTGTAGTATTTATGTTCGCTTTGCCGCTTTTACGTAGCGTTCCCTAACGTAATCGCATCGTCCGGATCGAAAAGTACCGACTTGGGTCTTCTCTTTCTGACTTTAGTGCAACGCTCTTGTGAATCCTCGTATGTTGCAAGAGTTCATGGGCGGCGGTGGTCACACATTAACAGTGACCCGCAAGCTCGTTTGCCCTCCTATAACATATATATAGTTTGGTACTCGTAGCAATCCATACCAGCTGCAGTACATTAAGTAGTTTTTAGTTATTGGTAATTAATTAGCTTTTAAGTAGTAGTGGATTTCGTTGATGCTTGATAATTTCGATTTCTAGTCTAAGATAATTAAAAAAGTCTGTTTTAATTTTAAGCTTTGAAAAAAAAAATGCAATTTCATTTTTAAAGAATTAAAAAATAACTTTAACATGGGGTGTTTGAGATAAGAAATAAATATTTTTTTTGTATCAAGTAAAATAAAGTCTGATTGACATTCGTTCAAACAAAGAAGCTTTTTTCACTATTTTCACGTCCCCAATGATTTGTGTAATAAGTTTATTAAAAATATATATATAACCACTAAAAATATTTTTCAAATTTAGTCCTCCTTTCACGTATAGACAGATATTTTATATTGTATTTTTACCCGTGGTGATTGAAATATTTATTTTGTTAATTATTGTAGTTCTAGATGTCATGTCGTTACTAAAATTTGTGACGGTTTGTACTTATATTTGAATAAACAATATTATTACAATGGTTCGTATATGTTTAGGTTATTATGAATTAATTTTATTACTTTTACGTATAACTAATTTACATAAATATTTAGCTATTACATTAGGTAAATATGAAATATATCTGATCTGTTAAATTTGTATTTTGAACGAAGTTTTTAAGGGTTAGGTTGAGACAACTTTAAATTTTTGTATTTCATTTTGCGGGACTCCAAAAGCTTCGACGTGTTCAAAATTCAGAAATTTAATATGTTCCTGTGTAGTATTTCCTTTTTTAATATTGTAGGGTCCTGAGGTCGGGTTTTGCCAAGTCATTTTATATTATCTAAATAGAAGATTAAATTAAATTTATTGAAGGTATTGATTGCATTGTTTTATGTTTGCTTGTCTGCTGTTCCACTTTAACTGACATTGAATCCAAAACTATAATGTTTCCAAGAAATTATTAACTAGCTCAAGGACTTGAACCGATCATGAGCAATTATTATATTTTTAATCTGCTGTATTTAATATCTTATACACATGTATCTCCGCTCGCTCACTCGCGGCAGACACCCAACCACGTTTTAATGTTTGACGTAGAATGTCAATATTTTGCAAGTAGGTAATTAGTTACACTTGGAACAATAATTTTCCTCTAGTTGCTCTTTATACTGTATCTGATATAAAGTAGTAAGATATTATAATATTTGTTCCGGTCACGTATCTCTGTGTTACCGAAAATGTGGACTACCGCGCTTCCCGAATGCTTTTTTCCCAAAATAAATAATAATAATAATAGGTTACCTGACGTATCCCGTATATTGAAATATCTGACCAGATAAATATAAAAATGTTCTAAGATTTTCCCACTCTATACCCTTTAAAATAAATAAATCTACCATTCAATGGTGAAGTTTCTAGAATGAGTCGCATCTTGCACAGCGTTGCGGGTCAACACGGTATAAGTGTAGGAGAGGTCAACGATTAGCTATGGGTAACTTTAATGAATTTTTAATATTTGTTACTTTTATTAGCTAACATTTTTATTTTAGGGCGTTTATTGTGAGACGTAGTGTTTCTGGAGGGTTCAAGATATTTATAGGGTTATATATTTTAAAGCTCGATATGATAATTAAAAAACCTCTTTTCCCAAGCAAGTAATGTCCTTGATAGTCGTAAATTATATTGTATCAATTTGTTAAAATATTTTATCTTTATTTAATCATTTGTGTTAAAATAAATGCAAAACTTTTGTTTAAATCTAAAAGTAATACATATAAATATTTACACAATAAAAAAATCTTTGACGAAATATAATTTGTTCAGAATATTTGACGCAATGCGAACATAGTTTACGTTAGCGCAAACATCGAAAATTCAGGTAATGAAGTACATTCAACAATGACAGTGTGTACTCAGCTTTAACGGTTCTGTTTGTTTTAAATGAATTTATAACAAGAGGCCCCTTTGGAAACCATTTACAACTTTTCAGGACGAGTGCGCGGCGGACCACAATGATACCATCAAGTGTATTCTGTGTTGTGTTGTTCTTAGGATTTGGAGGTGAGTTATTTCTTATTTGTAATTTATGAATGAAGTAATAAAATAAGAAATTTCAACTTTTTGTTTACAATTATTTTCATTAATGTAACACCTTTAGTATGTTTGCATTATTTATTATACTTATATATTCTTTGTTTTTAATATAATGTAACATAAATATTTTATCATCGTATTATAGTTGCAACACCTCGGGGAAGTAGATTTAGAGAATCTGGCCTACAGAATGAAGGTAATAAAGAATTCCAAGCAGAACGATATGGTGGTGAACCAAGAAACCCTTACAACATGCCCAATAAGCAAAATGAAGAATATGAACAATTTAATACAGGTAATAATCCAGCAGCTTTTAGAAATGTAAACGAACAATCCGATGTAATACCTGAAAATAAAGAGTATAACCAAATTATTGCTGAAAGAAATGGCGATAATTTCAATGATGAGTCATCTAGACCGTCATATATAGCTTCTTTGCCCCAAGAAAATAGGATTAACACTTTTCGGCCAAAAAATAAAGAATACCATAAAGCCAACATACCTAGGAAGGTCGATATCCTATCTGAAGTGAACGATCCTCAAAATGATTCTATACCAAATGAATCGAACGTACAAATTATACAAGAAAGAAATTCTGCAAATCATGTAGTAAATAAATTTAACCGTCAAAATTCCGAAGAACCAGAAAATATGTACGATAAGAAAGAAAAAGAAGCAGATTTTATACAGTATGACGTACCCGCGGCTACACCTGAATACGTAAAATCATTGTTTAATGACTTTAAACACCCACAGTTAAACAATTTAAAGTCAACTGATAAAATCTTGCCGAGAAAGCATGTCAGTAACAAGATTTTTCAAACAAATGTGAATGAAGCTACTTTTCAAAATCCTTCAGCAGAACTTCTATATGAGACAGGTCAAGCACAACCATATGAAATAAATGACGAACCGACATTTAATTCGCAAAGAGGTAAGACTAATAAAATTATTAAAATTTAAAATATCATCGCTTACTCTAGACTATTAGAGATTGAAAAGCAAATGAATTTAACATTGAATTATAATAATATTTAAAATATGTTTTAGGTAATAGACACGCACCAAACATTTTAAATAACAAACAGAAGTTAAAAAATCTTTATTTATCATCCAAACCTACAAAACATTTCATGGTTGTGTATCCGGATGGAAGAGTCGAGCAAGTAGATAATTTGGACAAGATCCAGAAAAAGCATCCAAACTATGTTATGCTAAGCGCCAAAGAACTTTTGCGAAATGGTAATCTAAACCGAAAAGTTTCCACTGGGTCACAAGGATCAGTAGTGAAACACAATTCACAAATTACAGCAACTACTATGACACCTACAACAACTACTACTACTGCTACTGTTACGACTCCTACTATGACACCTACAACAACTGTTGCTACTGCTACTGCTACTGCTACTGCTAGAACTCCTACTATGACACCTACAACAACTACTACAACTACTACTACTACTGCTATGACACCTACTATGACACCTACAACGACTACGACTACTATGAAACCGCAATTAAACTCCATAGAAAATACTAAAGATGATCTAATAGACACCGTACCTCAAACCGGTAATGAGCAGATATTACCGTATCCGATTGAATCGCTCCCAGTTTCCACTGAAGCTCCTACCACTTCGTCAGATGTTACAAAAACTTCTAATGTTACAAAGTATAGGGAAGACAAAGTTCATACAAAATTAAATACTGAAAAAGACATACAAGACCAATTCCAAGAAAGTGAAATAAACGACAGTCAAGAAAAAAACAAGTCAAACGATTATGAAGTCACAAATCCGGGATCAGCTGTAACGGTATCTGATATTTCTAGCACTCAAGTTAGCACATCCTTTACAAACACTCCAGATATTGAAGATACAGTAACAAGTAAGTATATTATACGGTACATTTATTATTAATAAAGTATTTATGGCAGTTAAAACAATATAGGATCTAATCTAAGCTCCTACGCCATTATATGGGGAATGATAAAAATGTATAATAATATTAGTTTAATATGACCAATATGTTCATAAACCACTTTACTTTGAGCTTTTCATTAATTTTTTTATTATTCTTTTAGCTGTAAGAAGTACTATATCAACACCAACAGAAGCCACAGAAATCATTAATAAAACTGTATCAAACTCTCTGACAACAAATAATACGGAAAGTAATGATTTAACAAAAGAACGAGAAGACGAGAAGACAGATGAGAAGAATTATACTACGACTAGTGACTTAATAAACACGAAATATGAGAGTGTTGTAGCTGGTAAGAAGGACTATCTTAGTTATTCAGTAGAAACTTATTTATTCAGCCCTATAAACGATTTGACGATAAAATCTTTTACACATAACTCATTGCAATTTTTTTATTTGTATAAACCTTATTTTTAATTACTTCTCTTACGAACAAGACATTTTCAGTAACTAATAATAAATAAACCGTAGCAGTATTAATTGTTTCTTATATTTTTATTACCATTTATATATAGACATTTTAGAAGAAAATACAACACCAACACCTAAACGAGAATCTAACGAAGAAGATAAAAGAACTAAAGAAACAAAACCTGTAATCTTGGAAAACAGTAACACATCAGAAGACATCGAGACATCTAATAAAAATTATGAAATAAGTAAGAATTTTATTACACATATTGGCAATTCACTTGAATTTTTCAATAAAATAAACATAAATATTTTAAAAGAATTTGTTTTGAAATTATAGTCACTAGAAACACTTCACAGTCATCGGATTCATCATCAAATAAGGAGGATAGTAATTTCATTACCAAATCAAGTAATGATACTGTGATTACTTTTGAAGATGGTACTAGTAGTGATGGAAAGACGTTTCACAGGGAAACAATAATTATCGATTATGATAATGAAAGTATGTAACATTACATGACATTATTTTATTGTATTACCAATTATTATAAGCAAATCAATACAATGTGTTGCTTCTTCTAACAGGCAACGCACAAAACTCAAGATCAAATAATGTTACTTCAACCGAGGATAGCGTGACATTGGTTTCGAATTCAAATATAACTGAAATTACAAACTCTCCAACAGAAAATACTGAAAACAATACAAACACATCTACTGTTAGTCCATCAAATCCGTTAACAAGTAAGTGGTGGCAATTATTTTGTCATTATTTTATTGAAGTATAGAATTTGTTCGTACAAATATTAATAAAACTGTCTTTTGATCCTTTAACTAAAGATGCAATTTCTATTTTTACCAGATAATACTTTAGACTTCTCAGAAAAAGACGAAAATAATACCGATACAATAACAATTCCAATTGTTTCAAAAGTTACAAACTCTGAATTGGATGGGAATAAAAACGATGATAAGGTCGATATTAATTCTGATACAATATGTAAGTATATCCTAAGGTATTTATACATTGATATTTACATTTCAAATTTATCAATAATAAAGATTCATTTGGTTCATTTCAGATATAGACGCGTCTTCCAATAAATCTCTAGGTGAAGCAGATGACGTAAACAGTACAAAAGAGGAGTCCAATACAAATAAATCAGTAATTGTAAATGTTCAGGACGATAGTCCCAAATATACCGACGGTGGTAAGTAATAATTTATATTTTTCTATTTAAACTTTTGTCATCCATTATTACATTATGATATGTATTAGAAATTAATATGCAAACTCCGATTTAAACCAACGTGTGTAAAAGCTAGTTAAATAGAATATTTAATTATTATTTTTAATTTATTTAATTTAAAGTTAATAGTAATCCATCAAATATATTATAAATAATTATAATAAAACTTATTGTAATACGTTATTAACAGATGATACAGCTGCACTACCTACTGGAAATCAGAATCTTTTAAACGAAGACGTCGCCGATACGGCTGCGGATGCAAAAAATGGTAAGTTGGGATCTAATTAGAAAGACATAAGCATCAAGACTTATAGTCTTATAGAAAATTTTAGATTTTTAAGACATATTGTTATCAATATGTCTTAAAAATCTAAAATTTTATTATAGATTTCATAGTGATATCGCAAAATGATTCGCCCTCTTTGAATGAAGAAGACACTACTGCATCAGACACAGCTTCGGATGACTCGTATTATTTAAACTCTCCTCAAGGACTAATTGAAGACGACGAAGACAATGTTACTAGGGAGGAAATACCATCAGATATAACAAATAATGATAATATAGAAACAGGTGACATACAATCGCTTATTTCAAACAAAAATATATAAATAAATAATCACAGTTTCAGTTTTATATCTACTTATAAAATACTCACTCAATACTTTTTGCAGAATCACTAAGTAGCAATGGAGACAGCGTCAACCAACCATCATTTTGGTTCAACGCTAGCGACACGTTCTGGAACAAACTGTTGAACAACAACGAACACAATTCATTCTACTTCCTATTCCCGCGACCTAAACCAAATACCATAGAGACGAAAAAGACAATTTATCCCAACGGTACCACCGTTATTGAGACAGTTGAAACTGTTGATAAGGGAGGTAAGTTAAAGAAAATGATTGAAAATGAACATTTCATCTTTTGCCGTTTTCTCCTTTATATATTTATCTGTTTTTGATATCTCCTATAGGTTTGTTTGTTTGTTACAGATGGTGAAACTATCTCATCGAAGACAGTTTTTAAATGCAGTAATTGTACAACATGTGAAAAAACTTTGTAGTATTTAAAATACAAGATGAAATGCATTTTAAACTTTTACTAATTACTAGTCTCAAATAATTGTACATAAATACGATGGGAGAGTTATTTGGATAGGTTTCTTATTTATAGAAATATGGCTTCTTATTGTCTATCGACTCTGCAAATGTAATAATACTATATACATTGTATGACATCATTAATAATGTAGTGTGTGTTGTGAGTTATTAACTGAATATCGATGAATATATATTTATCTAGCATGCTTGTACATATTTCTCTTAATAATAAATAGCATCTTTTCAAAAAGATGTCATTTTATTAATATTCTATTTTATTTAATTATTTTACTCATCATATGTATTACATACACATACATTAGTATATTTATATTTTAACAATATTCCTAAATCGATATCGCAATGATTTCTATGACAAATTAATAAACATGATGTGAACAAAAATCAATGTTAACAACATTATAATTTTCAAAATACCATTTTATTAGTGTTAAAGCTATATTTTTAATATACATTTTAAGGATTTATTTACATAAATATTAAACTTGTCCTTTGGCCATTTTATTTATATTTATATGTAAATAAATTAGTGTATGTATTTTGATAACATTCGGTGTGTTTTCATCTTACTCTCGGAGTTAATATGGTGCTTACCTTTTAAAGAAAATGGCGTCTTTTTTAATTAATTGTATTATTTGAAATAAAAGGTATACATACTACCGGCAGCACTCATAAAGTACTTACGTTTTTTGGTTAAAACGTCGGCTCTTTCGGAAGTACTGTATAAAATAGATGTCTTTAGAGCATAGATGTATGCACATATACTCGTATATATTATTTTTAATTTAAAATAAGGATTTTATATAAAAAGGTAGTCTTTGGAATACATATATATTTCAGTTTTAGTTATTGATTAACATTTCAGGAAGCGTTGCTACAAAATTTCAACAACAATTTTACACAATGGTATTCATAATTTAAAAACATATATGTGTATTTTAATACATACTGTATTACAAAAACTGGTATTGCCGTAAAAAATACAATTATAATTATAAGATATATGTATTTTATGCAGTAACAACGTACTTGCACCTGTAGATAAATCCGCTTCTACATTCTTGAAGGCTTAATAAATGTTCATTAAAAATTATATATTTTTTATGTTTAGTGACGGGATCTTTAAAGAATGTACTTAATATATAAAATAATATAAAAATTACTTTCAGTTGTTACCTTTCCCTTATGATTATCAAGTTATCTACTAAGACATCTTTATCCGGTTACAAAAGAAACTTTTGGCACAAGTTACGAAATATTATATTCAGCTTTTAAACAATACATTTTGTGAGGCAAATACAAAAAAATGGTCCGATCTGTCTTTAAAGAAAACTATTGATATTTAAGACATTATCATTTTGCTTATAATCCAAACTAGTTGTAAGGGGCTTCACCGGGAGCTAGATCCTTCAGCGCGTGGCTCCTGGCGTGTGCGACGTGACGAGACCTGCGTTCCTTCTCTAGGGCGTCGCGTTCAGACCGCTCTTGTAGACGCCTCGTACCCGCGTCTTGTACGCATTGTGTGAACGCACCTTGATTGTTTTAGGTTAAGTTAAATTTATATAATAACCTGCGGACGAATATTAAACCTAGGTGAATATTTTAAGCTTAATAGCCTAGTATTTAAAAAAACTTGTTTAAACAAGTTAAATAGAACCAAACAAGTTTCAAAGCTAACAGTAAAATAAAATAAACAAGTATCCTCTTTCACTCAATCTAATTAATTAAAAGGCCTGTTAACAATCCCGTCCAAGTCCAAACTGCTAAAGATTTACCTTCCACGGTAATATTTTCACGAGAAATGATAATGCATACCAATAGTATCCCAGCACTTGATGATATCGGTATGACTGGCGGTGTCATAGCACTCAATGATCTTATTCTTAACATCCGCACACACCGGCTCCGCGCTCACCATGTTAGAGGTCCGCACATCCAACTTCGTCACCAACGCGTTCATGTTGTCTACTGTTATTCTTTAAAAATAAGAAAACAATGTCATTAATATTTAATTATTCAGGAACAGAGCTGATAGTTATAAGTAGGCTTATCGATTTGATTGCGATGGTTCTAGTTGTTCATATGTTGCTCACTAAATATATTGGCGTTTATGAAACAATGATCACAAATTAAAAAACCCGACGGAGTTTGTTATGTGGTTCTTCTCAGACCAGGGCGCTTTGGAACCCTCGTAGCATTATCTTAAGTTAGAAAGTGTCTTTACAAAGGAGCTTTTATTGATTGATATGTATGGTATCAAAATAGACCCTCCTTCCTTCTCTCTCTCTTTGACGAGAAAAGAGGAGTCTCTTTGACGTACACACGCGATCACGGTTTCAAAGTGGAATATATAATAAATAAATAATTATATAAAAGCGTTGTCGGATCAGCAAAGCCGGTCTATAGATGCAATGGCAATCAACAAAAATAATGATTGAATTTCAACTGCTATAAATTTGTGGGAAAGTTAAAAAAATAATTTACACGAATTTATACAAATGATCTTCTTAAAATTTTTAAATGTTGGAATATTTTACTTATGTTTAAAAAGTGAGCGGTAAGAGAGACAGGGGGAGGCCTCGAGTGACCTTCGAAAACTCAGTAGCTACGATACTGGAGGAAGGTCACGTAAAAAGCATGAGGACCGTCCGGAGGGCATGTATGAAGAGGTTAATGTCTGTGGTCGAGGCGAAAGAGGTATGCAGGGACCGTAGCGTTTGGCGCTCCGTCGTCTCTGGCTACCCCGCAAGGGATATGGCGTGAAGTTAAATAAATAAATAAATAAATATTTAAATATCTACAGATATATCAAATTATACTTTGATTGCATGATTCACGATGAGAATTAAAGTTTCATTTATAAATTCTCAGATATATTATAAACTATGAAATCATTAATATTCGACACATTTGCAATAAAGAAATCTAGAAAAACATGCATTTTATTCCCTAATCTTGTTATCTGAGGGGTAAAGCATCGGTTCTTAGTTTGAGAATACATCTTACAATACTGCAACCGCTTTTAATGGGAGAAAGGCTTAACAAGAAAGATGTCAGTTACTTGAACGAGGAAAAGAATTTATTAAAAAAACACCAGGAAGTCTGTTTATTAAACTCATCAAAAGATTATTTAAATTTAAAACGCACGTAGCCAACATTATAGGTTGTTAACGGAGACGGACATATTTCAAGATGATTAAAAAGTTATTTATGTGACGCATTATTCACAATGCAATAACTAAGTTATTTGTTTTTTTATTAATAATAATATGGTTATCGTATTTCATTTCTGAATGAAATAATCTGATATAAATAAAATGATTAGTCACATCTCTCATACATAACCACGCTACTCATATTTTGTTTAAATATTGACTAATACATTTAACCTATAAATTTTTCCGTTGATCCGAGAACAGGTTAGTTTATATGTTATTCAACTACTCTTCTAGTATCAGTATTTATAGCAATAACAAAATATGTCTAACCCACATCTTTCCGAATGATTTTCATCCATACATTTTAGTTTTTCCATATATATCATGTCTTTATAATCTCCCTTTGGGTTCGAGGCTTTCGGTTCTGCACCGCTCGATAAAGTCGCATCTTCTACGAGCCTCTCTACCTGAAAACAGATTTTACTGAACATGCGATGAATTTAGAAATTATCAATACTAGTGTTATATGCAGTATAAATATAATTTTAATTATTACAATTATTATGTCCAATTGAATTGAATTGAAATTACCATTTTATTTGAAATGCTTATACGATGATCTTCTTCAGCATCATCAGGATCCGTCGGAGTATCACCGGGTCGTTGGAAGTGCGTGGCTCGAATTGATTGTTTATTACCCATTTATAAAACTGTATCAGAAGTTTTATTACATTTTTTATACGTGTGGAGGACAAATTAACAGACTTGGTCACAACGTATCTGTCCTTTCATTCCCCACTTTGTAATGAAAAACAATACACACCAATTCTTTGTGATTGGCAGACTAGAATAGGCCACGGCTTTTCTGTGGCTAAGTAATATAATAATAATACGATAATACGATGAAGAAAGAAACCTTAGAAGATCATATTAATTTGTTCTAAAATATGATATGATAGAAAAAAACAAAAAAGCTTGGGCTATCTCGTCACCTTGAACTTTTCGTGACCAAGAGATAATAATCACCGACACCGCACCGGAATAGCTAACCGCACTCATGGAATAAAATTAACATTCATTTATACCGGACTTACTTAACTAAAACGTTTTATAATTGATTAATATTATATTATGTAATTATGTAACATTTATATATAACTTTGGTCTTCTGTTGGTTTGTTCATGTTCAATGTAAGAAATAAGTTTGACAGAGAAATTATAAATTAAATTTAAAGCGACGTTTTTTATGGTTAAACTTGCTTTGAAAAGTTTTAAGTGATATAATTAATTTTTACAACTAGCTAACTAACAAGTATTGATTTTTTTTACATATACATATACAGATCGAACGAAGTCACAGGCAGAGATTTGAAATTTTAAATGAAAAAGTCAGTATGTTTGACTATTGATCGGGAAAATGATACTGAAGGGATTTATGATTTTTTTTGAAAAAACTAACCATGACCTAGGAAAAGCTCGTTTTATTTTTATCAGGCTTCTTTTATCAAATGTTGCTAAACAAATAGCAATTATACATTGTGTGATTCTTAAGTTAGTATAATTAGGTTATCCACTGCACGCTATCATCCTCCAATGCAAGCGAAGTCGGACGTAAATGGTAGTATTTATATAAAGCAATAAAGTTAATAAGGTTATTTTTTGTTGATATCTTTGTCAATAAAATAATTTAATAAATTGTATATATAAATTTTATCGTTGTTTTCCTCAATGTATTACTAGTTATAAAAGAAACGTCAATGTAAAAGTAATGATTTAGAGATCGAATGAAAAGATACCATCACATTGTATTAAGTACCCTTTAAACTTTAATTATAGACTTTTAAAGGTCATAATTGAAGAAATTTAAAAAGAACGTTATAAATATTATTTGCATATCTCCATTTGCATTTGACAAATGTTTTTTAATCCCAGCTCACGATAAATATGTTCGCTATGCTTACATTCGACTTTACTGGTGTTTTTTTTTAAACATTATTTTTTCCAATTTTTTACTAAATAAAAATCAACAATGTTAAAGTAAATATAAAAAAATAAACACAGATTTTTTTTCACTTATTATAACTTTTTGTATACTTAAAGAAGCTACGAACAAACAAATATGACTTTAAAATTAATCTATATAGAATGTTAGATGTTAATAAACTATGGCCTGGAATGAATCGTTTGGTTTTAAAGACATTTGTGCAATTCATATATATTTTATTTAAATAAAGACAAGATGGATGTCAGAGATGACTATCCTTTGATATTAATTTATATTAAGTCTCTATGTACGTGGTTATATTTGATTGATAAGTGTCCGTTAATCTAAAGACATGAAATGGATTTGCCCGACATACACTAACTTATAAAACATTCAATCTTCGCGGTCTGTCGATATATTTGCATTAAGTTATTTTAATATTACTTTGAGATATCAATGTAATATAATTATTTGCATAAATAATTATAAGAGTTATGATATACAGTTTGACAAAATCATAAGGTGAGGTATTACTCATTTATAAAAACCGGTTGTTCCCAATGATTATAATTATTCATTTTCACACCTGTATTATAAAAATTACTTTAAAAATACATTAATTTATATTAAAAAATTAAAAATTGTCAAAAATATCTTATAACACAATAAATGAAATATAAATATTCTATTAATATTTAGTTCATCTATGTAATACCAATTAACCTAATTCTTAAAAATAAATAAAAAAAAAAAATCAACATTTAATAACTATTAATTTAATTTTAATTAATTTAATTTTTTTAACCTTAAACCTTACCCTAGCCTTGGTTAAACATGTTTAGATTTTTTTCTTCAAATTTAAAGCCTTAAGCATTATTATTATTATACTTTAAAGTCAGTAGTAATCATTTAGTTTCTCGTATTATTATAAGAATACCATCCCGACCGCAACCTTCTTAATTTGTTACACGGTATTATTTCAGGAAGTAACAATTGTTTACATTTATTCATAGACCCTGATAAGATTACTGCAAATATATATATCTATATGCACGTTTGATTTATCTAACAATAATATATTAAAATATTATCCAAATGGACGAAATACCGTCCATACATAAATATAGTCCCTTCATGTCCACATTTATCTTTAAATTATGTTGTTTAACTAATTATTTATTGCATTTTAGATACACCGTGGGGTATCTTAATGCTTCTGCTCCAATAACCAGTGAAACCTTTTAACATAATTCACTTTAGCAAGGGCAATACAGACCTTTCTTAAATCAATATTAAATCAATGGGATACCAAGTTATTTTGGATTGTAAATTAGGAAATAAATATGTCACATCCCACTCGTATTTAAACTCTTGAGTTTCATATATTAAGATTAATTAATAATATTGAGACACCTAAATAATTCAATGTAACTAAAAATAGCCACAGATGTGCTGATACGGCAGAAATAAAAAAACATAAATAAAAATAAATGCGTCGTAAATTAAGATCGCCAACGTCGCAGTATACTCGTTAGTGTTTTATTCAAACCTATACTAGACCAATGGTAGACGAATTGACACTTACGCGTTAATACCTAACGATAACAAACTCACACTGAGATTGCAACTCAGTTTTCAGACTATTGCTACTTCTATTTCAGCTATTTTCGCTATTTATAGAAAAGCCTTCATTGTAATATGATCAAGGGTCATATGTCGTGAAGATGAGCTCGCAAACGAGTTTGGCGGGTGGTAGGGAGGGGGGGAATGAGGTGACGTCATAGGAGGCTGCCTGCGCGGTATATAGGAGATACGCAGGCGCATCACTCTACTGTTCTTACTAGTATCGTGTGAAAGATTAGTAAAGATGCTGCGTTTTGGAACATTTTTAGCAGTAACTGTAAGTATACTTTTTAATTTATGTAAATACGTTGTTTTTTTTTAATTTTAATTTAATTTGAAAATGAAAAAAAAGAGTACTTTTCTTCTTTACCGAAATCATTTCTTATTCTTTATTATTAATGAGTATTTGATCAATTATAAAATATTATTCCTAGTTTTATTATGTTGTTATTTCCACTTTTTGCAAGTAAATATTAATGACTATTATGTTTGTTCATAATATTATTCAAAAATTTGTTAGGCAAAAAATTTATTCAAAAATTTTCTCGAAAAGTTTTAAACTCATTCAGGATCCTTAGAGCTGTGAGCAAGGCAGCGTGAATAAATTCAGATTTAGATAACGTGACCGTAGCCAGAATATATGTAATTTACAAATAATAATTTTGTTGGTAAAAAAAAGATAGGTATTGATCTTTTTGTTAATAGATTATTATATTATTATCTATTAAACTAATAATATAGACAAACTACAAGAACTACAATTCTATATAAAATACTTCTTAATTAAATAATATGTTGTAATTATTGAATAACGTATTATTACAAAATATATTGACTGAAAAATATGTTCTGAAAACGCTAATGTTATAATAATGTGTAGAACAAAATACATAATAAGCTATAACGTAAGTTGAGTCGTAAAATAAGAATATCTAAATAAAATAATATATTGGAAACTAATAAATATATATTTAATTATATTATATATTATTTTTTAGAATCAAACAAAAATAAATATTAAGAATACTGATTAATTTATCTTTGATAAACGGTTTCATTTTAGCTTCCAAAAGTTTAATCTATAAAAAAAAACTTTTAAATATATTTGTAATTAATTTATGTATTAGGAGAATTTTATTTATTTTTATTACGTTTACGAATATATTTTTGTATTATTTTTTTTTTGGATTGTTATATTAAAATATTTTAAACATGAAAAAAATACTCATATCTTTAAGATGCCCCTCGAATTTATATCATCTCACTCAATACTTATTTGAGAGATATAAAATTATTATATTTATTGACTGTCGGTGTGTCCTTACCGACCATTATTTTTTCTTATTTGACATTCGTATCCTGTTGACCGATTGGTTCGATCAAGGTGCTTTTATAAGCGATACGAACGTCTGGTAATAAATTTTTGTGATGAATCACTTAATTTTAAAATTAATTTTGATTATTCAATTGAAAAAGAAAAAGATTTTTGTGATTGTTTTGCAAAGGTAAAACGTAGCTGTAGTACTGTCGTCTATTAAAAAGTATAAATATAAAAAATTACGATATTCAAATAGAAATTGATAGACTATCTGGCTGAAATAGGCTTATCTATTACTAAGTCCCAGCATGAACCACTAGCATTAGAAATTTTACATTCAGACTGTAAATTTTTCTTGTGATTGCTTATAAATTATACTTCATAACAGATTGAAGTTCATGTAAGTAAGGAGTAACTAAAGAATATATATATAAGCAGAGCCGTGGACGTTAACTAGTATACTTTAAATAAGTAATCGACGAGCTTCTCTTAGCAACATCCTTTTTCACCTTAATTATAATAATTATAATATTCATGAAGCTTATTTATAAAGCGACGAATTAATCAAGTAATAGTTGTGTTTTGAATATACGTTTTCATCCATTATTTTTGAATTACTACTTATTATGTTGTGTATACAAGCGTCATCTGTCACCAGTGATCGATACGTATTAAATTACTTTTACAGGGTTAAAACTGACGGCTCTCAAAGATATGATTTGTCATATGTATGGTAATTATATCCATACATACAAAGTCTGTCCAAAAGCTAGAAAATACCCAATGTTAGAGTTATCTACGATTCAACCACAACATTATATCATGATATTTTTAGAAAGCAAAATATATTCATGTAAATTACTCACGTCTCCAAAAATTTGTCGTTTGACCTTTGATTTGGTAATTAACAAAGCTGTTCTTGAAAAAAACGATGATTCTGCTCACAAAAAATTTGCCTGCTTTAGTGACATTTTGCAACATTGAGTCAACAGTGACAATGTCAGAAATAAAAACCTTTGTTGTAAAAGTGAGTTTCATTTAGTGCTATTAAGATAAATGAGTTTAAAAATTATGTAAACTAACAGTAAAACGGTTGACATAATATTTACATTTTGGTAACTAAAGATTATTTAACGATTTATTATTTCAAAGATACAATTGTAATGATGAATGTAACTTATATAATTCGTAGTTTTAGAAAATGAAAAACCTTTTATCTCTTTTAGAATAAATAATTTTTATAGTTACCATATCATCACAGATCTGAAAAGACGGGCTTATTAAAAAAATAACTAGGTGGAATGTCAGCAGTAGACAGAAAGGCGTGGATGTTTTTTTTTTATTATTATCCTGGATTTTTAAAGATTTTCAAATAAAAGAGAAGGTTATAGTATTCTTTTTGCTTCTTAATGATCATTATATACATACACATGTACAAACACATTTTTTTAATACTAAAATCGAGTGACAACCTTGTTAATAAATACATAAAACAATGTACAAAGAGCTTGCACTATTTCGTCAGACGAATCCTTTTATAAAAATCTATTAGTAGTAATTACTTAAAAGGTCAATAATAGACACTCGACCTTTAAACAAACAACTTTTTGCAGATGAAACTCAATACGCCAATTATATTATAGTAAAACTTCTCTTCGATTATTTTTTATTTCGTTTATACTATCCGGGTTGTTGAGTTCAAGCCAATAATTAAATTACAACAAAAAAGCGAAAACACCTTAATAGCAATATTCATCAATCACAAAACACAAAAGATATTGACAGATGAACATGTTTTACATTAAGATATGGACAAAACATTAACTTTTAATTTTACTATAAGCACGAGCTTGACCGCTATTTCACCTGGCGATACGTGTTACGTAGTTACTAAAACCCACAAATTTTACTACGAATATGATATAATATAATAAGTTATCGTTTCTGTGAACATTACAGTCACCGTTAAATCCGTATGAATAAAATTCGTCAACACAAGATGAGGAGTAAAATTCTGAGAATTAGAGTGTTCCAGTTGCCCACGCAATACGACGGCAAATAATATTAAGGTGTACAGGGCGGAAAAGCTGCTAGTGACTTGGAAGTATTCATTATTTATACTACTGGGGCTTACTGAATTATAATATTTTTTATAATACTTTAAGAAAATATTACTGCAAATAATTGAATATCCAAAAGTACGTAATTTTAAAGCAGTTAAAAACTTATTTCGTTTAAGTGCAATGAAGACAGTCTTTATTGGTATTAAATTAAAATGGCCGTCGAGTAAATATTTTTTCTGTTTAGTCTAAAATAGCCTTACTTATTTTTGTTGATACTATTCATAGATAGAAATAAGTTGTTAATTGAAAATTTGCGCGTTGTAACACAAATGTAACTCATCTTGGTATTATGCATAGTAAATAAAAGAGTATAGAAATAATAAAGGCTTATATACCATGGACAATACAATTGATATGATCAGAAATAAGGACACGTACACACGAACCCGTCTACCAATGACTGTAATTTGAGTGAGGAATGATTCTTTGTGACCGAGATTTGAGTAAGAAAGTGTGTTTTTTATTTCTAGTATTATTTTGTACTGGAGATAAATATTAAATATTTAACTTGATAAGTGGTGCTTCTTATGTATGTAAATAATTGATATAAACACTATTATATAGTTACAATATTGATAATAACCATATTGATGAGATCATAATAATATCGACCTTGTCCTTCGAAACCCAAAATTTCCTGCGCCTCAGTTCTAGTTAATTATTTGAATAAATATAATATAAATCATGATCGCGTGGCTTTAACACATCTTGTGTCGGAAATTATACCAGAATTATTTAAATTTTGGGCCAAAAGGAAAAGTAATGGCCATGATATATCGTTTTATGATATATTAGAATTGTAAATTTATTTCGATAAAATAAATTGTTTCATTTTGTTATTTCATATTATAACTGGCGGATATTGGAACTTTATATAAATAATATAGTATTTTAAAAACAGTTCTTAAGTATGGTAATGAGAATGTACTTCAGGTGTTGATTTCATCCATATATGTTATATGTAAACGAGATTATTATACAATAGGATAATAAGTAGACCGTATCGTCCATGACATCTGCAATGAAGAAGGTTGTAGCCTTGCGTAGTAGGAATGGGGGATAAAAAGATAGATAGGGAGGAAATTGCGTTTTGGTAGCAATGTTATGTATTCTGTATTAAGTTAGACAAAACATCCTTATTACTTATACTTATTTAAGCATCATTTACATAATCGTGTGGATCTTCATTAAAAGTAAACAAATGCGGAACTATGAGAATATTATAGTTAGATTAGTTAGGTTTAGTTGAATAATATAAAAAATTGCTATCACACTAGTGCTTTTACTAGTCTTTGTTAACTTTGAAAATGAGAAATGGTAAACATATCTATTGTAAAAATTATTTATTTTAAGTTATTAAATTGTTTAGCAATTTACTTGTTTCTGTGAAAAATCATTTTATTATTAATATAGTCACTGAATTTCCACACACATTTGAGGACCACACACCTGTCGAATACATTAATTAATTCTGACTAATACCCTGTTTGGATTTTCCAACGTAGTTATGTATATTTATTTTAATAAATTACTTATAACAAAAACTAGTTATAGCACCTCGAATATTAATAACAAGATGTACTTGTTTTGTCAAATTATGTAAAATAACAAGCAAGTTAATAATAAATATGCAAAAGTATATTAAAAAACATATAATTAAGGTATATATATAATAGACTATAAGTTCACATCATTACGTAATTATATGTATATGATATGTGTTATATAAATAACAGAAAATACTGTAAATAACAAGTTAGTTACGAAATAATATTTAGGATTATTTTAAAGAAATAGAAGAAAAATTATAATCAAATTGATATAGTTTTCTGTAATTTATATTTAAAAGTAAATTGTGATTGAATGTGAAATTCACATGTATTTAGACTTACTTCAAAATGTACATGAAAAATAATCTGCATATTGGCGATTTCTGTCTTAGGCAGGTAAGATAACAATATCTTATGCATATTTATATGAATCATAAACACATACAGTAACACGCATATCTCCACACGGACGTATAGTTGTAAAACTGGACAGTATGATGTAATAGCTACTTGTTTTAGTTATTTACTGTTCGTTTATAGTAGTAGTAAGTACACCGTTGGAAGATTAGTGTTCCTAGCATACAAATAAGCTGCAGCTTGCAATACCACTATGAAGATAACATAAACATTTGTTGAAACAAATAAAAACAGCTCGTCTACCAAATTTTGTAAGTACAACCAAAATAAATAATTGTAAATCCACTTAAAAATTAATAAACCACAAAATGCGAATCACATTTAAATATCAATGCGTACCGCTTTTCATATATACTTATTAAATATGTTTACTTGATAAATCTATATTAATGGTATGACGACATCGCAGACCGCAGTCTGATACCGGTTTGTTAATGAATGGGATGTTCTTGGCCTCTACTCGTGTTTTGGTGGACGTTATGTAACAAATCTAGAAGTGTACTTTAATGACCATTGAATGCATCTGATTGGATGATAATAGTGTAAGGTGATGGAGCCAGTTGTATCAAATGACGTTTTAGTAATTGAAATAAAGGAATGATTTCAAATTGATTTGATTTGAATACACAAAAAGTATTAAAGTGTCTTAAATTATTTTAATTATTTAAATGTTTCTTTTATTTAACGTTAAGAAATGATATGAATTTAAATAAAAGTATAATAATATATAATATTATTTTAACGATATTACATCTTCAATTTTAGGTAATTAAATATTGTTTGTTTGAGATAATGAAACATCTATGCAAATAAAACTGGCTCAGGTGTTTTTTTAATGTTTTGTGTCTACTGGTATATCCTCTCTCAGTATAAGGACAAAGTCATAAATTGTGTACCTACTTATAAGTTACCTTACCTTAACTAACTTAACTATGTATATATTTTTTATCACATAGGTTTTTAGTAGGTATCTCAATACTTTAATTGTTAGATTTAGGTATAAAACTATTTTAAAGACAATTCAAATTATACTCCAGGTGGTTCTGGCTGCAGCTGCTCCAAACCCAGTCTCCCATGTCCTAGAGTTGGATCTTTCCCCGGAAGAGGCGCAGAAGTACCTACAGAGTCCACCCTTTTCAGAACCTGCTTTATCTGGACGTACCGCCGTCTTACCATTGGTAATTACTTGATTAAATACAACGGTTCAAGAAGGTCATATTTAATTAGTGATATCAGTGTTTGAATTATGCGTTGTTAAATCCAAACTTAAATTTATTTGCTTTACCTCCACAAGTTAAAGTACCTGCCATCTAAATCGAATCATAAAGCGATCCAAATAAATTACCGCGAAGTTATGTGACCTTGTTGTAAACGGAATTTATTAAGGACAGTTCCAGGTAACTAATAAATTGCCAAAATATATCCAATGAAAACATGTTACAGGTTAAATACAATGACCCGAGGTTTCGTACTGCGGAAGCTGGGCCCACCCTCGGCCATTACTGGAAAAATGGACATGAGATCGAAAACCCCGACGCATACGTTGAAGAGGTATTTGTTTATTTTTTAAGAAATCTGATATAAAACATTGACAAATTGCTTTGAATGTATAAGTCATATTATTAAATTATTTCATTGATATTTAAATGTTATTCTGATTAGTACAATATTTAAAATGTTCTAGGTATACGATGCAAGCCAGTTCCACGGTCAAGATGGATTAGGAGCTTACGCTTACGGGTACGAGACCCCCGAATCCGCGAAGGTAGAGAACAGGGTTCGCTCCGGTAATGTCCAAGGTTCATACACCTTCAGAGATGGAAACAACGAACTCATCAAGGTTGGTCAAGACGGAGCTACAAACTGCTAATAAAAAAAATAAATTCGGAACGGTAAAAGATAATAACATATGTTTAGGTTCGCTACTGGTCCGACGGTACTGGTTTCCACCAAGAAGACAACATTCCTAAGGTTGTTTTGAAGCCCGTGGAGGAGGCCGAGGACGTGCGTCAGGCGCGCCTTGCACATGAGAAGGCCTGGCGTGAGGCCGCCGCCGCCGCCAGCCAACAACCCGACCCACAGTGAGATATTGATAATATGAGGATGTATTGATGGAGCAGTACTAATGCTTTGATTTGAGAGTTTCGTTTTAAGTTTCACTATAAATTATTTCTAAATAAAGTTACGGTGAAATGAGATATGTAAGGACGGTTACATCGTACCGATCCGAGACTTTGATGATTATTTTTTTACAGAGGAGAATACTATAAACAGTACGATTACCAGCCTTCCGCTTCCGAACAACGCGAGTACTATGCGCCCAGCGATGTCCCCACCACCACAACCACCACCACGCCTGAACCTACCGTAATACTTATATTAATTTAAACTTTGTGACCAACCTAAATATCTCAAAATAAAAAATAAACGAAAAACGTTGGAAGCTTAATACTTCAGTTAAAATAACTAAATATATAAGACATCGTGAAAAATCTTAAAGTACTATAAATTTTAGCAAACGATTTACTGGGTTAAAATTACTCGAAACAATGGTTTATTAATTTTATTCTATTCTACAGGGTCCCCCACGCGGATTCTTCTACAGCTTCAACTATCCAGTCTCCATCATTGTGCCTAAGAACGAAGAAGAGGCCGCCAAGGGTTATGTGCACTAAGATATTAAAGCACTGAAGAAACTGAATCGTTGGTGTTGACGCTCTTAAATTGTAGTTAGTTTAAGAGTTTTAGGACATCTTGATACACCAGAATTCAAGTATTGTAGATTCAGGACAAATTAATTTAGAAATATGGCAAAATATTTAACAACTTAAAAATTTACTCTTCTTTGAAGACTCTGAAACAATCAAGTACAACTGATGGATTGATAAAAACCAATGAAAGGCGCTGCCATTAAAATAAATCAATCGTATTTATGCGAATGTATTTGGACTTGTCGGTTAAAGAATGTGAGGGTATATATGTACTACATTGCCGTATAAGTTAAGTAGATTAAGCAAGTGATTTGTAATCAATATATATCTTAGTAAAAGTTATACATACCTATAGCCAGTAACTTTCACAAGACCATCAGCTAAAACCTTAAAATGTGGCTTATAACAGCGAAATGTTTTAATTGGACTGGAGTTTAAAAGTGTAACTTGAGATTTTATATGAAAGGGACGAGAAATTGGAATTTGAATTTGATGATGATAATTTCTTTTCAAACGATTAAGGTTTAAGGTTTTGTTTTTATTTGTTTTGTTTACAAGTTAAACTCTTGAACCCAGTCTTATTTAACATCAGTGGTTTATGCCAATTCTTAATTTGTATCTTTGTTAATAAAAAATTAAATAAAAAACTATTTGAAATATAATATGGAAGTACTTTTATTTTGTCTCCTGTTGTAATTATTAAAAATATATTTGGTTTTGCCTCCCTTATTTTCTATTTCATATAAAATATTCACTAAAATTAAGCTTTTCGGAAATTTATATACTAATTTAGTATCATTCAGATATTTGTAACAACATAACTAATTAAAATATATTATTCTTTATCAATAATCAATTACAAATGATAATAAATGTGTAAGTAAACATAATATATTTTGTTATCTTGCTTCCTTGCTTGCTATTTTTTAAATTGGACTTGTAATATTTGTGGGTTAATACCAGATAAGGGCATCATCAGCATTGGTTTCATAATGTATGAATTGTCTTGGTTGTTCGATATCATATTTATGTTTGACTTAACTCCAACATTGCCCATAGTATTTTGAGAGGGTCTTTGAAACGGAAAGCTTTGACTAATACCAGATATAATACCTGATATCCCGCTTCCTATCCAGCTAATTGTGTTCGTGACGTTTATTTCTATTGGAAGAAATGGTATAGCTGAAATTAAACCTCCTAAGGAAAATCGTCCATTTGGTAAAATTATAATAGCCTTTCTGCCATCAATTGTTGGTAATGGCTCTGCTTCTATTACTACCGAGTCATCTTCTTCATTTGTTTTTGGTTTTAACTGTTCTTTCTCTCTTTTCTCTAATTGGTTGTCACTTTTTTGGTCGTCTGGTAAAATTATTAAAATTGGCTGGGGTTGTTGGCTCCTGTAATTTTATTTTATATTTTATAAAAAAAAGATTATACTAAGATAGTAGGCTGTATACAGTATCTCTTCGTCTATAAGTAAAAACCGTTTTGAAGTATAATATACATATAATACGTATAATACTACGTTAACGAAATCGCTGACAAAATTCTTTTATTTTATATTTCTCTCATCGCAAAAATCCCATTAATTAAAAAAGATATAAATTTCAGCAAGAATAAATTATGTGATAGTTCCACAGGATCTTTAACTACCGTACAGTGATTGGTGGAATTGGTATATACATAACAATAAAATAATCATAAAGTTTAAAATTATTCAAATAAAAATATTTATAATATTTACATTGCAATAATATATATATACACAACCATGTAAACAAAATATTAAATTAAACCTGAGAGAGCTAAGCATAATTTGAATAACTTACAACGTATTCATTCCCATTTGTGCCATCGGATAGAACTGCTGCACTGTCTGTAGTTCAAGTAATTGGCGCTGTAAAGACGTTATCTGATCCGTCGGAAGCCACTGCAGCAAGGGTGCTGTGTGTATTACAGCTACTTGAAGGTATAGCACCGACAATATTAACTTACGCATTTTGCATATATTTTATTTCACTATTTTATCAGAATTATTATAATGTCTATTATTTGAATGTAATTTTATGCTTTATATTCACATGTTATTACATTTACTTCGAAACTGTTCTTGTCTTTTTTTTTATATGTATCACAATTCACACATCGTGTCACAGCTCTTTCTTCGATAATATGCGTATCCTCACTGTTTGTTTGTCAGGAAACTAATGCGTGGGCATTATTATTATGCACGGACTGATGTCACTTGCTGGCCTACTGACTACTGACAGGACTCCTGACCTTGCCACTTACTTTCTTTTCGGGGTTTAATTATTCAAATCCAACAATTCAAATTGAATTTCTCTTTCTAATCTTTATTTGGTTTTCAGACTTATGCAGTTTTGGTAAATTTTGATTCTGTGATTCAAAGAGATAAGCTTAATTGGTACAATTTATGAACGTTCTTACTTGAGAGCAGTATTGTGAGTCGTTTGCTGGAAGGTTGCAATCTTATATATGGATGTGGGTACTAATAATACTGGTTTGTTATCATGAATTTATTATATTTTTGAATATTTGTATGCATTATGTGGGATTAGAATTTCAATGTTGATATTTTTATATCGATATTTAATCATCTTTATTTTCAAAGTGTATATAAATTGTTTTTTTATAAATAGAAATTAAAAATGTTCCTCGTATGTTGTAATAGTAAACAAATAAATATGCTATATAATATACTATAGAATAAATATTTTTTGTAGGAGTTTTTGTAAGTAACTTCCAAATGACGGTCATGTTAATATTCAAGTAAATCGAGGAAGTCATTCTTGTATGATTTTTGTGCGTCATTGCTGTTAATGAGCTATCAGTTTACTAAATGTGAGTAGTTTTTAACCTATTTTTGTAGGACAAAGATTAAAAGTGTTACTACTTAAGAAACTATAGTTAGTAGTAGGTTATATGTAATGTGTAATGCACGTGGGAGGAGGGAGGGGGTTTGGATTCATACAAGTCTACAGAAATATTTTTTACGAATTTAACTGTTTGCAGAAAATACATATAACACATAGCATTATTTGAATAATATATGTAAAAATAATAAAACAATAAAATTAAATAGGTATACATTTAAGGTCTTATTGCTAAATATCAATCTCTTCTAGACACTCCTATTCTGCTAAGGTTTACATTAATTAAAATTAGAAGACATGGTGCAAAACATACATGATTAAATAATATTATATATTAATATATTATAGTTAATATAATAAGTAAATGAATATCTTTTACATTACTCTTTTGTGTTATAAAATAAAAATTAAATAAAAAAAAAATAGGTTCATGAAACAATTAATAGCACTTTGGCTGTTAATATGTAATTACTTTTTTTATCATTTCTATTTCTATATATGTTATTTAATTCGACGGATTTATTATTAAATTAGAAACATCAATTTTAATTAACTATTAGGAGCCGAATATTACACAAAAATAGCTACTATTTATTTGTATATCAGACAATAACAGTATTTAAAAATATAGGAACCTAAGAATTCTGTAATGACACGAAAATTAAGAAATCACGCAAATATGTCATTTACGAGACGTTCTCGGAACTAATTAAATATTATTGCCTCGGCATTTTAATCAGTCTAGATCGAGATGAAAGCTAGCTGAATATCTTAGATATAGAAAAAAACTAAAGAAATAAAATATCACATACACAACACAAACATTTTATTAAACTCCACGGCAAGATAAATAAATAAATACACTCATTTAAATGCGATTTATATCACTAAATTTTGTAATCTATTAGCATAATCAATTTGTTTTGTTAGGCTGGGCGTCGTCAACCACTACGTCGATCTCCACTTCATAGGTACCGGGTTTGGTTTGCGATGGTCGGACGACGACACCGGGCATCTTCGATTCTCTAATGCTATCGACTTCGTTCTCCGAAGCATCGGCTAATGGTACTTTATTGTCCGCGTAAGGTTCAGCATCCGCAGGTAGACGGACCGACATGAGCCCTTGAACGCGTTGGACTAGATATTCTAAAATTGGCCCAAATCTGGACACACCATCCGTTGTAAGAATAGACCGTTCAGGCTCCCCTTGGTGCGGTTTCAGAACAAACATGTTGAAATTGAGAGTTCTTCTGATCGGCTTAGACGTCGCCTGATAGAGGCAGGCTATAGCGATTAAGACGATTACTGTACGGGAAGACATCCTGGTTTTTGTCAGCGTCCGACTTGCACGGAGAAGGCCTCTACACTGCGCTCGTTGCGTTTTTGCCGCGCATCTAAACCAAGATAACGGGTCTTCAGCAAAAAGATCATAACTGCCCGTCGCGCTACGTACGCTGGTAATTGCAGCGTTCTCTCAACACCTTTCGTTTGGAAAGCGCACGTAATATCACTGAGTCATTGTTAATGCTGGCCATATTAACGTGATCCCTTGCAATCTGATTTGGTATTACATGTACGAACTTCTGTACAAGAGCTTTAGGTTTAAATAGATCAACTTAATGTGGTCTTTTAGAAGAGCAGTATTATAATGTCAATAACAGTGTTTTTAAGCATATCTACACTGCCTACAGTTGATTCCGTATCGGTCGGACTTATTAAAGTTCAATTGCGGTATAATATGTACTCGTAGGTACATCTTGTGATCGTATAATCACATTTACAGCTATCATGGATTGATGATAACATAATGATGCACTATGAAGGCCAGCTGATGCTGGTTGTAATAAAATAAAATGCGGTTACTAGAATTTCGTACATTGTTGCGTCTAATTGGCCGATCATTAAGATTTTATAGCTATTAATTTGCAAAAAATGATAATAAATAGGTGAAAGAGAGAGTATTCATTTCTAACGCAATTAATATAAAGTGATAAAAGTGAAATTTTTGTATTTAATCGATGAGTTGATAGACTTTAGTCAGTTTTATAGAATTTCTTAGGTATTATTTTTTTCGTATCTTCAATATATAGATACATTCATACAAATAACACACATGAGCAAACAATATATATTCATATATTGTTTTACATGGTCTTTAAAACTTGATCATTCAAGTATTCTACAATAGGAAAGGTTAGTTTGATTTCTTTGAATTTAATGTATTTATACAAAATTATTCATTTATCACACTCAACTAAAAGGATTTTCTTCTTCTACCATCAAACAAAAATTTACTTTATATTCTGAATAATAGTGACGATATTAGCAATCTGTTGTTAGTAGGACTACCTTATATATATCAGATAAAGTACAGGAAGTCAGGTTATTGGTCGCGATGAAGAGTCAAGCTGTGGTATAACCGTATTTGTATCTGACTAGTTCTTATGAGTTCGTATCACTAACAAGAATTTTACACAAATAAAACATTCATTTCTGCCTATAATAATTTCGATCAAATTTGTGTTCATTAATCCTAAAATATAAGTTCCTTTACGTAGGAAAGTCCGTTACGACCTAGAATCTAATGGTCTAGTCTAGAAAGCGATACCTGTACCGGTCTGCGTTATAACGCCCTGTATCACACCTTGTTATGATATAGGTATGTTTGTAAAAGATTTAGGTAATACGTATATGCTACAAATAAATTGTATATTTATATTTATTATTAAATTATAACTTCACATCAAACAAAATCAGGTACAAAATTAAAACATTATCATATTATATTATTTTCTTTGCTATGAAACAAATAAAATATTATATTAATACCATGTTTTTAGACGACATGTTTTAGTGTACGAAAATGAAATAATTAAAAATGAAATTTACTATATTTTTTATTCTGTAATATTAAATATATTATATTATAAATGAAACATTTACATATTGTTCTTTATTGACGTCCGAGATGATTTCTGTTGTTTGCTTTGGTTTTCCGACGCGATTTCCTTTGATTTCACATTGTCCTCGCTCTTGTGCTGTGCTTCGAAAGCTGAGAGAGAGTTTTTGTGTTCATATAAAACAATTGCCAACAGTTTTTCATAATTATAGTATATAATAAAAAATAAAGATTTGTTTAAAGAGTTATACAGTTATTCGATACTATATACTTTTTTATGGATTGAAGTATCAGATTTATTAAATATAGGAATTGAATAAATTAAACTTAATGATTTCTAAAACATAAAAATAAATGTTATATTTTTCAGTATTATTGAAGTAACTTCTAGTATAAGTGTATGATGACTCTAAGTCTTTTGTTATTTTGATAAGTCCAGATGCTCACCACTTTGAGATCCTACAATAACTGGCTGCGTCCCTTGAAGAGATACAAGCTGTGCTAGACGTAAGCTCGGCCCGCCGAGTGCTGGTTGCGCTTGTCTGTAAGAAAATACACCATTCAAAGCTGTATTATCATTAAACACCATCGGAAACTATGCCGAATAACTAAGATTTACTATTATTGTTTAATATTATTAATTTGCCTTTTGGTTTTAAAATAAATAGTGGATTTTTAACCAAGAAAAAACTTACTGGTAAAGCGATGGGTCTTGGTATGCAACGTAAGGTCCGGAGCCTGGGAGTCCAAAGACGTAGTTGGGACGCGTCTGCGCTGCTGGGTAGTTGATTACTTGAGGACCAAGCAGTAGCGTGTTTTGATAACCTGTTTGAATAACATTTATATTAATTGTCATGTTATAAGGAAAAAAAATACCCGAAATTGGAACATGACTAGTCCTATGTGTTTATCCTCTTATAATTAAACAGGAAAATGGGTTGTTTCTTTAATAAATTTTTACATTTTTCGTTTAATTTGATTTATTAGTATTTCTTACACTCACCATTACCCGGGTAAGCGTTGTTGCCCTGGGGGGCGGCTCCCACGATGTACACTGGTTGGTATCCTCCAATAGATCCGGGCCTGAGACGAAAAATATTTAAAAATATACTACATATCTTTTGTTTCATCCCAAATATTATTTTGAGATTATCGAGTTAATTTATACGAGGTACCGTTAGGGCTACTGTTACGTGTAATAAAATGTACATGAGCCCAGCCTTTAAAAGGTTCGTTGCAGAATGATATCGATACTTAAAGTATCTTATAAAATTACCTCCACAAATCATTAAAGGATCTAATCTATTACTATTAGTTGGCTTTCTCAAACATAAACCTTTTTTCATCTTCTTATGTTCAAAAGTGCACGTTAATAATATTTGCATGTTTTTATTGGATAAAGAGAAACAATGTAAATTTAAATACGAGTTTTAAATAAAAGTGAGATGTTTCAATTGAGGATATTTATTTAACAATACAACAACAACAACAACAGTATCTTTTGGTGCGATTAATATTTTTATTCTCGTTTTAATCGATTTAAATTTATAAAATCGATTTTATAATTTTGCATCACAACTATCGAGATGTACAAGTAAGTAGTTGTGCGAAAGTAAACAGTTCCTACGAGTATACTTCCCGGGATAACGGTGTCGACAATTATTCGCACTAAGTAAGCATTATATAATTGTGTGCCTGACGACTCCGGATAGCAATTTATCTGTCCAACCTCACTTTACGCTGCCTAACCATTGGTTTTGTTACAAAATAAGTTTTCCGCAGGAAATTATGATTAGGAACTACCGGTAGAATTATAGTAATATTTTACGGTCTTAGTTCTTCCATGTTTTTTTTGTTGTATGAGGAGTAATGTTTTATTAAGCACTTGACTACCTCTTTAAATGAATATCATGTAAAATAAATATAACATTTGCTATGTAATTTTTAATGTAATATATATGTACATTAGTATGATTTTGTAATCTGTGTGTAGTATAACTTTGTATCTTACTTACACTAGCAGTTAGCAGTACAGGAATCTAATTAAGTAAATATTGTATTTGTTAGAAAAGTCAACCTCACCTTATTCCAGCAACCGGCATGTGTACAACGAAGACTCTTTGGCCGGGCATCAAACCAGGTATGTTAGGAGATACAGGAACCTAAAGAAATATCATGATTGTATTGCTACTTAGTTTTTCCAAGGTGTAGCAAATCTATCTGACTGTACTAAATATTACTTTAAATGATACATAATAACGTGTTTTTAATTTATTTTTATAGTATTCACCTGTTGTGGTGGTTGTTGTGGAGGCTGTGCGCCTGGAATAAGCTCCACCTCACTATCAGGTTCCAATGTTTCAAGGCGCGCAGGAGCACCGTTTGGAGAATTTGCTATTTTATAAGAAAATAATTATTATATAATCACAGATTATATAACTATAACTAGTGCAAATAAATTGTTACTTACCTCTTTGTGATTCGTAAAAATTATTCACGTCTGGATGAGGGTAATAATATTCCAAGCTGAAATCATAATTTCTATGAAGATATTCTTAATTTAAATATATAAAAAAAATTGTAAACTCACGGGTTTATTTGTTCCATTTGATCGGATTTGGAGTATTGAGGAGAAGCTGGCAGAGCAGTGCTTGTGGCCACGCACAGCGCTACAATATACTGCAAACAAATTTAGGTAGTGTACTACATCTGGTAATTAATACTATTAAAAGAAAATTGTCCATACGACGACACTACGTAGAATCGTAAGCATATTCTCATCTTCAACTTATAACGGTTTGTGAGAAATATTTTTTGCATTAATCTAGGTACCATATATAACTGCTGGTACCATATATAAGTAATTTTACCATATATAATTACCAAGATATATGTTATACATTGTTAGTATAATGTACTAGAGAATTGATCGTTGTCATTCTAGAGATGCACCCTATCACCTTCAACACTGTCTCAGTGAGGTCGACGAGCGGAAAATGAAGTATTATGAAACAGAGTGTGTGTTGCGAATAGTAATCAAAATAATTTTGAGTCAATCGAGGAGGTTCCGATTGTATTAATTAGTAAAATAAAACAACGTTATATCTGTGATACTTGAAACTAATAACTAATATAATATGACGGATCTAAAATTATACATTCTTTATTACTTGATTACTTACTTTAACATTCAGCTTAATTATTAATTTTTAATATAAGGATAATAATTTTTTTTTCAATTAATTATAACTTTAATGGCTTAACTTATTTATAAATAAAATTATATGGCTACTGTGAGTTACAATGTTGACATTATTAACAATATTATAAATCGCTTCAATGGGTTAAGGTTTGTTTTCTATTCATAATTAAAACAAATACCTGTCTTTATTGAGACATTCATAGACTAGTATTTTCCTAATAGCTCCAAACCACTTTATTGCAAAGGTATAACGAGATTCCTTTAATTATTCAAAGGAGGCATGCATATCTTGAATTGTCGATAATGTCAGATAATTAATTAAATAACACATACAATTGGAATTCCTTTATAGATCGATACGCAATGGTAGGAATACATTTGCAAACATTAATGTTAATTTTGTTTGTGTCAGCGTATTTTTGTAGCTAACGTCACCTCGTGTCTCTCAATGAAATGCACACATGAAGTCGGTAGGAAGTCTATTACTTATCTGTATAATGAGGCATTTGTTTCTTTTCTTTGATAGCGATTTAGTACTGCTTAGTTTACAGTTTACAAGAATACAGTCATATTCTTTATATTTTGTTCAAATGATTATTAATTTCAACCTGAAAAACGGATTTTTACTGTTTTAGATATAATAAAATGGTAAGGAGGAAATATCTGTTCATTAATATTAAGAAAAATTGTTACATATACAGTAATTGACGCCGAGATCAAACCACAGTTTATTTTTATATTTTTTCCGTATATCTGGATTTCTGTTTATTTATTTGTCTATTTGTATGTCAGGTTAGGTAGGGTTATTGCCCTGCTCAAGATGTAAGATGAATATTTATAATTCACGAAAATACTAAAATATTCATTAAAAACTGTCACAAAAGCTTTTTGTGGACTATAATAATAATAATAATAAGAAGGTATATATTTGCATTAAGTTTAGGTGATGATAGAAGTTACTGACTGGTAATAGGCATGTGTACTTAAGATATGTATTTACGTCGCTTCCCTACCATTGGTGGAAAAAAACGTGTTTATCCACAATGCGGAAGGAAGAAATTTATTTAATCATTATACACACTTGTCTTCTTTGTTTTTAATTTTGTAGACACAATGACACTTTATGAAGAGATAGCATTGTAGTATTGTATGGATTAATACAAAAGATTAATAACTTGATAATATAAATATTATATTCTATGCATTTATACGGTCATATTTGGCATGGCCTTTAAGGGTTCTACCGAAGCACTGGTAATAATTGTCTCGGAAGCTACGCATACTTATGGCTAGGAAATTAAATTACACGATAAATCAAACTTAGTCAACTAGTACGTAATGTTGTACATAGAAATGTATCTGTTGTTAATTTTGGTAGATATCAAACAAGCTGTACCCGTATATCACCAACATTTTAGATACATTTGACACAGTATAGGACATACCCTTGTTAATCCGACGGACAAGCGATATGACTATATGTATTAGTATGTATGAGTGGTTCGAACCTTCACCCAGTTGTCAGTGGGTGAACAAATGTGACATAATCATTTGACTTCATTGAAAGGTATTGTGTTAAATCAGTACAAAATTTTCAAAAATCATTATTTAATATGACGTCAAACGTTACTCAGATTCATAAAGTATGTCCTAGTATTCTAGATTTCTAAACAGTTCCACACCTTTATAATATAATATAATATTTGTCATATTATCATAATATTTATTGTAAATATTAATTATATATTTATTGGTCAAAACTCGACCATAATAATGTTTCAATGTTAGTAAAAATACAAAACTTATTGTTATTTATTCATTTATTATTAATTTTTTCTTTGGAAAAAGATACACCTCTATAATTATTGTATTAATCTTTTTTTAAATTATATAATTATAATCTCTAAACTCATTCGTTTGTGTTAAACGCATGGTAGTGGTTGCACTCTATAATAACTTTATGTATTAAAAATACCTAAATATTATACTCCTCCAACCGCATAAATTTTGTAAAAAAAGGATACAAAGTTTTTCCTAAAAATAGACCTTTCTTTTAGACCTTTTTGTCAGAGGAGAAAAATTTTTTGAGTAACTCTGAGGCTCATAAAATTTTACTTGTATTGTTAATATGACAATCTAAAATTGCATGAGTTTATTATTTTGTCCAATAACAACCATTTCTAATTTATAAAATGTGGTATGCAATATATAAAATATAATAATACAATATACTACATTATATTGATACAAAAAGAATAGTTAAATGAAATTGTTTACAGATAATATCATTATCTACATTGGGATCTGGTCTATTCATTATTATTGTGTGAATCCGTGAGGTGTTGTCATAAATCTGATTATTATCTTATTGTCAGCAAATGTACGATGTATTCAGAATCATATACTATATATACAAGTAAATTTTCAAACCAAAAATATATATCGGTTCATTCGTTTGGGAACTATATCGTCACAGACAGACACACTGACAAATGTTAAATTTTTTACACCCTTTTTTTTGTCGTTGTTGCCGAAAAGTACGAATAAATACAGTGTTTCAACTAGAGATTAATATTCAAAGATTATATTTTGCGTGAGTGGAATACAAAGCGTAGGAACGTATGGAGATATTTAAGTGTAACGTTATGCTTCAACTATTATTTGAGGATTCGTTTACATGTTGTAAACTTGACAAAGACACGGTATTAAAGGGTCATTCAACCTAAGAATACGTTCGTAGAAAGAGTTTATGTAATTTTTAAAAACGTGTTCCATTGTCATTTTGTAAGTGAAAAATGATTTGTCATGTTTGAATGAAGCCTTATTGTTTTAAATTGGATTGTAATTTATAAAAATGTCAAGTGTGGAAAGATTTATAAGTAGTATTTAATACTTATAACTCTAAATGAATAGAACCTTAAAAATATAATATTATAATAATAAGTAAATAGTATTGATAAAATAAGAGTAGGTGTTACACGCTAGTGTTGTCGGTTGCATGGTACGAGGGGGCGGAACGTCCAACATTATGCCATCGTCACACTTAGTTATTTCTGAAACCCCTTGCGTCACTTCCATAATTGTACATGGGGACTGTGACCTCGATAACCATACCCCTATAATTAATCAAGTTATATCTAATTTGAAGCATTTATACTTGTAATAGAGTAAAAGTAAAAGTTATATAAAGTAATAGTTTTGACAATTGACAAATAAAAAACCTTATACTTAGATAAAGGTAGCTTGAATCTTTTTGTATTATAGGATCCCACTCTTATGTTACTTTGGTAATTAGTTAGAGCTAGCTTGAAAGTTTAAAAAAATGTTAAATTAAATCTTTGTTGTCCAGCATTCTTAGTGATAAACATGTATATATTTTTATCATCTATATAATCGAAATAAATTATACATAGTTTTAAATTATTTTATTAATATTATACCGTTTTCCTGTAACATTTCTTGTATAAAATAATAATATTTTTCGTAATAGCCATAACTGTAATAAAAATAAACTTACAAAAATTGTCTCCATTGTCACTACACTAAGGAAAACACTTGCGCAGACGCCGCTAGGGTAATGTGTGTCTTTCGCAGCTCGGTGCCATATAAATACGCTAACGGCACACAGGGTTGCAGACACACCTCGTTGGCTTTTATTTTAAGCCCTTGCAATCATTAATAAACGTTGTATCAATTATTTTACTACGGTATTTGTAATATAGAGAGAAAAAAGAAAATAATAATTGTCCTCTTAATAAGGATATTTTGATGAAATTAATTTACTCCAAATTTGAGTAATGTGGTAGGAATACATTTAATAAACTTTATGAGGATAATAATTAATTTATTGACATAATATCGTAAGAGCAAAATAATTAATATTCAAATTAAATTGTTAGTAATCTATTCGATAGATGAATACGTAGTAAATTTTTCTACTTATGATAAGTAATTTCTACTTACGCTTTATGTACAATATTTTTTGTCTGAAATATACTAAAAATATGTGAATTGGAGTTGAAAAGAGTGAGAAATTTTCTAGCCAATGAATCATTAGGAAATAATAGATGGTATTTTTCAATGTTTTTTATTTAATCATGAATTATATTTATTTATAAGGTAGATGCAATGATTATTTGGCATAGATCCAGTGTGCTCGTAAACAATGGACTCAACCGGAAGAAATATCTCATCGACAGGTTTATTATGTATGTTATGTATTCTCTTGTATAAACATAGTTTTAGTTATTATATTTTAAGTTAGCTCTCTGGAAAAAGGGAGAGAGATGAAGGAAGGCAGTGGAAAGGTGTTCAGGTGGTTTCCAGCACTATTAATACATTGCTATAATAACGAATTTATGCCGTGGGTGGTACTTAATCGAGCTGAGGCAGCTTTTGCGATCGGCAGTCATATAAATAAAGTTTGTTTCTACCGCCAACACTAAAAAACAATTATTTTTAAGAGTTATACATTATATATAAAACGCACATTTTAAATTTATCGTGCATTGAAATTAGTGAAGAGGTAAATTCGGAAAAGTATCTTTATATCTATAAACTTAATTTGTCTTTTTTTCCAACTAATTACCTACTACGTTTTCAGTAAATGACAAAACAATAGTTTAAAATTATTATGGTTTTCTGTTTTTGTGTTTGGTTGTTAGATTATTCAATAATTTTGTATTATGAGTGTATGTACTCGAAATTATTTAATGGTTATTATCATTTAGGTTGACTTCACATATTTGACCACTAGGATGATGTAGCCTTTATTTTTCCCAGAACCCGTTGTTTCCTTGAACCTGTGTTATTCATTCACAGAAACAAATAAAGTGCATGAAATGCGAAAACAGTAAATGTCCAAAACCATAACCAAAATAACATGATCTCTTGGTTAGTCACTTTCCTTATTCATGTTCTTTGTCTTTAATTTATTAAATGTAATTACCTACCTCTATTATATCAGAATATGCATTATATGCCGTCCTAATTTAATTACTTCTTTGTTATAATAGTAGTAATATCAGACTTGTTACCATGTATAAAATTTGTTTGAATTAACATCTTACTCTGTGTTGAGTGTTTATAGCAATGTGGATATGATGTTTAGCAACTACCAGCAACTGTTGAACAATAAAACAAAGATTATGTCTTTTATTATTATAATAAAAGATTTTATAATAATATTAAAAGATTTAGTCTTATGATAATGACCCATCACTGTCCACTGTCCCAATGTCTTCATATATACGGACTTCGTCTTCGATTTTTAACAGATAGTGACGCATTGCTTTAGGTAAATGTTAATCTAATACACGTGGCCTCATAATTAATATGCCATCGAATTAGATGTAGATCAAACTATAACACAATACAAAAATTGCATATCGTTGCAAGAAATTAGAAACTTTACCTTGTTTATTTTAAATGTACAAAATAAATTAAAGAGAATACACTGTGAAATTATTTAATTTGCGTTAAACTATTAATACTTACGAAATATAAAACATATTAAAAATTAAATTTATTCAGTGTAAGTTGTATTAGGCCTATGCTAGAGACCTTAAAGTAACTAAAGATGAAAGATAAAAGATGCGTTAAGATACAAAACACAGGCGCAGTAAATTTTATCCTTTTATGGCATGATACATGTCAGAATACCTTTATTTAAAGAAAATTAAAATAATATTTTTATGGCTTTTTGTGTATGAAATAAAAGTTATAAAGTTTTGTGAAAAACTTTTTGATTTGAAATATAAAAGAACATCGACATCGACAAATGTAATAAAAATATTACTAATACTTAATAATTATTATTTTATTAAAATAAGTATTATTTTAATTTAATCTCAATCAATTACATATACGTAACTTATTGTAATACATATACAAACTTTATTACATATTTTTCTTAAAATATTATCTTTTTTTTTTGTTTTTGAGTATTATCTTACTTATCTTTTAAAGGTTATATGTTGTGACTTTTTACCATAGTATTACCTTTTAGAAAAATGGACTTATTTTTCTAAATTATTTCATCTAATTGTAGCTTCAAATAACGAAGATAATAATACTAATGTTTCTCCATTGATTTCTTTTCAGTTTTAATTATAATATATATTATCACAGCTAATTTTGCTAATACGTTCTTCCCTTAAATGTGAGCCTCCTGCCCTGATTGACGTGGAATTCGATACCTAGAAGGCTAGGGTCGATACCAGCTATAGCGGTTCCTACAGGTCGAGCGATGGCCACACCACTGGATGCAACTGCTGTCGCCATGGGCCGGGATGCTGCTAGACCGCTCTCGCCGACCACTGCCAACCCTGGAAAAAGTCATTTGGAATCTCAGTACCTTTATTATAACGTATGTATTAATAACGGAGTTTACTGAACGCTTGGGGTTTGTTTGTAGTTAAGTCATGCCAGTAATTTATGCCATTTAAATTCTTATTAAAGCACCATTAATATAGTACACTAAGACACGTCAATCTTATATAAATATAATATTTCGCTATTCTATATGTATTAAATAAAAACCTATTAGTTAAAAAACAAGTGCTTAAAGTAAAAGTATATATATAGAAAGAATACAAAAAACGTCCTATATATTTATGAAATTCCTCACCAACTGGTTTAGCTTCAGCAATTAAAGTTTCACCGAGATGGCTACCTCCTTCAGAATTATCTGGGTTGTCGATACCTATTCCTTCCTCGCCAACCTAAGAAAGAAAAATAAATACGACATTTATAAATGGTTAACTAATTTTAAATAAAAATCGGACATGTTCTATGATTAAAAATATTGGATAATGATTAATGTTAGTCAAAATATTAAAGAAGAACGATTAAAAAACTTTTCTTACATCGTCGTCGTAGTCATCTTGATATTTCCTTAAGAGAGTTGTATTTCTTTTAAATAGACCATCAATATCATCTGCTATTTCGTCAATTAATTTAATTGTGTTTGAAGCTGCCTCGCCAAGAGCAAATAATTCAGTTTTAAATTTAGTCTTTTCTTGAGATCCTAAAGCTCCAGTTTTCCTTCCCAGATTATGTAACTTTAAAAGATTATTTGATAGAGTTCTGACGTTTTTTAAATTAGCGGCTAACACTTTTGATAAAAGACTCTCATCGTTGTTCTTGGCTATGTTTTCGCTGCTGATGCTCTCTTCGGCGACTACTTTTTCGCTCAACACAGCACCTTTGGTGTCTTTTTTAACTTCCAAATATTGACCTTTTGCTCCTCCATAGAATGGTATGTATTGTGTCGCGTCACTGGAAATTAATATTGTATTAATGATTGTTGGTTTTTTATTAAGTAAAATTACATACATATCAATAAATATATATCACCTGTTTGACTGACTGATTGTTCATAGTCATAAATGGAAGCAAAGAATATTGAACTTAAGATTTTGATAGCTTATGTCTATGTAAAATATTACAAAAGCACAGATTTTTTTTTATTAAATTAAAGTATAAAATATAAATATATCTATCAAGATGCAAAGTCTCTTTCAAATATAAAAATGTGTGGAGCGTAACCTACAATGCGAAACCACTATTGTTGTTATTAAGATTAAATTTAATTTACGTCAATTAAAATATTATTAAATATACAACCTATATATTTATAGTTTTGGCACAACTTGCTTATTTATTTATCTGAAGAAGTATAAATAAAAACACAGTTTAAATACGTTTTTATACATATATTTTTAATTTTGAATGAACGTAATTTTACATATCTTAAATACGAACGGTCATTATTTGGACTATCTTATCATTTTTATCGAAAAATATTTTCAAGTGCCTATGTTCGAAATTATTTTTCGTTTTGATAATATAATATAACATAAGACAACAATTAATTCATCTTTAAAGTAATTTGTTAATATAAGATAAAAAATACTAGTAACTAATATATTACTAATAACTAGTAAATTCATAAATATTAAGTTCTGATTCAGCGTGAGCTACTCCTCCAGGCCCGACGATTGCAGTAGCTTGCGGGTCATGGACTATGGTACCAATTGCTCCGGGACGTATAAACACTTTTGATACGGGATTTGATAAAGCGATACCATTGTCTCCACTAATAGCAAATGCTCTAGGGCTTACATATATTAAAAATGTTGCATTTTGCAACGGGTTTTTAACAAAGTTTTTTCCGTCGTAATTGTAAACATCAAGACCATTTTCAAGTTGCTTTTGCTGGATACTCTTCTTTAAACCCTCGTAAAATCTAACAGGCAAAAAACATAACGTATTAATAAACTATTATAATAATACTATGATCAAGGTAGGGGTGGCTGTTCTGTGGGATGATAATAAATAACTGGACCAGTGGCTACTAATTTTCCTTCTCTTATTGGCTGCAAAGCTGGAGATTTTGAACTATCGTTGTCTTGGAGATTAGATAAAACAGAATTAATATCAGTGCCTTCAGGAAGTGCTACAACTTTTGCTTCTGGTCCAGCAATTGCTAATCCTCCAGGTTGTGTGTAAGCTAGACCACCTGGACCTACAATGGCTGTTCCACCTCTACCAGCTGTCGCGACGCCTCCTGGACCGGCTATAGCCACTCCTCCTTTCCGGACTCTTAATCTGTTAATAAAAAAACCAGGAGTAGGGTCGCCCGGTTTTTTATCCTTGAACAAATTAAAATCACCAAACGGAAAACGTAAATCTCCATCAGAAACATCATTTTTGGAATCGTCTATTTCTTCAACGTAAGTTGGTTTTTTTGTAGTTTTTCTTGTTGGACGTTTACTGGCAACATAAACTTTTCTACTTGATTTATTGCTATCTATTTTTTGTTCTGGTGCTGTGTTAGAAATGGTTCGCTTTTTAAGTGAACGTGATTCTCGCGCATTAGTTCTGATATCTGAAGCAATATCAACATTAGTATTTTCATTGACCTCATCAACATCTTCTTTTTTATTTAAATAATTAATATAATTTTTCGATTTTTGTTTTCTACTACACACATCAGCACTCTGCCCGTATTCAATGAAGTTATTCCATCCACCAAGAAACGGATTTTTTATTAGAACTGGAAATAAATTTTTTGTAAAAGGCCAATCAAATTGAAGATTTTGAAAAAACGGAAGCCCGGGAAATGAAGGCAGTGATTGTCTTGTTTGATAAGCTTCATTTGACATCATAGTCTTAAAATTATTATTTGTTGGTAATCTGCTCAGCATTTCGGTACTTGGTGTCACGATAACAGGCACATTCATAACATAAGGAAATGGCATAATTTGGATATCATTTGCTCCAAAAATATCCGGGCTCATTTTTAGGGCTCTAGAGTAAGAATTTTGAAAATCTTCATTTAAAAAGGTCTCTGCTTGATAATTATCAAATGACTTTGAATGAAGCTTTCCAGAAGCTATTATATGTTTAATTTTCTCAAGTAACTCATTATCGATACCCTGACTTTTTTCATTGTAAGGTAAATTGTAGTTTACTTGCTCTTTCTTGGGCCTGCTCAATCCGCTATTGATGGCTTTAATTTTTTCTACTATACCTACAGTACTATCATCGTTCACATTTGTTTCTGTATCTGCTTGATAATAAACTGGCCCATCAACTCTGTCTGAAATACCTTTGGCCATTTTTGTAGCAAATTCATCTTCAGAGAGATTTGGCGACCTGAAATTGTTATGCATATTATAAAAGTGCCCAAAAGTTTATTTTATGTACAAAGCGTGTTAGCATGAAAATAGTAAAAGCAGTGGAAAAAAAAATTAAATAGCATACCTTTACCCCGAACCCTGATAAGTTGTAAGTAACGTCACACTTGAAAAATAATTGTGTTAATTATTTGCTTACAATTTTAAAGTGCGTTTTGTATAATACAGATGTGCTTTATTTTAAATTAAATACAAACGGATTAGATTTGCATCATAAATATTTTTTACAGAGTGTTTATGGTGTTGAATTTAATTATTCATATTATACTTATTTTTTATATAAACCCAATCGAAATCTAATCTAAATAATTCAAAAAAAGTAACCGTAACTTTTAACAAATTTAAGGTCACTAGATAGACTAGACTAGATAGCTTTATCCAAATAGATTACGCTGACTACGTAGCGGTCTCCTAGGATGGTTATCCAATAAGTGACTGTCGTCTGACGTACGGTCCGATTTATTGGCATTTACATATGTTAATTATATTAATGTTAGAAAGTATAAACTGAATTATTGTGTTGCCTTCATCAGGTTTTGAAGGTCAGGTCGGCACCGTTTAGAAAAAAAATCAAGAAAAATCGCCAGATCCGGTTAGAATTATAAGCAGACCCATTATGAGACCGGGACAATTGTGAGATATATATTTTTTTATTATAATATCATAGGCTTAAGCTGGATAATATACACATTGGAAGCCTAATTTCAGTTCAAGCATCTAGCCTTGAAGGATTTATATAAAAAATATTAAAAAAAAATATTTAACAGGCTACACCAGAAGTATTTGACTGACTTAGATATTGACTTACTCATTAGCAGACGGTCGCGACGCTACTCTAAGAAGACAAAACGCCAACACCACCTGGAATGGTAAAATCAAAAGCAAATTAAGTAAATTATTTTTAAGTAGTCTAATGAGTAGTGTGTGTATCAACTTTTAATTCTTTATTTACAAAAAACATGTAGATCGAAACAAAATAAATAAAACATCTGGTTTATGCATATATGTATATACAATATCAGAGCTTAAAATTACCTTTCGTATATTTTTTAATATTTAAACGGGACAGTTTTCTTTTATATAGTGTTGATAGTTTTATTGATAGTGGTATAATGCATGTTTTTATGTCCATAGATCATAAAAAAATTGCATTATATTTAAGGATTTTAATGTTTTTACAAAATTAAATTGATATATATGCGTCGTGAAACACAATAACAAATATCTGTTATTGCTAGTTCCAACGCGCTGACCGTGTCACAGTAAGTGGCACAGACTAAAAAGTAAATATAAGAGTTAGTGGCGAGTGGGCCGTTTTTTATGGCCGACTACCGTTACTGTATCAAATATGAACAAAGCCCATCAATACTTACTTATAAAGTAATAACGGTGTATGTTTTAAATTAAATACAGTCGTGAATTCAGTTCCTGTTCTGGTACTATAATGTTAATTAATGAATATGACTGTAGTCTATCCTCTTTGTATTAGTATGTAACCTTGATCGGTCGAATCGTACATTAAGTAACTATTTACAAAAAAATTGCCAAAACTACGTATGTGATTTTCAAATCTGGTAACAATTTTATGTTTTCATCCCGTGAGTGAGTGTAGGCTACTCGTTTTATGTATATTTTTACGACTTTTATAGGTTAAAACTTTCTTATCAAGAAATCTATGGAACGAAACTAGTTACGAGATACTTTTTCTGCTTGTTATAACAAAGAAATAAATTCAAATAATAATTACAGATGGAATAAAGAACAGATTTTCCTATATATTTTTTAACCCCACGGGCTTCACAAACTTTTTTATCTAGATTCTAATTACGAAAGAGAAAATACTCTATTTTTCTAAATACTTACTGCAGATTGCGGAACCAATTCAATTGGTCGTGTCAGTAATGTATGTAGTTTATTGTGACTGTTTTATATGTCAAGGACTGATTTAAAAATAGTTTTGCTTCCTAGCGAAGGTACTTCACATATAAAAAATTGCAAATTTGTGTGTATTCTAAAGAATTACAACCAATTATTTAAATGAGATTTAATTACAACTTCTGATATTTTAATTAATATTTTCTTGTAACTTTACGTTTATTGTTTCGTTTTAAATAATTATAATGAAGCTTGCATCTTTATACTAGACGCCCTTAATTATGCACAGATTTGAAATGTCAGCAGTTTCTTGAGATTGCAAGAATTTTTAAATGCTAGATAAAAACTATGCTATACTCGGAAGAAATTAAAGCAAGCTACGAGTATTTTTTACTTATATCTTTTTTGTCAGTCGCTTGTGCTGCATATTTTACATCTTATTATTGACGATAAAATATAACGACCACTTTAACGACCCGGTCCATCGAATAGCATCTGTAATAACTATAACGCTGAATAGCTACTTTGAATTATCTTTTAACATGTTTATCGTGTTATTGTTATTGTCCCAAAGATAAAGTATGAAATATCATCAACACGACCAGTTTATAGACTTTAGAAATGGAGTCCGGGTTGCACTATCCACTAAACTATTGTAACGTGCATTACTCTCATTTAATATGAGAAGAATCGTCTTTATACGACGTAATTAGTGAATTTAATTAAGTGTAATATGAATAATATTTTTATTAAACGTTAATTGTTTTTTGCATTTATAAATCCAGTTTTAATAGTTAGTAGCAGTGGACATATTTTATATTCATGTTTTAATTGAGGTGATTCGTAAAGGACATAAAGATTTATATTTTTATTACGAATTTGTTAAGCAGGAAACGAAGAAAATGTAACGAAGATTTCTTGTTATGGATGTTATAGATATTTATTTACATCGCCAAAAAAAATATATTTTGTCTGGTTTCGTGTTTACCTAAGTAATTAATCGTAACTTATGCTTAAATGGATAATTATTATAGGTGTATCTTATCTTATTGTAATCTTAAAAAAACTTAAACATAAAATTGTAGACAAATAACCTAAAAATAAATAAAAGATTTATCTTTTATTTAAATTTAGATAACTTTTACTTATGTTAATTGCAAGAAAACTATGTATGGGTAAAAGTAATATACTAAAAAAGTAACAGTCCAGGTCATGACTTGTTATTAAAAATAACTGTACTTGTGATTATACTATTATCTCCACGAGATGGAGATGTCAGAATCACTTTAACGAGTGTGTTAAAGTAATTCCTTAATAATTGTTGATACCGTTGGCAATTAAAGTAATGTATTGCCTTCTTAATGTGTTTTGTCTGTAATACACTAGTTAATGTTGGCGACTTCTTTTCTTTATTTTTATCTATTTAAGTATATAGTATAAAACCTTTGTGGCATTTGTTTTTTGTAGTTTAAGTTGATTAGTTTCTTCCTTATTAATTTCGGTGGTTTGTTCCAATATTTGTTTATGTAAATATAACAAACGTACACAATTATAATAATACTTATAATGTGTGGATAGGTATTGGATTAATGAGGGTTATTACTTGGTTATTGTATATTTGACAGATAATGTAGGTATTACAAATAATTTCTACCTTGACATATATTAAATCTGTTTTAGTTAAGTCGTGATAGTGTAACTGATTGTTATACAGGTGCTTGATCTTAAAGTCATGTTCACAAAAAATAACTCACTTAAGAAACATGACTAAGAGCATTTGAGATTGTTTAGCTCTTAATTTACAATATTATTAGTTCGTTAATTGTAATTGATAAATGATTTCCTACAAATATATACATTTTAAATACATTGACATTTTAAGGTTAGGTTATTATGAATTGAAAACATCATATTGATACAAAAATTTATAGTTTAAAGGTTGCTTGCATCTGTACAAATATGTTGTAGCCTACATTTTTAAACTTTTTATATTTACTTACCGAACATTTTGATTGCAAAAAACTTCACGGAAGATAACGTTCTTATAATAAATTTTTATTACCCTAAAATTGATTTCGGACTGAATAATTTCCATGCAAATTATTAAGACATCGCTCGATAAATCCAATAATCATTTCATGAGTAATGGCATCTTTTTAGGATTTATTTAATATTAGCAGTAGAATAGGTATATATAGAGATAACATTTATTTAAGATTTACGTAATTTTATTTAATTTAATTGAACATTTATTTAAGATTTACGTAAGTAATAAAAACGTAGAAAAGGAACGTGATATGAATTCGGAACCAAGAGGTTAAATGAAAAACATAAACCTTTACAAAACTACTAAATGTTTATAGATTTATCAAAAATGCTGTATCGATTGTAACCTTGAAAACAGAATATGAAATAATTCAAGTAAATTCCAAAGGCTTGATAAGTTTACAATTTGATTAGGAACAGGTAAAATGGAGTGCGTTGACTTCGGAACGAAAACAAAAATAAAATCTTTTGTGCAAAGAAATTCTTTTAAAGTGACTTTAAGACTAAAGTGTTGTGTTTTTGGTCGGATTTATCAGGATAAAGAAACATTTTATGCTATTAAAATCCATTAGTATTTTTTATATAACTTGATAATAAATAACTCTGAGTCTTTTTATAACCTTATTTATTGGCAACAGAAAAATTGTTTGCTAGCTTGCTGGAAAATCGGCAAATTATAATTATTTATATAATATAATTGCTTGTTGAAATTATTTGTTGAAAATGAAACTGTCAAAAATTAAAATAAAAAAAGTTTTTTTTTGTACAATATATTATATGCTGGTCTTGTTATGTCTCTTTTATAGATATGTTTTAAAATGCTTATTCTGAAATTATATAAATATTAAATGTTTATATTTATTGATTCTAATTAGTAATATTATCTTGAATTATATGATATACGCGAATAATACTTTTGAATTTTATGATCTTGCTCTGATATTTTACAAATAAGAATACACAACATTTTCTAAAAGATTGAATGCTTTTAGAGAAATTGAAATAAATTTAGCAATGTTTTTTTACAATAAAAATACCGTTTCGTTTAAATCGTAAGTCATTCCTGAAATACTGTAAGAAAGAAAAAAAAATTTTTTTAAACGCTTAAAAAATAATTTTAATGTCGAAAAAATACAATTCCTTACAACAATATATACCTATTAATATTCAATACACGGATTGTTGAACTGACGACTTCATGCCTCAATATTTAGTACAGTTTTAGAAATATATGCGACGTAACACTTTTTTTCGCGATAAACCAATTACCTACTATTGAATTTAGAAGTAACAGAGTATATAAAAAAAAATATTTTTATTTTTTTTTGATATCAAGACAAATATGTAGGTAGTAAAGCCTAATTGTGGATATGTTTAACAACAAACTCATTACCCTCCTTTTAACACAGTAAGTAACAATTTACCTGTTGCTGCTGTACTGCCTGTACTGCTGTAGGTACTGGTCTCACGAATTAGGTTAGTAGAAAGTATTATATTTATCCCAGACCTTAATGATATAAAGCATATGATTCTTGGTATTTCTTAATGTAAAAAAGGAAGCGAATTTAAGTTATTTTAATTTTAAAGGTCAAGTTTAGTTTCTAACTATTTATAATTTTATTTCAATTAGAAAGTTGTTTTTGTTGAATATTATTAATAAATGTTCTGTCCCCTACGTTCAGATTGTGACGACAAAGAAGAAGTATTAAGATACTTCTTCTAAATACTACTAAATACTACTAAGGTAGTATAAGTATTATTTTATCATTGTACATAATTCTCACTAATATATTGGCAAATGTGAATTGTTGATGATGAGATGTCAGGAAAACAAAAGAATATGTGGTAAAGTTTGGTTGGAGCACTTGAAAAATGTAGCTTATTATACCATCAGCCATGATGGCATTATAGAGACACGAACAGTTTGTTTTTATAATGTTTAGTTTATATTTTATAAAAAGAGTTTTTGTGTGATCTTTGTATTGTTCCAAGTATTCAAATGTCGTCTTACTATATGTAGTCTAGAAACGGAGCGCTAATAATTTATTAGGTCCATATATGTACTGTGAATACAAATTTTGTGTGGGAATTAAATATCAATTGTATAAATATTTTTTTTTAAAGTGACATTTAAAATCAATATTTTAGTTATTTTTATGTTGTGTTTAAAGTATTTTGATTTTTTGTTCTTTTTAATGATTTATTAATCAGGAGTTATACTGGAGATATCATAATATTAAATTTAATTTGATAAATATATAATTTAAAGTTATTATCTAATTAACCAATTATTTACATTAAATTAAAAATACTAAAGTTTATAAGAGCTATATTGACATTTATTTTTAATTTTCGAAACAGGAAATTTCCAGAAAGTAGGCTCTTTTTATTATTGCCGTTCAAGCAGATATTTAACCGATAGTTAACCTAAATACGGTTTTATAAACGTTTAATTATAACCGTGGTATTTTAGTCGCAAAATAAACAATAACAAATATCTAAACAAATAATTTGGATAAGTTTTAATATTTACAAGGCTGTCAAATTTCTAAATATTTGTATTATAATATAATAATGTAACAAAGGCTTCACTCACCGCTAATCCAAATAAATATTTCGGCATCATTTCCAAAGTACTAACACACGTCCGCTCTCTGCTCGCTCTTAAAATTGACAGACCGAGAACCTGTGAGCTTTTTGCTTAAGCCTCTGGCTATACCCTACCAAGGATAGTCGATCAAAACTAGAAGCTTACTTTATTGGAACCGTTACAAAAACCCTAAGACTCTTAAAACTTGACAATTGTTTTTTAAACACACGGAATTATTTTAATTATAAAAAGGAATCTCTACAAGTTAGGTTCAATTAAAATTATTAACAAAAATTATTGCAAACGGAGAAGGTAAGTAGAAGAAGGTAAGTCAATAGATATATTTATTAGAAAAAAGCATGATATTTGAACGCTCGAAAATTTAAAATATTTAATAAATAAAAATACATTGCTTGGTTGTAAAAAAAGTCTTGTGAGTTTTTGTAGTAGTGAAGAAATGCCAAATGTGAAAGTTGACATGACTTGCGATAAAATTCAGCTTATCTTATTATATTAGTGAGTACTGAAAAACATTATGTTTTTCTCGTCTACATCTAATTAACTATTATTAAAAATGAATAATATCAAAACTGTAATTGAAAAGTTCAATGTTTTATTGCATTTTACACATCTTAATTAATTGAAATAAATATTGAGAGGTTCTATATAATAAAAAAAACGAATAAAAATTGTAAAAAGGCTATACCTATCGTTCTCATGGATTCTAATATATATACATATAAGTATATAATATATATTTATAGCGAAAATAAACTTGAAATCTTAATAGCAAATTGGATTGATTGACAAAAAAAGCTTTTTAATTAAGACGAACCGAATAAATTTTAAATAAAGGTCCATTGAAACGAATCATGCATAAATTATTGATATTTTCATATAATCCTAATTAATCACTCATGTAATAATTCCTACTTTGATAGGTGCAATAAAAATGTTAAAAGAAGTAAAACTTGTAGAGCGCACACAGGTTTGTATACAATTCAAGACGCAGACTTCACTGTGTTATTGAATATTATAATATTAATGTAAAATATTAAATATGAATAAACTTGTAATCGCTAACTTTTTCCATATGTATTATTATTGTTTTCAATACTGTTTGTAAGCGATATTGCCTGATCTATTATAAAGGCTGTTTCTATACGTATTTAATTTTATTATTTATATTGAGATAGAATAAATAAAGATTTATAAATTATCAATTACAGTGATTAAAAATTTTGGTATATTAAGTATTTGGATAATTGAGGGTTAAATAAGCCTTATATTCAGAGGCTATTTAATTTTCTTTTAAATGTATGTTGTAAAAATATCAAAACTATTAGAACGATACTATACGAGTGGTTAAGATGTTCACAAACGATTTTAAGTAGAAATGAGTCATAATTAAAAAATATGGCATTGTATCTTTTTAATTATGAGTCATTTAGTGTTATATATCACTATAAAATATCTATATTTCTACAAATTATTATTTATACCAGAGATGTCAATTAATTTATTCATTATTTGATTGAAAATAAATATATATAATAAGCTGTGATTTTCAGGTAAGTACGATAAATCGATTCCTTAACCTTAACTTCAAATTTTGTTATACGGTCTTAGAGTATAATAACCCATGATAAGTATTATTTATAAATTAGATTTTTACTTTGATAAGAGTTGGACAGAAGACTTAGTAATTGTTGTTTATAATAAAATTCAGTACAAAAGTCAATGACTTCCGACCAAAACAAAAATAAATTTTATAACAAAGCTAAAACTGCCTAAGTGGATTCATAAAGAATATATTTAAATATTTGAAAAGCAAGGACTTCCTAAGATGGAAAGATAGAAACGATAAAACTTATTAGATACAAAATAAACGTTTTGAGGCAAACTTGTGTAACGGGATTGTCTCATTAAACGAAAAAGGAAAGGCTACTTCCCAGATAGGGACACAAAACCACTTTCGAAATTAACTGATGGTGGCTATCTGTTTGAAAATGATTCTCAATTAGAGATGTAATAAAGATTATGATTGAAAGTAACAGGACATACAGTACTATAGGTTTGTAGAAATTTTATGGATAATGAAATTAGGAATATGCCGCAAACGATTTTATTTCTATTTTAATCAATTTCCTTATTTAATTAATTAGAGATCTAAATCTAAAACATTAAGTTTCTATTGTACCATAACAATAATATCTTCTTAAACGTTATTAGTGTTTTAGTTAATTGCCAGCATTATTTGCAAAATATCGTATTTACGGTTTTTGCGTTTATCTTTTTCTTTACTCGAAGATGTTTCACACATCATCATGTCTTCTTCAATGTTCGTTTTTCTATCGTCTGTTGCAACATGTACATCTGTCTTTACTTTCGCAGGCGTCTTTTTGATACTTCCTGTCCTTCCCAAACCAAGATCACTTGTTTCTAATTTTATTTCTTGCTTTATATTAAATACATTTTGGGGTATCAACGTCTCGTTTTCTAATCTTCTTCTCTCCATTACGACATCACTTTCCCTATTGGACACTGAGCCTCTGAAATTAACGATAACTGTCGGTTTTACAACAGTTTGCGACTCCCTATTGCCAATTTGACTCTGTCCTGCCATCGAATTCATAAACGGTCTGTTTACCATTTCCGTTTCTTCGTTTGAATCATTTTTATTTGGGGTTTTAATATTATTTACAGGTGGCCGTGGTCTAGGTCGTTTTTGTGGTTTGGGTTTCACTGTGGTAGTTTGCGGTTCATTATCGTTGGGTGTATTCACATATAATACTATTTCCTTTTTTGGTTTTTCTGTGCTATCGAAGCTATCATTTATTTTCAAACTTTTTGGGAAACGATATTTCAGTGTTGGCATTTCTATACGATCATTTCTTCGAGGCAAAAACTCAAAGTCGCTAGGAAGATGTAGTGGTTCATTTTCTAATCCATAATTCTGTCTTAAATTATTATCTTTGTTATCATTTGTGTCCTCAGGCAACTGGTTTCGTATTTTAAGTGATTCTATTACGTCATGGAAAATTGATCGCTTTTCAACAATTTTAGAAACTTCTCGATCTTTGGGTGGATGTGCAGTCGCTATGATAATTAAATATGTTACACAAATGTAGCAGTACATCTGGAATAAAAAAAATATTTATTATTAGAATAAATTATATTGTTTGAAAAATATAATTTAAAAGTGTACCTTTTAAAGGTTTTCATATTATTAAGAAAATACAAAATATTCATTAATTTACAAAAATAAAAGCCTTTAAAATTCAAAAAATACAAATAAAACAAAAATGTTTATCCAGATTAAAGAAAACTTTACTATATAAAACAATTATAAGGAAACAAACAACCAAATATAATTAATATTTGATTAAATAAACAAGCAGTAAAAATTCTTACCTTTATGCGTACGGCTAGACAAAGTCTGAGACTACACTAGACTAACTACACACCTCAGTATATAGGGTTGATTGAACTGACATGAACTAGTCAGGGGTAAGAGATCTAAATGATTAGATCGATACGATTACTAAACAATTGTGACAAATATTATTTCTAATTAAATAATTAACTTATTCTTATCGTGTAATTAATAACACTATCTTATTTCTGCCCAAATAATGATTAACAGTAATATTATCATATAGGCATTCCAATTAATACAGCTTAATATTACGTACATACGTTTAGTAAAAGTACTACCAATACATTTTTATATTTCAAGATCTAAGTTAGTAATTATTATATTTTTAACAGTTTATGACAATGTATTAGAAGAAAATTAAAAGGAAACCTACTTTATCACATTAAAGACACATTTTTTATCGTAGGATATATTTTTGAAAGGTATTGTACCCCTGTATGAAGTTAATAACAACCTGTCTTGTCCCACCGGGAACTAAGTTCAACCGGAACTTGCTCCTGCGGATTATAAACACACAATAATTTATATCTTATTGAATCGACATAAGATTTGGTTTTGCAAAATAAATATTTTAGTTAATATTTATATATGTACCATAACACAAGTGTTGGTTAAGGGAGGTAGTATTATGCTGTATATACTTCCTGCTTGCTATAACGTCTTGAAGTAGACTTTTTGTTTAAAAATAGATGTACTACGACCTGCACAATGGATGTGGTGGTATACATCAGTAATGGCGGGCCATGTTAACATTTGGAATGGAAATATGCAATACACATTTTGTCAAATAGCAGCGAACATATTTATTATTTGATTAAAATTTGTATATATAAAGGTAAATATAAAATATGTACTTAATTGAATACTATATTGTTTTAAATAATTTATTATTAGCTATTTTAAACAAGGATACGTCAAGAGTTTTTACTGCGTAGGTGAGTGTTTTATACTTAATACAATATTCTACATACATTACATACATACATATTATTTCTATGTATTAGTGTGTAGTTATTTTTAAGTATTTTATTTATTTTTGTATATCTACGCCAGCTGCTGCTCCATAGAGTTTTAAATGTATTACAACATTAACATTGGTTGTCTGGAAGAAATCACCGGTAGGCGATAAGACCACCTTTTGTTTCTCCATAATTTCCTCGTTTTTTGTTATATTGTTTGTTGTTTTTATGATATGTATGGTGTGCAATAGAGAATAAAATAAATAAATACATAGTGCGACCCTTACAATCAGCAGCGCCTTTTAAAAAAATATAGCAAATATGCCGATAATATTTTTTGTTTACCGGATCGTTTCGGAGCTTTCAACTAATATACTGTTAGTGTCTTTTTATCTGTATTAATTATATAAAGAGATAACTTTTGTTTGTAGGTACTGTTTAGGCTTAATAACTATTGATCCCATTTAAAAAATTCTTCCATACTTAAAGAAAATTATCATCGAGTAACATATACTACTTATTATCTAGATATTCCTGCACCGAGATCCACACGATCAAAACAGTAGTGAGTGGGCAAAAACACATGCAGAAAGAAATCAAATAAATATGAAATAAATCCTGGACATTCAGTACTAGAAACCACAGAAAACGATTTCATATCAAGTAAAAATGTTTGATGGTCGGCGTACTGGTCACGGGTCCGCTTACTTTATAATCCTGACGAGGTCTGTCATTAAGTATTTTCTTGAAACTTGAAATATTTTTCAAACGACGAATATGTATTATTGAGATGTCGGTCCATAACCTATTGCTATTTAAAAAGAGCAACACGTGTGCTTCAGGCAACTAAGTCAGAAACTCTTCCCAATTATATATAAATTCGGTTTAATTACGAAACGTCATGGTATTTAAACGAAGACAGAAGCAAAAACACATTTATTATGTAAGCATATGAATTTGTAGTTAGTATACGTATTTTATTATTTATTTAGATGTAAATGTATATATTCTATTTTATTATGTATTTGCAAAATATTATAAAAAAAAATAAATTATAGTTTGTTAAATATTATAATATCTATGTACCTTTCTCTGTCCACTAAAATCTTCTAAACAAAACACAAGGGTAGCTTTGAAAAGAATTCTTTTAACAGATGTGACCTTGTCCAATGTGTATGTCTTTTTCATTATTTTTTATAACTGATTGTGATACATGAATAAACAAATGAATGAATATTTAGGACTAAACTACCTATTTCATTCGCCGTATAATATCCTTTTTATTAATTTAATAGTAATAATTGATAAGAAATTTGAAATAATTGGTAAGAAAAATAATAAAAGAAAATTACAACCGTGTTCCTCGTACCTCGTTGGAAGCAGTTACTATTTTTCTGGTCTTACTTACCTTACCTCATTTTAATTTATAACTTGTTATATATTAGGGATGTCAATAAACCATCATGATCAAATATCACGGGACTGTCTGCTGTTTGTAAATTGTGAATATATGAAAAATATATAAAACTAAATTATAATGCATAAAAGTACAATAACGAGATCGGATTTTTCCTATTTATCATTTCAATATTTTATATTTTATTGTTTCGTTTTTCAGAACTCGTTTATGTTTTTATGTTAAATATCTTTTTGGGAATTAAAATCAATTTCCCTTATTGATATTAATAACATAAAAATGTTATGTCTAAAATATCAGTTCATACACATGTATAAATAAGTATTGGTAAATATCTTAAGGTATATTTTTAAAGACTATTTAAGTTTTCATCGTTTATTACGTTCAATGTAAAATAAACACTGAATTTTTATCTAAATTACACAAATTTAACAAAACATTTCCCAATTACGACTTAAGACACTTAAGAGTACGTAAACTACCATATATAACAATAGTTTTAAGTCTTAGGCAAAATAACTTAAGCTAGGCTTTGCTGAGGTGGAAATTATTCTAGAAGTTATTCCAAAAAATATTCCAATTTTTTTTCGTATTACCTTATTAAATAAGAATCTGGAAGCATAACTATTATATCTTAATGAGATATTATAATGGTAATAGCAAAGTTTTAATAAAACTACAAATATTGCATGAAGTTAAGAAGGAAGTTTTATAACTTTACGAAGAACATATAAAATTATATAAAAAAGTCAAACATATAACTAAGTAAACATACAGGAAAGATTATTCCCTTTTTAGAAGAGAGATCATTCCCATCAAACTTATGATTTGCTGATGGTGTCTGCAATAGGGACTCTAGAAACTTGAGTCGGCCAAGATTGGGTAACAAAAAAATGTGGTGTTGGAAGCCTAACAGTGAGTATTTTTAGGTACTAAAAGTTTTCCACACAAGCATTAAGATTATTTTCACTCGAAATATATCATGGGCCAGGCCTTTAAAATTTATATTTAAAATTCTCTTAGCTGTTTCCTTTAATTTTCTAAAACTAAAATAGTTGAAATAAATACAATAAGAATTGAATAATGGACAAAAGATTTTTATCGTGCATGGATTATTCTGTGGTGATTGATGTCAGGTCGAATAGTTTTTTAAATCCAATTTTCAATTATAAAAATATCTTCAAATCTTAAATATTTAAAAATTAATTGATTTCCAAAATCAGTATTTTGTAAGAATGAAGCAAAAAATATACATCTGGTCTTTAATAACTGAATGGACTTATTACCAGTTACAACAGGTTTAATGAAATTACAACCATTGGACTGTCAGCAATCACCAGAAACTGAATTGAAAATATAAGGTGATTTTTAAATTACATAATATTGTAATAAAAAAATATTTTACAATATTTGTGCGGTTTCATACCAATATATACAATTAATTGATCAAATAATTTTGTAAAGCGTATTTTCTCACTGAAGCAGTTAACCTTAATTTTATTTCTATCTACGATATGCTGTGTTTCATAAGAATAAGCAACTTGCAATCGACAAAATTATTTCCAGTATAATAAAGAGTTAAACTATTAGTCTTGATATCTATTTTTAAGGACAATATTTAATATCTTCACTATTATTTGCTGGTGTAAATAAAATCTTATTTTACATATCTTTATGGCAATCATTATTATTTTTGTTATTAGTACCCTCTCTGTATAAAATATTAGAATATTAAACTATTTTTACATAAATATTATATAAAAGCAATTTAATCAATAATAAGTATTTACGACGGATTTTTAGTTGCTTTGCCTATTTTCTTATTGTTACGTTTTTATTTCAAGTTAATTTAACGTTAATTCTTTTAAAATACTGTAGTGTACATTATTTATAGAAGTGTATGAAATATTTTTAACAACCATTATCATTATTTAAAAAAATAAATGCTCTAAGCAGACATTTTTTGTAATAACTTAATTCCATATTGTTAATATTAGTGGTACCTTTTGTGTTCTGTCTGCCTTATTTTTTAGGAATTTAAATCTTTCATTAACTAATACTAGTCATACGTAGTAATTAATACATTGAGACGTACCTTGCGTCATGACAAATAAAAAAGCCAATATCATCATATCAGTAAAAATGCTGCATCTACAAATAAATCTAATGATGTCGAAAAACGATTATCTCAATTAAGAGAGTTCATTCCGGAATTATGACAAGGTACATTTTCGACACCCTTATTTAAAAAGTTATTTTTTAATCCCATTAATTTGATAGTAGCACTCGACAATTACTATCATAAAATAGGCACTAATTCAAAACTTAACTTACAGTTATTTATATACATTTTAAACCGGATTTCACCGAAAAACAAAAACTTCTCACGACCATCCTTACAAAGTAGCTTTAACCCTTACAAATTGTAATTGCTTATTATCAGCTACTATAAAATTTCCATCTTCAACATCACAAACATCAGTCTCGAAGGAACAATCTAAAGCGTATGAGATTGCTGAATCATTTCTTTATTATGCTGTCAAAATCGTAGTTTGGTCCAAACGCAACTTTGGCAGTGCGTCTAGTTAGAAATACTTTGCCATCTTTTATAAAATCACCACATGCTTGGTTAACTTCAAAAGGAATATCGTCAATATTTGTTGTATCAGTTTTCGCATCTAGACAGACGCCGTTTTCCTTATTTTCAGATTTCTGCTTATCTTTTAACCCGTTGATATGGCATGGTTTAGTATTAAGAAGACTTTGCGCTTTTTCGCTTTCTCTTTTTGTATTCATCTTAATTTTATAGCTCTTGGAATAAAAATTGAGGAATAGAATAAGAAATATAGTCACATTAATAAAAATGAAATAAGTGAAGCCGGAAGCGTATTGACACCGCGGTGAGTTATGTGTCCAAGCGCAGTACAGCAGCATCAGAACGAATTGAAACTGAAATAATAAAAAATTTATCGTTAAGGTAGTTTACATATGTTTTTAATAAGTTCATATAATACTTTTCAAAACTTACGAGTTGCATTTTAGTCACGTATTTCTTCCACCACAAATACTTCTGAAATCTTGGACCCAAACCTGACAGTAAGTAATAGGAGTACATAACCACATGGACGATGGAGTTTAAAAGAGCCAAGATTGCGCCCTCTCCGCCAGCTGCAAACTTAAGGTAACTCCACGAATATAGCGCCATTATCACATGGTGATATACGTGAAGGAAGGTAAGCTGAAAATTAAATTAATTATTTATATGGTTTACATTATTGCAGGTCCCAATTTAGGTCAGAAGTAATTTTTTGAGGTTATGATATATCTGTGCGACACAACTAAAAAAATGTTATTGCTATTAACCCACAAAATTGTAGCATAATATTTGTATTTGTATTTATATATTTTTTTTGGTAATATTCCTGGTTTACAAACTATTTTCAAAACTAAAAATTTGCCGCTTAGGACATCCCAAATCTTTCATCAACAATCATAATTATATTAATAAATGGTACAAGCTGTAAGAAACGATTATTTATACCTGCTTGTCTTTCTTTCGAAGCACAAAAAATACAGTATCCAGCAGCTCAGTAAACTTAGCAAAGAAGTACCACCATCCCAAGTCTAATAACTGAAATATAAAAGAAACAATAAATAATATTTATTTAAAGGATTACTAAAAAGCCCAAATATAAATAAATAGTATAAAGAAATAAATTATACCATTGGATTTTGTGTATTGGACGGATATCGACACCCTGCATAGAGAATGCCATCTCTAAAGAGGTTCAATTTAAATACCTAAAAATGAAATATTAGACAGAACATTTAAATTAATCGGAAAGTTTGTTTCTTTAGGGATAAATTGTAGTATCACGCTAAGCGAAAATATTTGTAGCAGATTCACTACTTGTGATACTTATTATTTATATTTTATACACTTGGATTGAAGTAGATTTGGATTAATGCGGATTCCCCTAATCCGACCAACCTTGATGCAAATCATAGTGGCTAATACGACTTGCGCAGCGTTATAGTAACTAATCAGCTTGTTCATGCCGAGAGGTGGTCTGTTTTTCATGATCCGAGGTCCAATCCTGATGAAGATGAGGTACAGCACCACTACGCTAAGGATCGGGATAGGACTCGACATCATGAACCAGGAGTCCACCATTGCACCTGCAAGATTGGTATATGAGTACAATGTTTTCAAGACGAGAGTGAATAGGCTCTTACTAAGATGCGCTTTACCAATAAATATATTTCCACTCTCTGTTAGATGGAATGTAGTCATGCATTAACTTAGACAATGTATTAGTATATAACATTTTTATATAACGTTTATATAATTAATTAATATATTATATTGGAATGATTAATGGTTAATGATTGAATTTGACAAATCAAGTGCACTATCAATATTAAATCGGTACTGTCGTGGGTATATGAGGTAAATAAAAGGAATGATTGAATGAAATATTAAGATTTTAATAGAAGAAATCGTTACTTTGATACCAAGCGTAAAATAGCAACTATTGTGATCTATGCCACTTACTTTTGCCCACTTTTAATGAATCCAAATACCGGTCCATTTTTTCCAAATAACTCATTTTTGGTCCACAATCTGAAAATTAAAAGAACACATGTCATATCTTTGTTTTTTTTTTCATAGTAGTGACAAATAAATATAATGAGTTTCTATATTAAAGGTGGTATATTCGTAGTATCAGTTTATTCATTCATTCATATGTATCATATTAACAAAACATTACACAATGATATAATTTATGAGTGTGACTTGATTTATTTTTCCACAACATTTCCCATACTTTATTAAAAAAATAAGTCGGTCAATTTATACGGCTTCTGGCAAAGGAACTGCATAATAATGATATTACCTACATAGCTGTGTCTAGTCAATACTAGGAAGTACGATAAGCTTACTGCCTTTTAAACATTATATGTACATGAGTTATATACATATTTTTAAAAGAAATAACATAATAATTAATGTATCAAAGATAAGGAATACTTGAATAATTGGAAAAGTATAGAAAATGTTAAAATATTATCAAAATATAACATCTTTTTGTGTATGAAATAGGAAATTAAGTAAAGTTTAAGTATAAGTTTAAAAAAATGCTTTCAATTATCATTTAATATTTTTTTCATTACTGAAAGTGTTTTTAAACAAAGTGTTGGTATTTATAGTCAGATAATGGGAGCATTGAAATCCCTTAACACTGTTTTACTGGGAATCATAAAGGTTAAGGTAGCTTGAAAGGTCGACGCTATGTGGTATACTGCGTCATAGATATACGATACTATACTAATAAATCACAATTTACCTTCAATGAAGGTTACGTAAAACATAATAGTGTAGGTTTTATAAAAAAAACCTTCGTTTCAGGCTGTAAATTTTAAACTGAGGGGTAAAATTTAAATAACTGATTGTAGTAGGGATGAAAATGCTGAGTTACAAAAGCACGAAAGGATATACGAGTATATGTGGTTAAAATGCGAATATTGAGATGGAAGTTTGGACGAAAATATATAAAGTAAGAAATTAGGATATAAGGAAAGCTTGGAAGTGGCCCTGATGATAAAAAAAGAGAAATAGTGGTTCACTGTGACATGAGTTGTGGTAACGTAATACGGAGGGATGAAAGGCATGTAACGAATGTAGATTATTGTGGATGAAGAAGCTTGTCTCCAAAAACATGACATATACAAGGTGCCGACCTAAATAATCGGGATGAGCTCAAGATAGACAGACAGATAAACCTCTTCACAAATGAGATATGCCAAATTAATAGCTTTTATAGAAATTACAATAATAAATAAACTTCAACTCAAATAAAGATAATAAATTATTGATACCATTGCATACATTTTTGCCCGGAAAATGTGTTTTTTTTACTTATGAATGTTTTATATTTTTTATAAACAATTAGGCATGATGACGTTTAGGCGTCCTTCTCTTTCTCTGACTAACACAAGTGCTCTTTTGATAACTACTTTAACTCGATCTTATGTGGGTGGGTACTTGTTCTGTCAGTCAATTCAATTTATTAATAGAGCGAAATTATTTATAAATAACTAAATTGTAAGTTAAGGGAATTGTATGTAGGTATTATTAAAAGTGCGCTTCTTTTTCTTTCACTATAGTTTTGCTGTTACAGATAGTTATAACTAGGAATCTAATTATTATGCACAGGATGTTTTGTTTCTAACATAAATTTTAAGAGTTTATGGCATAGTAAGGACCATAATTATGTTTCGAATGATTCGAATTAAAGCCTCACAGAGTTATGATTACATAGGTACAATGAACTTGATAAAAAGACTTACCCTTAACATTAACTAGATTGTAAGTAGCCACTAAAGAAGAGTTCTGTTAAAATGACCATAACGGCGACGATATTTCACTGCCAATGCCTTCATGATTTATAATGCATCTAAAATGATTGAGAGGCCATTTCCACACCATGACAAACGCATAAAATTACAACCTTATCCTGAGTTCTTTACCAGACCCTTACTAATACTCTTATTACAAACAAATAGAGGTGCTTATCGAATGACAAAAATTAAAATAATGTTATTGTATGTCAAGAGACTCGTTTAGGGTCAACCTTTGGTTCCAGTGAGGTTTCCCGGTCAGTGATTGTATTTAGATCTCTGATTTCAAAATCATTGTATACAAAATCTATTGACACAATTTTATAGAAGCGTGAAGTACATTTTGTAGCAAGTTGTTTAATTAAATAGACTACAGAAATTGTAATATATTAAATCCTTTCTAAGTACATATACCATGTGTTCCTTTTGTGCCTTTGTGTCTATAAAAGGATAACCGTGACTTTAAATGTATGTCTCAATTATATTTGAGACAAGAGTAATTTATTTAATGTTTAAACACCTCTTTCTTTTATATAAAGTAGAAATTTAACTTCTTTTGCGAGTAGTGAATTTATTTTTAATAGAACGTCTTTTAATTCTTGTGCCTAAAATATATTTATATTTTAAGTTAGAGAAATATTAAGATTTAATTATCTCGCTTTATTCTGTTTCGTGGTTATAGATATATTTAACAAAAAGTAAACTCTTGACTGATTTATCTTTTAAAAAGCTTAGGTATTCTTTAGATAATTAAAATATAGTATATCAAATATTTTTAAATGACTGATCACTAACTTGAAATTGAATTTGGAAAATACGGCATTGCAGGATGCGGTAGAACAGTCTGCAATAGCGCTTCACTGAATACTTTACACCAATTTAATTTTAATTTAGAAAATTGCAGCAAAACGTCTGATGCAGTAATACAATAATATACTTCTAAATTACTCTATTTAATATAGGGGTAAATGATCTTATGTTTTTAGAAGAATAACAACAGTAGCATAGATTTAACTCGTATTTAAAAAATTAAACTAATTTCCAGATTTATTATCTGTAAAATAAGGAGATAAAAATGAAGTTTAACTTAACTATGATCTTGGAGCTTAGAGTAGATGTAAATATAAAATATTTAATAAAGAATATAAGTTTTAAATAGTTTAAGAACCCTTTAAGTATCTTTAATACTTTCATGTAAATTAATTTCATTGTACAGCTAAGGTCAGTTTAAAATCAACTAATGCAACTATAATCAGAGTATGAAGTTTTGTTTAAACTGTACATTTTTGGAACTATTTAAATTAAGATAAGATTTTTATTAGCTGAATTAACAATTTAGATAGAATACTGTGCATTTTTGACATCACCTCATTTACTATGGTAGTTTAATTATTTAACTGGTACTAGTAGTAAATTAAATAGAAAATCTTTAAGTTTTATCTTTAGGTAGGCAAGTTTTTCAAAAGAAAATATTAAAGATGTCATAAATGACGCAGTGCGACGAGTTTGCTCAAATTCAATACATTCAGTTTGTTCGACCTCGACCTTGCGAACTTCTAACATCGCAAATTGATCAAGCTCAAGCTTACTTTAGAATTGTTAATAGTATTAAAATATACTTGTATTTAGACCAGATATTGCTTATTTTGTTAGTATCTAACTATGTAATAATACGATCATATGAAACTTGTGCATACTATAAAAATTTATATCCTAAATAAACATCTAATGCTCACAGAGCTATTCCTGAAATTCAGCTTAATAAAGGGTAAACGATATTTTTTAAATATTTTTCAACATAAATAAGAATATATACATCTAAAAAGTAAATAATAATAGTTATCGATATATCCATATAATAATTCAATTGAACTAGTAGCTTCAATTTTAAGTTTCGATTCCCTATATTGAATTTGTACAAATGTATTGTTTTCAGATTTTTCTATGATTTTTTTCTGTAAAACGATGTTTTTGTTAAAATATTATAGTTGGGAAACAAGGGGATACGTCTATCTAAACCCTAAACTTTGATTTTGATGTGATTGGTAATTGATGTGTTTTGTGTCAACATTTTAGCAGAAATAATATTTTTTATAGCTTCAAGCGGCTGTTTCCTACTCGATATCTTCAAGTTTTCCCAAAATTACGGTTCTTCATAGACAGGAAGACAGACAGAGGGTCAGACGGACACTCAGACATGGCGATTTACGGAGGGACAATCGCATAACAAAGTGATACTATGAGAGTTCCGTTTGTTTAGGATATATTTCTCAAAAATAAACGTATTTTAATTCTTAAATTTTTGTATTGCTACATATTTTACAAAAGAAGGAAACAATAACTATTATTGAGGAAATATTATCCAACCAAATTACCAAGATTATCGTCTACCATATCACTATCAATCGTTATTGAGTTTTGAATTATTCAGAGGTTGTCATGACAAACTATTTCTTGATTTAAATAGATTACTGGATGGATGTTTGTTGTTTGATTTGACTAATAAATTAGTAGTAGTCAAATCTGTTCCTTTAGTAATAAAAAAATAATAATCTACCTACTAAGTACATGATACATAATTAAAACAATAGTTTTAAAATTGTCGTTAGCCTGTTTGTTTTTTGATAAAAAATAATTGACACATTTTTAATTACTCTTATTTAGATTACTGTTAATGGCCAGTCTATATATAAGATACTTTTTACAAAGGAATATAATCTTATGATATTCAGTTGACAAATTATTACTTATTTAAGAGAATTCAAGCAATTGATAATACTTAAGAATAGTTACGAAATTGTGTGATACCATTTATATTATTCGTGGAAATGTCGATATTTTCTTTTATTCATAAATACTAATAAATAAATTTATATACCTATAGTATTTTAAAACGTTGTAGAAATAGGTCAGAATAGAATCCAAAATATTTATCCTACTCTTATGTTTTTTGTTTCATATAAATATAATATTACCTAAAATTGATATATGCTTATTTAGTAATATATATTTTATATAGATATGTCATAAAAACAACAACTACCATAGAACTCAAACCTCAAATTTTTTACATCAGGTTCAGCAGAAACGTTTTATGTTAAATTAACAAAAATAACATAACATATACATTTAGTTTAAAATAATTACATTTTCTTTATATTTGTATTAAGTTAATCTGCAAAATCTTTTTCTAAATCTTGTGATGCTTGTGACTATATTCCTGCATATTCATTATCTTATATGGATATCTTAATTAGCAGTAATGTTTAATATATAATGTTTAATAAATTTATTCTAATAAAACGAACACTGAAAATTGTAAAAAAGTAACTTTCAAAATTCTGTACTTAAAAAAGGTACCGGATACATCTCAAACCCTATAGTTATTAAGTTTTTTTTTTCAATATTTTATTAACGCCGTATTATTATTTTATTTTAAGACTCTTAGCACTTAAAGTTGTTTGATATTATAATGATCAGTTTTATTATCTTTTCATGAAGAAGTATAGTTATAAAACATAATTGTTTACGTAACATTATCAAATAAGTGTTGAAAATGTTAAAAAAAAACCTCAGTAGCCTTTATGAAAATTGAATCACTTTTTATTTTCAAATATTTCCGAATTCTGATATAACTAAAATATCCTCACAGCATTATGTAACATACATCCCATGACATAATACTTACCAGAAAATAATTTATTAAAAAATAATAAAACATACCCGATACAGTTACACAACAAAAACAATGGTGGATAAAAGTTAAATCCGGTAAAACCAAATGATATCGACTAAACCAAACTTACCGAGTCAACGGTAACGGAACCGCGCGCTCTGGCCGTTTGATAAGCACTGCGGCACTATCGACCCGACTCTGAGTGAAATACAAACACGCAACTTCAACTTGTCCCACTTGTACTAATAAAATTTAATTGAGAAGACCTAAAACTAGTAAATCCTTGTTGTAGTTCCAGAAGTTAAGAATGTGTGAAGTTATTAAACCCCAAAATCATATGGAGCGTTAGGCTATCGAGACTTTTGATTTTATGTTACGTGGATATACGTTTGGCATGAAACTTTTGAACTCGCCGATTAAAACGTTCTTACTACATTTTTACGAAAAGATGAACAGAGTATATTAAAATAAGATTTTTATGGGACGAAGGTATTTTGAATTTACACATTTATCATCAAGTGGAATTTATTATAATCCGTATCCGTTTAAACTTAGTCCAAATGACCATAGATAAAACTCTGTAAAATTTCTTGCAACTTAACAGTAAAACGTTTAAGTAATTATATTACAGAAAAAATATATTACCTAGTTGTTACATAAGTATATAGTAGGATATACGCAATAAGTAGTCAAAGTCAAATATTACTAGAATTATTATACAAACCTTATTCTTTTTGGTACTTTGGAAGACATACAATACTTAAAATAAATGAAATTTAAATAAGACCTAAACAAATTATTGTAAAACATTCTTAAATATTAAACTTTGTTCCGGAAGCAGACTGGACTGGGATTGGTAAAAGAAGAGAAGAAAGTAAAGAAGAGAACGAAGAAGAGGACGACTTTGGAATATTTTTTTTACTTTTTAAATAAATATATAATGAAGAATTCAGCAAAATGGTCATGGCTTTACTACGTGATTCGATAAGGATTATAAAATTTATCTTTCCATATTTAATAGTGTTTATGTGTGGTTCTACTCAGACCGGGACGCGTTTGGAACTTTCATAGATTTAATTTTAAGGTAGAATATGTCTTTATAGATGGGCTTGTTGCAATAAGACTTTTATCCAAATAGGTCCTTCTGTAGCTCCCATTTGATGTACACAAGTACTCACTAGTATTGATTCAAAGTTGAAGAGATATAAATAAATAAATAGTCCATAAAAAAGGCGGACACAATTTATTTTCTTTAAGTCTTCTTTAGACAATGCTGAAATTTTTTCTGATTTTGCAGTATAGAATAACATTAAAAGAATCCATTGATTCTTGTTTGTAATGATGTATAAAATTCTTAATAAAAGCTTCTGATGCGACTTCATTGAACAGGCAGCTAACAGATGTTGGTAAAAGCACATTGTATATCTGCTGTTCAAATTCTACAACTCCTGTAATACCATCGCATAACAAATATAACAAACAAACATACCCATTCTTCAATGTATGTTATCTTCCTTTATCAATATGAGTTTTAAGCATGCTATTCCTTTTTGATCGATTTGGTCTTCCGACCAGCCTTGCCCAAAGTGTTGCCCTAGTTTCTTAAATAATATGAGGGAATGTGGTTTAAATCATTTTTACGCAACTTTTATGAAATTTACCGCCTTAATTTAATTTAAAATTTCTTACTTTAATATACTTATTTAATTATGGAATTATACCAAATGGACCTAACACGTATTAAAACACAAATTAATAAATATAATCATTTATTAAATTGGAGCTTAAAACTTAACGCCCAGCATAAATACGACACAATTTATGAGCTGAAAGGACATATTGCCTCTGACAGCTCATTAAAGTAAATTTACAGCTAAATTTTAAAGTTCAGCAAGACCGGGCTAATACAATGCTATCAATACATAAAATATTTATTTTTATAAAAAATATAATGTTTTATTTTCGTTTTACAAAGAGGTTGTAAGGATTGAGTAAGATCAAGTAACTGAACGTTATTAGAAAACTAATGCTTCACCCTAGCTTTGCATGATATAAACTTTATAATATAATATTATTTATTTCGTTTTAATATAATTATTGATAACATCAAAATATTACACTTATATACTAAATATAGTGGAAAAGGAACAATGTTTTTACCGATTTACGTTTTTTAGCTGGATATTGTTATCACGATTTTTTCTTACAAGATGAATCTTTCCATTATCTTCTCTGTAGTCAAATCCAATGTCCTGAGTTGCATTTTCCACTTTCTCCTTATCTTTGTTAATTTTCGGTTTCTTAATATAAGTCTTGATGTAAAAATCAACGAACAGTAGGAGCATGTATAGATTTTGTGGTACATAGAATAGGGCGATCCAACGTGGATAGGCACAATCTGAAACGAATGCTATTGATCCTACGTGTACCACGCAGATCAAGAACTGTACCTGAGAAAATAGTATAATGTTAGTTATGGGAATTACATTAATTCATCAATGGTAGAAGACAGGTTTGTAAAATTTTGTTAAAGTTTTTTATATAGATAGATAATGTATACATAATGAAGTTCAAAATAGAATAAGGGATTTTTCTCATTACTAATACAGAGTGCAATTTACTACTTATCATCTAATCCTAAATGATTACTGTCGCTCCTTTGACAGATTTGAGTCAATGTATTTATCATGATGAACACTAAGAGGTAAGGATTAAGGAATGTTTGATAAAGACAAGGTAAGGGTAGGTTCATTACCAATTCCAAATAATATAGGAACATTTTCTTAAAAAACAGAATCCGATTAAATGATACTCTTATACCAAATTCAGACATTTGACTACAGTTAGTTTCTAAACTTAAAAAAAAAAAATTATAATACAGTAATGCTTACAATTTGTAACTGTGTAACATATTTTTTCCACCACAGGTTGTTCTTTAGTTGTGGCATTGCTATTGTTAAGAGATAGTATGAGTACATGACCACATGAACAAAACTATTTATGAGTCCGACGGACGTTCCATGTCCACCTGAAACATAAAAAAACTAATTATATATTATATATTTTATCTTAAATAAGTGATGATAATTCTATAATGAGTTTTTCAAAAGGAACAAAATATACAATTTGAAAGGAACAGAAAACACATTTATGGGCAAGAAATTTATGAAGTATTTAAAGAAGTAGTAGTAAAAAAGTAAGTACGAAAATAGTTAAGGAAGCTTTTGCTTTAGATCAAGGACACTCGTAATGGGGTTCTTTAATGATTAATAGTAACAGATATATAAATTGAGTTACAGTAGGAATTACGTCAACTCCAGACCAAAGAATACTTAATCAAGGTCAAAGCCAAACATAACTTGGACTGAAAATATAACTTAAAAGGCACAGTCATATACTAGTATTATTTGTTTGTGAAATCATAGATATATAATATTAACGGAGATATAAAAAACATTGTAATAATGTCAGTATCGATAAATCTAACGAGCATTATCCCTAAATGTAAATGTACTGACGTCATGTTTTTTCACGGGCATTTAATAAACTAATTCTTCATAAAATATGCTCTTCTTTTCTAGATTTTTTAGGACTGGCACTTTGACAAGGTTTAACAAAATCTGTCACAGCTTAATTAAGTATAGCAATCAAATTTGGATCCACCTCACCTCGTTTTTATCCGAGTGAGAAAAATCCTAAGACGGGTTTCTAGATTCAGCATGCTATTTATTTATGTTCATTCCGTTTATTTTAAAACCACCTATATTTCGACAAATCATTAGAAGTCTTTTGATTGTCTGCTAGTTATAGATCGTTTATTTGACGACATGCTAGGTTAAATATAGTATAGGGAAAAATATACGTGTTAGATAATAGCGAACAATAAAAGGTTCGAATGAAATCACTTCATAAACTAAATAACTAATAAAATGTAAGTTTAAAAATTTAACCTAAATGTTTAGTAAATCACATTCTAAAAAGTAAGAAACAAGATCATAAATAATCATTACAAATTTTTGTGACTTTTAAAAGATTTTCATGGCTCCTTTACTAGTTTAGAAATAAAGCAACTACAAATATAAAATTGTCTACTTCTGCAGCTCACGTATATAAAATTTATTAAGTCATTTTTATCGGGAAGAAAGCTATCAATTGTATGATGATTTGAGTGCTCCATTCGGCTAATAACTAATAGGCTACTCCTTATCAGTACCTAGATATTATCAGTAACCAGTGCAGGAAGAAAATGCATTAAAAATTAATTATGAGGAGAACAAATGTAAAAAACAATTGAAGTATTTATAGTAGTCAGATTAATTTGCTCCTAACATTACCAACACCTCCTTAATATTTTAGTATATTAGTATAAAAGAGCGCTGGTAATAGGGCAGAAATATTGCGGACCTGATTTAGGTTTCGGTAAATATAACGTTAATTGTTGTAATTTGTAAAATTTAATTTAAGGATTTACATATATTGTTACTCTGAAAATATTAATTAAGTATTAAAATATTTGAAATTTTAATGTTATGTACAGTTTTATTATTATAGTAATAAATGAATTAATTTTATAAAAATATCTCTAAGGCTTAAAAGACATTGACATGGGAGTGGAAGTCGGTGACCTTAACGTCAATTGCTTGCTATATGCAGATGATATGAGCATCATTGTAACATCAGAATGCGATTTGCAGGCATTGGTTGTCACTCTGAAAGATGGGTGTGAAAATAATGGTCTAAACCTGAATGCAGATAAGACGAAAGTTCTGATATTTGAAAGAAATGAAGAAAGAACAGAATGTAAGATCAACGTGAATGGTAAGATAATATAACAAGTTAATGAAGTGGTATATTTGGGAAGTATGAAATGGATGTGGAAAAGCGTATTATTGCCGGTAACAGCGTATAACTGCACGTTTGGCTGTACACAATGCGGTTTTGCTACCGACTCTGTTATAGCTGTTATACGACAGCCAAACGTGGGCAACACAGAAGAAGAATGTAAGAAAGATGAATGCTGTGGATATGCGATCTCTACGCAGAATATGCGGATTCAGTCTAGCTGACCGAATCTGCAATGAAGAGATCCACAGAATGGCATTTACTAGCGAAGATGTCACGGTGAGAATGAAGAAAAACGTGCTCAGGTGGTTTTGGCACGTCGAACGAATGAGTGGTAAAAGAGTGGTAAAAAAGATTTATACAGGAAAAGTAAGCAGTAAGAGAGACAGGGGAGGCCTCGAGGGATCTTCGAAAACATAGTGTCTATGATACTGGAAGAAGGTCACGTAAAAAGCATGAGCACCCTTCGGCGGGCATGTATGAAGGAGGTTGATGTCTCTGGCCGAGGAGAAAGAGGTATGCAGGGGCCGTAGCGTTTGGCGCTTCGTCGTCTCTGGCTACCCCGCAAAGGATATGGCATGAAGCTAAATAAATAAATAAATAAAAATATACCTGGAAGATACGTGACACATCCCCAAACAAGTAGCACCATACCAGTATGATGGTAGACGTGAAGAAACGTAATTTGATTAAACTTTTTACGGAGAACAAAAAACACCTGAAAACAAAATATTATAAATATTACAAATACCATCACTCTATATTCGTAGTGAAAATTTTGTAAATAGAAATACATCTTTGTAACTTATACTTAGTGGAATACGGATTACTAAATTAGAAGAAACTTTATCATGAAGGTCAGTGTCCTTAAAAGGGGAAGAAGAAGTAAATTTTAGATTTTATATTTGTTTTCGAGTTTTGATACAATTTTGAATTCATGTAATTGTTTCATCAAGATTAAAATAGGTACGGTGTGTTAAATCAATGTCTTGGAAAATTAGAAGAAAGAAAACTAAGTGTTAATTGAATTCAATAATTTTAAAAATTTATTCGAATACCTACATGTTATTAACATCGAACAATACAAATGTTAATAGGTTAAATAACATATTTTTGGCGTAGATCATATTGAATCAAATATTTTTTTAATATACCTATATAATTTTCTATTATAGTACTAGATTCATATCCTCGTATTTATGAAGTATTGTTAAAATTCTTCATTCAGGTATTGGCATAAAAGACAAAATTAACGAAAGGTCAATTAGTTACCTTTTGCTTATTGATTAGTAATTAATTTAATCATGTCCATTGTACCAGCGGTGGTATTGTGTAATAAATTGGAATATATTAAAGCATTTAAATTGACTTAAAAATATTTATGATAGAATTTACAAAGTCATTCTCTGAAATTCAAATTTTATTAAAGCATTTGAAAGTATTTGTCAAATAGTCAAATCAAACGATACTGTTTACAAATATTTTCAAATTAAAAAATCAAATTCATATCTATACCAACCTATAATCTATATCAACCAGGCAAAAGATTTAACAACCTGAGTTCTACACATTTGGATCAAAAAAATCTTGAATATAAGTTATAACAAGATTTATTTAATAACCATATTTTATAAGCGTAAAGTCAAACCCATAAGGGTTTGTTTAGTTTTTAAAATTTAGGAATTACGAGTTTATTTTTATTTCCTGTATTTGTCGTGTGTTATATATAGGTATTTAAATTGTGGCATATAAATAATATGTCACTAAATATATATTAAGAAGCAACTGTAAGAATACCAATCTCTTTAAAAACATCTCTCAGAGTATCTTCAGCTTTTAAGGTATACATAGAACGAACAGCTCTTTTTTGTAAAAGAAAATAGGGAACTAATGTCAGTAGTCTCATAATACTGTTTCTAAATTAAGATTCATATTAAAAAAAAACGGTTTACTGTATCAATGAGGTCGAGAATCTTCAATAAGTAGTAGTAATACACAAGTTTAGCAATATGCAGCGCGTGCTCTGACTCTGAGGTGTCAACTGGTTCACAGATCCATTTGTACTTCCAACCCCAAGCTTCGTAAATTCCCTGAAACATTACATTGTTATATAAAATATCAATAGCTAAGGGTTCTACAGAATATTAAATATTACACATGTCATGAAAGGTACTTTTACATATTGTAGAAATATGTTTATATTTTATCATTATTATATTTTAACATACTATTTTCTTATAATTATTAATGAAATAGTAACATAAATTTATGTTAAATGATACAAAACTTAATTCGAATATTTGTGGAAAATGTGTAACTATTTATATACAAAAAATAACATAACTGAAATGTCCTTTATTATATGGGAGTTTTATTCACCAAGTGCCAGTAGGCGCGAAGTAAAATCTCATTTTACAAATCTATTTCAGCCAAGTTATATTATATGTATATATTTTGAGTTCTATAACAAACTATTTAGCTTTATGCATGAGATAGAGCTCTATGGTTTCAATATTAGTCAATTGAAATTTCACTATTCACTCCACTCAATCAATCGATTAAAACAATTAATCAATATACAATCCATTCAATTGATTAAGTCAATTTGTGTATATTAATATTTTTTTTTTTAGAAATTAATAAAGTAGTAAAAAATGTCTTACACTTAAAAATATATATCCACAGCTTAGAACTTGAAAGGCGTTGTAAATAATCATTAGATTGTCTATTTTAAAGGGTTCTCTTTTGCTCATAAGTTTGGGTCCCCATTTTAATACAAACAACAAATATATACCAATTACTAATAACCCTTGATGGGGCTTGGCCGCTAATAGCCAATGTTTTGTTCTTTGATCTAAAATTAGCCATAATATTAATATAACAAGAAAAAAAGCACAAAAAAGAGAATATTACAGTATTTCTTTACTAATTATAATTATAACTTGATTGCAAAGGTATATTTAAAACTTTAACAATTTTATTATGAAATAAATGAATAATTAGACAAAACTTACCTGGAAGCTCATCAAATAAAAAATTGTAGTTTGTTATGGCTATGTTTATTAATTGTGCCATTTTGAGTAAATCAATAAGAACAGTTTATCATATAACAATCAATAACATTTAGAACTTAATTAACAGAAGTATATAAAAATTGGACCTTTTCGTTCGATTATTTACATTGCACTAAGCACTCGTGCGTATTTTTAAAACTAATACTAATAGTTGTACTCATACATTAACATATGATGAATAAACTTAAATATTTAAATTATTGTATACGACAGAAAAACTGATTTTAAAATTTGTATTCAAATTACTTGTAGCAACTACCTGTTTACTTTTGAAATTCTTTTCATTATAATGAAATGAGTATTTATTTCATGTACATATAAAATGCTATTATTTAATAGAAAAATAATATATTAAATATATTACTATTATATATGTTAAATCATTATGTCTATTATAAATGCCAATTAAATAGTATTTTGCTCGAGTTTTGATTCCATTTTGAGTCCTTAATCATAAGCTAGATCATAGGGAAACTGTAGATTGATTTGCGTGCAGCAACTCAGTGGGCGAGTTTCGCACCACCTTTTAAGATGAGAGGTAGGATGTCTTCGGAAGCTGCGGTCAGGTCTTTCTTTATCACTCGTCATTGTATTAGATTGTGTACCCAGTGAACTGTAGTACTATTTTAGTGGTAGGTATGCTTCAATAAACGTAATAGCCTTATGATAAATAGGCACACTTTGTAAAAATATATGTTCTGAGCCGTTCCCTTATAGCAAAACCATTGATGTCCAAATCCTTACAGTAATGTTTCAGTGTCTTTCTTCTACTTAATTCCTATCACAATCACAAGGAATGTTATGTTATTATACACCCGTGACGTTTAAATTGCTTTAGGACTGTAAATTACAGTGGGTTAAATTATTTTTAAAGTAAATAGGTATATATATGTACATGGTACAGATAAGGTATTATTTTCAAAAAAAGGTGAGCACTTTAACGAAACTTACCAGGAAGACCGTTAAACAAAACCTTGAATTTTGTTATGGCGATATTCATTATTTGTTCAGTTTGGACTAAAATAAAAAAGTATATAAATTGTTTAGATAAAAATTCATAATATTTAGAAATTAAAAAACGTAAGTACAATAAAATATGAACCTTTTCAATCTATCATTTATTTGGCACTAAGCATTTATACGTATTCTCAAATCTAATACCATTAGTCCTACTCATACATTTACATAAGATGAATAAACTTAAATTGTTAAATTCTAGAAAACGACAAAAAAACTTAAATTACATATTTAAAATAGGAAGGCGCTACCTTTTTACGCACATAATTCATTTATATTAAAATTTTATTACCAACTTCAAAATATAACTATAAGTTTGCTGTTTAGTTTATTATTATAAGATTATATATAAATTATTAGGCGCATGTCTATGCGATACGAAAGATTATTCCAGCCTCTTCCAATCTTCTCTCGATAGTCTTTCTTTTTGATATCTTTAGATCTTGGTTTTTTTTAATTTCCCTTGTTTTAGAATTTTGGAATTCATTTCTTCTTTTGTCCGTTAATTGGTTTCTATTCTCCTCATATTGCCTTCTTTTTCTAATTTTTGTTTTGTAATTTTGAGTACAATATTTCAAATTTTTGTGATTTGTCTTATGTTGTCTATTTTGGGAATACTCAGTTGGATATTTTCAACTTTCACTTTGTAACAATAATTTATTGTTTAACTTTTAGCCTAAAGTGCTACTTAAAATGACAAATATAATTTATATATATTGTCATTCCACTTTTTTTTCCTATACCATTTGGTTGTTGCAAACAATAGGCTGGCACTTTGTGTATAAGAATTTACACATTTCTTTCTGTTTATTCCTCATCAAGTGAGATTATTGGATTACCATTTTCCTTTTACAGGAAAAAGTTTGCAGGATAAATTAAAGGATTTCCATTTTCCGTGTTATCTGTTACAAGTGTTATTTTATGTCAACCATGATCCATTGATGTTAATTCCACTGTTCCCATACGATCATCCTGATGACTTTCTATAGTTCTGATGAAAAATGTTTTGGCAAGCAGAGATTTAATTTTTATACTAAATACTTATTTTATAATAAAAAATGGTATTTTAAAAGAACCCACCACGTAGGATGTAGGATGTAGTGTCATCTTCGGAGATTTCATGCTGGTCTTCCTTATTAATAGTTTTATTGGTTTGTTACCATTGTACATTTACTCATTAGTAATATGTACTGAAGGTATCACTTTTAGCGATACCGGCTTTCGTATACAACAGTACATGCGAGCCTTCTATCAAAAATGTTTAATTTTACACCGACACCTATACTACATTGAATGAAATTTATTTATTCAAAGTAAGACTAAAATTAAGAACTCAGTTTCAACTAACGAAGCGAAATACATACAACACGACAACAGCATTATTACGTTGGTCATAACTATCCTAAGTTAATTATAAACAAAAAGAAAATACAAATTGCACTACAATATGGAATTTCGGATATTACAAGCGAACAATGACAATGTAGCAGTCTTTGTGGATCCTTAGATGTGTCTAAAAAAAATCATATATTTATGATATTGGCAGATAATAACACCTACAAGAAAGTTACAATCACATTCGTAGAACTTTACAAATAAAGAAACAACCGGCTTTTGCAGGCGCTAAACTATAAAATCTTTAACAGCTTCTTGTCCAAAAATCCCGTTTCCCCAAAGATGAATAGACTTCTAAAGATTCATAAAAATTATTGCCCTTTGCAAATTACGGAGAGCCGGACTCTTCATCATTCAGTGTAAGTTTAATAAGCATCATATCACTATGCTTTGTTATTTTTGAGGGTGCCTTTAAAAGACTGAGATAATTATTGCAAGTTGTTGGCAAAATAATATATATATTTTTAGAACCAAATCAAAAAGCTAGCAAAACTCAAATAAAAATCATTTTTTTGAACTCTCAAATATCTGTTATTATCGATAGATTTTAAAGAAATTATGTTTACATATCTTTTAAACGGATATCAGTATCTACTAAACATATACACCTAAGTCCGTTTTTACACGGAAATTGGTACCGGAAAAAACCGTGTAAAAAAAAACCGTGTAAAAAAAGACATTGATCGTATGCAAAAATAGGTGATTGGTTCCTAATCTCTAAAACCTATTAAAATTAGTGAAAAACAAGGATTTTTTAAGCACAAGTATTCATGTTTATTTAATTAAATCACATATACAATGTTTATTTTTACAAGCATAGTTATTGAAGGTTATTCACAAAATATTAACACATTTCAATTGCTCTGACCAGTAATTTGCTTTGAGCTTTGAGTTTACTACGTCTCAAGCTCAATTTGTTTACTTAGTCAGTAATGTATTACTAATATATACGATAGTATATTATCTTTAAAACATATGCCAATATGGAAAAAGTTTAAATTCTTCAATCTTTTATTTTGCTCTAAAACTCACTCGTGTACCTCTGCCACGTTCTTAGGGTAAATAAGAGTGAACAAAGTTTCATATTTTAATTATTTTGCTAATACCTAGTTTAATTATTTATAGTTCCTTGTTAGATGTAAGACGGCGTTTGAAATAAAATGTCCTGGCATGTTGTGATTACATTTTTTATTTAATTTTTCCGTTGGTTACGTTATTTTTTAATTCTCCTGTATTTTTTTTAACTACAAAAGTTAAGTAATAGAATTGACCAAACATATTTAAGAATGCTATAGCATATAAAAATATCAAAAATTTCAGTATTGGTGGATAACCACATTCATAGAAAAGACTGTTCATACTGTGCCCCGCGTATAGTGTAAATTGAGTCTGAAATGAAACAAACATAAAAATTAATTTTGGATTGTTTGTAAAAAATATAATTAAGTAACAATTCCTTTAGAAAGCGTATTCTTTCGTCAATATAAATAAATTAGTAATTAACAATACTAATTAGTAGATAATATTTAATGTTACCTAATATTTTTTTTATAGTAATATTTTAAATTTCAGATTGTAGAATGTACTACTGGGGGCAGGTTTATATAATTTATTAGTAATACGGTTATTTTAAGGTCTTACCAATTGCAGAATAGTAACATATTTCTTCCACCATAAATACTTTTTGTATTCCTCTCCTAGTCCGGCCAGGAGATAATAAGTGTACATAATTGAGTGGACAAAAGAATTTAAGAATACTATAATAGCTGCTGGTCCACCTACAAGCACAATAAATTTTATTAAAAATGTCTTAGACTTATTTGAGATATTTTGTTTACTTAATAAATATTTTCTATCTAATAAATATATACATCACCTGGAAAGTAAGTAATTCCTAACCATGTACTTAAAGGCATTACTATGTGATGGTGTAAATGAAGTGTTGTTATCTGTCTGTCTGATTTCCTCAGCACAAAGAAAATTGTATCCAGAAGATCGAAGTATTTCACCATATAGAAAACATACCCAACTGTGATTGCCTGTTTTATTGAGATAATTTTAGACATTTATTATATAGATTTTATATTATGAGTTAATAACGATAAATGTAATATAGAAAAGAATATTTCGTTTAGAAAAATATTGTCAGACTGGATTATCTTAGAAACGTTTGAATTTATTGCCATGCTACATACGCATGCGCAAATATAATAACTTAGATGTCGTACGATAATGTATAGGGTGTACATCTAAGCTATTATATATTTTTTATAGCAGTAAAGTTCTAATAAACATACCGTTTTAGCTCTGGACGTCGAGGGATCGTCCACATTTTGACACATGAAATTGTATTGTCCTGAAAATAAATATTTTGTGGCCTGAAAAATAAAAAAAATATATTTAATAGACAAACGAGTAAAATATAGTAATAGATTTAAGATGATGATGAATTTTAATTATGTGAGTTAAAACACTTGTTTTAAAATTATTTGTCAAAATCAACAAATTTGGAAACTTGTGTGAATTCTTTAAACAATCTTGACTTAAAAAAACTAATAATAAATAAATATAGGGATAAGTATTATATTTAAAATGCTTTTAATAAATTAGACATATAAGAATAACTTTATCACATCTTTTAAACAGTGTTCGTTTGGTAGTGTATGTAGATGGAGGCCGTGTGACCTTCACTTATGATACTATTAAAACTTTATTACACTTTTAATTACCTCAAAACACATGTATAAATTTACTAACACTTGCAAAGCATTGTATATAAATAAACATTTTTTTAAATTGTACGGTTTTCGATTTTTCATATACTGGGGTCCAAGACGAGTGCAAAAATATGTGTACGCAATAACAATAGCGAATGCTGGAAGAGGGGATCCCACAAGAGGCCAATTTCTGTTTAAAGGATCTGTAAATAAGGGCTTAAATTAGTTTATTATTGATAAAAAATTGTTTACGAAGTCTAAAAAATATATGCTAAATTTGATAATTTATCTTAATATTAGTATCAAATATTATGCTACACCAAATTATGTATATATTATACCGCTTCTGCATCCTCTTTTCGTGCCTTGACTATAAACGAATACCTTGTACTATAAATAATACTATTAACGAAGAATAGCAAAAATAAGGGGCTTATTTTTGTTGTCCCCGTATTCGTTAAAGATATCAACCGGTGCTCGCTTCTCTAGTTTCTTTGTAAAAATATGTGATCTAAATGTGCATTCTCGGTTATTTTATTTTTCACTTAATGGACTCCACATGTTTGCATATGTTTTAGAGAATGTGAGAACATCATGAAAATTGTAGTGATATAATTAATTACTATTGCTAGTTTTAGCTGAGTCCTCCATTTTTCCCATTAGAATTAATTAATAACCAAGTTAAGAAGTTTACAGACTTTCTTGACGTTCTTCTCTACGAATCTATATCAATAGCCTTCTTTTATAAAATAAAAATAGTATTTATATAAGCAGTGTTACCCCCGAGTAGGATACCATACGACATTATGCGTTGATTTTATCATCTTTTTAACAGCAAATCCGTCAGAACTAAGTTTATTCAACAATCCACAATATGAAAGCTCCATTGTAATGTATGATCTCCATTAATGCCAACAAAACTGTGGGTTCAGCCACCTCTACTCTCTACTTACTTGTTTAACAGTATATTAGTTGGCAGCCGTTTTAAATCTGAGAATTTTAGTCTCTATAATTTTAGATAACAGGTTGTTAAGACTAAACTAATGCATTAGATAATAGTAGATACAGTAGATATATAATTAATAATAGATTATTTAGACAGAGCCTTGTTTACGTCATATATAGACAGATTATTTAATTAAACAAAACCCACCCACCTTAAACTAAAAACCTTATCTTGTGCATAAAATTTGGTAACCTGACATTATGAATTTGCAAAATGATATATTACTGTTACATCCTATTTTCAACAACAAAAGACTGAAACATATATATATTATAAGTCAATTCTTACGCAACGCATGGCACGAGTCATCCCTCTTATGTTACAATAAGATATAAGCATTTACCGACTTAAAATAAATTTGCTATACCATAATCCTTAATGGTAATATATAAACCTCTGATTGCGTTATTTATAAGTTGGTATGTTATATATATATATATATTTTTTATTTAAGAGGAGAGCAAACGAGAACGGGCGGATCACAGATGGTACGTGATCACCGCCGCACATAAACTCTTGCAACATCCGAGGATTCACAAGAGCATTGCCGGCCTTGGACGAGGGAGCAGACGTCTTTTTTGAAGGTACCCATGTCGTACCGATCAGGAAATACTGCCGAAAGGAAGTTTGTTCCACATTCGAGTGGTACGTGGAAAAAAGGTCCTTGAGAAACGCACAGTGGAGGATCGCCAAGCCTCCAGGTGCTAGGGATGGTATTGGAGGCAATAACGCGCTGGGCGGTGATGAAACTGAGCGGTAGGCATTAGATCAAATAGCTCATCGGAACACTCACTGTGGTAAATGAGGTAGAAAACGCACAGAGAAGCAACGTCTCTACGCAATGCCAAAGAGCTGGACCCTTTGGCATTGCGTAGAGACGTTCAAATAGCACCGGGTTCCCGACAATCCGAACAGCTCTCTGTTGTAGTCCGTCAAATGGTAGAAGCTGATTGGGATGATCCGGACCAGAGATGAGAACAGTACTCCATGTGTGGCCGGACCTGCGCTTTATAGAGCGCAAGTTTTTGGCCTGATTTAAAATACTGCCTCGCTCTATAGATCACTCCCAATTTCATAGAGGCCAACTTAGCCTTGCTTTCTAGATAACTACGAAACTGATAATCGCTCGAAATGTCTAGACCCAGTATTCTAATACTTGGCGAGGCAATGAGCAAAGTGCTCTCGAAGAACGGTGATACGACAAATGGGGTTTTCTTAGTGGTTAACGCGCAAAACTTGTGTCTTTGGGGATTGAACCGAACATGGTTCAGTTCACCCCACTCAGGGACCATCCCCTGGGAGATCTCTATAGAAGACACAAGTTTTTTTCAGCACTCATCGATGTTTTCCCGAGAGAAACCTGCACGGCCGGAGTATACCACATCCCCAGTGCTATCATCCATATAACAAGGTATGTTGGGAATGAATATCCAACATATCATTAATGTGCAGGAGGAACAGACTTCGGGTACACCAGCGTTCACGGGATTGGAGTCCGAACAAAAATCGTCGAGGCGCGTCGACCTGCAAAGCATGTAGTGAGAAAGCTGGTGATCCACTTGCATAAACTCTCGGGAAGCACATAGGAAGGCAGCTTCGAAAGTCCCTTGTGCCATACACGATCGAAGGCTTTCGCCATATCTAGACTAATTGCCAGACCCTCTCCCTTGCTTTCAATAATAGCTGCCCAAAGATGCGTAAGATATAACAGAAGTCCACCAGCCGATCGACCATGGCGAAAGCCATACTAACGGTCATTGTTCAACTGGTGATCCTCGAGGTACGTTAGGAGCTGTTTATTGATTATGCTCTCCATTAATTTGGAGAGAAGAGAGGTAATGGCGATAAGTCTGTAGTTAGCTGGGTCTAAGCTATCACCTTTTTTAGGGATCGGATGGATTGTCCATCCGCTTCACACTTCCATGAGACCACAACTACGCCTCTAAGGTAGGAGTACCGAAATAGACGCGTTAGCACTGGTGTCAACTCAGGGGCACATGTCCGTAGCACAATTGGAGAGATACTATCTGACCCACTCAACTTATGAACTTCCAAGGAAAGGAGGGCTTTTCGGATGATTTTTTGCCAAAAAACTATTTCCGGCATTAAGCTCTGACACCGCGAGATGATAGACGGTATCTTTGGAAAGCGCCAAGAACTTGCGCGTGCCAGGTGGGTACTTTGCCAGCTGATCCCCAATTTTGACGACATGCTTGAACTTTGCTCTAGCAATTTTCCGTTTGTAGAATCTTGAGGCAGGATTATATTTCCTGTTCAGAACTCTTAGAGTTCGGATCCTTAGTGACTAACGCATTAGCCCAAGCTTGATAAGCTTGCCGTTTTCCAGCTGCTATTTTGCTGTTTGCTGCGTACTGTTTTGCTGCTGCTTTTGTCAGGGACAGACGCATCGAACCAAGGCCGCGATCTGCCACCAAGTGGTCCCACAGAGCTTGGTACAAATAGTTCCATGCCCTGTAGTATCACATTAGCTACATTCGCAGCGCAGTCATTAGGATCATAGGAAGGGAAACAAATTGGCTCCAATGGGTAGGATGTAAAAGAGGACCGCATTCCATCCTAAGCCTCTGACTTGTAGTGCCAAACGCATCGAGTCGCTGGTCTTGTGCGAGCTGGATGTTGAATAGGAACTACACTCCGTACCACGTAATGATCAGAGGACCCTAAGATACCCTCGACAGTGACTTGGTACTTTCTGGGATGTGTAGTCAGAAGAAGATCGAATAAAGAGGGCATAAGGCTGTCCACGTCGGTTGACGATTGGATAAGGCGCCGATTTCATGAAAATGTTACATCAAAGGCGCACCGAAAGTTTTCAGTGAATGATTTATAAGTTTTTTATTTTTATTGGATCCTTTAAAATACCTCTCTATTGGCAATGTAATATACCAAGGTTGCATCTTTTTTTCAGTCTGCAACAGGCATTTCCAATGGTCTTTTCGAACGCTTCTTCAGATGATGAAATTGAAATGAAATTAAGCAAGAAGTTACCCAAAGAAGAAGCAGGAAGGTGTCAAATCACAGCAATAAGGCGGTTGAACTAAAATTTTACAGTTTAGTTGTCTAGGACGTTATTTGTTTCGATCAAGGTGTACATGGGCGCGTTGTCGTGATAGAGCAAAAAGCCTTGTCGTGATAGAGCAAAAATCCAAAAATGAATGAAATGAATTTCTAATTAATTTTGTTCAATCCAAAGTTTGTCACCTGTTCTTATACTTGTTATGATAACGGTGTGAAAAATAATCCAGCTTCAAAATTATTAATTATACCATGGAATATTCCAGGCGTTCCATTTTTTGAACATCGATAAGGTTGAATTCAGTGCGAAACAATTCTCTTTACGCAAATGTTATTGTGAAAACTTTGTGATCCAATCTGAAAATTAATCTGCTTAATATTCTCAAGTGTGATTCGCAGGATTTAGGGAATATTTTTTGTCAACTTGCACTATGTTTCTTTACGCAACAGTTAAACGTTTTTTCCACAACAAATCAAAGCTTCTTCACCCTTAAAATTTTTGTTAACGGATTTAAATTAAATTTATCAAAGTAATTTTTATGTCCGAAAGTTTGTTCGCTATACCGAAAAAACACCAAAATATATATGGATTTGATGAATTTTCATGTAAATCAGTAGGTTTGATAAATTATCTAGAATATAAGATGCTAATCTGAAAAAAGATATATAAATTTTCACAGGAAAAATAAAAGTGGTTATAGTTAGGATTTATTCATAATGCAAGAAATGACAACTTCTAATTCGAGCAGCTAGGGTAGGGGGAGGACAAAAGAAGTCGGTGGCAACAACTAGTCTTATATATTATTAGAAATCAAATCTGTTTGGTGTCAAAGTTTTCGCTCTTATAATATTGTAGAAGAAAGATAGGTTATTAAAGAGGCTGGATTTACCAATGTTATAGCAATAACAATATATATAATTATACACTAAATAAATTTGATTTTTTTATATCATAGCAGTTATAAGTAAAAAATATAATTATTGTTTGCAAGTAGCAAAAAAAAAAAATCAAGCAACTAAATCAAAAATAAATTTTATTTGATTGTTACGAAAAAAAAAATATATAAAAATTCTCTCGTATATAAAAATTCTAAAACTCGATTTTTTTTATTTTATACTTATTTCAAAATATGACATAACAATACTCACAGCTTAATTCTTCAAATAAATGTTTATACGAATTTGATATATTTTCAATAACACTCGTCATTTTGGAAGATAGTTCGAACGATCTCATTAACGCGGCAGTCCCCGCAACTGATGGCCATAGTCATGAAAGTGACTATTAATTTAAATGATATGTATTTGAAAAAAAAAACAACTTAGCATTCATAATTTACAATACGTCTATTAACATAATTAAATATGTAAGTAATTTTTTATAAGGGTTGGTAGTCAAAGTAATTATTTTAAGATTATAATTATTGATCATTTTCCATTTCAAAATATTAATTAATATTAGCAAGGGCTGTTCGGTTTAACTGATTTCAGAATCTTGTAATCGGTAATTGTTTTAATTTTTTATGCGTTAGTTATGTAATGGTGACTGCAAAATAAAAAGAAATTTACTTACTTTTTATGCAATGTAGTTTTTTTTTAATTGTATATATTGCTGTGTGTAATGTTATACTTTTTGCATAATATATTATAATGACAAACTCACAACAAAACCCTTGTCAGTGACGAATAAGTTATTTTAATTAATATGGTAACTATTTAATGGAATGTAATTATTTTGTTTACATCCAAATTAATTCTTTTATAAAAAAAAAATTGACACATGTTAAGTTAATGGCGCCGATTTCATGAGAATATTTTTTTAATATTTTGTGTTTTTGTTTGTTTACGTTGGTTATTTTGCTTATCATGGCAAAACTTGTTAAAAAGTGTTGATGATATTTGGTGTGGCTATGGATTAGTGTCATAATAAACATTTACTTTTTACCTGAAAAAACTATTTCTATACAACTATAGTTATAGAAGAAACAGATAAAAAATATAAATAAATGCTCTGAACCCTCCGTGATAAATGCAATAGATGTCACAGTTAGCTATGACTTCCCTACGCATCGCTAAAGGAACAAGTCATTGAGCAATGGATTATCGAAATGCCAAGCGGTTTGTCGTCGCACCTGCCCAAATGATAACGCTTTTATCTGTTTTAACCCGGTATAGACTAATACAAATTAATATCTACCGAAAAAACCAAGATTCTATTACCGGTTATTTCGAGGCCAATTTAAACTTGGTAAACTTGGTGGTGGTCGTGAAAACTGAAAATTAATATTGTAATTCTAGCCCTAGTAAGAATAGTAAAAAAAAAAAATATTTCATTCTAAATGACCACTTTTGACTTTTATACAAGTCTTTATTGTGCCTGGCCATGAGTCTATGTACGAGTATATACGTTCTGTGGCCATAAGATATTCAACTACTACTTCCTTCAAATTTGAAAGAAAAAATGTTAGCGTTTTGAATGAAGTCAGTTAGATGTTGGTCATGTCTTCTAAAACTAAAAACAAATTATATTCTATAGGATTTACATCCAATTACAGGAGGGCCAGTCTTCAGCTCTTTTAGAACATTGATTTCAAGCCAGACTGGGACAGTTCGTGCTACGTGATCAGGTGCCATTCTGTTTGAGGTCTACATTAATTCCAATATTTTATTATTGAAAAGAACACAATAGGAACATTCGCGAGTTGTATAAATTGTCGGGAACCTCTCTGACCTCTCTGTGCCGCTCTGTGCCTCTCTGAAGGGACTGTATTGAAGAGTTATTTGATCGGATTCCTTTACAACCTGGACGGGTGGCGTCCGTTAATAGTGCGGTTCTAATATTTTTTTGTTACCACGAACCGCCAAAGTGTGGATTCAACGTTCTTCGACGATATCTCCAGACCGATATGCGATTGCTTGCTAGAAGTACTTTTCAATCGCAACATTTTTTTTCATTAGTCAAGAAAATGTTTCTTTTTTTCATCTGCGCATTAGGTCTGAAGGCGTTTGAATCGATCCACTCTCTTTAATGTTGGCTCTAGTAATGAATCATTGATCGATCGAAGATTATTTGTTACTTTATGGGTATTGACAACTTGTGACTTTATTAGCATTAACAGGTTTTGTAGTTCTGAGATTTTTTGTTCTCTACGGACAGAGGAAGTGTTGACATATTACAATATATAGCAATTATTAAATTTTTCGAGGGTCTTGAAATGATCGACGACTCCATACCGGCTTTGTACAAGATAATCAATGCAATTCTATTTGATTTAACACCCATTCCATGTAGTAATTTCATATAATTTTAGAATAAGTAATATAAACTTATAAAACTTTTAAAAATAACATAAAAACTTTTTTTTAACAACAATTTTCTTAATAGTAACAGTATTTGTAACAAAACATAGAGATCACAGTAATTGATATTTCTTGTCCTTAATTTTTATAGAAAATTATGTCTTAAGCCAAGAGATATGTTAAGTTTCTTGTAAACTTCCTATAAAATATGACCTGTGATCTAAAAGTAATGAAACGATATGAACATAAAAATAATGGTCAATAAATATTTAATCGGTTTTATGATATTTTGTAAGTTTTCTAGTCATTGCGACGTCTATCTTATAAAGGTATACTTGTCCTTCAAGTATGATATTACTCTGTGTTTATATTTCTATTTTTATGTTAACGGGTTGTCGATGTACAGAAATCATTTATAGATTAAATGGTACGTTGTTTCATTTATTTTATTATTTATATTAAGAACTGCAAAAATAAGCTGGAAAATTAAATACTAATCTCTAAAATTTGGTATCAAGTAATAATAATTTATTAAATTTAAGAATGTTTTTGATTTTGTTAATATTTTACAAACTATTATATCAATAATTAAATAATAATGCAAAATTACAAATAATTTGTTCATATTTTATGAAATTCTTTTTAAATCTTTGTAATGAAATAAAATGAGTATAAAAGTGAAATATAAAAAAATATATGTGATATAATATTAACTAAAATATATTTTTACATATGACAAAGACACGGAATATTATAAAATGCCTCCTGTATTTCATCTGGATGACTACGACGATTGTTTGATAAATCCTGACGGTATTTATTGTTCTGCTGACATCGATTTGGTATCGGATGTACCGAGCGATGTCTTGATTATGATTAAAGTAAGTGGATCTGCCATGAGATGTTCCCCTTTTTATATAAATCACACTTATTATATTTTTATATTTCAGAAATATTCAGCGTATACAAAGAAACATTTTAATCACACCCAACTGCATCATGGTATATGTGTTACAAGAAAATGTAATAACTTTTTGAAAATTCACAATGGAACGGACATGATCGAGATTGTTGAAAGATGCCTTAATGAAACTATATCGAAGGAGTATCAATTAAAAACAAAGATAGCTCATTTGTTTTGTATTGATAACAAACAAGAGATCGTTTTCGATGGTGCCGACATAGCTTTGGCTGTATTCCTATTTATTGTTATGACATTGAACGTGGTTGGCAGTTTATATGATATTATCTTGACTAAAAAAAATAATAATCAAGGTTAGTATGTTTTACCCGATAACAAGATTAGAAAAATAAAAAGTTGTTTGTTTCAAGATCTGATACTATCTGAAATACTTTGAGCATTTAATATTTAATTTTGGTTTAGTATAAAAAAGTAAATGTTAAAAAAATATGACCATGTATTAAAAGTGTGTCTCCACTATTGTCCTTTCCTCCTCACCTTTAATCAGCATTTTTGAACTTCTTTTTTGTTTTCTTTTTAATGGATTAGGGGAACAGATAGCTTGATTATAGAGTTAGTAATATTATTTATTTCTATAGCGTCTGTTTTGGCCTAGTACTTATCTGGTCATTTTACTCATTATTATTGTTTTAATTGTTATTAAATTTAGAGCTTCCATATTACTTTTAAATTGCGATCAACACTGTGATATATCGCTTGTTGTTTATATAATGATCGTAGTTGAATAACATATTAATTTATTGTTGAAGTGCAATGAACTTTCATTACAAACATTCGTTTTCTTTTTGTAGGTATTAAGTATTTGCTGTGCTTCTCCGTACCACGTAATTATAAACAACTTATGTGTTCTCATATAAAACAGAATACGGACCTTCCAGAAGACCGTCTTAAAATTTTTCATGGCTTGAAGTAAAATTTTAATTTTTATTATTTAAATTTTTTTATGACATTTCTTTATAAAATAAGTAAAAGTAGTGTAATGGATTTATTATTGATAAAAGAAACCGATTTGATCAATAATACCTAAGATTAACTTTTTAAATTACTTTAGAATAATATTACTTGTTCAGGACGCTGACCCTGATGTGTGTTATTTATTGTCACTCGCTAATGGTCTTTGCTTTCGAACCTGAAAATTCACGTCATATTGAACAGGTAAAAAAAAAATTCTATTTTTATTTTAATAATAATATCGAGCTTAATTATATCAATTTGTAAGATTACATTTTTCTTGTAGTTATATGATCACATTTTACATTTTATATTTTTAAATGGATTCCTGGTGGTTCAAACTTTTTTTATCATATCTGGATGTCTGATATCCTACAACCTTGAGTTGTTTAAGGAAAAACACAAAATTAAATGGAATATGATACCTGTAGCAATTTTAATAACATGGATAAAGTGAGTAGTGTAAATTATTATATTTAAAAGTACAGGTTAGTATTTTTTCAGTTTTTAAACTTTTTTCGCTATCCAATACAATTTCATTACATCAAAATTGCCTATTGCTGGATTGATTTGATAATTATTAGTGTTAATATTGTAATAGAAATAAGGACTCCATAGGATTCTTCTGACTACCTTGTCATTTTGTTCCAAATTATTTCAGATTTTTTTAATTTGTTTTTTGATGGGGTTTTTAATATTTATTATGACATAATATATATATATTTTAATGATCTTATTAACATTCTTTTTCTTTGCAGACTTACGCCGTCTTACATGATAATGTTAGCAATTTCTACAACATGGCTGAGGCATGCCGGTACTGGTCCCTTCTGGGAGGTATATTTTATTTTTGAGAAGACAATTTTACTTTTGACCAACCATACTAAGCAACCTAAGCAACTAAACTACTAACATTTTACAATGATGAAGGGATAATTTAAATCCATCAATTTTCGAAATTCCATCTTTCAATTTAAAGTTTGATATAGCAGAATGAGCAAATTGACGATTTTAAATAAGTTAAACTAATAAAAAATCGCTCTGTGTAGCAAGAAATTATATCCTTCCAGAGAGAAATTAACTCGCGCGAATTCTAGTAATGTTCCCTTTTACGTTTTTTTATACTTTATACATGTATGCGCCAAATCATTGCCCTTCAAATGCAGTCGGGTAAAAAGCGACTTAGATCTAAAAGTTAGGTAATATCGGTGATATTAGACCATTGAATAAGAAAAAAAGACAAGTAAATGTCATGTTTCTTATTTAATTAATTTCAGATAACTGTAGCTAAAGAAGTAAATGATTGTCGTCAAAATGGATGGGCGAACATGTTATATATAAATAATTACATGGTGAATTCTCAGTGTCTTGTTCAATCATGGTAATTTTTATTACAAATGTATCATTAGGCCTTGGCATTAGGCTTGATTCAATTATTGATATAACTTTAAATATAATAATGTTTTTTTCTAATTTTAGGTATTTAGGTGCTTTAATGCAGTTAAGCATAATGGGTTATATTGCTTGTATATTACCAACAAGCAAAAAATATCGTAATATAGTGCTCTTGTCTCTTTTTGTTATTGGTATTATATTTCCGGCTGCGCATACATACCTACAAGACTTAGATGCTGTTCTTATGATGAGACCCGAGTGAGTCCTTTATTGATTGATATTAAAAAAAACAACATTTAATTGAAAAAAAAATGCTTTGAGTACCTTAAGTAAGGGAAATATTGGTTTCTTATTAGACTAAACATTTCAAACGAATTTTAAATGATATTCATTGTATATAATAATTTACTATATACTAGACACCATGTTTTGTTTTCACAGAACAGCCAGAGTCTACGAGGCCAATCCTACTTTTAATTACGTCTACAGAAACGGTCACACAAATATTACTAATTTTGTTGTAGGCATAGCTTTAGGATTTGCTTTATATAGTTGGCAAAAACGCGAAGAAGATTTTATTAAAAAATATATGGTAATAAAGTCAACGCTACTTATAAAGTAATAGAATTCTAGGATCCGCCAACCGTGCGCGGCGGGTGTTGAGCTGAGCCCCTCTCCTTTCATCTGAATAGCTACAGGAAATAGCGATTTATTAGGACTAATTGTCACCTTCTAGTTCAGCACATTGCTCGCACGAAAAAAAAAAATATTTCAATTAATAAAAATAATATTAAAAACGTTCCAGAAATATCGTTATTTTTTTCTGCTAACGTTCCCTACTATTATTGGCATCATGCTTATCGGCAGTGTATTTTACATGGATCATTACCACCCCTCAATTTTGGTCAAATCATTATATGCCGCTATAATAAAGCCGATATATGGAATCGTACTTTCGATACTTATTATTGGAGCAGTTTTTAAGATGGAAAGTGAGTACAAAATTTACATTAATTAATATATGATACTGTTGTAAGATGTTACTTTCCAATATTTTAGTTTATTGAACCCAATCATATGAATGAGTCTCATTGTAATTGTTTTTACTATCATTTTAAATTCCAGATGTTTATAGAGTAATTTTGGAATGTAATATTTGGAAGATACCCGCAAGGTTGACGTATTCTGCGTACATAATACACATGACCGTGATACGAGCTGCTGTTGGAAATAGAGTCACTTTGTCTACATTTACTAACTTTAATACGGTACGAACGAAAACACAATTGTAGTTTAGAGTTAGGTTGTACAAGCATGCACTCTTATATTTTTAAATAACTGATCTTCCTTTATTATATCTTTAATATAAACAATATTATACGGTTAGGTATCCAAATGAACTCTCTTCTACGATAATTTGAAATTTAATTATTGTTTTTCTTTGCTCAATAAAAAATCTTATGCTTACAGATTCAGAACTCAGTAGCATTTATAACTATAACTTTTATACTGTCAGTGCCATTTTGGGTGTTGTTAAACGCTCCTCTGACTGGGTGTCTGAGAATATGTTTCAGCCCATTAATACAAGCAAGAAAGAAGAAACAAGACTTTGAAATGGAGGAGGAGAATGATGATGTTACCATTGACATAAGTTTAGACAACGATCAAAATAAGAAAAATAAGAAAATTGATGATGAAGAGTCTTAAATAAATGTCCGTCGCATTATTTGCAATTAAACTTAACTCAAGAATAAGATTAAAAATACAATAAGCAAACAGTTAGGGTCACAAAACAATAAATGTAAACATAGTATAAGTTTTATTAATTTTTCCTTACATTTATAACAAGTCTTATATTGCTATTAATAAACGGTTTAGTACAATCGGTTCTTACATCTTTAATGTTATTCATAAATCAGTAGGTGACTTTCCTATTCTATTATAATTATTTATAATATATACAAAAAATCTTCAGTGACATCATTATTATGTACATACAATAATAATGAAATTGTATATCTATAATTCGTTTTAAATTCATAAACTTTGTCATCGACGGTATACATTTCTAATCAGTGTATTACCTACAAGTATTTTCATATTTTAGAAAACGTATTGATTAGTTATCCACATTTAATTTCGATAAAACTGTTACGCAATATATGCTGATTGACGAATATTTTAAAATTATCTTTTTTTATTTAAGGATCTTGGTATATTAGATCATAATTACAATAAAAAGCATAGAAATTTCCATTTGCTTTTCTACAGATTGAATATAATACCTTATTTTTTTATAAATATGTACAACGATTAAAAAGAAAAGGCATTGTATTCATTGTAAGGTTATATCAAATACTAATTTTCAATTAATGTCAGGATGATGGGCGGCATATTTGAAAAATGTTTACTTGAACTGATTTTATTATTTAATTCTTTGAACAACCCTTAATGTAACTTATCTTAAATATTAATATTATTGAATTTTTATAGACAGAGATGAATAAGAATCAAAATATCACACGGTATGTTCGTAAAAAATCGTAATTGAATGCTTAAACAGTATTGAATTAATAATTTTCTTAATTGTGTCACATCTTTAGTATATACAAGAGTCCTTAATTTAAAACGACACAAAAATATTTCTTTTTTTGTTAAATTTAATACATTTATTACAACAATATAAAAGTAATTATGTATTCTGAGAAAAAGTTCACGACAAAGCTATATTTTTTTTTTCTGTCAAGAAGTAAAAATTAATAAGTATACTATCGGACTCAGAAACAGATATTAAAATGACACCAGTAACTTAGTCTATTTTATGTAAAACCACTTCCTTGATATTTGAGTCTTCATAAATTGTTACCTCAATTTAGAAAAACTATCACCCTTCAACACTTCTATCAATTATCTTACTAAACTAATAAATTTACATAGAGATTTTACGTTACATATACATATATAGCAGTAAAATTTAAATTCGCTACCATTCTTTCGCTTTTCCATTAGCGGTAACTTCATTGGCTGGTCTTACTTCTTTTTGGGAATTGTTCTTGATGTAGTTTCTGTAGTAGAAGTTACCAAACATATATAAGAAGAGTCCGGAGTTCAGAGAGAGCAAGAAGTTGATGAATTTAGGGTAGTTGCAGTCGCAGAACATAACGGAGAAGTTGTGGTAAAACACAATGACGAACTGAATCTGAAAAATAATAATAATATTAAGAAAAAAAACTTCCTAATCTATATTCATCAACAAAATGTAATAACGATATTACAATATATCTTATTTAAAACAGTGGATTATCTTATAAAAAATAATAAATACTGACCAATTGCATGGTGGTGACATGCTTCTTCCACCAAAGGTATTTCTGATACTGCGGACCAAGTCCTGAGATCAGGTAGTAAGTATACATGACGACATGGATGAATGAGTTAATGACTCCGAGCAGGGTTCCATGACCACCTAGGTATGTAAAATAGAGTGTAAATATCACAACTGTTATAAACAAAATATCTGTTCCTCAACAAAACACCGTTTCTCAGTTTTAATAAAAAAAAATACTATTGAAAACTTTCTTACCACTTGACAGGCTATTAAACCGAATATAAATTGTTCGTTACGTTTTGAAAAGCAACAGCTAAACTATATACTAGTCAATTAGTATAATGTAGTACAAACCTGGTAAGAACTTAACACCAATCCATGCACAAATGGGCATCATTGTGTGGTGATAAAGGTGCAAAAATGAAATCTGCCTATTCTTCTTTCGAAGAACAAAGAAGATCGTATCCAGTAGTTCAATAATTTTAGCAAAGTAGTACCACCAGACTGCAGCAGCCATCTGGTTTTAAAGATTTTGTTTAAACTACATTATAGCGAATATAATAGAAAAACTAACGAGGGATATATAATATCAAGGAAGAGAAAGAGTCATAATAATAAAAAATATATAAGGATATGTAAAAAAATTAAAAGAGGTATTTTTACCCTTGTAGCTTCAGGAGTATCTGAATAGTCCACGGGTTGGCAAGAGAAATTGTAGTCATTCCACCATCCGGCAACTAAACCCTAAGAAACAAAAGCAATTAATTAATGAGATATGTATAATATATACACAAATATAATCTTCACTTAAAAAATTAATGTACTGATTTGTTTAAAAATCTATTGTTTTGGGAACTCATAAAAAATTATAAACAGCTACAGTTTGTTTCTTGCCGCTATGCTATTGAAAAATAATTTACCTCATAGACTAGGTACATGCTCATAAATATTTGTGATATGTTGTATAGCATGATAGTAGTCTTTAATGAATATGGTTTTCTGTCTCTCATGTAATTCGGACCAACTGAAGTACAGAAGTACAGGTACGTAGCGAGGAAGGTTATCAGGGGCCCTGGACCAGTAACCAGCCACCAATTTTCGGTCCGAGGATCTGAAAATTAAGTTAACATATTTATTTCAGGAAAAGTGCATTTTAACATAAAATTATTGTTAAATGTAAGAAACAGGTTTTAAGTAATATCTAATATTTTTGGAACTAGAAAATCGTGGCCTTCTTAATTATCTCCTAATATATGACATAGTTTAGGATTTTTTATATAATATAATTTTTTTTTTCAGAATACTTTTATTAATTATAGTAACAAAAATAAAAAAATGTCGCTTGAAAAGTTTCGTATTCACAATATTAAACTTATTTCATTAATTAACTTTCTGGACCGTCAAGGTTTATTGCTGATTAAAAAAAATAAAAGATATAATGAGCTACAAAATTATATTATATATGTTAAGGTTGATGTACAAATCGTAACTCCTCCCACCACATGTGTAAAATAATTCCTTTGTCTTTTGTTTTTGTCTCACACTTTTGTTTCTTCTACTTTGCTATCCGTTAAGAATAATTTTTTGTAGCAATTTATTTTTATGCTCACATTTATTATATATTGCAAAATGAGTAAAAAAGGCATGGACACAACATATTTCACAAATTACAATATAGTAGATTATTACAATATTTAATAATAAAAACTACATTAAAATGTAATGAGCAAGAAAAACTATAAAAAACTTGCTTAAAAAAGTAATCAAACCGGTTTTATAACATTGAACTTATTTCAAGCCGAAATATTTAAGTAACCACATTACTTTGCGTGGTAAAAAAGAGTCATGTTTAATATAAATACTCGAAAGCAATAGCCGTTACGTATAAAAATATGTATATTGTAATAATAAAAAAACTAAGACCACTATTATTCTAAGTGTATCAATCTGACACGTGCGTTGTTAGTGGCAAAAGCTTTGACAAACGAAATTGCTCTGTTTTATTTAAGACACTGTTTATTTAAATTGTATCTTTACTATTTACAGAGTAAGTTGCATATAGAATTGAGTCACTCTGAGTCATGCTATGTACGATGTATAATTTGGATTGTCAATAAAAAAATGCCCCATTAGATTTTCCATAGTAAATAGTACTGAGTATAGTATAGTATACTTATAACATCATATTTTAGGTATTACTTGAGTTACAATAAAAATATGTTTGCTGCTTCTGCCGCCTAACATTTAATTGGCGCAGAATAACCTAAATAAACAAAACATCCAACCGACCCACCACATAGATATCATGAATATTACCATCACGTATCGTAAATCGTATTGAGAATTGTAGAGGAATACTAACATCACAAATTAGTCATTTATTGCCACGACAACAAGTTAGACGCAAATACTTGTTGAAAAATAACTCCTACATAGTGATAAGTCGTATCAAATAACTAGTATTATTAGAACTCTTTACCAATACTTTTATGGATTTAGTTCATAAAGATATTTGAGATTTTTATATGATTCAATTTGTTTCTACAGTGTTTTTGTTAAAACTTTATTATTCATTTAACTTAAAAAAAAATTAAAACTAATATTCTTTTATAAATTAAATTAATCGGAAAATATTTGTAAACCTATACATTTTTTAAATACAAATTTGTGGTATTCATAAAAAAAAATGTTAATCACATCTACAATGGCCTGACCGTTAAAGCAACAAAGCCTTGTCTTGATAGTAAGACAAAATATTCAACTTACAAAATATTCTATCATTAAACATTAAGTAAATTAAAATAAGTTAAACTAAATGAATTATTTACATATAAACGTTAAAATATTACTGCACTTTTTTAATTCTAGCCGTGGCTCTATATGTTCCCGAATCTTTCCATTATTTATTTATATTATTTACCTTAGAATATACATCAATACTAATTAAACTCAACTTTCGTTTTTATAAAAAGTGTACATTAAGTACATGTGAAAAGCCTATATTATAAATATTAACAAACAAGGCAAGATTCAAGTTAAATTAAATTACTACGGAATGTTGAAATCATTCATAATTATAATGATTCACGATCGTTTCAAAATATTCATAAAAAATTATCCTCAATGTTGCATCGTGTTTTCGTGGTAAGATGTTATACGAAGACCTATTATTTATATTAATTATTTTATTATTAAAAAACAACTCACCGCTATTCCTCTCCATGAAGGATTTGTACGAGTCGACAATCGACATACTGTAGTTTTGATTTGCACCTGCAACATAAATACACATATTTTTATTTTTTGTCAGTTTTTACTGTTAACGATACACCGATATAGTGAATTGTTGTCCTATATTATTAAAAGCACACGCAAGGTCAGTATGAAAGGCGAACAATTAAAAAAATGCAGATCTCACCGGACCAAAAATAAGTGAGTCAAGGACCCTCTAGCGACCTACTTCGTACCCTCACAATATGGCCGGTCACAGACACACTGACGAATTATCAAAAACTGACATTTACATAATATAATATTAGCGAAGTAAATTGGTTTATTACGAAAAAATGTAATTATCCTTCAAATTCCTGTTCTTAATCGCTCTCTCTTTTGTGCAACGACATTCCGTGATTCCGCCATTAGTCTAATTAGGTGTTCTGTCTGTTTGTTTATTCATTAAGTTAACAATTGTTTTATGAATTTGTATGATTTTTTATTATTATCGTTTCTTTTAAAGAACAGCCTGTTGAGCGCTTACGATGTTGTTTGTCATTACATTTTTATGAATGTTTTAATGTTTAACATGCCTTAACAAAGTTACATATTGTTTTTGTTTTAATGTTGTTAGTAAATTTTATGAATGAAAAATTATCACTATAAGAAAAAAAATATTTTTAGAATAACAATAGCAAGAATTATTTGAACAAAGGATTTTACAAATAAATATTGAATAAAGTGGTAACCTATTTTGATCAGAATATACCTTCAAAAAATATGTTATATAAATAATATAAAAATATTGTATTATAAAAATACAAAAATTAAAAATATGATGTATAATATAAATATAAATAATATAATATAAATTTTATTTAACATTACTATGATAACTCATTTTTATAAGAATTTTAGACTATATTTACTTAAATGAAATATTTTTTTTCTTTGAAATCTTGTATTTAGGACAAAAAAAATCTACCTAGTTCAGAAACTAAACAACCAACATTGACATATTTTTATGTACTGAGTTTCTACTATCTAATTATTAATAACTCTTGTATAATTTTTTTATAACAATAAGTAAGAATTATTTTATTCTCAATAGCAATAACCGCCACATTTACAAGAAATAATTATAAGGTGCTATAACGATAATTATGTAATAAAATTAAATAATAATAACGATAAATACATAGTAACACGCCTTGAGATGCAACTGATTGACATAATATAAGATTTTATCACAAATAAATGTATTTCTTTAATTAATTCTTAATCGTTCTTTTATAAAATATTTATTTGTTTACAAACTGTAACCTTCACTACAATTAAAGATATTCAAAATTGACTAAAGACTGAAAAATAATGTAATCTCCTATTAAAGAGATCACCCATTATTTCTCTTTCGCTCATTGTATTGATTGTATTTGCCAACTCCTTTATTTTTCAGGTTTTTATTTTCAGCAATTATTTTTATTGAAAAGAAATTGGATATAATAAGATATAGTATTTATTAATGTTGTGAAAACATAAAAGTTGCGTATTATGGAATTCATTTAACCTAAGCATTAATTGAACAACCACCGTCAGAGGTACACAATATAAATATTGCAACTAACAGGTCAGAGTTATCGTATAATTTGATTTTTTTTATTACATAATGATTCGTTCTGTTTAGTTTCTACCTAATAAAAAATATAACGATGTTTTCCGTATATTTCTATAAACAGAATATGAAAAAAGGACTCTGCGAGATAAGCAAATAATGTACATTTAAAGTGTTCTACCTTATTACGAAAATGTAAAAAACAATGTTGAATTTCCATATCAGTGTTCATTCACACACTATTGTTATTGACATTAAATTAATCTAGTACTAAACAGATAGCATTCAAAGAAAAAAATACCTACTACGTTTCATAATTCAGTTGATTTTAGCTTGCCTCTTGTTTCAATGTAGCAACTTTGAAATTCTTATTGTTTAAACCTTAAAAGTACAAAACTTCGATCTCAGATAACGCAATAAGTTACAATAGTTCCGTTGGTTTATCTTAACAAGTTTAATTAAATGTGATCTAATTATAATTACACATAATTATAACATCATTTACGGTACTTCGAAATCATGAGATTGTTATCAGGATCATTAGTAGAGTGGTTCTCAACAAATTTACGACAGACGTATTTATTATCTTTTAATAGAAAACCCAGTCCATGTCGACTGTCTGACCAAATTTGTAATGGATCTACCTCAGATTGCAGTCGACCTTCGATCAATGGCTTCCTATAAAGTCAATCCAAAGGTCGATTTTTGTCACTTACAACTCTAAATTAAACATTTGTTAATTTTAATCCTTAGTACCATAAATTGGATTGGAAGCAAATCTTAGTAAGTTAGATAATATTTTATGTTAAAATGATTTGATTGTTCTTATGATGAAAATAATTTTTAAAGATTATAATGAGTTTTATATTTAAATCAACTTTTTATGTTATTATTTTTAATTAAATTTAAGTATATTTTATTTTTAAGTTATTTTTATTATATAAGCAAACCGCGTATGCTTTTTCTATTTTTACTTTTAAGTTTTATTTAAACCATTCATAGTTAATAAGATGGTAATCTTAAATATAATTGGTATCTTAATACTTGCATTACTTCAATACCAACTCATTCATTGTGTTATTAGAGTAACTAGACTTTGTTTTAAGATTGCATTTCATTGTAACTTGAAGCTGCATATTATTTTTCTAGTACAATTCGTAGGTATGTATTTTGTGGGCAATTTATATGTATTTCCTAACACGACTTTATAGAAACATTAAATAGTTTGTTATGTTATATTTTAATAGCGGTTTGTAGAAACTAATATTACAAAGAGATAAACTTGTTTGTGTCTATGATTGAATGAGGTAATTTCTAGAAGTAGTTATAAACCAGATTTAATATTAAAAAAACAATAAGATACAGTAGTAGTAGTAGTAGAAGTAGTTTTTCATAAACGATTAAGTATTTATAGATTGTAATGACATTGTAATTTCTGTTAATTCAATCGTCCTAAATAATATGATACGTGTCAAAGACACATGAGTAATTATATCGTCCAAAAAAGAATAAGATGTCTTTCGTACCTACTCCGTAGATGGCCTTAGCCTCAGAACATTTATAAGAATATATAGACCGTATTGCCAGGGTTATAAGGGCGTTATTGATTTTATATATAATGACCCAGTACCAAGGTTGTGCAATAAGAAAGTATTTTTCTAAAATAATGATTAGTTATTAATTTTGATACTCAAAGTCTTGTTTCAGGGTAAAGGCAGTTAGTTATATTATGTGGTTAATTTTAAAACTACATACATTTATGTAAGAAATAAAATTCCACCTTAATTTTCTATTTATTTTGTCAATTTTCACCTGTTATTAAAAAAATATTAACAGTTGAGGTAAGGTTGTTGTAAGATATAATTAGTTCAACAATCTTTCTTAATCACACACTACTATGCCATTGTGCGCAGGCGCATGGCTTGCGAAATACTTATTAAATCTTGAACGCTGTGCTCCGTCATGGCAAGGTCAGATAAAAATTGTTAAAAAAAATGTTATAATTTCGAAAAAACAAAAAAAATACTATTAAAGAAACGGACTTGTATAATTGGATTTGTCCACCTCCAAAATATTTTAGGAAAACACAAAAACACGCCTCACGATTATAACATTTATTAATTATTAATAAGGGTATATTTATTTTTTTGACCGGTTACTGGTCGTTTGAAAATAAAAATAATTAGGAATAAAGAAGACTGGATCTGTTCACCAAATATTATGATATTTAGTTTAAAAGCAGTGTAATATTTTACCAAGCCGAATATATTAAATATATATACAACTTTTTACATTACTATAATCTACATATTTTTAAGAATATCTGGATTGGTTCACGTTGGTTCAGAATTGAAAACTGGTTTTAAACAAAGAGAAAAATATTTACCATGTGGCAAGTATTATTCAACAAAGTTTAACCTATAATTTTTGTTAAACAAATTATATTATTTGTATCGATTGAAGCGTAAAAAATTGGTAATTGTTTCAATTCACTCTGGGTATCAATAATTTTTTTATTGTATATACATGATTCAATTCATTTTAAAAAATATATCAGATTTGCTCCGAGAAGTAAAAAGCTATAGTTGAATTTTGTTACACTATAAAACTAACTTCAGGTATTTGATAACAGACAGAACTATTAATGCTGAACCAGTCGACTCATGACAGACCGCACTAGTCACAATTATGCTAAGAAACTATAGTTGATTACTATTTGGTTTAAGTGAAGGACTTATTTTGGCAATCTTTAATTTATATTAATTTACTAATAAGTATTATAGAAGATCTAAATATAAATAAACACATCCCTTCGGACTGGTATAAATATTGAGAAGCAATTATATTATGATTCAAGATCAAATCATCCTGGTTATGTAACGTTTACAACTTTGTCATGGACTCAGTTTATTCTAACTTCAATATGCTATAACATAAATATTCAAGGACCCTGTAAATTAGCAATTATATAGTTGTTGTCTGTTTTCTACTGTTTAAGATCAACTACACAACATTTTATTGAATCTAAATAGAATACATCATTACAACGCAACTTTATAAATGTGTAGAACCATTAGTTATTTTGAATAAACCGTTTAGATCTGTTTTCAAAGATAAGTTGAAACTTAACTTATCTCAATTCAACTGTCATAATATCCTCCGTCATATTGAATGTCTGGACAAGTTCTAGTAACTTTCAAAACTTCAGAATAATTTGATAGAATGCATTTGATAAGGTTTAGAAAATGTAAATTAACTAAATATGCCTCATATTTACATAAATTCAAGTAAAACATTATCCAGGTTTCACTGTTGGACAACTCAAATACGCGGTTTGATTGCGTGATGGCGGGTTTCCATAATTTTCTTTTAAATACTAGGTCACTAGATAAGTTTTGTAATACAGCCATATTTATTAGTCTTTCAAAATAATTTACATTGCAGTTTTTACACTCACTCATATTCAGAAACCAGTGGTCATTCCATTTTTCTTCTGGGAGATCTGAACATGCTTTGTCCTACGCTGACAATAACTCAGAGTCACTTCCTTCCTTTGAGCTAATCTTTTACAATTGGAAACAAAGCAAAGTCACACGGATCACGATCTGTTCTGTAGGCAGGATGCTCAAGTACTTATACCAGTGTTCTTCAAAGATTCAACTGTCGCATGAGCACGATGTACCATGTGCCATGTACGCATTTTCACCACGACAGTGCTACTGTCATGGAGAAAATGCCAAAATGTCAATTCTTGACTTTGGATGAATTTCTTGATGATTTTCTGTACAACTTTAGGCAAATATTTATTGATATATCAAGAGTCCGTGACTGTGCGCTGGCTATCCAAAATAATTCGTTCTAATATACTCGTACCTCGTTTAGTAAAAACTATAGCTATCATTCTCTTCTTCACTTATCGTGATTTACTGACTTGAGTTTGAGTTTCCTCATTTTCGAACAACTATATTTTGTTTTTATTTTTTGACAGTACATCAAAATGGTTAAGCCAAGTTTCGTCACGCAAAGTACCATTTTCGTAAATCTTTAACATTTTTTTACACCAATTTACTCTCACTTCTTTTTGTTCTGGCACTTATGCCATCTTACGATCTTAATCGTGGGCTACAATCAGTGTATAAACTTTTCTTACTCCAAGGATATCATGTAAAATTCTATGAACACTTGGTGCATTAATTTGTAAGACCTTCTCTATCTGTCTGTAGGTAAAATGACGGTCTGTCTTAATCAATGACTCGACTTTCCCTACGTTTTCCAGGCTTGTTACTTCTATAGGATGACCTGATCTTGGAGCATCACTAACACTGAAATTACCGCGTTTAAATTCACGATACTGGTGAACAATTGTGCGCTGAGAAAGCTTATCTTGGAGAACATTTTTCAATTCCATAAAGCATTTATCTATAGATAGGCCACGCATAAAATTGTAGCGAATAATTACGTCATCTTTCAACTACTCAGTAATTTTTCACTCTTCAAAAAAGTGTAACTTTGTAATGCAATGATACACAATGATTTATTATATGGCTACCTACTAGTTATGAGTTGTAATTAAAAATGCAAAAATGCATGTACCCTCTGTTTATAAAAACTCTGTATTGTAGAACTCATGTAGTGACCTACGTATAAGCGTTTTTATTTAAAGAGAACATTATACTAAATATAACATATTATTAATAAATATTTTTTATACCGAATCCAGGACCACTGCTAAGTACAGTGGTAGGTGAGTAAAACAGAAGAGTTTTATTTTAAGATATATACATTTAAGAAGCCGAATAATGTTTATTTTTCTCATTACGAAACGACTTTTATATTCTATAAAGCATTACTTTGAAATAACTTTATGCATGTCTTGCTGTTTTATAACGAATAGATTTCTAGATAATTAAATTTCATTGATAAATATGTGTATTTTTATAAAATGACGTGTATCACATCGGACTTGATCATTTCAATATGAAACGTGCAACTTATAAAATTAATATCTGGCAATTTTTCTATAAACCAGTTTGTATTTTAATGCTATCAATGTCAATATCCGAGTGAACTTTGATAGTGGTGACCGACTAGACATATATAACTGTATAATATTAATAGCAAATGCAGAATTATTTACGGCTAAAACTACAAAATAAATCATAAATGTCATATGTCATGGTAAAAATATTTATTCTACAACATGAAGATTTTAAAGTTATTACATCAACTTAAAAAGATAACAAAAAGTTAAAAATAAATATTTTATACATCTTTATTTTAATTGTAAAAAAAAAATGATTTATAAAATACAATATTTTATGTTAATTAGCGTTATATTTTAATGTTTAATAATGTGGCACATTAATTCTAGAAAAGGTTTCTTAGAATGTTAATAGCTAAATGTATTGCCATTAACACGGAGTAGATAAATAATGTCCGAGTTACATAACTATCATTATTGTTATAATATTTTGTTGTGTATAAAAATGAAATTCGGTTTACTATTTTAGTGGTTAAACTATTGGTTAATATCAAGGTTTTGATTAAATTATGTTATATTTGACATACTGATAACAATGGAATAAGGCAATCGCAATGCAAACAGGCACTGAACTTGTTGTAACGGTCTATTGTTTTACTTTATGTATTTTAAATTCTCTGAATGTTGATAAAATCTATTTTTATGTATGTTTTATTTAAACAACAAATCATTTTTAAGTAAAATTAAAACTTCAATACGTCAAAAGCGTGCTTAGAGATAATTGAATGATATACCGATGCTAACTTGTTAAAAAGATTTTTGTTGTAGATTAAATATCTAAGTACAAAATGAATAAACTTGATACGTACTTCCGTTGTTTGCAAACATAACAAAAGCTCTAATGTTTAATATATGATGGTGTTACTGTAGTGTGATTGTTTATTTATTAGTTTGAACGTGGATTGCATCGTAGTATTGTAAGGGTGTATTTCCACTGTATTGCAGATTGTATATTTTATACCACATAATGTGAGATTTAAATTTATGGTCTTTGTTCATTGCTTTGTTTGTAAACAGTTAAATGTTGGATTTACCGACCATCTGTGGTGAAATAAAATACAGACTCCGGAAAAATCATATATCATTTTTTTTGGCAAAAAATATTGGAAAAACAAAAACATTAAAAAACCGATAATTAATTTAATTATTCATTACTTTACAATATTGTTAGTAATATATAATTTTATTGCAAATATCTCCTAAGTAAAATTGATAACATGAATAAAAACATTTAGATCTACTGCACGAGATCGACAAACTCTAGTTTCCTCTTCAGCATAGAGTATTACATTCTTATGTATAACCAGTACATAGCTTTTCTCTTAGGTCACTATTTGCACGCCACTCAACAGCTGTTTGAGTTACATAATAGCAGTGTCAATGTCATTGGCGTCTTTATGAACTTGATAAGTAGTTTAGTAAACAGTTTATATTTGAAAATGCATTCCTTTGTATTGACTTTTAGATTTCAATTTCGATGGTCAGGTTAATGAGGGCTATTCAGTACTTCTTTATGTGTTACATAAAATAAAATCGTTACAGTCGTCATAAACATAAATTGAGGGTGAGTAATATATTTTACACTATGTATATAATATAAGGAAAATAAGAAAAAAACAAGTATGACATGACAATTAAAATTGTTGATTGTTATTAAATGGGAAAAATCGCAATTATTTTCAAATATTAATGTTACTAACTAAATGTAATAATGTTTTAATTTCGTTATATCATTTAATAAAAATATCTATCTTGATTTGTGTAGTATTTCATTTCCACTAGGATTGAATCCAAATATTCTTAGTGGATTTAATCATTCAACATAGTTTAACCTAATCCATAAGATGGAATCTCATGTCTGTCGGGAAATTACAAAACGAGTTCAACTTTTCCGTATAAAGAATTAGAAACATCTGGTAAAATTATAATGTAATCTATACATAAATTAATAATAATAATAGTAATCTTTATTGGAACCAAAAAAAAAATTAAAATCATTAAAAAAGCAATATTGGGTTTGTATCATATTTTGATTGTATAATAATATAAAAGTATAAAAAATGGGAAACCAGAATAAGCAAAGAAATTACAACAGCCAATGTAATATATATACTTAGTAATTGTAATACATTCATCCGATTGCGGTGAAGCTTTGCTGAATTAGAACGACTGTGTTAATATGATGCAAATTGTTTTAATATCCAAATTTATTAGATATTTTTGATTTAAAGAATCGTATCTAAATAACTGCAAGAATATTAATAAGACATTTTAGAGTTTATTACATCTATAAGGTTAGATTCAGTTTAAATACATTTATATATTTTTTTTATTATAATGTGATATAAAACAATGTGTAAAAAGTAATGGAGCGAAAAATGTAAAAAGACGGAAATAAGGACGGAAATACAAAATACATTGAAATTACTTTGACATTTTGTGACATTTGCGTTAGTATTAAAAAAAACTTTTTAAAGGTTCTTGATATTATATACCAGTGGTAAATATTATAATTAGTTATAACTGGTGTAAATAACTGTACTTACTCAATAATTATTAAAGTGAAAAAAAAAAAAGCTGTGGGTGGCAAAAAAAATTAACAAGCTGTCAAAAAAATGCCGTGCTCATATATCTAATAATAAATAAATTTAACTAAATATTTATGCAACTTACAAATACTTAAAATATTCTAAAATATACAAAATAATAAAAAGAAAAAAATATTGAATAAAAATTAGACTCAAGACCGATTGCGTTGAGCGATTAAATAATTAATTCTAAAAATTGATAATATCTTACCTGGAAATGCCGAATTTAATTAATCTTTTGATTTAAGACCATGTCAAATAATAGATAGACTATATTTGGGTTCTTTTAATTTCACAAATTGCTTAAATTTTAAGTGCAATATTTTTTGTAATGTTATGAATATTTTTTATCATTTATCTTGAAAAAACGTCGTACATATAAATGTCTACATTATGTCTCGCTTCACATAATGGTAAAAAATCATACATTTATTAAGATTGTCTAATTCGTTTAAACAAAAAACAGGTGTGATGCGAGAAATTGCATACATGGATGGAAAGGAAGGTCGCTTGATCTCTCGTTATATGATGGACAGTCATCTACATAACGGTTTAAACATTATTTGATTAAATTTTATTATAATAATAACGGACTACGTTTATTTTTTATTTTAATGGTATATTATGGTAGATTGCAAATTTAGATGCAAAGGAGAGGGTGTTTGTTATTATAATACAAATTTGACGCGGCTCTTGTGTGAGACGGTGGCATTACTCAAATGACTGTAGCTAGGTTTATAGATTTTACAATACCTACATTTATAGATTTTACAATATCTTTCCAAAACTGTTTTTTTTTTTACAATTTACCTAAAAATCATAAATGCCGAAATTCATTTAATAATGTTTTGAGTGAGAAAACATAAAAATATGATTTATAACGTAAAAGTTGCATCAGATACTTTCATAACACATGAGTAAATTAATTTCGATGTTCTTGTTTTTTGAGGGTCGCATTCCGTTTTGACGGAAATTAATGTCAATGTCGCGTGTCGAAAATACATAGCTTTTTAGTAAACTTGCGCAAAAATTATTTATTTAATAATAGGAAATGCATGAGGCGCATGGAAGTACTGGGAATTACTTATCAATAAATAAAAAATATTATAACATGTCATTTAAATTAAAATAAAATTTTAAAACAAATCAGAGAATTTTTAAAGTTTATTATTAACATTGTTTAAATATAATCGAAATGATATTTAATTATAAGGAACAGTAATTAGTATTAATTCAAAAATCATCATTGTAATTTCACATTAACAAAATTTTTAAAATGATGATCTTATATCAAAAAGTAACAAAAACATATTATCAACACGGAACAGGAAATTAACACGATATACATAATTTATTAGCTAAAAAAATGATACATAATTTTAGATAACAATATATTTACCGATTTTCAATAAAAATATTTTAAACTATTTTATATTTTAACTTACTTATCAACTTCGAGGTAAAGAAAATTCGTATCACATGGAGAGCATCAGCGATATGTCCTAGTCTATCTAGTCCGCATTTCCATCTTTGCAGCTATGTAAAACGGAATTTGAAGCCAACAACATATAATATGTACGCAAAGCATTTGGAGTTCTTATATACCAAGGTGCTCTACGTCCTGATAGACAAATATTTCAGCGATTCTGTAGTTTAATTATCACCTGACATTTAAGTCGAAATAGGAAGAGGTAAAACAACGAACCAATAAATCTGGCACCAGTTAGCCTTGTACGAGACTTAATTAGGTGTTATAGATGCGGATACTAAACTCGATATTTGGGGTTTAAATCATCATCAATAAGGCGGACAATTGTTTTGTTTAAATTTCAATTCCAACTGGGTGTTGGTTGGTTTCTCGGAATTTTAGTCCCAAACGAACACTTGACGAGGATGTTTCGAGGTCTTGCGTTAAAAAACAATAAAAACATGTTAGGGTGAAATCTTATAAAGAAGAAGAAGAAGAAGAAACTGGTTCTAACTATAAAGTCTATTGCCATACCTAAAACGAATTTAAGACTTATTTAATGAATAGTTAAAAACGGGCAATGAGCATCAGATTTATAGTAGAGGTGACATTCCACCTACACACGTGAACATATTTTGAGAGTGATACTTCAAAATGGAATCTTCACATATGTACCAGTTTCAGTCAGAAGTAAATCAAATAAAATATAATAAGAAGAAAATATTAAATATAAAAATTTAAAAAGTATGTACAACACGTTAATAAAATATATATATTTAAAGTTTTATTCTGACGCGGGAGGGCGATCACACAGCGTTGAAATAATTACATAAAAAAATAAAATCATTAACCTACGCATCACAAGTTACTCTAGAGGACGTTGCTCTTAACCAGTAGTATTATAATAAGTTGGTTATAATTTAAAAAGGTATACTTAAGTTTAAATTTTCATATTTTTTTATTAAGATTACGTCTCAATATTTACGTTCTATGATTTATACCCTCCATATATATAATTTTATTTTCGAGAATGTTAAATAGGACCATCTGATAAAGAGTGTTCATCGCTGACGATCAGAAGAAATAATTATTACATATATATATATAGCTCACAAAATTTTTGTCGCCAGTATTTCTCAGATCTGTAGCAAGTACCTTTTCGAGTAAAAGTTTTGTGTACTTTTAATATAGTTTTAATTTACATTTCATAGATAGTTATAACAACTTCTTTCAAAGTTACAGCTTCGTATAAAATAACCTGCAAGACACGCCTCAATCTTGAAACGAATTAATATTACCTCCTACCAAAGATTTATTAATAACGGTTTTATCAATTTATTGAAGATGATCTGCTCTTTAATCAATGACGGAATTTTAATTAATGTCACAAAAACAAGCTTAACATTTTATTTCACTTTTTATGTGTACTTTATTTGAGATATTTCTTATAACATTCAATCTAGTTATATTAATTATAGGAGATATTGAACATATTTAGACTTTTCATAATAATAAATTTGTAACCTTGTATGTTTATATAAAGGTAACAAAATATATATAAAGGCAATAAAATGTTATTTCCGTCGCCTTGAACTTACTATAAAAGTAATATTGATTTGCCAATTAGAGTGACACTGGTAATTGGTAACTACATATTAAATTAGTAAGTTGATAAACAATTTATAAAAGGATTAAAAAAAAAGGTAAAATCTAGAAAGTCTAATAATATGTTGATATTGCATAACCCCATAAATAAATATAGGTGATTAAAATGACGCATGGAAAATGAAGGCACTTTATATCCTCTCAGCCGTGTTATGAATATTTATTATATAATTATTATAAACAATTTCCGTGTAAAAACAAATTCTTATTCAGTCGTTTGAAAATATAAATATTATCATTGATAAAATTATAATTTAAATATTACAATAGAGCGATTAATTATCGCTTCAATTATTATCTAAGACAGGGTTAGAGCGAAACAATAATTGATTGTTATGAATATAAAAAGTGGAACACAAGATTGAATAAAATACTTATCTTCGTAAATACGACTGAATCTTTTGCCTTTGCCTACTTTTATCTACCTACCTACCTACCTACCTTTTACCTACTACTACTACTATGTACTACTTACTGTATTTAATAAAAAAATAAAAATGTAACAATTTGCATTATAAACGCATATCTATCTTATCATTAATAATATTTATATATTTAAACTTAAGTGGGTAGATGGAAATATTTGAACAAAATGAAACAAAAAATGGGGCCGACAATAAAGGCAGATGCGATAAATAATTTGAATTTATTAAACTCAACTTTTAATTTTTTTTTCAAAAGCTAAGTATAAATTAATATCCTTAATAAATGCAAAATCCGTGCATAATTATTTAATGATAACGTCATTTATTACATAAAGCTAAAGATACATCCATGTTGTCATTTTGTATGATATCAACAAAACCATATAAATATTTTTTATATTGATGATAATGATGACTTTTTTAATAATTTCTAATTGAAATATTGCATATTATTTCGTAAAGTATTGTTTTACGTATCTTAAAATACTAATTAGAATTAAAATTTATAATTAATAAAAATTAAAAGATATCAATTCTGTGTACCATTATTGTTAATACATTCTTAATTGATACGGATCAATCAATCAATCAATACTCACCGTTCATATTAAAATGTCCCAAACTACCACAACACTAAAGTTTTACACAAAATTCACAATAGTGTTTTTAATTTGCGGACAAAAATTAAAATTTGGAAGTGCACTCAGGCCGTCCCCTGGTTGGAAGCTGCAAGCCAGCCACGCACGGCCTTACCCAATACGAAATGAGCCGTAGTTGCGCGCGCGCAGCTATAATAAACAATCCACGCGATAAAGGCTTCATGTTCCGATCACTGATTCTCACGTATAAAAACGTCATAGATTTCTTAATGGGACGATATGATAATGTTATCTATAGTAAGGTTGTCAACATTTAAAAAAATACTACTAGCTATATATTTTTTTCTAGAATTATCGATCTAAATGTAATCAGTGATTAAAATACATTATATGGTAAGTTAATATGAAATACTTGTCTGTTCGTCAAAAGTATTTATACAATGGTATGAATAACGGTGTCCACGGCTTATAAAAACCGAGAGATACTTGATTTGTTTTTTATTTGTATTCGTAATGGACTTTATTGTTAGTTTATATGTATTTAGCTCTTATAATCCATAATTTTATTATATATTTATAACCTAGCTTTACTTACGTTAGTAAAATAAGGATTGGCTTGACTAGTTTCGAACCCCTTCCATCTTCTTATTCCGTAACCAAATAAGGATCCGGCAAAATGTGTGCAGCAGTTGAAAGAAATATTAAAAGTTTAAAAAAAAACTTCGATTGGCTTTCATTGATATTATATTAATTAAGGCGGAATTTAAAAAATATTATTATATTGTGACCAAGGAAACTATAGCCAAGATCAAAGGTTGGTTGAATATTTAAATTAGGTTTGATCTGCTTTGACGAAAACAAAATAACATGATCATTTAAATTATATTAATTTATATTTATACAAATAATCTGACTCCTATTTAATTATCATTAATTTTCCGATATTTGGTAGTTATAAACGCCATAAACGAGGAGTAAAATGTAAAAAAGTTTCTGGTAAACAACAATAAATATTTTAAAAATGTTGTGGTTGATTCTATCAAAATGAATTATTAATTTATTAAACATAATTTCATCACTTTTGACATAAGTATTTTTTAAATATTAATTATATGAAATGCCTTGAAATTAGAATAAATTTCACAAACTATAAAACTAATAAATTCTAACGGTGGAGGTATTATATATGATGTTAAGATAAGTCTTTTATTATTTCCTCATTTTACGAAAAAAAGTACATGCGTGTTCTGGCTATTAAGAGGGGCGAGAAAAGCGCCTTACTTCCTTAATAATCCTATTTATTTTATATATTGGCAAAGAAGCGTTTTTCCACCAGTCATAAACAGTGGCGGCACCTATGGAATATTGTAAATTTACAAATTTTCATTTTCCTATGTCAGTCTGGCTTGGCTGTCTTACATGTATGGTTTTTAAAAAAATAAAATTAAAATGTGTTACTTTGTAATCAAGAGCATAATTATAAATATTATTTTTCCTATGTTTTTAGTTCTATTTCGTGTACTTGATACAATTTATACGGTATATAAATACAAAAAAAGTGAGTTTTTTTCCAATGAAGATAAAGTGTATCTGCAAAAATCTTAACTATTTTATTGATACAGTAACATGTAAATATAATTAAGAACAAATAATTGGAATAAAGAGATGTGGAAATTCTAGTTCTTATCTATTTATTAATAATTAGCTGAGGAAGGTGCTGGAAATAATTGTTGCCATGTCTATTTTCTGTTAGTGGTAATAACCTTTAGTAAAATACTGAGATGACTCTCGTACATAGCTCGGGCGACATAAGCCTCTTACGAACTTGAAATGGCAATAACATAATATCATCAATGTTCCAATCAGGTCACTGACCTTGGTAATGGTTGCTTAACCAGCAAAATTAATTAAGATACGCATGGAGCAAGTGGGTCACTATTATTATATTTACAATTTATTTTTTCACTAATATAGATTATACAAAATTCTCATATATGTAATATTATCTATATAATTTTAAATTATTCTTAATTAATTTATATTAATATGAAGAATCTAATTTTGAGTCTTTATAAAATAAAAAAAAAAAACTATATATAACTATATATAGATGTATATATAATATTCTATATTACTGTATATTAAAAATAAACTACGTAAAAGGAATTTATATATTTATGATAGATTTTGTTCTTCTATGAGACGACTTAAAATTGTCGTTGTAAGTTTAAACTTACAGTTTTGAAACTCAACAGGTTTTCATTCCTGACTGCACGTCGACTAAGGCTAAGGTGCGGATCGGCGTCAGGGTCATACAAAGACTGCTCAAGATATTTATTTTAAATACTCAACCAGTTTATATTATTCGGGAATTAAAAGTATGTTTTAAATTCATGTTTCTGTTAGGTGAGACATATCAATAGAGTGAAGTGAATGAAACTCTAAGAGTAAGAACTCAAACAGCAGGAGCTGTTTAGTCTTTTCTAAAAGAAAGGAGTCCTCTCTTTAGTTCTTTAGTATGTAGTATAACTTTGGTAGTTGATATGAACTTTTCTTTTTAATTTGTATTACACAATATTTAATGATAAAGGTATTTAGTACTAATATAGTTTACGTACAGCTTCCTACTAATTACTACTTACTATATTTTTATGAAGTGAATATGAATAGTTTAATAAAGGAAAATATATTTTTTACAGATTATTCTTTGAGATATTTAAAGAGAAATCTGTATTACTTTCACACAGAACTCCTTTACTGGATATTGAGTCGTTTATCAATCATCGCATCTTTATTAGGTACTGTCAAAAAAGGTTGATGACTAAAGCACAGATCCACATCAGCAAGACCAATCAATCAATATAAAATAAATAACTGAAACAAATAATGTGTATAATTTTTCTTCTTTAGCGTATGAGTTGACTGGTAGAAATTGCCATCTAAAAGCGTTATGTGTATGCGTGTGTGTGAGTATTGAGCTTCGAGATTTGTATTGTCTCATTATTATTTTATTCTTCGACTTAATGCATGAACATTATGGAGATGTGGATTCAATAGGTTTCAGAAACCTAGCCTTTCCCCCGAAGACTAGCGTTTTTTCCTGCTATGTAAAGAAAATTAATTGCGGTTAAATCTTTTGCATTGAATTTTTCTTAATATTTATATTTGCCTGAGGTCAACGTTCGAGAAATATCTGTAATTATTTGTATCGGAAATAAAAGTTGTATACTAAATTTTTTTCTTTAGGTATAATTAAGTTTGGTGACGTAACTTTTATTTAAGACTACCAGAATAACGGCATATTAAGATCATGTTAAAGCAACATCCCAAGGAGTTGTAAGTCGAGATTGTGAATCTGGATTTGCCGTTGATCAGAATTTTGTTGGTAGGCTAGCGATTATCGGAAATGGTCACGGGTTGAGGAAGTCTCATGGCCGGTCTATGGCTGATAAGGGGGACAGTAATGCGAAGGTCTCTAGAGGTAGAGGTCTGAACTGCTCACCTCTTTCTGAACGATGTCTCGTCATAATAAATAAAAAGCCATAAATAATAAGTTAGGGTGGTGTGGAAGTGTAGACTGCTTGGCTTCTTCGTAGTGGTGCAGTGGTGAGGAGCACTCAGATGTGTGGGATCGGTAGAACTTGTAGATGCTTCTTGGTGCATCAAACGTAGCTTGGCGGTATTCTGCAGCTATCACAGCATGGTATCCGTCGCTGAAGGTTTCGGAATTTCGGAATTTACACCCGATTACACAAGTGAGACCGGAGCTTCGTGATTCTGAGTTCAGCTTATATTCTGCGATTAAAAATATTAAAAATAAAAATGATAAATACTATTATAGACAATAAGAAAGTCGGTAGTACTCTATCTATATATTAAATTGATAACTAATTAAAACCAATCTAAACTTTAGTAGAGCCGGTTTAAAAATGAGCGAAATTGCAAAATCGATGCAAAACAGTTCATTATTTTATGTATTAAACATTATGTTTGCGTGTGCTATCAAGCAAAGGTCAAAGTTTTCTTTCGAAATTGACCTTGTCTGAGAATTACTTGAAGAACCGGTACACAAATATGATATGTTTTTTGTTTCCGTCTAGTATCTGAGTTAAAATATAAGTGTAAGAGAGAAGAAAGATTGCATTTTATAGTCGTATATGGATTGGCTCTTATACAAGATTATTGCAAAGTACTACTTTAGTAATGTTTCGTGCGGTGCAGAAACATGGCCAAAATTTTTCCCCTCTTCATAAGACATCTGTGACTCCAGGGTGCTCCCGTATTTCTAGAATGTGGCAAGTTATCTTTTCATATTTAAGATGCATCGGCACCACACACCAACTAGCAAAACCAAATGCTCGTTTGTCATTCAATCCTACAATAATACGACATACCTACGACTACAGAAGTGATCCATCAACAAGTGTTGTTTTTAATCGATAATTAATGCTCTCCATTAAATAAATTTTCCAAATGTTTACAAACAAGCAAAATTAGGCTAATTTTATTGAAATATATAAAATAAAATACTTGTTTTTCTTTTAAAAATTCCACTTTGTTAACATTATTAATTTATTTCAGAACAAGTTTACATTATCTTTGTCAAGATATTGATATTTTTTTGTATTTTAATGTTTTTGAATAAGTAAAAATTTCGGCAATTTATTTAGTAACCATGTAATATTTGTAAATAACTCTTATACATACAGGCTCGTCTCCTGAAGGATTGTAACCAAATTATTTAAGATAATCGCATTAAATCATATATTGCAATAAGCTCAGCGAGTAAAATGAATTATTATTATAATGATTATTAAGTTAAGAAATGAAATATCAAAATAATATTGTAATGTTAGATTTTTTATGATCCATAATTTTTTATTCTTTCATATTGACCTTTAAACTATAATGTTATAGTTTTGCAATAAAGATTTTCTTGACCTTTGGGTTAGAATACATAATTAAAATTTATAAACCACATTATTTGTTGTGATATAATGTATACAATAAGTATTCTTTAAAACGGATAATAATATTCAAAGAAATTATTTTATTTTACTTTAAGATAACATAAAGTTCTTCTTATCCGGCCTTTTTAGGCATGTGTATAAAAAAATATTTTATTTTACCGATAAATTATTTATGTATAAATAAATACATTATTTTACCAATAAAAAAATATTTAGATTGTCATTTAATGTAACAATATTCATAAGGTTATAAATATAAATCCTTTTTTCAAAAAACGTACGGTTCCTGTATAGTTATATATCGATATCCAAAATAACGGTGTAATAATGTATAACGTCATTAATAATTGAACCATATACTATTTTATAATTGTTTTGCTTTATGTGGAGCAAAGTAATGACTCCATTTCCGAATATTTTTTAAAACTTGAAATCTAATGTATGGTATGTATTATAGTATACTAGTTAACTTAGTATATTTATATATTAGAAAGTTTATTATGAAATGAATCTAGGAAAATATCTTTATCAATATATAAAGTGGGTTAGTGGTAGTTGGTGCATAAAACTATAATGTCACGGCTTACCGTGACATTATAGTTTTATGCACCTACTAAATCTCGATCTACTAAATCTCGATTATACTAAGTATTCCTTTGGTTATATATATTGGAATATAACTCAATGTAACTTAATTGCTGTGTGATTAGATAGTGGCACGTCAACAGAATGTTATGTATTTAATTATACGGTATATTATAGTGATCTAGATGGTCATTTAACAAGATTTTTCTCGAATAATTCAAATGATCTACTTAAAAAACGTAAACAAAGAAATATAGCACAAGATGTCATGGATACACGCAGCGACACCTGCATTCAAGATTCAAAATGGTTACTCAATATGATTGTTTTGTTACGCCGACTAGAGAATTAAATATCGGGAATTGAATATGATTTTTTTTTAATTTATCATCTATTTGTTAAATGGGACTAACGAATTTAGGCCCAAGAGCGCATACAAAACTCGTTCTACAAAAATTATCTAATATAATTTACATATTGAACTCTGCAATTCATGCCATATAAATCCGTAGTAAAAATAAAAAGATAAAAATAGCTAATGGAACACGGAAATAATTGAAATGAAAAGAACTGAACTGAAGTGGTAATGCAGAAACGGATCAACTCTTGGGCCATGTCCAGGCGAAGATTGGCGATCTGCTTTCACAGACCCCCTCCGCCGAAATGGTGGTTTGAGATCTGTCTTTGACTTTGCTCTGTCAAATGGCCTGTCCGAGCTGGTAAAGACTTACACTCGTCTATAGGACGTGGACAGCCACACGCCCTCTTTGTTGGATCTTCTGATGATTTCACATCCCAAAAAGTATCCCGTCACTGTCGAGGTTACCTTAGGGTTCTCTGATCATTGAGTGTAGTGCCCATTCAACGTCCGGCTCGCACCAGACCTGCGACTCGACGCGTTTGGCACTACAAATCAGCGGACTGGGATGGAATGGGGTCCTTTTTTGCATTCAACACTTGGGCGCCGATTTGTTTCCCTTCCAATGATCCTAGTGATCTTCTGTTATATCTTAACCACCGTTGGGCAGCTGGTATTGAAAACAAGGGAGAGAGTCTATCAGTTAGTCTGGATATGGTGAAAACCTTCGATCATGTATAACACAAGGGGTTTCTATCGAAGCTACCTTCCTATGGACTCCCCGAGAGTTTATGCAAGTAGATCATCAGCTTCCATCACTGGGCGGAGCATACAGGTCGTTCTCGATGGTTTTTTCTCGGACCCCAATCCCGTGAACACTGGTGTACCCCAAGGTTGCGCGCTATCCCCGACTCTGTTCCTCCTGCACATCAATGATATGTTGGATATTTCCAATATACATTGTTATGCGGATGACAGCACTGGTGATGCGGTATATTCCGGCTGTGCGGGTCTTTCTCGGAAAAACGTCGACGAGTGCCGAAAGAAACTGGTGTCTTGTATAGAAACTTCCTTAGGGATGGTCTCTGAGTGGGGTGAACTGAACTACGTTCTGTTCAATTCCCTAAAGACACAAGTTTGCACGTTTACCACTAAGAAAACCCCATTTGTCATATCACCACTCTTCGAGAGCACTTCTGTCATTCCCTCGCCAATTATCAGGATACTGGGGCTTGACACTTTGAGCGATTGTCAGTTTCATGGTCATCTGGAGAGCAAGCAAGCAACCAGCAGTAAGCAAGCAAGTTGGCCTCGATGAAATTGGGGGTGATCATTAAAGCGAGGTATTTCACTGTGCGGTTCTCAAGGACCTTTCTTTCTCGTAACACTCAAATATGGAACGAACCCCCTTTGGCGGTATTTCCAGATCGGTATGACATGGGTACCTTCAAAAAAGGCGTTTACTCCTACCTCCAAGGCCGGCAGCGCTGTTGTGAATCCTCGGATATTGCAAGAGTTCATGGGCAGTGGTGATTACGTATCATCTGTGACCCGACAGCTCTTTTGCCCTCCTCTAACATAAAAAAAAATATTTTTGTTTGTTTCCAGTTACTTTGTGCAAAATTATTTAGTAACGTACTGTTAAAAGAGTTACTTGTTACTTGTCACTTAAGTTATTTATATTTACTTTAATCATGCATTTTTTGTAAGAAGAAATTCTATTGCATTATATAAAACTATTTGAATGTACATATTCAACCAATATAATAAAAAATACGTTGAATTTCAATTACGATGAAGATTCCAGTTACTATGTGCAAAATTATTTAGTAACGTACTGTTAAAAGAGTTACTTGTTACTTGTCACATGAATTATTTATATTTACTTTAATCATGCATTTTTTGTAAGAAGAAATTCTATTGCATTATATAAAACTATTTGAATGTACATATTCAACCAATATAATAAAAAATACGTTGAATTTCAATTACGATGAAGATCAATTAATCGCTACGTTTTGTATATGTAATAGCAATACTAAAAAAAAATTTGACAGTTAACATTACTACGAGACGTTATTGTAAAATCAAATTCATAATTAGATATTTTTTTTGCTTTCTTTGCATCATAGTGATTTGTGCGTATATTTTGTTAAAAATTAACGTTTTGGTCATGAATACTGACTCTGGCGATGCTCCTATAATATAATATTTTATCTCTTGCTCAACTTTTTGATGATATTTTATTTTATTTATACATACCAAAAAAACAGATGCTTCTATTAAATAAAAGTCAAATTCATTCTTTAGAAATGGAACTTCTGGTTGAATCTAAAGAGATAATAATTAGCATAATAACTGTATATATGTTTTAAAATAGTGATTTTTTCTACTTGGTTTTGTAAAATGAGCACAATGTACCTCATTATTCTAGTTATCTTAATCTGAGTTTTTTTTGGTTGAGTACATACTTAATAAATATGAAGGCTCAATACAATTTATATTATATTCACAATTCATGAGAATACTCAAGTCTTGATCATTCAAATTAAATTTTCTTGATGTCCTGTCTTTTTGCCGTGGGAAGACATATAATCTTATTAGGTTAATTAACTTTAAGTACTGACTTGTGATCTAACAGCCTCTAGTGTTACAGCCTGTGTTAAGATAAAGATAAAGATAAGGATAAGATAAAGATAAAAGTTCCTTTTTCCATATAACCATAAAATTGGTATCTCACTTCAATATTAATATTTACCATAATTATTTTTATATTTTTAATAGTAATTTATTATTACTACGTATAATATTATAAAAAAATATATTATGGAAGAATATTCAGAAACACAAAAGGTTTCATGTTGTAATATCTAACTTTATCCAAAGGTAGTTAAAGGTTAGTTAAATTAAAATTGTGATTAAAAAACCTATTAAAAGAAACAAAACATAACATAAAAATGTTAAATTTATGTGGACAAAACATCAGCGCATCAAAACATTTTATTGGGATAACACATAGACAAATCAGTCACAAATATAATGATAACTTAAAAACTACAAACACGGAAAAATAATAAAAATAATAATAATAGTTATAGTAACTAAATAAAAAGTAACCACAAACAAGAAATAAAATACCTGTCATTTAAATTATCCGCAGTTTTGGAGTTGACAGTGAATGACAGCGAATCGTCTCAAAAAATTCAAAAAAATATACATAATTGCTTTGGATTGCAATATAATAAGAAAATATGTATATATTATAATCACCTGATATATAAATAAAACACAAACAACAACTAAAACAACATAAGTAACTTGAAATAAATAACATCTTGGACCTGATGATACTACAAGTACCGAAATGTTGGAAACTCAATAAAACTAAATAGGTATTCTAGACAGCGAATGCTACTCACTACGTACATTGTAAATAACTATTAAAAATAATAGTAGTTTAAGTGACCAGTTTAAAAACTCGAGGCAACTGTACCTACAAATGTCATAGTTAAGTCTCTCGGAAAATTTTAATTTATTGCTTTGACAGTTGGCACGATGACACTTGTCCTATTTTATGGTTATAAAGAGAATAATTTAGCCATTCAGTTATAACTTATTGCATATTTACCACATATTATATTTTAATTTGAATACGAAATGAAGAAATGTATAATTTAACATGAAATTATACAAGTCATTGTTTAGTGAATAATAATGTACAATACTTAAAGTGCAACGGTCTTTTAATAATCGATTTTATTGGTTAATTATTAAAAAAAGTCATATAAATATAAATCCTATAGAGGTGTACCTTTATAGTACCTACTGAATACTGCTTTACAATGTCGCTATTATCGAAATCTAGCAAATGAATAACATCATAAGATATAAATCAAAGGAGAAATCACGACTGACAGTTCTAAGTGATCCATTCTTTATCTAATTGAATGTACCAGAGAAACAGATTAGGGGTATGTTTATTAAAGTATACTGAATAGCGTTGGTGTATGTGAAACAGACAGTCTTATTACTGGGCTACTGTTAAAGTATCCAACTTTAAGTTAACGAACTTATTTAATAAATTGAGCCAAATTACTAAAACCTCTAATTGTTTCGTTTCTTGGAAATTGTTGTTTTGGTATGGTATGGTAATGTCTGTTTATTACATGGTAATTCATAGCAAAATATGTAAATAGTAAATAGTACTTGGTTTGTAAATGATTCGTTAATACTGACTATTTATACTACCTATTTTATACCACAACAAGGCACACTTACTATATTGAATCTTTGTCAGTTCTTATATTGAATGTAAATACATTCAATAATTATGATATAAAACAAGACACAAAAGATTAATGAATAATGAAGTCAGACCGAAGTTGGAAAATATTTTATATTTATTTATTTATGTTGGGTTCAAGTGTAACTGACCGCTCATCAATACCTGTGGTTGTTTTAAGTATATATTCATGGGTTGTTTTATTGCTTATTGCCAAAGGTTTGCCCTTGACGATGTGCCACATTTTACAAAAATAAATAATGTTTTAAGAATAACGATCAAATACACCAACCATAATTCTGTAACATGAAGACTTGTCGTTAAGGAACAGCAGTAATCAACGTTTTATTTGTTTTTTGTTGTCTTTATTATTATTATACATCTTATTTTAGGAGATTGACTTAAAGGGTCACTGGCATGCTTTATCTTTGTTTGCCACCATCTTGATTGATTTGCATTACATCTGTTAATAAAAGGTATTTACATACTTGATGGGTAGGTATGTTAAGACAAGAAAAAATTAAAGCACAATTATTACATTTTAAGTTTCTTACCATTTTTTATAAAGTAATACAGTTATATCTTATATATTAAATATTTTTTGTCAGTTCTTATAATGTTGACGACATAACTTTGTATCAACGTATTCATAGTAGTTATATCCACAACAAAATGGAAAAAATATATAAATTGGGGGTAGGTAAAAGATTGTTATGTTTGAAACGAATTTTAATTACATATTATTATTACCAAGAGCATAAATCGTGATATTTTAGTAATTAGATAAACATTATAATATCAAACCTGCTAATGAATCAGAAACTTAAGTTCCACACATTTCGATCCAATAAAAACTCTTGAACTATTATAATAAATTTTATTTAATAGTACACTTTAGATTTTAGATTTAAAATTAAAAAAGGGATGGTCTAAGATATCTCTTCATATGCGTACTATTATATATGCGTACACTTAAGTCCATGAAGGATTTGTTAACTGTTTGATGACGAAATTTAGGTGTTACAAGTTAATTTTATTTTTATATATTACGTAAGTATCTAAATTTTGACGTATAAATTTTATGTTATTAAATATATGTTGAGAAGTGACTATAAGAATACCAATTTCTTTTAAAAAAGCCCTCAGCGAATTTCTATCTTTTAAGTTAGCACGTACAGCTCTTTAATTTCGGTAGCACTGCTCCATTACAAAATACTGTAAGACAAAATACTATGAAAATAATTCAAATAAACAAGTCGAAAACCGTATAACCGTGTAACCGTAACGTCCGTTAATTGTCTAAGTTTTCTAATTGCAAAGACGGCCGAGCCACTGGAGTTTTTGTCTAATGTTATACCTAAGAAATTTGTTGAGTCAGTGAGTTCTAACACTTCAATGGTAAGAAGGAAGTTGCAGTTTTGATTTTGTAGTTTTACATTAAAAGTGTAAAGTTAAAATTTGTAGTAAATGCATTTAGTTTTCTTAGCATTTACGACTAAATTATTAATTTCAAAGATGTGACAGAGCATTATTTACTTCGTTATAATTAGTCCTAAGCTTTAAAAATAACCAAGGTGTCATCAGCGAAAAGTAAAATGTCACATAGACCTTTTACGAAAAAGGGCAAGTCATTAATATAAAATAAAAAGGGGTCAAGTGCAGATTCTTGTGGAACACCCATCTTTAGATGAGAATCAGCCGGTTAAGAATTATTTACTAAACCGTCTGCACTCTTTGATTTAGGTAATAAGCAATAAGATCAAGTGCGGCGCTACATGCCCATAATGGTACACCATATATTTGTATTTTTCCCAATCTTGAGTAATGATAACAGATAATATGCTGTAACAATAAACAACAACAACAATTGCTCCTGCATGACCAGTAGTCTTAGTACTCTTAGTAGTCAGACCGAATTGACGATACTTATGTTTCAATATTCTAAATATGTATTAAACCCGGTAAAATGTATATTGGAAATGTAAAGAATATACTTATATCAAAATATTATAGTTATTGTTATGTAACTGTTATTTCCCTTATTATTATTAAGTTATTTCAAGTTAGCGCTATCTATATTTTTTTATACGAAGTTAGTAGTAACTTACCCTACAAGTTAAGTTACGCCGTCATCATCGTGTTTCAAACATAAAACCAAAGATGGCGTTGAACTGAAAATTGTAAAAATGCTTGTGTATAAATTTGAACTTATATGTTATACAATAAATATATATAGGATATAAGTTATTATTAGAATATTTCTATATAAGTCACAGTGGAGTATAAATATATATTTTAAGTAGATAAATAAAATAATAACAGAATTTATTATGTAGCTAGTATTAAAAATTTTATAGACCTTCAGAATGTTTGTAGTTTGATATCATACAAACTGACGAAACACTTATTCAACAGTTCCAGTCTTCTTACCGCAGTTCAGTAGGTGGTTAATATCAGGAAATCTAATAAAAGTAAAATAATAATAACTATAAACTTTTTATTCTTTATATTTAATTTGTACAATATTCAATTCTATAAGAATTATAAAAATATAATATTTCTGAACTTTACACTGTGAAACTTACTGAAACTAATACTCATTAAAGGAAATTATAATATTTTCTAGATATTTATTACTATATTATTCTTACAGAATTCTGCTGTTAATTATAAAACCATTAAAATTAAAATGATTTGAGAACGAAAAATAATTTTATTTTAAGATAATGTATTAAAAATAAGAACTTGAATTTTGTAATTTCGAAATAAGCTTTATCCGACCGACTTATTCGCTTAAAACGTACTCGGAATGCCGAGATCGCAGTTAATTCGCGCTAAATCCCAAAATTCGATTAAAATGCTCCATTTAGTTAATTTCAATTCTATTGTCGGTATTACCGTTGTCTTAGTTGCATTGGTAATCTAATTTTACACCGTTCCGATTTGGACACTATTGGATTAATTCCATTAATATTGTAGGTGCTCGTATATGTTGATACCTAAGTTGTTAAAAATCATGAATTGGCTGATAAGAATGAATTTTTGTATATTCTGATTGTTTATCGCAAATGTGTGTGCAATCGATTGATTTACTTTTTCTCGTCTTCCCATTTATACCACGATATGTTAGACATGAACATTTAAGTGTTGTAAAAATCTTTAAGTAAAATTAACAAAAATAACCGCAAAATTTTATTTAATTTTTTAAAGCAACTTTTAAATAAAGTCACATTATATAAGCTTCACCACGTTTAATGGAATTGCTTAACATTAATTTAATATTATATTAACATTAATTTAATATTATTGCTTAACATTAATTTAATATTATATTTTAATAATACAATATGACGGGTATCTCAAAACAGACCGCAAGCCGCACTCGTCATTACCGGTCAGTTCTAGATTATACGTGAAATTCATTAATGTTTTTAATTCCGTATTGGTTAAATTTCGGAACGAAGCTCGGTGAACCGATTATATAATTGAAGCCTGCTTTATAATGTGAAATTGTCTTTTGTATTTCACAATAAATTTAAAATAATTTTATTTTATTCCTTTTCTGATAATATTAATGGGTTAACTCCATTTAATGTTTAATAAATAAAAGACTTTAAATAAAATCTGAAACCAAGTTCGTTCTTTATCCAATATAAATGGGTTTTTAAATGATACAATATTATTCATTTTTTTCTAACAAATTAAGTCATACGCAATAGCTTACTTTGAAATACTTTGAAAGTTAAATTTATTAAAAAAAATTAAGAGACAGATCGAGGTAGTATGTTTGTTTATATTCATGTATATTTTATAACGATATACCTTGATTAAGGAGTGGGCCTGTATCAGCCATCTTAATTATTATTATAGGTAACAATTTATTTTCCAACAAGAAATGATTTTCGCATTTTGAGAACCCCGTGTACAGACCATTAAGTGCAGTTACTTGTTAACTAACCTCCAAAACTTGCACTGAACGTTTTTAACTTAATAAACTCTTACCATTTACGTTTAACAAAACTCGAATAAACAGAGCTTTATCAAGAGCTCTAATTACACTTTCTTGACTTTTTAATTGTACTATTAAAAGTTGGTGAGAAGTTGCCCTTTTTTGGGTTATACTTAAACTAAACTCGAATTAATTATCTACTTATCTTTAAATACTCTTTTTGGGTGAAAAATTATATTTTTTTCAGTTTTTAATTAATTGTTCATGTCTTAAAGCGTGAGATATCTATCACTCAATTTTAGAAAACAAGACAAGGATGCAGTACTAATCTATGTTATCTATTTTTCTCTTAATAATTGTATAAAGTTATATCACTATATCTATTATTGTGGAAGTAACGTAACACGTAGGCATTACCTTATTAGTGATTCAGAAATTAAAACATTAATTAAAACAGTAAAATTGTAATTTATTCAAATTGTCTGCTAGTAACGTTACCCGAGGGGATGAAACAAACGAGATAAATGATTTTCACATTAACTTTTCTGGATTATTTATTATCCGATTTAATTTTAATGTAACATTTTGTATTTCTCATTATTTTCAGGGAATTGAACATATGTACGGCACTATGAACTTACTATATAGACAGCGCTACTGTCACGACTGTTGAACTTTATAACCGCAAAGATATACTATTTTTAATGTAACTTATAAATATGAATGGCATCTACAACATTTTAAAAGTTTAAAAGTAATATACATAGATAGAAATATATATAGATAGATACAATCCATAACAGAGAAAAATATGAAAAATATACACTTTAAATTTAAAACAAATTATATAGATTATCTTTTCTATAGTGTCGTGCTTCAAAAGACGCTTAAATAAGAATGACGTTGAAAATATATGTTTTTCAACTATCTCCGGTAACTCGTAACTACGCTTCGTGCACTAAATTAGACTAAACCTAACTAGGTTGAAACGATGTTCCAAATAACTTACTGACTGTCGCTTGAACAACTCGAAGTTATTAACTGCAAAATACATAGTGGAGTGTCGTCCAATCTACCTCAGGAATAGTAGAAGATGTTAGTTTTACAATATTATTAAGAATTAAAAATCTACAAGCCAGAGATATTTAAATGTATTAAATTATATTAATTACTCTAAATAGTATTGTAATTAGATAGATTATACCGCTCTATCGTTTTCTACTTCAAAGTACATACCCTCATTACTTACCCACAAATGCGATGGATGTCGATAAATTTTCAATTCTAGTCCGTCCAAACTTGAATCCTCGGATCAAATTACCAAATGAATAATGGAGTGCCTTACAAATGAACAGACGACGTATCAACTAGTATAAATGAAGGAACAGGTTAAAGATCGAAGCTATGTTATTAATCTCGAGGTAAGGAACTCTTGATTTTCCTTTAAACATCAACTATTTGAAAATATATGTTAAAAAAAGAAAATTAAGAATATGGTATTACAAGTAACTACATGGTAAATAAAAGAAATAAATTGACAGATGCTTGCAGGAAAAATAGGTAATTGTGTATAATCATTGATGTAAGTTAGATTGAATGTGAATCTAATTGTCCAGATGCAATTATTGTATTTTTTTAATTTTTCACGTGTTGGTTTGGACACAAGAAGTGTTCTTATACTTTGATTAATTATTTTTATTTGTAACTAATAGTAAAGAATTGTTTGACGGTAGTAGTAGGGAAAATAGATTTTTAGTGCCAATATTATATTTAAATTAAATTTCAAACGATCATACGTGATATGCTTGTACTAAAGTTGATTTATCATCATTATCGTAATGCACACATATATAATGAACATTTTATCTTATACAAGTGAGATACACACATTTACAAACTCGTCACGCACTAGCCTTTGCCAAGTAGTCTCGCTGGCGGCTTTTATTTTGATTCAGAAATATTGTTATGTTCAATTGTTACTATAAATGCTTTGAAAATTGTAATACACTTAAACTTTCTTCTGGTAGTTGTGATAACAGTAAAACCATCAGGCAAATTGAATTTGTTCTCATTGAGATTATTTCATACAAACAGAATTTTCTATATAAGTTAACTAAAACAGAGCTAGCTCATTTTTATTTGTAACTATGTTTTAACATGTTAAGCATATTAAAATTTTTAAATGCCGGATAATGCGGTTTACTAGTGGTTGCACATTCGAGTCCTGCCCGTGTCGTAAAATTTTATTTTATATATATTTAAATAGATTATTTTTTGGTAATAATGACTGAATATATTTTTTATTGTAACTTGTTTGCCAATATACGGTTAAAGATGATTGGTTCTCTAACATAAGGTTGCTGAGATTTTTGAATATAGTGTAACATTGCAATTACGTCGACATACATACATTGCAGGTCGTCGCTTTATTATTGGAAATGATATATTTATTTACGCAGTGTGCCCTCCAATTATTGAGTGATTCTAACTTTTGTTGGAAAGTTCAACTTCAAACTTTTCATGGCACCTTTTTTATATCTATGTATCGAAGGAATTTCAGTTGGGTCTTTAATTAGATAATGTATAATTATAATATATAATACAAATTAGATCCGATCCGGATTGTCCGGGTAAAACATTGGTATCAACAAGCATAGTTAGAGAGTTCGATTAACCAGAGTCCCGCTATCTTCCTAATTAAAATCAATCTAATCCCGAGAGGTTAGTAACTGTTGGGAATTTTCAGTTTTTGATATGGAAGTTAAATTTACTCTATCTTTTATTAAATAAGATTTGGTTAGTTCTAAAAAACAAAGTGAAGTGCCAGTATGTAGCGAAGATTACAAACATTACATATCATTTAATTAGTAGCAAAGTCTGTAATGTCATGTTTCTGCAAAATTGCTAGATCCTTTCATTTTACAATTATTATATTTTCATCACTATATTATTATTATTATTATTATCATTATTTTAATAAAAACGAATTAACAAATACAAATTGAATTGAAGCTTACAAAAAATATAAAATGTTACTACATGTTACTTGTTAGTCTGACTTGAGTTCCATATGTTTCCTTTCCTATAAATTTGGACTGAAATAGTGTAATTTATTTTTAAGTAACGTCTAAAGAAAGCAGTTTGTTATTCGAATTCACAAATGCTCAACCACGGCATTTTCCATTCGTCTCTCACCTTTCAAATACAATTTGAAAAGTTGTAGGAACTCAATAAATAATTATACTTTTAACCGTGAACAAATGGCTGCAGTCAATTCTCAAATCCGCGAACAAATTAGTAAGTTTCCTAACTTAGTTTTGAATTTCGAAAGTTTCTAATTGAATCTTTCATTTCTTCAAACGGTTGGGATTTAGTGCTGTTTCTGTAAATGTTTAATTTCTCTCTTATTATTTTCAAAATAAATCAAATATAATAAATACTTCATTTTCTACCATTCTCAGTAATGTTTAAAATATTATACAAATACTATTTTAGAATTTAAATTTCGATAAAAGCTTTATCCTTTGCCATTTTATTGTTACGAACTACGTACATGTAAATCTTAGTCACCCTATTTTCTTAAGCTCTTTACGTGTTGTTGTAAATATGGATCTGATGCTTAACTTTATGAAATAAAAAGCTTTTAGAATGGTTTTGATTATCAAAAAAGGGTATTTCCTGGATAAAAACATGAAGAATCTCCGCATCTGCCTGAATTCTGACTTTTCAATTGTTACTTTATAATTTTTTCACTGTTCAGTGATGTCAGTAATGGATATTTTTTGTTGTTGTTTTTTGTTAGTTCTGATTTTATAAAAATCGCAGAAACAATTCGTATCACTAGAGGTACTTATCAGGATAATAAAGTATGCTTTTTTAAAAATGTTAGATTTTAATATCGTGAGAATTTCTTCTTATTATATTTTCGAAAAACTCTAGCTGAAGTTAATTACAGTCCACTTTACGATAATACTTCAGGGTAAGCTTATGTTTTAGCTCTTATTTCCCAGAACTCAGTTTTTGTACACTTATGTGGACTTCTTTTTTCGTGTTGAAAAGAGAGAATTTTTAAAGTTGAACAACACTTGTTCCAAGTGAAGTTTCAAGATTCAGACACACTTTTAAGACCAAATTATTTAATGCAGAGTAAAACCAAAAGATATTTCAGATAACACGGTCAGTGTGATGAATTCTAAATGTGGTTTATTTAATCTATTTGATCATCATATAAATCTATGTTTACATTATGAAATGTGTGAAATCCTGGTAATTCATATTCGAAGCCGCAACTTTGTCAAGGAAGTTCTTTAATATTTCCTAAAAAGTATGTGTTATCGTTAAGACTACGAGGAAAATATGAAATATCTTATTAACATAATATTGTAGTTTAACACATTAAAAAAGGCAATAGTAATTTCTACTCATTATAATTTAACATGATACTGCATTTTTTATCTACAAAAAATCCGTGTTAATTAAAATTTACGTACAAATTTTTGTAAAATTTTATAAAAAAATATTTACTTATTTATTATAAAAATAAATATGTATTATTTAATAAAACAAATTGAACACCTAAGACGCGCCATTAAAAAAAAAACAAATAAGCAAACGGACTTAATTGAAAACATCATATTTTTCTTAGTAATTAATTAGTATAATATGATCTTTTGCACATTTTTAATAATTGTGAATAGTATACATTTCATTTATCATAAATATTAAATTTAAATGTCCATTAAGATGATGGATAGATAGGAAGGAGGAGTTAACCGGGAGTGGGTCTTAAAAGTTTATTTTTTATTCTATTGAGTTAATGTCTTGGAAGTATAGACTTGACAATATTGATACGACAATAAAAACGTCTTTGATATTTCATTAATGGAGACGGTACTTTCGGTATCACCACCGGTATCACGGATTTACAAATAGGTTAAAAATATTTTTTTGCACACTGCGCTTATAAATTCTAGGATATTATGCACAATTATATGTGCATATAAAAAAGGTATCATCGTAATGATTTCGAAAAATAATTTTTATCTCATCAAATATTTTTTATCTACTTAAAATTAAAGAAATGCACTCACGTGTCTAGAATATTGTATCCTAGTAGACATACAATAATGTCGCCACAACAAGGCTCAATAGAGTTTAATATTAAAAGTCGATGCGTCCAGGAAATTGCTATCACGCTTGATCTAAACCTGTCACTCATCATAGAGTTTGTGAAAGGTATAGTAGAGGGGATTTAGTCTCTGTGTTAAAATATTGAAGCCCAAAAAGCTCAGTTATTAAATATTTCACAGTACATTAAAAAAATGTCACAACAATTTTGGTGCATATAAAAAGTGTCACAATAAATAAATAATAAATTGTTTTCACTTGTTATATAGTAACGTCCAAAAAGTGGAAAAGGTAACGTCCAGGTTAGGAATAATGCAGTCTTATTTAAATCAGGCTTTATTGGCATCGGGAGAGCCGTATCATTTCGTAAGACATCTATTCAGGAGCTATGCCAACGGTGCGTGGTTTGAATATGGACCAGTGAAACTCCAAGATAGTGTTACCATCCGCAACTCTGACATTGCGAATAATACATTCTATTGTATTGTAATAAGAAATATTTTTGCTTGAATAAAATTTAAGAACTGCATAACGTAGGATACGAATTACACAATGTGCCGCACACTATCTGTCAGACGATATAATTAAGTGGAAATGAGTTAGCTATTTTTAAGACCAAATATTCCATTCAGTGAAGTAAGTCAGGGATTACCAAGTAATAAAAAAGTAAATATATATGAGAACCGCTATTAAATCAGACAATAATCAAATTAATGTTTAAAATATCTAAAATTCAAAGTCTGCAGAAGATTTTTCATGAAAAAAATAAAATTTTAAGAAATTATTCTTTTTATTAACATAAGTAAAGTAAATGTTGGAGATTTCTGGCGAGTACCCTAAAAAGCTTTTTAAATCAAAGTCTTTTCGTAGGTTGGGGCACTTAATAAAATATTATAAACTACCTAGTTCAAAACCAAAATTATAAGAAATGAAATATTATTGTCGAGATATTTTGCATGTTATACTTACTCTTAAATATGGTAAAATGTGTTCGTAGCGTTTTGTTTTTTTTTTTAATAATTTTAACTATCTTATATTCTACGTTACAAATAGTTCAATTACATTTAGTTGGTGAAGCCATACTCTAAAGTTTAAAAGTGAATGACAAAAAAAGAAAAGCAATCTAGTAATTCGTGGTAAGTATATTTACTTTTTAAATTATTGTGACAAACAGAAAAAAAAAGAAAAATACATAAATATAATTTGTTCCCAAAAATAGGATAAACAATATAATTTAAAAATAATCTACGGATAGCTTGTCATCTTTAGGCCTAATTTAGAGTTCGTTAATATGATTGAAGCTGTCACAAAATATTTTTGTATTATGTATTTTAGCTTTACATTTATTATTTCTACCGCTTTTTAATTCTACCACTTATTGGAAGGAATAAAATAATATAATATTATGGTTGACTGCTATTTATATTATTTATTAAGTTACTGGTATGTTTCGAATAAGATGGAAGTAAAAAAGCACAATTCCTTCGGTGCATTGTTTGCGAGTTTGTAACGATATTCGTTTCTGGATAGCGAAATTGTTTCGAGAGGCCTCGGATAAAGGAATTGTCTTTCGAATGTTTGAATTTCTTTTACTCGAGACTTGCAAATACTATTTTTGAACAGAAATTTTCAATATAAGCAAGAAGAAATACATTTGTAAAACATTCTCAATATTAAAATGAACAAACTTTTGTTTGAATAGTGGTCCGTCTGTCGGATTTTATTATATACAATAATAACAAAATGGTAACGAGTGAAACCAAAGAAAAAGAAAGATGAATACTGATTTGGAGTAGATGTGTGGTAACTAGTAATAAAATACCAAGTTATAAAATAAAATAATTTAAGTCAATACTTTTGTAATTGTAATATACTTACTCATTTTATAACTTAAAATCAAATAGACTTTTCAATTGATCGCTCAATAAATATCATCATAATCCCGGTAAGAAACCCATACTCGTAATATCAAATGGTGCGTTTGAAAAGGAATACATATCTCGGGTTTATCGTCCGGATATTATTTTAGGTGAAGATACCTAATGTTTATCAAATTTATCTTTATTATCTAAATTTTATTTCTCAATAAAATTTTCGCACCAGGGAAACGTGCGCTGAGGTGTAATCGTGATTTTATTTTGTCTCTTTTATGTATATCTCGTAAGATTTATTTACTTTGTTTAACCATGCCATTGTATAATTCATTTTATCTTTTTTAAATGTTGTTTTATTTGTGTTTATACAAATCATATTATTTATTTGGTAAATCATATGGGGATCTACAATGTCCATCCCGTGTGTAAGATTGGTTCTTTAAATATTCAAATAGTATTCTTTTTTGTATATTTTATAACGAAATTATTTATATATTTTTGTTTTAATCATAGAATTGTTAAAAGACATTTGTTATCTTTTCATCAAGTGATTTATTTTGATTGTCACATGGAGTTTGAACTCAAATTTATAAAAAACTGAACGCTTGACGCTTGTTTTCTTTAAAAACGTTAATTCACACCATGTGTTTTAATTTTTTTTTTCTTTAATCGTTGGCACATGCATTGGATTTTTATTTGTCGTTTGAGTGTGGTGATACATTTTATATTTGTTTTTTCTTTATATTGTAAAAAAATGTGACCTTAACTCCGACAAAACTTAATAAAACTACATTTAGAAATAATTATAATCCATTTTTCAACTTATATTTAAATTTATGTTGACGTAATCGGTGGTACTGAAACAAAAAAAAAATCATTTACCATAAGAATATAAAAAAAAACTTGTTTTTTTTTTGTTAACGTTATTCCTATGTTTTTTGCGTGGCGATGCACATGTCAAACAGTTAATTGGTTTAAAATTTATCGCTGTCACCTCGATGTCATTGATCTATTTTTTAATGTTGGTTTTAAGCTAAAAGAAATCTTACTGCGTTAGACATAAAAAACATTTTTTTCTGTTATTATTTTGTGAGTGAATTAAGTCGATCCGAAATTCTTAGAATAACTTTATTAAAATTTAATAAAAATTACAAACTATTTAATTATAATTAATAAGACGGCAATCGTGTTCGATGTGAGAACAGAAAGTGAAGTAAAAAAGGAGTAAGTGAGGTCTTGAATGCGATGCCGCTGTTTGTCGCAACCGCGTTGAGCTGATCCAAGGTGTTGAATTTGATGCCGTTGTTTGTTCCAACTCTGGGTAACGTTGAGCAAATTCAGCGTTCTCACACTCGTTACTAGGCTGATGCAATAATTATTGGTATTGAGGTACTTTAGCTATCTTGCGAATTCCATGGAGTCTTAATACTTAACATCTCCCTCCCTAAGATCAGCGACTATTTGCAGATTGATTCGAGAATAGCGCTGATAATCCAGTTAATCTCATATTAGTGCTGGTGGCAATCTCTGAATATTGCCTCGTTCCATCTCACCATTAGCACGTTCTACTGTGACTTCAACGGAGCGCTGCCTCACGTACTTTCGTAATGTGAAGCCGATACCCAGTACACTTGCACCTAATAGTACTAAGTATAGCGGTGTTATAGTGTAGTACACGCTATGAATATCAACATTGTCTAGGGTCAGGGTTGCTTCCATAGCTATTTCTTTAGCAGCATCATGGAGGCTGTGAAGATCTGCGGAGTTGAGTGTCAGTCTTCTTATTTTTGAGTTTTCGCTAGCATTATTTGCGAAAGGGATGTTCATTATTTTCAGTGCCTGTCCTTTGATTTGTCGATTTGTTGCGTAGTTATTAAACGATGAATACAGTCGCCTTGACTCTTGTAGTGTTGATTGATATTATCCTCACAAAGATAATACTGACTGGACTTCGGGCATTCTGCCTCTACGTACATGAAATCTTTATCGTGAATTGCTAGGAAGGGATAGGATGGGATTAATACTTTATTATTCCTATTGGGAACTATGGATAATTTATAAAAATTATAAGTTCTAGGAAAAACTACGGGGAGTTTAAATACCTAAATTTTGACTAAATTTTGACTGTTGTAATAGTAACCTAACTTAACTATATCAAAATACTCCCTAAAACTAATATTCAGTATTTGCTCCCGACCATAGAGGGCATTTAATTGTTCTATCATATTATCCAAGACGTCTAATTTAAACATAAGAAAATGTGTACTTTTGGCACGTATAAATGCTAATAAGTTCTCCAACCTCCGTATTTCATCGGAAAGTGATTCAATGTTATCTGCTAACATAATAAGATATTGAGCTAAATGTGCAAATTTAATCAAATTCTTTTCGTTATTTACTTCGTTATCCATAATCCCATCGACAACTTTCTTAATTTTAATCTGATTATGAGCCATTTTACTTAAGATTTCTGAGTCTTGCGACCTCCAATGTTTATTCAAACTAATACGATTATTTAATTCCGTGACGATTTTATTCTCGTTTTCTCGTAAAGACTTAATAGCGTTATCATAGCGAATAGCGTCAGTATAGTCTAAATTTCCAGATATGCTTTTTATTACTGAACCTAATCCGTCAATTAGGGCTCGTTTAGTTCGGTGAGATTGAAATAACTCTACCTGATTAGATAGCTGTTTTATTTTACTATAAAGGTACTCTATGTGAGGTTGATATAAAGAGAGTATTTTATTATGAAATTGAGGCGAAATATCATCTAATTGTTTCCTTACTAAATTAATATTACTACTTATAATATCTACGTTAACGGGTTGAATAAAAGAATGATAGTGAGAGATGAACTTTGATTGTCCTAAAAAGAAAGGTAAAATGCCGGGTCCGTTTTCTAAACTATTCAGCGTTATGTCCTCCGCTCGTACTGGGCCCAGGATCAGAAGAACAATCCTGTAACAATCGGTTGCTATTAGGGACCCGTTTCAAGCGAGACTTAGCGACTGGCCCCCGTTTCCTTTTAGTATAAATGTGACTCGGAAGGTCAGCTAGGACTATATCACGTGTATATCTCGGGGCTAATTTTTGGCGGTTAGCCATCGGATTCCGTATAAATATAGGTTGGTCTGGGGAATATACCTCTTCGGATTCCCTATCTTTGTTAACATTCTCCGTGATACGAGTTCGATCATGAAGGGACGATTCATTGATCAACTCAAAGACTTTCTATATTTTATTGCGGTGCTCCTGCATATACAATTGTAATGTATTTTCTGATAAATTTATATCTATAGGATTTCGAGGATCTAAGTGACCAGTGATTATATCTAAAGGCCTACATTTCGTGAAGCTATGAATGGAACTATTATATCCTAGAATTGCATAAGGCATTAGGTTTGCGACAGATTCACCGCGATTTCCTAATTTTAAGATACGTAAATGTTCTAATAGTGTAGAATGTAGCCTTTCTACCATGCCGTTCTCGTTAGGTGCACATGCTAATATTTTATGATGTTGAATTTTGTGTATTCTAATGAACTCTAAGAATAATTGGTTTATAAATTCTATACCTCTATCTGTAACAATAGTCATGGGGGGAGACCGTGATGTGTGCTAAATTTTAAGAGAGCCTGTATGATACTAATGGCTGTCGCATCTTTTAAGAAGTAAGCTTGAGCATATTTCGAAAAAGCATCTATCATTGTAAGATATTTCTGTGACTCTACACTTAGTAAGTCGAGATGTACAATTTCAAAAGGCCTAGTCGGAAGTAGTACAATTTGGAATTTCTATTTTATCGGATTTCTATCATACTTAGCCTGGTCACAAATATTACACTCATTTATGAATTTCTTTATATGCTCTTTCATTTTTGGCCAGTAGTATTTATTGGATAAGGATAGGTAACATTCGTTAATTCCACGATGGTTAGTTTTTCCGTCGTGGAATTAACGAATTACGAATTATTTCCTGTTGCTTTAGATAGTCTGTAATATTTTCTAATTCCTTTTTTGTCAACACTAAATCCATAGAGGAACTTTTAAAATTATTTTGTATAATAGGTATAATTTTATACATTGCCAAAGGGGGATTTATGAGGATACCTGTCTTCACCTTTGGATTAACATATTCCTTTATTGCGTCAACAACATCCTTTTCAATATTATTTTCCGAAATTTGAATATGTATTCTCATATATGACTCAAAGGTTTTAGAAACTGAAGGACGGCTTTTTATATCGTCGACAAGCCTTAGAACGATTTGCTTATGATATTTATTTAACGGAAAATCAGTAATAGGTACTTCTAATATAAGATTTTCAGAGTCTGTGTGAACTGTATCAGTGTTTGAGTTAACTATTAGAGAAGGCGATTTTACACTAGGATTAGCTATTACGGAACTAAATTCTTCATTATGTATTTCGACGCGGGATAATGCATCGGCGTTAGTGTTACATTTTCCTTGCTTATACACTACTAAAAAATCAAATTCACTCAATTTGAGTCGCCACCTCGTAAGACGCGAGTTGGGTTCCTTAATGTTCATAACCCACTGCAAAGGCCTGTGGTCAGTCACGATTTTAAATTTTCTACCAAAGAGATATGGTCTAAAATATTTTGTGGCCCACACAATTGCAACCAGTTCCTTCTCAATGGTGCTATAATTTATTTCGCTAGAATTTAAAGTCTAAGCGATAGGCTTATCCGCACCTATAGTCCCTTGTGAAAGAACGGCCCCTATAGCTAGGTTAGACGCGTCCGTAGTTAGGATGAACTCCTTCGTAAAATCTGGATATCTCAGTATAGGATCATTAATTAAGAGCGTCTTACACTTCTCGAAGCATTGAGTATAATTTTCATTTAATGTTATTTTGCAACCTTTTTTTAAACATTGGGTCATGGGTTTTGTTACAGGGTGGGCCAAAAATTTTTGCACTTTTGAAACATGTCTAGAAATAAAAGTACAAATGTTATTTTGTTTATGATTTATTTAACGTAATTATCATTTATTAATTTTTTTTTTTTAAATTACTTCGTCCAGATGTGCTTCGTCTCGTCGTTGGCACTTCTGCAATCGACTACGTAAACTTTGGAAAACTCGTTGACACATGCTGCGAGGAATCGCGGTTATCTCCTCGTGGATGTTTTCTTTTATTTGGGATATGGTCGTCGATTTATTAAGGTATACTCGACTCTTCAGATATCCCCACAAGAAAAAATCGCAAGGTGTAAGGTCCGGGCTTCTGGGAGGCCATGGGATATCACCTCTGTGAGAAATCAATTTGTTAGGAAACACTTCTTTGACCACCGGTAAAGTCACGTTTGATGTATGGCATGTTGCTCCATCTTGTTGCATCCAAGTCCGTCTATTGTATCCTTCAAATTCATGCAACTGTGGTGTCAAAAACTCTCGCAACATTTTCACGTATTCCACTAAGTTCACAGTTACGTTATTTCCTTGATTACACAGGCACACAAAAAAAATAAAACGTCATGAACCAGAGGGGAGACCCCATTATTCTTAAGTTTTTGGGACCGCTGAAACCGAATATGACAATAAAAACTAATTTTAAATGCCCGTTTTCCCGCTAGCACCCCCTTACTACCTCTTAAGGGGTGAAAATTGAAATTTTTGTATAAAATCAAGATAGATGTGATTTTCTACGTTTTTTGGGATGCTGAAACCGATCATGAATAAATATCAGATACTTCTGATCGATAAAGCATTTGAATTTCTAATATAAGAGCTAAGAGTAACCTCAAACTAGTTTATTAAACATGTCATTTATCGTTAAAATTTCTTCATACATCTTGATTTTATACAAAATTGAAACTACCCCCCCCCTCCGTAAGGGGTGGTTAGGGGATGGTATTGAGTAAAAGAGGTATCAAATTCATTTTTGGTTGTCATATTCGGTTTCATCATACCAAAAAACATAGAAATACACATTCATCATCATTTTATACAAAAATGGAAAACTTCATTCCCCGTAAGGGGTAGTAAGAAAGTGTTAATGGGCTATGGAGGTCTTGAATTAATTTTTAGTTATCATTTTCGTTTTCAGCATCCCAGAAAACGTAGAAATACACATCTTTCTTGATTTTATACAAAAATTTAAATTTTCACCCCCTGTAAGGGGTGGTAAGGGGGTGATAGTGGCCATGAATTTATTTTTAGTTATCATTTTCGGTTCCAGCATCCCAAAAAACGTAGAAATACACATCTATCTTGATTTTATAGAAAAAATGAAATTTTCACCCCCTTTAAGGGGTGGTGGGGGGTGATAGTGGTCATGAATTTATTATTAGTTATCATTTTCGGTTTCAGCATCCCAAAAAACGTAGAAAATCACATCTATCTTGATTTTATACAAAAATTTCAATTTTCACCCCTTAAGAGGTAGTAAGGGGGTGCTAGCGGGAAAACGGGCATTTAAAATTAGTTTTTATTGTCATATTCGGTTTCAGCAATCCCAAAAACCTAAGGATAATGGGGTCTCCCCTCTGGTTCATGATGTTTTTTTTTTTTGTGTGCCTGTGTTATTTTCAAAGAAGTATGGACCGATTATGCCCTTTGCGGATATGGCAGCCCACACTGTCGTTTTTGGTGAATGAAGAGGCTTTTGGTGTTTATAATGCGGGTTTTTCGTGCTCCAATATCGACAATTATGTTTATTTACGTGACCATTAATGTGAAAATGGGCCTCGTCGGTAAACAATACATTCTCAAGGCTAGAGAATCGCTCCAGTATAGTGTCAGCAAATAACTTGCGTTTAATGTAATCGTTTGGTTTCATCTCCTGTACAATTTGAAGCTTATATGGGTGCAGTTGAAGATCCAAATGCAAGATTCGCCGCAGACTAGTTCTTGGTATAGCAAGAGTCGCCGACCGCTTACGCGTAGATGATTCTGGATCGTCCTTACAGAAATTTCAACCTCCCGAATGTTCTCTTCACTTCTTCTTGAACGTGGTCGCCCAGTTTGTTTAATATTCGTTGTCGATCCCGTTTGCTCAAACTTTTTAACCCAAGCTTTAATTAAATTAACACTTGGACACTCACTTACACGTTGTAATCCGTATTCAACTCTAAAGAGGCGTCGTACAGTAACGTAGGAATCGTTGTTTTTGTAAAATTGTTTTACGCAAAAAGCACGCTGTTGTCACGTGAAGCGCTCCATCGTGACTAAAATTACATTAAACGACGCACAATTCCCCGCCACCCGCGCGCCCCTTGCTCTCACGGTTTTGAAGAAATCAAGTGTTGCTATTTGCAAAAATTTTTGGCCCACCCTGTACTTTGGCAAAATCTGGTATAAATTTCCTGTAATAAATTTCCTGTAATAACCAAAAAGACCTAAAAATCTTTTAATGTCAGTAGGGGTTTTTGGAAGTGGATAATTTCTTATTGCGGATATTTTGTCTGGGTTTGGCTTGATACCGTCACTACTGATAACGTGTCCTAGGTAAGCTGTTTCGAGTTTAAGAAATTCAGATTTATCCATCTGAATTTTGAAATTGGATTCGCGTAGTCGGTTAAATACTTTTTCTAAATTTACCATATGTTCTTGCAACGATGTAGAAAATACGATAAGGTCATCTAAATATACTAAACATATTGTGTTCTGTAAATCTCTGAGGACATTGTCCATTACGCGCTGGAAAGTAGATGGACTATTTTTTAACCCCATGGGCATTCTTAAAAATTCAAAGTGACCATGCTCTATTGTAAATGCTGTTTTCGGTATATCCGCGGGGTTCATTTCAACCTGATAAAAACCACTTGCTAGATCCAAGGTCGTGAAGTACTGACAATTGCCTAATTTATCCAAAATATCTGTAATGTTCGGTATGGGGTACTTATCATCTAAAGTTTTCTCGTTTTATTTCCTAAAATCTACTACTAACCTCCATTTAGTTTTCCCTGAAGCATCCACCTTTTTAGGGACAACCCAAATAGGGGAGCTCCATGCAGATTCTGACGGTCTAATGATACCTTGTTCCAACATTTTACTAATTTGATCACTAACTTCCTGTCTATGTATGAACGGATAACGGTAACTCATTGTATATATAGGAGTTTCGTCAGTGGTTTTGATTGAGTGTTTTATTTTATTGGTAAAAGTTAAATTTTCCCCTTCTAAATAAAATACATCTTTATAACGTTCACATAACAGTTCTAAATTAACGCGCTCCTCTTCATTCAAATGATCAGTGCGCAATCGCGATAGCACTTCCTTAACGCGCTGAGACGTTTGTTTGGTGCGCATGCACTCAACATTATAAAGGTGAGCACACACGGGGCGATCCATAGAAAAAATTACATCGCTACGACTCTAGTTATGGATCTCTAATATACCTCTCTGGTTTTTTACAGTGGTGAGACATTCACTTATGTGACAATTAGATATAATCTGGTCCGGAATTGTAACTTCGCCATCTCGGATATTTATAGGTACCTTAACTAATTTAGAGGAACCAGCGGGTATTACGTCTTCATACAAGTTAACGATTCGCGAGTCATAAACTTGTATAGAATTCGAGGCGTTTTTTGTTACTAATAGTTTAGATTTAAAGTCAATTGTAGCTTCCCACTTGTCTAGGAGATCGGATCCTATCAAACAATCAAAGTAATCATGAAAGTTATAGACGAATAGTGTTATATTGTCGATATCATTTAGTTCCGAAAAACAAGGCAAGGTTATCGAATAGTCACTACGTGTAACTGCATGCACGTTGCATACTTCAAAAGGATCATAATTTAATCTTGCGTTACTAAAATAATTTTCGACTGCCTTAGGACTAATGAAAGATTGATTGGCGCCTGTATCAATCAGCAACTTTAAAGGAGGATTTTTAATATGTAAATATGGAAGTTGGCGTTGTGTTTGAAGATTAACTTCTATTTTGGTTTTAAAAGAGGATTTTCGGGATGTTCCAAAGTCAGAACTTTGGAACATCCCGAAAATCCTCTTTTAGAGTAGCCTGTTCATCACTACTAGGTATAAAATTATCTACCTCAGGCTGCGGGTAATAATTCTGGTCATATTCAATATCGTGGTAATTATTTGTATAGTTTTCGTTAGGTTCGTAATAAGAATAAAAATCGTAGTAATAATCGCTAAAGTCATGGTAATTAGCGCAATCATTAAAGTTAACTTGGTTACTTTTATAATTGTTGTTCGAGGGATTATTGTGTAACGCATTATTAAATGGCAATTCTTTCGGTACAAAATGACTGACACCACTCATAGGCTTTGGGTACTGAGAGCCAAATTGGGGTTACGCGGTGTGAATTTAAATGGATTTGGATTATAATTAGGGGGAGTAGCTCTAAACATTTGCTGAGTTCGTGTTGGACCTCTCAGATTTTGATTATTAAAATTAGGTCGCCATTGCAAGGGTCCTTGTGGCATCATAGGTTGTACCAATGGACTCTTTGGTGGTCCGGGCAAGTTAAAAGAGAATGGTCTAGACTGCGGTAAATTAAAACCTTGCATAGATCTTTGGGGTGTCGTTTGAGGTATCGATACTGTCTTTTTGTCAGGTAATTGACTATTGCGCTGCTGTAAGTAAACTACGTTTTGTTCCTCGTGAACAAACTCTAAAGCTTTCTCGATATTCTCCGGTCGCATACATCTAATTCGCGAGCCTAATGGGTCCTTTAGACCACGTACATAGGTTTGTAGGGTTAATTTTTTATACAAATCCCTTTTTGCCTCTACTGTAGTCAGTACATTTTCGTGAAGCGAAACGTAGGTCATAATTATACTGAACAAATTTTGACACTTTTCATAAAATTCTTGGGGAATATCGGAACCTTGTGTCAGTAATGCTAGGTCATTATACACGGCGGTTTCATCACGTTGGTCAGAGAAATTATTAATAAGCGATTTTCTTATGCCAGCCCAATCCGATGGGATTCCGTTCGAATTGATCAATCGGGCTGCGGCTCCAGTTACTTTATTTAATATTCCGTTAATAAGCCGTTAATAAGCCGTTAACAAGTCTGTAAGACGAGTTTTGGTTTGTAACAAATTATTCGATTAACTGATCACACATATGTACAAATCGAGTTAACACATTAACATTTCCGTCAAATTCCGGTACTAATCTAAGAGCTTTAAAAATATTATCTAAGTCGGCCATTTTGCCCTCTGAATTATTTAAACTAATTCCTCTATTCAAATCTTGATAACTATTCCTATTGCTAATCCTATTCTCTAATCTAACACTCCTAAATTCTCGCGGATGGAAAATCTTGGAAGGATATTATTTAACACGGGAATTAAAGGTTAAAGGTGCTCACAATCCACTCAAAAGAATTTAATGTACTCATATAAATTTCATTTCGGCTTCCTCGCTGTATCAAGGGCTGGATACACTTGCTGCAGGTCACGACGTGTAGATTCGGATTCTCGAACGGGGCTTGATAACCACCAGGATAGCTTGAAGGTACTCGGCGTTCCTCGAGAATCCTACCGACTGCGCCAATTAAGTCGATCCGGCAGACAAGTTTAAAAAAAAACCGAAATTCTTAAAATAACTTTATTAAAATTTTATAAAAATTACAAATTATTTAATTATAATTAATAAGACGACAATCGTGTTCGATGTGAGAACAGAAAGTGAAGTAAAAAAGGAGTAAGTGAGGTCTTGAATGCGATGCCGCTGTTTGTCACAACCGCGTTGAGCTGATCCAAGGTGTCGAATTTGACGCCGTTGTTTGTTCCAACTCTGGGTAATGTTGAGCAAATTCAGCGTTCCCACACTCGTTACTAGGCTGATGCAATAATTATTGGTATTGAGGTACTTTAGCTATCTTGCGAATTCCATGGAGTCTTAATACTTAACAAGTGCACATGTTTTTAATAACAATTTAGGTGTAGTTATTTCTCATTTATATTAATAGGTTCACACTGATAATATTAAAAGATATTCATTGTAGACTGTTTAATAGAGATTTTATGTAAATAATATTTTCATTGATTATATTAACACCACTATCAAAAATATTGAAGAACGAAGTAAGTCTTACGGCCCAGATTTCTTTATTTTAACGTTTATTAAAAAAATTTTATATTTTACTTTGTCTTTTGCTGCTGTAAAAAGATTTCTACTAAAGTTTTTAATAATAAATAAGTCTATAACTTTTAAAACACCGGGCTCTAATTTTTTATACAGAACATAAGAAAATGTAAGTTGCGATCTGACAATTATATTTATAATAACGAATCCGTCCCCTTTCAGGTAGTGTAATACTACCAAAGAGTAGTAATAATAGCAGGTAGTATAATACAGAATACAAAGTTCTTTACAACCTTCCTACGTTTGATAAAGCTAATATATAATTAGCTGACTTATCTCAAATTCTTTTCGGGTGACATTTTTGTATTGTTTTTCTTAATAGATAGTATTTCAGAAATGTAACACTTTCTGTTATATAAAAAGATTACTTGTATGAAAATAATTCCTTAAAAGTGAATATAAAAAGATTACTTGTATGAAAATAATTCCTTCCTTTAGATAATGGCATAATCCTAATATGCCATTAATATTATTCTCCTATAAAAACCATTAAATATTCAATAAGCTCAAATGAATAAAGGGAAACGAGGTGCACGTTACCGATTTAAACTCATCGATAATCTCAAAAAGCTATTAGGAAGCCAACAAGGTTACCTTTGAGGCGAGATGATTTAAGATGTAGACGCTGCAGAATTCTTTGTGAATAAATCATTTTGCAGAGCAATCAATTCTTAAGTCGAATTCATTTTAATCAAAAAGAATCGATTCTCCACTCAGATCTAAAAGCCCGGTTGCAGTTAAACTGAATTCGAATTTCATAATATTATTTAGTTTGTTAGTTTTTGCTTCTATTTAGTTAGGTTTTGCTGTTATAAATCTGCCTGCATAATAGTTACTTTTTACTGTATGTACAAGTAGAACTTATATATATTTTTAATTTAAATTATGGTATATTTTACGTAGACATAAAACAATGCACTTATGATAAGTTTGACAGTTCCAAAGTAGGTAGGACGAAGAAATGGCTATAAACTTCAAAAATATTTTTTTAAACTATTATACTTATATCGGAGTCAATAATTGGACTATTGAAATATGACTTAATTACATTTCTCAGTGGAAACAAAAATTTTATTATACTATAAGATATTTTAACACTTATTCCATTACATTAAAATCAAAATAAGCACTCGCTTGTGAAAACAAAAGAAACAAAAGTTAAAGTCCTTATTTTAGGTTTTGGGATGAAAAAAAATTTGCACAATAATTACAACTGTCTTAACAAAAACTCTTTATAGTTTTCAATTGATCAAATATGATAGATACTTGATACCCTCGCGGCTATAAATAAATATATAAATAATAAAACGACTTTCAAAAAATAGCTATGCCCGCGTCTTTTTTTTCTGAAATATAATAAGTTTAAGCTACTCCTTGTAAGATTAGCTATCCGCCAGTGAAAGTGCTATTGAAATCGGTCCAGCCGATTCAGAAAATAACCGGACCAAAGAAATATTTAGACAGATAGAGAGAAATCTTTAAAATTGATTTTTTAATTATTTTATACGATTATAAACTTTCACATGCATTCAGTCAAAATCTGTTAATTTGGAATGAAAAACAGACGCTTCAATTTTATCTATATGTTTAGATTAATAATTCATTATCACAGTCGGGACTTGAACTTGCCAATCCAGCTGGTTTGTCGCTACTTCGCCTTAATGAATAGTATACTATATTTAATCGTCTTTATCGTCACGGACGGACGTATAGAAAGTAATATAAATATTCAAAAAGTGATGTGAAGATATTTGTTTTTTCTATTTCTTGTAAATTTTAATATAGTTTACATGGTTACTTTAATACCTTTTCGGACACATAAATAAATAAAGGTATTATGTGATAACACCTTTTTACATAATTGTTTGGTTGTGAAAACTCATTATTTAAGTTTTTAGTCTGTTCAATTTCATAAGTTTTATGAAATAGAAAAAAAAATGTTCTGTATTGATATCAAAACAAAATATTAATTTAGGAAAATCATTTATAAAATAAGACAACTTTTAAAATAACGTATTAACTGAGACTTCAGTTCCTAATTTACATTTATATAAAATCACAAAGTTAATTTTCTTCTGTTTCAAAAAGCATATTAAAACTGAGATATGAAAATTCGAACGCCGATGTCAGATGTATCAAGCAGATATCTTACAATCGCGAAAACTCCTTAATAAACTTTCCCTGTAGGAAACTTGGTTACCCTGAAACTGAAATGTTGAAGGTAGGTAACTTTAATTATCGAAATTCCAGGAATTGAGGTATGTAACATTCAAGAATAATATAGTTAAATAAAATATATATATAAAATATAAAGTAAAATGTAAAATAATTTTGTATTTTCAAATAAATATAGTATGAAAAATTCGACATTACGAGAAAGACTCGAACTTACGTCCCTCTCGAGGTTTTGCTAACTGAGCTTTCGTGTCATCACTTGCATTGAGATCTCGCAGATACTTATTTGAGTTGACATATTTTTTCTTCTATATTTATTTAAAGAATGAAGTAATTTTATCATGTTTTATGTGTAAATTAATTTTAAGAATTATTTTCTTGCCGTCATATGATAATTTTACTAGTTCAAATTAAAATCATTCTTATTTTACATCACTTAATGACCGTGTGGATGTAAAAGTAATTTTAATAAAATAATAAAAATCTTTTTAATAATAAGGAATAACTTAAAAGGGGTTTTTGAAATCTTTTATTTTTCTAAAACTTTTAAAAAATGCACATTCAAATATGGAGCAAAGAGTAAGTTTATTGATGTGAATAAATCTCATCCTGGAGTTCACTGAAATTTTTTAGTGAAGATTAAAAAATAACAAATGCTGTCTCTTTAAAACACACATCAAAAGTAACTAAAACTTTGTTAACTAAAGATTGTTTTCTGGTAAAATTAAGGGTTCTTTTTTATTAAGAAGTTGATGAAATTTTATCTTCTATGTCATTTCTACATATAAAAAAATTATAATTTTAAATATTAAAACGATGACTTTATATATGTTTGTTGTTTAATTCGTATACTTTGTAAATGCCTTTATTTGAAATGTTTATTTACAGACACAACTGAATACAATACGTCGGCTCTACACAACTCAGTGACTCGGTGATAATGCTTATAGAGCGATGTATTTGATATGCATTGCATACTTCTTCGTGTGTTTACCATGTCATGTTTGTTGTTATTATTAGATTTTATAAATATATAATCACCATAGTTTTTTTAACAATGAAAAAATGTTTAAAAATATCACAGAATTGTGTTTTTTCCTTTTATTTCTTCTCATTCTCTCTGAAGTAAATGTAACCAAGTGTCTAAAGAAAATATTTAAAATATTTAAGGACTTTCTTCAAATAGGTAATCAGATTTAACATGAAACAAAAAGATATAATTTTAATTCATTAAAGACAATTATTGTGAAAATATTTCAGAGTGGAAAAAGAAACAGCAGGGGATTTACTTGAAAAGATTAAGTTTCTTCCACTCACTTCCTTTAGATAATACGAGTATTTCGGATCTTGTTATACAAATTGAATAAAGTTCCTATGTATACAAATTCCCAAAAGATCTTTTGTTATCGTCGTGTTGTTATGTTCTCGTTAAATTTAATTATATGACAAACACAATTTAAAAAATACTAGTAAGTAGTCGTAAATTTAGTAAGAAACAAGATATTGAAATAATATTAATAATAGTAAATTTAGTAAGCATCAAGATATTAATATAAAAAAGTTGATTAACATAATTGATCTTGCCATTTTTAAAAAAACTAATGATGCAGCACAATGTAGACGCCTGCCTGCCTCATTGATTAGCAGTTTCGGGGCTAAGACTGGGGTATTTATATTTAGTAAGAGACATAATACTAGCAATTGTTTGTCAACTTTTAGTCAGATTATTTTACTTTTAGTGAAAGATAAATAGCATTCGTACCTTTTGGAGCACCATATAAGAAACAGATTAATAAAAAATTACATAGTAATAATTATGCATTGATATTTTTTATTATATATATTGGATCTCCAGTATCACATAACACTTTAATAGGTAATTATTAAACGGACTCATATAAGTTCCGAAGTTTCGGGGATACTCCATATTTTTCAATTGTGACTTTGTCCATCCCATAAAATGTAATCAATGCCTGCCAATGTCACATACAATGTTTAAAACAAGAAGGAGTTTTTACGAGTATATTTTTTTTTACGGGTAATTAATGGAAATCTCTAAAGGTTTTGAAAAGGATATCTCTAGAGTCTATTAAGGTTTCTTTTCTTCATTTTGCCCTCAGAATAAATATTTTTGTTATCTTTTTACTTTAGGACATTGGCCAAAGTAAAGACATCCCTATAGAAAAGGCTACAGGAAAAATTCCCTCAACTAGCTATTCGAGTTACCGAAATAATATTGTTATACTGGTTTTGAAATAAAGAATCAGGTAATATATTTGAAAAATGCTAAAGTTACCAGACCTTTCAGTCCCTTTACTCTTTTGTATAGCCTGAACTGAACGCTAGGGAAACTCTTGAAGTAATTATCATAACTAAACTATCATTCATTTAACTTAAACTGTCTATAGATAGTTGGTACAGAATAACAAAGTGAGCAAACTTGTTAAATTATCTGAATAAAACTTGGTTTGCTACTTTAAAGATGGTATCTACCACTACTTTTTTTAACTAATATATCAAAAATGATGCTAGCGTACTATACCGTATTTGTTTACAAAACACAAGTCCTACTTCAGATTTTTTAAACATATAATTGTATAAATATAAAAGAAATTAGAACATTACTTTATATCACACGCCGGGGTATCTGTGTTCATAAGGGAGGATATCAACAACTGTCACTTTCAGAATTTTGAAGACGCCCGTAGACATAGGTGATCATGTCTGAATCTATGTGCTTCTCTACATAACTTATAGTAGTAATGCAGAATCGGATCAACTCTTGGGTCATGTGCAAACGAAGATTAACGCCCTGTTTTTACAGACTCACACATACAGGCATGAAACTATTTGTACCAAGCTGTTGTCGAAATTGTGGATCATCTGGCAAGGTCACCGCTTGATATGCACAAGTTCTTGCCCTTCTCCAAAGCAACTTTGTAAAACAATTTTCCAACCCTACCGCCAGTGCATACGGGAAATGGCTCCTAGGACTACCCTTTTTACTTCAAGCTCTACCCTGGACGACCAAGGGAAGACATCTCCTACTCCATGTTCCTAAGGATGCTGAACGGATGGTATTGCCCAATGCTTGTAAGAACATATACTCCTGAAAAGATTTTATTGCTTACACGTGTGTTTTAGCAAATGGTGTACTCCCGACCTCATGACAATATGTTCTTTTCATGTGATTCCAAAAAAGGTGTTAGCTAGGACTCAACTACCTATAGACCTATCATCTTTACCTGTCTTCTCATCATGGTCGATCAACTCGAGATCTTCTGTTATATCAAGTGGTGAACTTCTTATGCATTGTTGGGCAGACAGTAGTTTTTGAAGTGTGTGAAGTTAGTGTGGATATGGCGAAAGCCTTTGATCGTGTATCGCATTAGGGTTTTCTTTCGAAACTTCCTTTCGAACCTTCCTATGGACTTCTCGAGAATTTATGCAAGTGGATCACCAGCTTTCTCATTGACAAGAGCATACAGTTCCTTTTCGATAGTTTTTGCACGGACCCCAAGCTCGTGATTGCTGTATACCCCACGTCTACGTATGATCCCCAATCCTCTTCCACTTGTACATCAATAATATATTGGATAATTCCAACATACGTTGCTATGACAGGTTGCGAATGACAGCAATAGGGATGTGGGATATTCCGGCCTGCAGGGCTCTCTTGGTAAAATGTCAACGAATATCGAAAGACATTTGTGTCTTCTATAGAGACCTCTAAGGGTACGGTCTCAGAATGGGCGATTTGAACCTCGTTCAGTTCAATGACCGAATGACAAAGTGTTCTTACCACTAAAAATACTCCAATTGTCGTCTTGCCAAATATCAGAATACTGTTTCTTGACATTCCAAAGCACTTTCGAATTCACAGTATTCTGGAGAGCAAGGTCAAATTGGTTGGTCGATAAAATTGGGAGTGATTGATAGAACGAGGCAGTACTTAAAGCCTGGCCAAACGTAGAGTACTGATCTTAACTCTGTTCCGGTTTAACCCAATATCAGCCTTTACCCTTTGATTACGTACAAGGGATTGTAATTCGGATTGCCAAGTACCAGGTGCTCTGAGAACGATTAGACTTTTTGGCATTGCCTGCTGACCGGACAGCACATAAGAAAAACCATCCGTACTACCTATATGTGTGGCGATCTTCTACTGTGCGGTTTTCAAGGACTTTTGTTCCACGTACCACAAAGATGGACGAGGCGAAATAGATATGCAGGGACCGTAGCGTTTGGCGCTCCTTCGTTTCTGGCTACCCCACAAGGGATATGGCGTGAAGATAAATAAATAAATAAATATAATACCACAAAGAATGAACTTTCTTCGGCGATGTCGATTTCAATTGTATAAATCCTTGGAGTTCGTTCTTTTATTTATAAAACTAAATTATTATTTAATTAAAGCTTATTCGACATAAAAAAAATAATCTTTATAGCAGATTTATCACAAAACTAAAATATTCCATTCTCTCAGAATAATATTACTTTCATTTTAATATTTAGAGAGATTTAATACGTCGATGCACGCTATTCAGTGACTCAATAATAATGCTTACAGAGCGATGCATTTGATATGCATTACATAGTTCGTCATCAGTTTAACTAAAAATATACAATTGTATAAGTTTTTAAAGTGTGCGGTAATAAATCGATATGGTTTAATAAACCATTATTACTTGTTGTAAGTAAATAAGTAATTACGTATAAGTAAATAGCCACTGGAAGCACCAGTGGTTATTTACTTATTTCAACTTATTTTACAATAAAACATGTTCCATTATCTATATTACAAGATAAAAGTTATTTTTATAAAACTAAATAAGCTAATTGATCTGAATTTTATGAATAAATAATGAGTGTTAACCACTTTTGAGTTTTAACCTTTTAACCTTTTGAGTGTTAACCACTGCGGGGTCTAATGTTCGAGTCCTGCCCGGATCGATGGATTTTACGATAATTATACAATGAAATTTTTTTCGTTTTAAATTTAAATAATCTTAATATTGCTAAACATTTGTATAGATGGCTTCAAAATATACCTGTTGTTTGGTTTATAACAATTATGTATGAAATATTTCAGACCGAGAAAGACCAAAACAGCGAACGATAATTGTATCGACTTAAAGAGATTTAGCATCTTTCACTCAGTTATTTTCAATATTGTTGCGGATCTGTTGTTATGTTGTAGACGGCCAATTATGTTTCAAGGCCGGCAACACTCTTGTAAATCCTCGGATGTTGCAAGAGTTCATGGGCGGCGGTGATCACAAGTCATCTGTGACCCTCCAGCTCGTTTGCCCTCCTCTTCCATAAAAAAAAAGAAGTATTTAGCAGTTTTTTTTTGTCTTGGGTTCGATTTGTTATTCTTTGTTTTAAAACGGTGTTTTAACGATAAAATTTAATGATATATTAAAAATTACTATATATAGGTGTATATAAACATCTACTCATACTGATTACCCCGGTTCTTTAGTTTTAGTAATGCGTACATATATAGACGGACGGACAAATACTGATAAACAACGAATAAGAAAATATAGAATTAAAAAAAGCATCTCACTTATGTTTTAAATTTGAATAACAGATTATTTTTTTATATTTTATCTTCATTATAAGTAAAGACTTATTGTGGATTGAAATAACTTTGGGCAACTTTAGCCAGCCATCCCTACCGCCGTTGCGCATGGGGAATAACTCTCTGGCCCACACGGCAAAAGAGAAAGCCGATCTCTTGGGCACTCTTTTCGCCTCCACCTCGACTTTGGACGACCAGGCGAAGACACCGCCTATCATCCCGCGGTGTCAGAGCTCAATGCCGGAAATAGTTTTTCGGCAGAAAACTTTTAGGCGGTCTCTATTTTCCTTGGACGTTCATAAGTCGAGTGGGCCGGATGGCATTTTTCCATTGGTGCTACGAACGTGTGCCCCTGAGTTGACTCCATTGCTAACGCGTTTATTTCGGTACTCCTACCTTAAAGGCGTAGTCCCGGTCTCATGGAATCGTGCCCTTGTCCATCCGATCCCTAAAAAAGGTGATAGCTCGGACCCAGCTAACTACAGACCTATCGCCATTACCTCTCTGCTCTCCAAAGTAATGGAGAGCATTATCAATAAACAGCTCCTAACCTACCTCGAGGATCACCAGTTGGTTAATGACCGACAATATGGCTTTCGCCAAGGTCGATCGGCTGATCTTCTGTTACGTTATATCTCACGCACCGTTGGGCAGCTGTAATTGAAAGCAAGGGAGAGGGTCTGGCAGTTAGTCTGTGTATGGCGAAAGCCTTCGATCGTGTATGGCACAAGGCGCTTCTTTCGAAGCTACCTTCCTATGGGCTTCCCGAAAGTTTATGCAAGTGGATCACCAGCTTCCTCACTGGGCGGAGCATACAGGTCGTTCTCGAAGGTTTTTGCTCGGACCCCAGGCCCGTGAACGCTGGTGTACCCCAGGGCTGCGTGCTCTCCCCAACTCTGTTCCTCCTGCACATCAATGATATGTTGGATATCTCAAACATACATTGTTATGCGGATGACATTGGGGATGCGGTATATTTCGGCCGTGCAGGTCTCACTCGGGAAAACGTCGACGAGTGCCGAAAGAAACTTGTGTCTTCTATAGAGACTTCCTTGGGGATGGTCTCTCAGTGGGGTGAACTGAACCACGTTCAATTCAATCCCGCGAAGACGCAAGTTTGCGCGTTTACCACTAAGAAAATCCCATTTTTCGTATCACCGCTCTTCGAGAGCACTCCCCTTATTGCCTCTCCAAGTATCAGAATACTTGGTCTCGACGTTTCGAGCGGTTGTCAGTTTCGTGGTCATCTGGAGAGCAAGGCCAAGTTGGCCTCGAAGAAATTAGGAGTGATCAATAGGCAGTACTTCAAACCTGGCCAAAGACTTGCGCTCTATAAGGCGCAGGTACGGCCACACATGGAGTATTGTTCTCATCTCTGGTCCGGATCACCCCAATATCAGCTTCTACCATTTGACCGCGTACAACTGAGAGCCGTTCGAATTGTCGGGGACCCGGTGGTCTGCGAACGGCTGCACTCTTTGGCATTGCGTAGAGACGTGGCTTCTTTGTGCGTCTTCTACCGCATTTACGACGGGGAGTGTTCCGAAGAACTATTCGATTTGATGCCAGAATTTCATCACCGCACTGCGCGCCATCGCCTCCAATACCATCCTTACCACCTGGATGCGTGGCGATCTTCCACTGTGCGGTTCTCAAGGACATTTTTTCCACGTTCCTTCGGCGGTATTTCCAGATCGCTACGACATGGGTACCTTCAAAAAAGGCGTTTATTCCTACCTACAAGGCCGGCAACACACTTGTAAATCCTCGGATGTTGCAAGCGTTCATGGGCGGCGGTGATCACGTCCATCCGTGACCCGGCAGCTCGTTTGCCCTCCTGTTAATATACATAAAAAAAAATAATTATAATCTAGAGAGGTGTTTATAATATTTAAATTTATAGTTAATTTCTAGTAGTATTAAAGAAGATAGAAACTGTAATAATTAATTTTAAAACAGTTGCTATGATCAAACTTTTAAGATTAACTTCTTTTTATATTCACCATTTTAATAATTAGATATTGATGTAAACCAATAAAAAGTGTTTAATAATAAAATATATATAATTTTATATTTTAATAAAGAATGGCCGCCATTAAACTGTTACAAATGGAGCAATTATTTATATTTTAAGTCAAGTAATACCTCATAAATCATTGTATGTGCGGTAGTTTAGTACGAAGAAGTTAATTGCCTGAAATTGCAGTATTACACTAAAACGCAACATAGTCGACAAAGAATGTTGTTTCCAGCTTAATAATAATAATAATAATAATAATATTCTTTATTGCACATCCTCAAAAAGTAATAAAAACACATAGTAACAGCAAGAAAAAAAAGAGACAAAAAAAAAAATGTACAAAAGGCGACCTTATCGCTAAAAAGCGATCTCTTCCAGGTAACCCCAACGTCATAGGAGTTGCAACAAATAAAGACGGAAGAGGTGTACAACTGTCAAAATAATATTAATACGACATATACACAACATACAATATAATACAATATCATAAATATTAAATATATATTTGAGATATACGAACGGAACAATACGGATTAATTAAAAGATAACAATAGTATACTAAAAAGAATGGATTTAAGGATAGGAGAAAATTACTTCGAAAGGAAATATTTTTTTACAGCATTTTTGAAAATGTACAGAGATTGAGAGCGTCGAATATATAGAGGCAAAGAATTCCAGAGACGAGAGGCTTGGACTGTGAAGGAGTTTGTATAGAAGGTAGTAGAGTGAGAAGGAATTTTAAGTAATAAATTGTCTACGGAACGAAGTGAGCGGTTATGCGAGTCTTTTAAAAACTCAAATCGTTCTTTTAGGTAGGAAGGAGTAACCCGGTTGAACAGTATAGAGTAGAGAAGACAAAGTGTATGAGTATTCCTGCGAGAGCGAATTGGCAGCCACTTGAGTTTTTCGCGAAAATGAGAAACATGGTCATATTTACGCAAACCAAATATAAACCTAATACATAAATTTTGTAAGCGCTCAAGTTTGTTTAGCTGCTCTTCAGTAACATCGAGATAGCATGTGTCAGCGTAGTCAAGAATGGGTAGGATAAGGGTTTGAGAAAGGGCAATTTTAGTGGAAATAGGGAGAAAATTACGTAACCTTCTTAAGGAAGCAACAGAGGCAAACATTTTCCTGCTCACTTCTGTAATTTGTGGTCCCCAGGAAAGGTTCTGATCGAAGAGAACGCCCAGATTTTTTATTGTGTTAGTAAATGGCACTGGAACTCCGTCAAATATTATGGGTAGTAGTTTCGAGTGGTCAATTTTAGACAAAAGTCTGGAGCTACCAATAATAACACAGGCACACAAAAAAAAAAAAAAGTCATGAACCAGAGGGGAGACCCCATTACTCTTAGGTTTTTGGGATCGCTGAAACCGAATATGACAATAAAAACTAATTTTAAATGCCAGTTTTCCCGCTAGCACCCCCTTACTACCTCTTAAGGGGTGAAAATTTAAATTTTTGTATAAAATCAAGATAGATGTGTATTTCTACGTTTTTTGGGATGCTGGCACCGAAAATGATAACTAAAAATAAATTCATGACCACTATTACCCCCTTACCACCCCTTACAGGGGGTGAAAATTTAAATTTTTCTATAAAAGCAAGATGTGTATTTCTACGTTTTTTAGGATGCTGGAACCGAAAATGACAACCAAAAGTGAATTTGATACCTCTTTTACTCAATACCACCCCCTAACGATCCCTAATGGGGGGTTTCAATTTTGTATAAAATCAAGATGTATGAAGAAATTTTAACGATTTACAGTAAGTGACATGTTTATCAAACTAGTTTGAGGTTACTCTCTCTCTCGCTCTTATATTAGAAATTCAAATGCTTTATCGATCAGAAGTATCTGATATATATTCATGATTTAATTCTACTCTAATCCTGATGGAACCTTGCATCTTGCTCCTTGCTGTAGTCTCCTAAATTGTCAGGAAAATAGTCCCTTCTATTTTGGAGGCATAGAATTAGGTTCAGCATCTTTTAGTCTCCTAAATTTTCAGGAAAATAGTAACAATTCTATTTCGGAGGCATAGAATCAGGTTCAGCATCTTTTAAGCGTTTTACAACACTGCCGGATGGATAACAGTATAAGTAGTATTAAATAGAAAGCAAAAAAAAAAACAAAAAGTGAAAAAACTTGTGAAGAATAGGACAAAAATCATGATTCAGTCTTAAGGGTTGGTGAGGGGTGTTAATGGGTGATAGAGGTCTTAAATTTTATTTTTAGTAATCATTTTCGGTTCCAGCATCCTAAAAAACGTAGAAATACACATCTATCTTGCTTTTATAGAAAAATTTAAATTTTCACCCCCTGTAAGGGGTGGTAAGGGGGTAATAGTGGTCATGAATTTATTTTTAGTTATCATTTTCGGTTTCAGCATCCCAAAAAACGTAGAAATACACATCTATCTTGACTTTATAGAAAAATTTAAATTTTCACCCCCCGTAAGGGGTGGTAAGGGGTGATAGTGGTCATGAATTTATTTTTAATTATCATTTTCGGTTTCAGCATCCCAAAAAACGTAGAAATAGACATCTATCTTGATTTTATACAAAAATTTCAATTTTCACCCCTTAAGAGGTAGTAAGGGGGTGCTAGCGGGAAAACTGGCATTTAAAATTAGTTTTTATTGTCATATTCGGTTTCAGCGATCCCAAAAACCTAAGAATAATGGGGTCTCCCCTCTGGTTCATGACTTTTTTTTTTTTTTGTGTGCCTGTGTAATTGACTGGGTCTTAGTAGGGTTAACTTTAAGACCAAAACTTACACCAACTAACTATAGATTGCAAATCTGTATTTATTTTGCTAATCGTTTCTGGTAAAGCCGAGATTTGAGAGTGACAATAAATTTGGAGATCGTCAGCGTACATATGGTAGAGAGAAGAAATATTAGTGGTAATTGAAGAAATAAATATAGAAAAAAGAAGTGGAGACAACACGCCACCTTGCGGAACTCCGGTAGTGGTCAGAGACCAATCAGAATACGAGTCATTGACTCTTACTCTTTGCCTTCGTCCGTGCAAGTATGAATGAAACCATTCAATCACCTCAGGAGATATGTTAAGAGAACCTAGAATAGCTAGAAGTATATCAAAGTCAACGGTACTAAAAGCGTTACTAAAGTCTAATAACGTTAAGACCGTAACCTGATGCTGCTCCATGCCACCCCTGATATCATCTGCGATTTTAACCAATGCACTAGTCGTACTGTGACCAGGACGGAAACCAGATTGTAAGGAATTGAGTAGACTATGCTTTGAAAGGAAACGGCTTAATTGTTCATGGACAAGACGCTCCAGGATCTTGGACAAAAAGGGGAGGATTGAAATAGGACGATATTCAGAAGGAGATTTCGGATTATTTTTTTTAGGTAATGGGATAATCTGAGCGTCTTTCCAGATAGAGGGAAAGGTATTGGTGTATATAGAGTAATTAAAGATGCAAGTGATTACAGGGATTAGGATGTCTATAATAGGGATGATCATTTTACGACTAATGCAATCGGAGCCTACAGAGTCAGAGGTAATCGCTAGAATGTTCTTCTTAACATCACATTCAGTGAATTGATTAAGATAAAATATGGGGATATCGGGAGATGGCGTTGCAGAAAGCTGGCTAAGGGTAAGAGACTTGGTAACACTGTCTAACGTATCGGATGATGAAAATTGTTTATTAAGGGTGTTTAAATTTAAGTTTTGTGAATTGGTTTCATGGAGAACTTTGCCTACTCCCAAAGATTTAAGAAAATTCCATACTTTACAGGAATTATTTTCCTCGATTACAGATTTATAGATATGGCGTCGTTGTTCGTCTCTACACATATGATTGCAGCGATTTCGAGCAGTTACATACTTCTCCCGATTTGCTTTAAATTTGGCTTTAGCATTGTTTTTTAAATTCTGGAGTTTTTTAATACTTGACGTTAACCAGGGAGCAGGAAGATGTCTGACTCGTATTGGTCGTATAGGAGCATGCTTGTCATACAGATCAGTCAGAAAGCGATTAAACATTTTTATCTGATCGTCTAAACAGCTCTGTGATGATATAAGTGACCAATCTATTTTTGATGCATCGGTTTTTAAAAGCTCTAAATCCATCGCCGCGAAATTGCGTTGAAAGAGAATTTTTGCTCTCGCCTTAGGAGGTCGTAATTTGTAGGATAAGTAGATAAGATCGTGAAAAGAAAAAGCATCAGCAGCGCACTGACCATGTTTTGACACATGACTGGTTGAAGAAACTATTATTAAATCAAGAAGAGAAGGGATACAATTAGGAAAAGCATGAGTAGCTAGTAAAGGAAGGATTTGCAGATTACAGGCGGTAAATGTAGAATTTAATTTGACTGACCGGTGATCATTTTTGAGCAAACAAGTATTAAAATCGCCCATAATAATAGTGTGACTGTAAGCAGGTGTTAATTTTTGAAGCAAACTTTCAAATGTTGCGAAATAATCTACATTAAGGTTAGGGCTATAAAACACGCCAAGTAAAAGTTTGCTGTGGGAAAAATTAACTACTATGCAGAGATGCTCAGCTCCACCGACCGAAGATTGCGATATATCAATTATGGAAAAGGAAATATGAGAACGGAGATATATAGCAACTCCACCTCCTGTCCGACCTACACGGTCATTACGGATCAGATGGAAGCCCGGAAGAGAATAAGAAGAAGAAGATAAACATGGTTTTAGCCAAGACTCGGAGACTAAAACAGCATGAATATTTTTATCATTAAACGATGAGAGCAAGTCAGGATAATGTGCAGGAATACTCTGAGCGTTTAAGTGGATAACATTAAAATTTTTAGGACAATCCCTGAACGCAGCTGTGAGATTTTCACTAAGCGATGGGAGACTCTCAAAACTATCGTTACTGCTCGACTTGTCGGAAGAGGGAGAAAGAGAGAAAAACGTATCTTCTAGGTTACAAGTCATATAAATTATAAAATAATTAGTTTAAAATAAGATAAATATATGTATGTATGTATAAATGTATATATAAATGTATTAAAATATTTGTATGCAAGATCTAAATAATAATAATAAAAAATAAATAAATACTTCACATACCCGCCAGCATATAAGAACTAAATTAAATAAATATCGGCACGTACAAAATTTTGTTATAAAAACTATTATAAAAAATACTTATATAGATTATAAAAATATAACATAGAACTAGGTATAACTACATTTTGATATTATATAGCACCTAAAGTTTAGAGTTTAAAAAACTGGCATCCATTGCACATTAAACGAGAAAGAAAATAAGTCACTGTCACCGGCGTCAAATCACTATTGAAACAAAGTGTAAACAACATAAAAGACAAATAAAAAATGTAATAAATGTATAATTAAAGTATTGCGATATGAAACAATAAGTTTATTTTAAACAATAATAGATTAAAAATAAATACGTGTTATAGTGAAAAGACAAAAGTGGTGACAGTATCAAAGTAAAATAATAATAAATTATTGTTTCTTAATAACCCTCTTTGTGCGTGGTCCCGTAATCTTATTGACAACTGGCTTCTCAGTCATCACAGCAACTTGAGGTGAAGAATGGCAGGATAAGTTGTTCAGTAAAGCGTCGACATCAGCAAGGCACTCCACCCTATATCGATTACCATCAGAAGCAAGAATCCAGATGGCGCCTTCCTGCGTCCAGCACTTTCCAATACCAAACCGCTGTCTAGCTGCTAGAAAGACTTGATGTCGGATCTTCGTCAAGAATTCTGAGAGTGTTAAACCTGTCCCTTTCAGCTTGGTTTTGGAAAACCACATCTTGTTTTTGATTCCCAGCTCACTGAACTTGACAACAATCGGACGAGGCTTCTTATCTAGTGCACGACCCAGACGATATGAGGATTTTATACACGCATTAGAGAAGTTCGGCAGGTTCAAATGTTCAGCGACAACTCCTGTAACTCGAGCTGCCACATCTTCATTTTTCTCTTCCGGAAGACCGTGAAGTAGGAGTATTTTACGCCTACTTCTCATCACGAAGCTATCAAATTCTTTGCCAAGAAATTCGACTTGCTTTTGTAAGTTATTCAGAGCCAAAATTATAAAGGACTTGAAAGAAGTGAACTCGGCAGCCAGTGAAGTGGTAGTTGTAGGAGATGGAGATTTATGCAGTTGCTGCTGAAATTCGTTCATCTTTGAGTTGAACATCATTGCCATTTCGGTCAGGGACTCTTTAATGGATTCCATTATGTGCTTTCGGTTTTAAGTTTATAATGTAAAAAACACAAAACTCTTGAAGGATAATAATTGCTGGTGGGTAATGAAGTTTACTTAATAAGCTTTTGCATTTATTTTACTATTTAAATAAGTAAATATATTTATATTTGAACACAATAAAAGCAGCTGTTAAAAAGTTGATGTCACTTATTTCACACGTACCCGCTTAATTTAATACTATAAGCTCACTGGTTCTAACAACTTTATGGTATGTCATTTAATAAAGTATTATACTTAATTAATTATTAAACTTAAATCTACAAAATAAACGAACATACCTTAATCTGGAAATGTTCTGATTTTAAGGACAATAATGAAAGACAACAAAATTATGTATATGCATGTAACATGCGTGTAGTATATACATAGATTGTGAGAAATAATTATTTTAGAGAATTAATTTGAAAAGGTTCGAAACAGCACCGTGGTTGTTGGATAAATTCATCGTATTTCTATAATTTAATAAATATTTAAGGTCAAAATATTTATAGAAATGAATAAACCCACAATATTTTTCTTGTCATATCATATCATATATATTTCTTTCTCTAAGCAGTTTATTATATTCTTGAACTTAAGAATGCTACAACCGGGTAAACTACAAATTTAACTGCTCTGCAGTGTCCCAGTTGATTTAGTATAATGGCGCTATAATATAGCTCTATTATATTATAATCATAATCCACAATTTTTTATAATGTAGGAAATAAACAAATAACCGAATTCTGACTTTTAACTATTTATGTATTTTTAAAAGTATTACTATGTATAAAGTACACGACGACAATAACAAAACAAACATTTTCTGTAAACTATCGAATAACTGATATAACTATAGAGTGATCGATTGATAGAGTGACGGTGACAAAAACACAAAAGCCGCAATTTCGAGTTGACTTTTAAATTGTATTTTATTTATATGTAATTATATAAATAAAATAAATAGTTTAAAGTTTCATTCCTTTATCTATTATGTACCTTTTAATTAATGAAAATTTTTGGGCAGGTTTCATGTGTTCCAAATAGTCATGAAACTGGTATTATTACCAAACTTCTAATATCTAGAACAAAACTCCAGCTACAATTGAATACACACCAGTTCGTATACCATTGCATTTCACGCTCATCGATTTCCGAATGTTATTTACTGCGTCACTGAAAGTTGTGGATCTTCCGTCTAGTAAAAAACGTGGAACAACCACCATTTAAACATGTTACAATGTTTAGTTTTAAGCGTTCGTACTGTGAATTGAATTTATAGGTGAGCTTACATTTTTTAATATATTTTAAACAAAAATAACCGTTGTTATGAGATTTATCTCAGAAAGTTATAGTAATACGGTAAAGGTGAGAGCAGAACGCCCGATACTCCTCTCTTCCTCTTCTAATGTCCAGAGAATCCTTCACGCTTTCCCATTCCTTATGAGTGATAATGTATTAGCTATGCGTAACAACGTAAGTATTTGCCTTAACATGAACCTGTTGTTCGATTGTCACCCAATGTTTTATTTTATTTAGTAGCAAATATAAAATATGTTTACCGTACTTAGCATTACGGATATAACGGCTTGCTATGCCATCTTCAAAATATAAATTGTCTGTTTCAAACTTAAATTATGTGTCACCACGACTGAATGCAATGCATCGGCTGCACACAATTCAGTGAGTTGGTAATCGTGCTTATAGAGTGATGCATTTGATATGCATTGCATACGTCGTCGTGAATTCGTAAGGTACAATGAGATCGGTTATAGAGACACCATACAAAAACTAAAGCTTTAGTATCATTAACTTAGAAAGGCCATTCTTCCAAAACTTAACCGTGTAATAATATTTCTTTCTTATATCTATTATAAACATTTTATATTATTAATTATTTTAAGACTATGAGAACTTTAACTTACAAGTGAACAATATAACACTATCAGTGAGACCACTATCAGTAAGAAACATTTGTTAAGAAAAAGAGAGAGAGGAGATTTGTTAAAAAAACTCACATCTATGGTCGTACTGTCAGTATAAATAAGACATCACAGTGTTTAATTAATGTTACAACATACTAATTTCCTGTCAAATTCTCTTCTAACCTTTCTGAATAGTTAATACCGTGATAGACAGTCAATTATAACTCTTGACGTCGCTGTTATAATTTGTACTTTATTCATCCGATCAGAAACTGTTCTAATGCCTGGAAGCTAAAAATCTGTTTTAGATACGTAATAAGTTTACTGAGTTACAAAGAAACAACTGTTACTAAAATTTTAGAAACTTTTGGTAATACTTACAATAGTAATATATGTGGTTTAAAAATCGTTGAAAATAGACTTATAAGTTATTTGTTCTTAATGGACAAGAAGGGTGAGTCGATGAAAATTTCAAGTTTCAAATAAATAAATAAAACATATTACTTATTACGTTAATTGTTTTTTTTTTTCATTTATGAGTTACAAGTTTTATATAAAGTGTGATATTTAAAGACTGCGGTAGGATTAACTCTATTCTATTTACTACCAAATCTCTAAATATCTCATAATTATAAAGAATAATGAATTTAAATTAATCAAATCACAATAAATATCAGATAATAATAATAATATAATGTTGTAATTATAAAAAAAAAACCGTTAAAAGACAATAGCTTGGAAGAGGAAGTTATTGCGGGCAACTTAACATGCAAAATTGTTTGAGATTGCAGTATTATACCAGTTTTGGTTTCTAAAAGTAAACATCTTGGTTCTAATGTAATTATTATGATAGTAGAGCAATAACTTATGAGATATAAGACAAAAAATAAATTGAACTAAGTTTAAAAGAAGTAACTTTAAAACATAAAAGTATTATATCAATCAATGAAAGTATAAAAAATATTTTAAAGATTTCACAACCGGACAATAAAACTATATCTTATCTGATATGTTGCTATAAACTTTAACGATATTACAAGCAATAGTTTCATGGTGCAATGGTTTGTTGTACACCTCGAAACGATCTCACAGTTTAAATGACTTCATACATGTTTTGAAGCTCATAAATGAGTATATTAGCTTATAAATGAGTATATTAGGGGAAGCTTGGGAGGAGCGCCAATGAAAAAAAAATTAGAGGTAGTGGTCTGTCATGGTATGGACATGTTATAAGGAGAGATGAAAGGCATGTGACCAAAAGAGTGCTGGGTATGGTAGTGGAGGGATGAAAAGGTAGAAGACGGTCGAACAAAAGATGGATGAATTGCGTGAAAGACGTTATGGAGAAGAAGAGAGTGTGTACAGAGATGACGAGTAACATGAGAGTATGGAAGGAAAAAACGTACTGTGCCAATCCCAAAAGTAGGATAAGCGCAGGAAAATGATGACATGTTTTCAAGCTTACGGGTATAGAAGTATCCTTGTTAGAAATGCGAGCTTTGTAGAAACCAGATTATAAATCACATAAATTAAGATGTACATGAATTTTGTCAATCAAAGATCAATCACCATCTTCTAATTATATTTTGATAATGGAAAAATAAAACGACTAAAAACCCTTTTCTGTCTACATGTGTTTAATAGTTCAATGAAAATTAAAATCTGAAACAAAAGAGGTATACAAAATATATTAATTTTAATTTTATTATAATAAACATCAGTTTCGCCAGTTGATTATAATTATCATAGCTCTTTATATCACTTGCAATCTATTCCGCTGGACATTGAAACTGGCATGGCTTAATCTATTTTAAGCGAGGTGACCATTCTAGGAAAATAGAAGATTTGAAGGTCTAAATTCAATAACTTGTTTTAGTCAACTTTCTTATTTATCTCTGTACATAATGGTTTTAACGGTTTGGAAATTCCGAGCAACAGCAAAATCAAAAGTCCAGTGTAATTTTAATATATTATTATTTAATAGGTGGTAGAGCCTAGCTGTAGTTATCTGACTGCAGCTCATATTGGGCTGGTTTGACCGGGGAAGGACCACCCTCTCACAGAAGACCGACGTTTAGTAACCAAATTCATTTGGTTATGTTTCGTCGGTGACTGAGAGAAGCCGGAAGCCCAACCCCCCCCGCGCTAAACATGATAGCGATACCTCAAAAAAGTACACCCCAGGAGGGTACCGGCTTTGATAAAGTCGGGGATCCCCTCCCCGAGCAAAATCGGGGAAATGGTTGTCGGATTTTGCTCGGGCTGCCCGTCGTATATGAGGCGGGCAAAGAATCGCCCTTTGTGTTTTTTGAGGACAAACGACGAGTCAACGCAGTGGCACCCCGACCCACTCTAAATGTGGACTTTTGCAACATCTGGGGACTTCATTCCAACTTGAACGCCGTCCACTATCATCTAGAGACGGTTCAGCCGGCCTTATTGTTTCTTATGGAGACGCAGATATCTCAACCTAGCGACACAGCATACCTGTCATACCCTGGTTATAAACTACAACACCATTTTATACCACACGCCGGGGAATCCTTATAAATATAACCCTTATAAACACAGGGAGGATATCTGCTACCGTCGCCTTCAGGTTTTGAAGGTCGGGATCTGTCTGTTGAGCGTGGACATGGACGTACCAGTAGCTTACGTTAAGAAGATTATCCGTGAGGAATCTGTACAAAAGTGGCAGGACAGATATACAACATCCAGCACAGGAAAAATCACAAAGGAGTTCCTACCAGATGTCGCCACAGTTTTTCGTATTACAAGGAAAACCAAGTGGAATCCTATACACGTGCAAATCCTGACGGGCCACGGAGGCATAGCAAAATACCTACACCTATTTAAATTAAAAGACTCTCCGGGCTGTGAGTGTGACTCGTCCACCGAAGAGACAGTATGGCACATAATACTAGACTGTCCGCGTTTTTCGTCAGGTCGATCGGACCTGGAAACTCAACTCCACACCAAACTGGAGAAAATCGGCATAAAAACCCTCATGGCCGATGATCAAAGACGCCCAGTTCTCTTAGATTTTCTAGAAGAAATTTTCCTGGTTGCCATGAGAAGAAATGGTAGTAAAATCGCTTTAAGGAAAAGACCTCTGGAAAACAAGAGTCTTATCAAACTCACACCAAAAACACCTATCAAACCTACAGGGATACAAAAGTCGAACCTACAACGCTTTTTGGATAATGGACAACCTAGTACACCAGGGCTTCGGACTAAACCAGTAGCTCTATACATGAACGACGACCAAGAAAAAATAGGTTTCAGTTTCTGCATCGTAGGACCAAAAAAACTGGGTATACATCTCACCCGGACTAGCTGCCCTCACTAAAGGAAGTACCGAGAGGGCAACAATGAAGAGGTCGATGTACGACAGCATGCCTAAAGTCACATTGGGGGACTGGGATTGCCGAATAGTGCGGAGGAAGAACAAAACCATCGCATTACTGGACGCTAATTACCCAGAGTCCCCTTACACAAATGCATGTAAGATGCTCGATCACCTGAGCACGCTAGGAGCTGAAAATATTAACACAAGTCCAAAAACAATAAGCGTTGACGCTATGCGAGTTAGCTATGACAAAGGAACTGTAGCAAATCTCATAGGATCTATAAATGCTTCAAGGTACCACGACGTGGTTGTATATGAAGACCGTGGAGAAGATCTAACGTTCCTTAAAATAAGAAAAACACCAAATAGGACTACGACCCCTGAAAACACCTGGGGCGAACCAAGCAACCAGAGCCTACAAAGCAGGGCCGCACGCCTTCAAGAGAAAATTGCCATCGAAATTTAATCCAACAAAATAACACAGGACAAATTAAAAACTAAGAAAGGATTTAATAAGATGATTACAATGCTTAAACCGAAGCAAAAATATCATAAAAAGAACAAAACTAGAGCCGACATGGGACAAACAAGTGCACCCGATTTACCATCCGCCAGTGGTGCCAACGAACATATGCGAAACGCGTTTCTTGAGTACACAGCATCTATAAGGGAAACAATCAAAACTAACCTTGCGATCTGTGAAAAGATCAGGCGGACCTTCGAACTTGAAAACGAAGGTCTTCTTAAAGTATTACTCAAGGAAGAAAAAGCCGTCATTTTCAACAACACTACATCTGAATATGTACGGGGTAAAACACCTAAAATTCCCCACATGGCGGCTTACAGCTTTAAAAATGGATTCGTTAAAATAATTGAAACCCCCAAAGGAGTAACTGGACCGCCCAAGTATTTAACACCCGCTGAAGACTCAATACTTGTAGTAGCCCGCTGCACAGAGGTCTCGCTGGAAGATAACATCCTCCAAATGGCTACAGCCGTAGAGGATTCAGCAAGACCCTGGGAAGACTGGGAAGCACCAATTTTCCACTGGGTCGACGGCGTTCCTGGATGTGGAAAATCGACTTGGGTAGTAAACAACTTCGTATTTGAAAGTGACTTGATAGCAATAACGACGACTGAGGCAGCATTAGAGTTCAGCAATAAACTCGGCCTCAGTTGTCCAAAGGACGGGAAGACCAAAGTCCGAACGATAGCTTCAATATTAATAAATGGGGTCAAAGAAAAGCCTGAACGACTTATCGTTGACGAGGCCTTGATGAACCATTTCGGAGCGATCGTTATGGCGGCCCTACTAACAGAGGTCAAAGCAGTCACACTAATCGGAGACACAAACCAGATTCCTTATATAGACCGGCTAAATCTGTTCCATATGAAATATAATAGCCCATACCTCGTGACGTCTATCAGTCAAGAGCTCTTAAGAACCTACCGATGTCCCCTGGATGTAAGCTATGCTCTAAACGAGGTATACAACGGCATATACTCAGCCCATTCATTGACTCGCTCTCTGAGAACAGTCAGGTTTACGGGTGCTATCATCGAAGCTGACTTTCCTAATGCCTTGTACCTGGTCCACACATAGACTGAAAAAGCGGACCTTACAAACCTAGGGTACGGAAAAGGGGAAAACTCGCGCATCCTCACCATCAATGAAGCTCAGGGATTAACATACGGGTCGGTAATAATCATCCAAACGAAATCCAAACCAAAATCGTACCTGACAAGTGTCCCACAAGTGACTCCGAGGCTATGAAAAAGCTAGTGAACTTAATAACCTAGCTTACTACTACTACTATTTACTTTATTTATTATTACTATCAATTTCTAAAATAGTCTTCGAAAACTTGTGCAGGTGTAGAATTTCCTGCGATGTACCATCGCAAATAAAATCGTAATAAAATTGTATAATAATTAAAATCACAATGAAAGGCATGGACAAATGTCTATGGTCATTAAAAAAAAAAATAATAAAAAAAAAATAAATGCCTATTGCTAGGGTTACGTGCCAATGACTACGCAGGGCATCTGTGTTTGACTTTGCTCTGACAAATAGTCTATCCCAATGGGTCAAGACGCTCACTCGTCTACCGGACGTGGACAGCCATATGCCCTCTTTGTTGGATTTTCTGCTGACTACACATTCCGGAAAGTACCAAGTCAATGTCGAGGCTCCCTTGGGGTCCTCTGATCATTACTTGGTACGGAGTGTAGTGCCTATTGAACGCCCAGCTCGCACAAGACCTGCGACTCGATGCGTTTGGCACTACATGTCAGCGGATTGGGATGGAATGCGGTCATTTTTGCATCCTACCCATGGGGAGGATTTGTTGCCCTTCCAATGATCCTAGTGACTGCGCTGCGGCTTCTGTCATCAAAATTAGGGTCAGTTGGCAAAGTACCCACCTGGCACGAGCAAGTTCTGGGCGCTTTACAAAGCCAGTCTGGGAAACTTTTGTCAATCATCCCTACCGCCATTGCACACTGGGAACGACTCTTTGGCCCACATGGCAGAAGAGAAAGCCGATCTCTTGGGCACTCTTTTTGCCTCAAACTCGACTTTGGACGACCAGGGGAAAGCACCGCCTAACATCCCGCGGTGTCCGAGCTTAATGCCAGAAATAGTTTTTCGGCAAAAACTCATCCGAAAAGCCCTCCTTTCCTTGGAAGTTCATAAGTCGAGTGGGCCAGATGGTATCTCTCCAGTTGTGCTACGAACATGGGCCCCTGAGTTAACACCAGTGCTAACGCGTCTATCTCGGTACTCCTACCTGAAAGGCGTAGTCCCGGTCTCATGGAAGCGTGCCCTTGTCCATCCGATCCCTAAAAAAGGTGATAGCTCGGACCCAGCTAACTACAGACCTATCGCAATTACCTCTCTTCTCTCCAAAGTAATGGAGAGCATCATCAATAAACAGCTCCTAACCTAACTCGAGGATCACCAGTTGTTCAATGACCGGCAATATGACTTTCGCCATGGTCGATCGGCTGGTGATCTTCTGTTATATCTTACACACCGTTGGGCAGCTGTTATTGAAAGCAAGGGAGAGGGTCTGGCAGTTAGTCTGGTTATGGCGAAAGCCTTCGATCGCGTATGGCACAAGGGGGTTCTTTCGAAGCTGCCTTCCTATGGGCTTCCCGAGAGTTAACGCAAGTGGATCACCAGATTCCTCACTGGGCGGAGCATACAGGTCGTTCTCGACGGTTTTTGCTCAGACCCCAAGCCCGTGAACGCTGGTGTACCCCAGGCCTGCGTGTTATCCCCAATTCTGTTCCTCCTACACATCAATGATATGTTGGATATCTCCAAAATACATTGTTATGCGGATGACAGCACTGGGGATGCGGTATATTCCGGCCGTGCAGGTCTCTCTCGGGAAAACGTCGACGAGTGCCGAAAGAAACTTGTCTCTTCTGTAGAGACTTCCTTGGGGATGGTCTCTCAGTGGGGTGAACTAAACCACGTTCAATTCAATCCCGCGAAGACGCAAGTTTGCGCGTTTACCACTAAGAAAACCCCATTTTTCGTATCACCACTCTTCGAGAGCACTCCCCTCATTGCTTCGCCAAGTATCAGAATACTGGGTCTCGAGATTTCGAGCGATTGTCAGTTTCATGGTCATCTGGAGAGCAAGGCCAAGTTGGCCTCGAAGAAATTGGGAGTGATTTATAGAGCGAAGTAGTATTTCAAACCTGGCCAAAGACTCGCGCTCTATAAGTCTACTCCTACCTACAAGGCCGGCAACACTCTTATAAATCCTCGAATGTTGCAAGAGCTCATGGGCGGCGGTGACTACAAGTCATCTGTGACCCGCCAACTCGTTTGCCCTCCTCTTCAATAAAAAAATATATATATATATATATATATATATATATATTAATATGTTACATAAAGCTGTACTTATCTACGAACTACAGAATACGAATTAAATAATTAATACATGTCTTAAGGATGCTAATCATTATACCTACATGGACTATTATTGTAGGTTTACTTAATAGCTCTATTTACATAAAAATGTAAGGTAAAACGTGTAAATTACAGGTAACCCGATGATTTGTAATTTCGAAGGTAGTCGGACCAATTTAATATTTTTTTTCACCTTTTTATTTAATCTTTTCAACTAGTCCCTTCTTATAATTATAAATGATATATCGATATCAATTATAATTTGCGAGCACTTCAGTCTTTTTTAAATGGGCTATTAAGAAAGGAATTTTCTAGGTGGAACATCGGAAGGTCAGATCGTAAATGATTTATCTCGTTTCGACAATTGTTGCAATGTCGCCGGACAATATTTATGTTTTTTGCTTTATTGTATATCCATCTCTTTCTAACACCCTTTAAATCCAGGATCATCAATCATGCTATATTTAATTTCATTGTATTTCATTTATCACATATTAACAACAAAACGTTTATCTTTAAAATGATGATTACATTCAATAGGGTTTGAAAAGTGTCACGGTAATTGCAATAATAGCAATCTAATACCTTATTATAAATTAAATTATTACTCTTTTATTCGACTTCAAAATAGTTTTTTTTTGCAAATCTCTTTTAGGTTATTTTCTATAAGCATAATGTTTATTGTATCTTCAACATGCTTTTGCTATCAATTAACATTACATAGATTATAATTAAAATTATTATATTTTCACAGAAAAATATACCAATATTCGAATATATTATGATTATTTTATTTAAAGGTGAAAAAAATACCTATTCGTCATTTTTACAATAAATCGTAACACAAGACTAACCTGAGCATTTCAATAAGTCTGAACAGTAGTTTCTCCTCTTTAGCAGTAGGTACGGAAAGTTGTTGAGTTTCCATCTCACTAGATGGAAGCTCAACAACTTTCCGTAACTGATCAAATAACACTTGGAAACTGATTAACATGTGAACTAATGTTAAGAAAACTGAGGAATATTCACTTGATTAATGCAATTAGACATAGTTAGTTAATTTACTAAATATGTAAAATAACGATAGCTCAAAATGAAAATCTTATTTATAGAATCAAAATATAGAGAATAATAACACAAACAGTACCTATTGTAAATCCTGCACATTATAATTGACTTCTGTCCCAATTTTCTTTAAATTCCATATTGCAGTTTGAATTAAATTGTTATAATATGAAGGTATTAACCAATCTCACACCGAGATTTTGAAATACATGGACATTTAAATAACTGTGCTTATTATAATTGTCACTTGTTCCGTGAATTATAACAATTTTGTTAATTTATAAAGTAGACATATTTTTATTTGCCTGACCATCAGGTCAGGCAAATAAGTATCAACTTAGCTCATGCATTTGAAAGTCTCTAAAAATTAATTTAACTTCAGAATCGATTGCTCTGTAAAATGATTTCTTTTCATAGAGTTCTGCAGAGTTTATATATACTCCACATCTCAAATCACGTCGCCTCAAAGGTAACCTTGTTGACTTCTTAACAGTCTTTTTATATTAACGATGAATTTAATTCGATAACGGCATTATAATTTCATCTCCTTTACTGGGTTTACGGATCTTTTGATTCTCATTATAGAATATTGACCTAAAACTTTAGTAAGATACCAACTAATTTTATTTGTTTCCGTCTGTTTCTTATTGAAATTTTTGATACCTGATAAGTAATACTATCCGCTGTAAAATAATCACGTTTAGGATAATTTAGAACCACATACATATCTTTGTATTTTTGTCGCTTAACAACAAGAAGCTTAAGAATAAATTAAACAAGTATTTAAAAAAAAAAAAATATGTTTGTGCTTAAGGCAAAGTTTTATTAAATCTGTAATCAGGGTACTAGATAAAAGTGGTTTAAAGCTGTGTTTAAAGTCTAGAAAAAGTTATCTATACAATTTTACTTATTGGAAAGTCCTACGACTTGATAAAATAATCTCATGTGTGCTATATTAAATTATTCATTTATTTCAGTGTATTTTTTTATACTCAACTTATAAAAGTATACATATAAAATATTTTCCATTTTATTTTAGGTATTTGATTATGTAATATATCAAGCGACCTATTACGGTAAAAGATGTAGCTTATTCTATAATATCTACCGGACCTTGAATGTAAATGGAAGAGCTTCTAATATATACAAAATAAAAATAAGTTCTACATACTCGTATTTAGGCCTCTTTAATTATTGTATATTTTTGGAAATATAGTATAAGAAAAATGCGATAAAATGAATATTTGAAACAGACAATTATCTTTTTTAACTAAACAAATGCTGTAGTTCAATATTTATTAAGAAGGACAGGTAGTAATTCAGAACCGTTTTAATGAGGATGAAATGAAACAATGGTTAAGAGTTGTATTGTTTTGTTTTAATTACTGTCATATAACTATTTTTGTTCTGATGTATTAATCATCATATATAAATATTGAACCAAGTGGTATATTATAATAGTTTGCTTTTCCAATCGACTACGTGTAGGTCAGTTAATTCATTTGTGGTTAGAACAATTATTGTATTTCGCATGTATTAGCTCTGGGGCACAATTATTCGTTCGAATACCACGTTATATTGTCGATAGAGCCATTAATGATGTTCACATGCTGTTGATTCAATATTTAAATAAGCATATTATTTATTATAAACTTTAAAAAGCGTATAATAAAAAAAATAACAGAGCCTTTGTAATATATTTAAGAAAACTCTTTAGATTAAATATGTTTTGAAATAATATTATAGATGGAAGTAAAATCATCTTTACTTTAAATTTAAATGTCGAGACAAATACGATCGGAGAGTCACAAAATTAAATACTTAAAAAAGGTATTTTAGTTATTTTATTTTCAAGTAATAAGTAATTCAAACGTAGTGTGTATTATCTTCTGCAAAATTAGGAATAAAGTACCATATATTCTATCTATCTATTTATCTTATAAGGTATAAAAGTCAAAGTTTTTATATCGATTGTTTTATGTTTTTGTGCAATAACAAGAAATTCAGTAGCAAGCATGTGATTTAAAAATATAATATAATCTACATACATATAATCTCTTTGCTCTTTTCGTATATTTGACACTTGTAGAGCCGAGTTTAAAATGTTGCTATACTGGACGAACTACGATAACGATACTGTAACAGTTGTTTATGAAAACAATTTAATTAGACAGATAATTTGGGTTACTACAACTTATACATCATTATACGCAAGTAAAAGTCTATAAGATATATTTTTTTGCAACACAAAATACATAAATACTAGATGGACAATGATACCCGAAATTATTTGTTGCAAATATTTGTTAACATCTCATCTGACCTTTACGATCACAAAAATCTTTGAAAACTGCACAGGTGCACTCTTAATCTTAATAAATATAAATCTTGTAAAATATACATTTTTAAAACATTTACTATTATATATTTATTGAAATATTTTTCCACTTTGAATCACAGTGATCACTTGTGACTTCTTCAAATGGGAGTGACGGGAGGACTTATTTTGATACCGTACGAATCAAAATAAGCCCTTCCGTAAAGAAACTCTCCAACTTAAAATAAAGCTACGAGGGTTCCAAACGCGCCCTGGTCTGAGAAGAACCACTCAACAAACTCAGCCGGGTTTTTTTTATTGTGACCATTGTTTTACAAACATCAATATGTTTAGTAAGCAATGTACGAAGAACTAGAAACATCGCAATCGATTCGATGAGCCAATTTAATGATTTGTTAATAATAAGAAAAAGAAAATTCATGGCTAGCAATACGATCTGTCACTGCAAACAGCACCCGCTCCCGAGCATAACGCAAGGGTTAGCTATCACCCCCTTCGCCATATTTGTGGGAAGTGGGCAACTCGGCCCCTATCGATACCGCAAGTAATGACTCCAGTAGATCTAACGTGTGTAACAAACAGCGTCAGAAAAAATTGCACAGGTTACTAATTAATTGATAAAATACAAATTATTCCCAGGTCATAACATCATTATTGCAATCCTTTACACTATAATATTTTATTTAATCAAATTCCGTTTAAAAAAATATTTTGAATTTATTTGGTGCCAAATTTAAGGTATTACTGGAAAGCTTATTGTAAAAATTTATACAATTAACCCGAACGGAATTACCAATTTTAAGGCGCCTAATAATGGGGATAGCAAAATAATATTAAATATTATAGTTTTCAAACTATCTTAAGTATGTGGTCAATCTGCAGCAGTTTTTCACAGTAAGTATAAAAGTAGAATGTAAAAAAGATGACAGTGAAATATATATAATAATACAACATATAATTTAGTAAATATAAACTTGTATCACTACAACAAACATTGAGGAAGAAAATAAAAATAATTATCCTCAACAGAAAGTAATAAATGAGACTACTGTTTTATATTATGACTATTTTATGTTTTCTTTATTATTATAAAATTATAATAAAAAGTTAAGATCCTTAATAGACAGACAGATACTAACTAATACTTGAAGTTTCAATCTTTGGACACAAATTTGAATAAAAATTACACTTAAAATATATATATTTTTAGATTTGTCAGCTCGTCGCTCTACTGATATGTATTTATAATTACTAGTCCCTAATTGCTATAATTATTAGATAGTATGAAATTTTATTACGGCTCAAATGACTTTTTACTTTTAAATAGGAGGTCAAATGTAATCAAATAATCAATCTTCTATTGAAGGTGTTGAAAAATTTCAATCTATGCTGTAGAATAATAACTAATTTGATCACATGGCATAGCTGTTCTTGCGTCTTTAAAGTCAATAGGGAGGTACAATCCATCTCCCTTCATCCATTATATATGCAGACATTTGGGTTTTTAAGTTCACAAGCATATTTGCATATTTACTTATTAACTATCCTTAAATCTTATCCGAGATAATATATTGAACATTTCGATATATTTAAAAAGTTAACTGATATATCTAATTTCAATATGCCATATTTATAAAGTTGGTTACTAAATATTACTAAAGACTATAACTAGATAGGGTAACAAAAGGGTACACATGAGTTTGCATAACATTTCAATTTATGCTCATCGGTTTCCTACTATTATAAATATCCGAGTTCATGAAAGTTGTAGAGTTTCCTTCTAGAAACAATAGTATAGCAAATAACGATTTAATATTTGTTATAACCATATAATTGTTTTTTAAATTTATAGTTATTGCGGGTTGTTGCCTACAAGAAACAAATTTTTTAGGGTCTCTTAGGATAATAAAAAGAGAACATTATTTGATGAAATTGTAACGACTGGTCCGCTCAGAATCTCACAAACAAATATTGTTGACCTGAATTGACATGACTAATGGTTAGACTGTCGAAGCGTGCGGATTGTGTAATAAACTAAAAGTGGTGAACCATTTTTGGTATCTATTATCAACATCAACAACTTCTTGATTTCAATATCAGTATTAGCCTAATTAGTTGTTCTTATAGTTTATTCTGATTGATTAAAGTGAATTGAACCTATATTGAAGAGATCTATAAATAAGTAAGGAAGCAGTTTTGCAAGTTTTAAAAATAAATACTTAAGAAATTAATAATTTTGACCAGCATGAAGAAGGAAATTGAAATTGTTAAAATTACACTATGTCGAAAGAAAAATGTTGCTTTCAAGTTTATTGCTAGGGCAATATTTAACAGGTCGTGCCATAATGTTCAAACTCTTTTTTTAGTTAAAGTTTTGATTTAAAATTTTATAACCTTAATTAAAATTTACCAATTTAGAATTTCCAAAAAAAAATAAATCGGGCAGTCGGGAGGAGTCACGAACGAAGTTTCTTACGTTTTTCTTCAACTCCGATTTTAATTCGAAATAAAATCTGTACGCAAGGTGAATAATCTAAATGAACGAATTACATCAGGAAGTTTCATTAACTATTTTAGGAAAAATGAACTCAGAACACACGTTTTAATTATTGTCTGCCTATAATTTAAATAGTAAATACCTCGTTCGACAGGGTCGATCGTGTAAGGTAGATTCCCGTCGGTCGGATCGACAAAGAAAAATTAGCCAGCAGTATTCTATTGATCATTATCAGTCTTATGACGGGTCACTCTGCATATATTGGGTGAGCGGGGAACCAACTCCCACTCCTATCTCCTAAACGGGGGGTCGCATCAAAAAACTTTTCGGATAAAAAAAGTTTCCTCTTTTAATTTGTTAATTTTCTAAGATTTTTCCGACACCAAAATTTTGTCTCCTTCTGTGACTTTTTTCGGTTTTTAACTTTCAACCCCCCCAGCCCCTCAAGGCCCCGACCGATTTCCCCCGTTCAAGAACTTAACCTTCATTTTGTCCTTAAGAATGTGTATACCGAGTTTGAAAATACTCCATCAATATTTGCGACCTGTCCCAAAGGTTTGCACTTTCACCCCCCCTCCCAGTCCCCCCTTTCACTTTTTCCAAAAAAACGAGATGCTGCGTTTGTCTTACTAATTTATCCTATCGACCTGTGAAGTCAGATTTTGCCTACGATGAATTTGGACTGATGGATCATATATACATATATATATAGAGGGATATATCATTTTTTTTTTCGACGGATTCTCAATCTCCAGTTCATAAACGGCGTAGCGCCCCTACTCTGGGGTCTGGGTCCCGTCATCGCATCGATTGCAATAGGTAGATTCATCTATGGAATCTACCTAAAAATAGTAAACACTAAAGTCCCCTGTACAATCAATGAATGTAAACATTAAATACTTGTATATTATATAACCTCAAATCGTATAACTTATTATACGATTTGAGGTTATATGATCGAAAGAGAAGGGACACAGGGGTAAAGATAGAGACAGAGAGAGAGAGAGAGAGACAGCGAGAGAGAGAGAGAGAGAGCGCACCTGGCCGTTTACTCGCATGCTTATTTTTATAGTAAGCTAGATACACGAACGTACATACGCACGCACGCACCTGCACATCGTCATATCGTTACGTGACAATTTCTACTAAATCGCTCTTCACGTAAGTCGTGTTAAGGAACTTCGTTCCAAAAATCAGCTACAGATTTTATTAGGAAACATTTGTAATGAAGACATTTGAATGATATTTTATTTATATTCATTTTAATAGCAGTAAAATCGATTTTGATGTATCGATATACCCTTAAACATATTATAAAGGAATCAAGACTATTTGATTATTAAAATGTTATGTTACCAAATTTTTTAAATAATTATTTTTCCAAAGTGCTTTCCTTAATTGCAGTTGATCGACTTTTTCTTACATATAAGTTGCAGGTAACAAGTTAGTTGGTAGAAATAAACTTAATATTTTTTTGTAACATTGGGTAAAGAAAAATGAATATTAACGATATTACTTTATATTACGTTATACGATAACAAAGGTAAGTCATAAATAAAGACATTTAAAATACTGTACAAAACATGAATACATATATAGTAGAATTTCCTAAAAGTGTTTATTTAATATGATAAATAAACAATTATGATTATTGCAAGTGACCCGCGCTAAATAGCTAAAAAAAAACGACACTCGTAACAATTTTGATTATTGTAGTCTTGTCTATTGTTATAAGAATCATATAATAATGAAATAGATAGGATAAGATAGATCTCATCCTAAGTAAGTATTGTAAGTTACAATAAATATAAAAAAGTGTATATATTTTTAATCAGGTTTCCGTTTTGCATTCAATATGTATTTCGTATGCATGACCTCCAGGAGTTGAGAAATGTGATTCTGGATTTTCAACCGTTATCCCACAAACAATATTTTTCTAGGCATTTGCTATATGTCTAATATACTTATATAAAATGTATAGTGTTCATCAACAATGTTTCAAAAGAACTTACTTAACAATATCTGATGAAACGAAAACTAAGTGTACAATATTTTAATAATAAAAAGACTCCTGTAAACCAATATCATTCAATATAAATATTAAACAAAAACATCAACACCAACATGACTCGAACCTTGGCTAGGAGCTGGGTAGAGTTCTACAGCTTATTTTTTGTTGATGAAGTTATTATAGCATAACATAATATAAAAAAATAATAAATAGTATGTAATAAATGTTCGAGGAACCAGGATCTGTCAGGAATAATATATTATTTTGGAAACTTTATATTTATGTGCAGACATTTTGATACGAGATGTCCTGACCGGTTTTAATATTTCTTTAATTTTGAGTTCTATATTAAGTGAAAGTTAAAGATTTCTGAAAAAAAAATCCATTTTACAGAAATATACAAGATGATTTGTTTATTAAACTATTATGTACAGAAAGTATTTTTTAAAAAGTTATTTGCTGCTTTTCGTGTGCTAAACATAGAGCAAATTTTAAACAATGCTTTTCAAACATTTAATTGTTCGCCTTAATAGAATAAAAATTATCTTAGAATAATAGTTTGAAAAAATTATAACATCTGTTGTGGCTTGAATTATTTTCAGAAGATATATATAGCATTCACAGCGAAAACATTCCACTCCTTTTGTTTTGACTATAATTATAAAGAAGTTGCAAATACACGAATTATGTAACAATGAGCTAAACATTATACTAAATAATTCACTCAAATCACTGCAAGCAAGCCTGGGCAAGCCTGGGCTTTGTTAGCTGCTGTTTTTAATCACCGCTTGGCCATACTTGCTACAGTTTTAAATGAAAAAGCAATTATCTTTTTAAAATTAAACATTTTTTCAAAAGCTGATGAAATTATAATTAGATATATATTAATTATTTATGATTTAAATATTACATGTCATTAAATTATGACGAGGGGAGGTCCAAAAGTTCGTTAAATGGAGAGGATGGAGCGGGGATAGGGGCGCTCGCTTGATGTCATACGAATCGGAGACTCATCTTTAGCATAAATACCGAGTTTCAACCCGATTGCGTCATTCGTTTACGAACAGTCGCCTGTTAAACAAGTCAATCCGGAAGAAAACTGAAACTACATTTTTTGGAGTTGTGTGGAGATAAACCTGCACAGATTTTAGACCAAATTGTTACGGGAGATGAAACATGGGTTCATCACTTTGAGCCTGAGTCCAAACAAGAGTCCATGCAATGGCATAAAAAGGGGACACAACCGCTAAAGAAATTCAAGGTGACGGAGTCGGCTGGAAAGATGATGGCTACTGTTTTTTGGGATTGTGAGGGGATAATCTTGATTGATTAGAAAGAAAAGGGAAGGACTATAACCGGAGAATACTACGCAACGATATTAGAAAAATTAAAGGATGCCATCAAGGAAAAGCGGCGAGAAAATTAACAAAGGGTGTGTTGCTGTTGCAAGACAACGCGCCGGTTCACAAGAGCAGAATTGCAATGGCTGCTCTACACACGCATGGGTTCGAATTCCTAGTTCACCCACCCTACAGTCCAGACCTGGCCCCGAGTGACTTTTTTTTACTCCCCAATTTAAAAAAAGACTTAAGGGGAAGGAAATTTTCCGACGACAATGAGGTAAGGGAGGCAATTCCGGCTCATTTTGACGGAAAAGATAAAACATTTTTTATAGTGGTTTAGAAAAATTAATTTATAGGTCCAATAAATGTATTGAGCTTAAGGGTGATTATATTGAAAAGGAAAAATAGTTTTGTTGTTTTATTTTATTTAGATCCCTTTCATTCCACGAACTTTTGGACTTCCCCTCGTATATAGTCCGTACTCATTTCAATTTGTTATGCACGGCGAATAACGACCCGATAGCTCAGTTTTCAGTACTATATTGATGGGCTTCCAGAATTCTTGCATTCGAGTCTTGCTAGTGATAATGGATTTAATATTGTATATTTTTAAAGAGTTTTTATATAACATAAATTGCTTAAACACGCCCTTACCTACAAAATTTATTTTAATTAAAGAACCTGTTACATACAGATAATATTATTAATTTAAATCATAGATTTTAATTAACATCAAAGTTTTGTGATATAAAAGCTCGATAGACGTCAGATGTATTCAGCAGATATCTTACTGTCGGGAATGCCCTCGAACAAACTTTCTCGGTAGGAAATTTTGACCTGAATTTATAGCCAGACAAATAAGTACATGTTATCTTAAGATTCGAGTAATAAATTACTGTTTATTACAATAAATATTGTTCTAAGTGATAAATTTCCCCAAAATATAAAAAAATATAACAAAACTATTTTTTTCCTTCTTGCAAAAGAAACGTGTCAAAATGGGTTTCTATGCCAGTTACTAAGGGTCTTAATGAGTATATTCAATTAAAGATAAAAAGTAATTCGAGTTTAAATTTTTTATATAATAAAGAAAGTTTGCTTCACTACAATTTTCCAACAAGTTTCGTGTTATATGTAACAAATAATATAATAAAGTCTAATTATATCATCACAAAGCTTTCTGACACAATGTAGATTAGTTTACAGATTGTGAGGTGTTATGTCTTCATATAGCAAGTAATAAAGACTATAAATCCTCAGCTTGCTTAGGAAATGTAACTAATACTAGCAATTAATCCACCCACTGCCCTGTTTTGTCGTATCTTCATAAGCTAACATTTATACCATAAGCATAAATTTGAAAATATTATTCTATATATTTCTACCTTATCACAAAACAAAAAATTGTTTTGTTTTATTTTATGGTATACAGACCAGTTTATTTATTATAATACTTTGTCAAAATAGCAAACAGTGACTCAAAATTTAAAACAATATATGCACACTATTTCGTGATATTCCGGCCATGCAGGTCTCTCTCGGGAAAACGTCGACGAGTGCCGAAAGAAACTTGTGTCTTCTATTGAGACTTCCTTGGGGATGATCTGTGTGGGTGTAAGTGGGGTAAACTGAACCACGTTCAGTTCAATCCCCAAAAGACACAGGTTTGCGCGTTTACCACTAAGAAAACCCCATTTGTCGTATCACCGCTCTTCGAGAGCACTCCCCTCATTGCCTCGCCAAGTATCAGAATACTGGGTCTCGCCATTTCGAGCGTTTGTCAGTTTTGTGGTCATCTGGAGAGCAAGGCCAAGTTGGCCTCTATGAAATTGGGAGTGATCAATAGAACGAGGCAATATTTCAAACCTGGCCAAAGACTTGCGCTCTATAAAGCGCAGGTCCGGCCACACATGGAGAACTGTTGTTATATTTGGTCCGGATCAACCCAATATCAGCTTCTACCATTTGACCGTGTACAACGGAGAGCCGTTCGGATTATCGGGGACCCGGTGCTCTGCGAACGGCTGGAGTCTTTGGCATTGCGTAGAGACGTGGCTTCTTTGTGCGTCTTCTACCACATTTACAACGGGGAGTGTTCCGAAGAACTATTCGATCTGATGCCTACCTCTGAGTTTAACCACCGCACAACTCGCCATAAATACCTCATAAACCATTGTGTTTGCGGTAGTTTAGTACGAAGAAGTTAATTGCCTGAAATTGCAGTATTACAGTAAAACGCAACACAGTCGACAAAGAATGTGGTTTCCTGCTTAATTTAATACTATAAGCTCGCTGGTTCTAATAACTTTATGGTACGTCATTTAATAATATATTATATTTTCTATATACAATTGTTTGTCCTCCATTATTAAACTTAAATCTACAAAATAAACGAACCTAGCTTAATCTGGGAACGTTTTGATTGTAAGTATAATACAGTAATGAAAGACAACAAAAAGTATGTGTATGCATGTAGCATACACGTAGAATTTGAGAAAAAAATATTTAAGAGAATTAATTAGAAAACGTTCGAAATAGCACCTTGGTTGTTGGATAAATTCATCGTATTCCTTTAATTTAATAAATATTTTAGGTCAAAACATTTATAGAATTTAATAAAGCCATAATATTATTCTTATAATATTTATATATATTTCTTTCTACAAGCAGTTTATTATATTCTTCAACTTAAGAATGCTAAAACCGGGTAAATTACAAATTTAACTGCATTGCAGTGTCCCGGTTAATTTAATATAATAGCGCTATATTACCAAGTAATCATAATCCAGATTTTTTTATAATGTAGTAAATAAACAAATAACCGGATTCTGACTATTAACTATTTATGTTTTTTATAAAGTAATACTATTTATAAAGTACACGACGAGGATACTAATACAAATATTTTTGTAATCTAATAACTGACATAACGACAAAGTGACGGTGACAAAAACCCAGAAGCTGAAATTTCGAGTTGAATTTTAAATTCTATATTTATATAAATAAAAAAAATTGTTTAAAGTTTCATTCTGTTATCTTGAGGTAACAAAGCAAGTTGTGAAAATTATATGAATTTATATAATAAAAGTTACATTTTTCATCACCTATGTATGTACCTATTAATTAATGAATTTTTTGGCCATGTTTCATAAAATAGACATGAAACCTGTATTATTACACAACTTCTAGTATCAAGAACAAAACTCCAGCTACAATTGAATACACACCAGCTCACATACCATTGCATTTCAAGCTCATCGATTTCCGAATGTTATTTACTGCGTCACTGAAAGTTGTGGATCTTCCGTTTAGTAACAAACGTGGAACAACGACCATTAAAACTTTTTACAATGTTTAGTTTTAACCGTTTGTACTGCGAATTTAATTTGTAGTTGAAGTTTCATTGAAAACAAAAATAACTGTAACTATGACATTTATTTCATAAAGTTATGGTAGTACGGTAAAGGGGAGAGCAGAATGCCCGATACATCTCTTTTTCTCTTCTAATATACAGAACATCCTTCTTGTTTACCCATTTCTTATTAGTGATAATGCATTTGCTATATCCATGCTTAACTATTTGCCTTAACATGAACCTTTTATTTGATTGTCAGCCAACGAATTATTAAAACAAATAAGAGCGTTTTCTCTATTTATATTTAGGTATAATATTTCTTTACGAAATATAGCAGAAGTGATGAATTATCTACGTTTTATTTTATTAAGCATCAAATATAAAATGTGTTTACCGTACTCAGCATTACGGATATTACCTTTTGTTGTGCCATCTTTTAAATATAAGTTACAAACTTAACTTTTCAAACTTAAATTAAGTGTCACCACGCCTGAATGCAATATATCGACTGCACACAATTCATTGAGTTGGTAATCATGCTTATACAGTGATGCATTTGATATGCATTGCATACGTCGCCGTGAGTTTGTAAGGTAAAATGATATCGGATATAGATACACCGTACAAAATCAAAGCTTTAGTATCATTAACTTACAAAGCGCATTGTTCCAAAACATAAACGTGTAATAATATTTCTTCCTTATTCTTATTATAAACATTTGATATGATCATATTTTAAGACTATGAGGACTTTAACTTACAAGTGAACAATATAGAACTATCAGTAAGACCGTAAGAAACATTTGTTAAGAGGAAGAAAGAGAGGAAATTTGTTACAAAAACCTCACATCTAGATCGCATTGTAAGTATAAATAAGACATCACAGTGTTTATTTAATATTACAACATAATAATTTGCTGTCAAATTCTCTTCTAACCTTTCTGAATAGTTAACACCGTGATAGACAGTTAATTATAACTCTTCACGTCGCTGTTATAATTTGTACTTTATTCATTCTATCCATTTTAGATAGATGATAAGTTTACTGAGTTAGAAACAAACAACTGCTAAATTTTTTTTGAAACTTTCGGTAATACTTGCAACAAAATCGTTTAAAATCGACTTATAAGGTATTTGTTCTTTGTAGATAAGAACGAAAATTTTAAGTTTCAAATAAATAAATAAAACATATAAAATATATTACTAGTTATATTAATTGTTTTTTACATTTATGAGTTACAATTTTTATCTAAAGTGTGATACTTAAAGACCGGTAGGATTAACTCTATTCTAGTTACTACTAAATCTCTAAATATCTCATTATTATAAAGAATAATGAATTATTATGAATATAATAATAATAATATAATGTTGTAATTATAAAAATAAACCCGTTAAAAGACAATACCTTGGAAGAGAAAGTTATTGAGGGCCACTTAACATGCAGAATTGTCTGAGATTGCAGTATTATACCAGTTTTGGTTTGTAAAAGTTAACATCTTAGTTCTAATGTAATTATTATGACATTGGAGCGATAACTTATGAGGTATAAGGCAAAACATAAATTGAACCAAGTTTAAAAGAAGAAGTATTAAATCATAAAAGTAAATTAATTAAAGTGTAAAAATATTTTAAATATATCACAACAATAAAACTATATCTTGTCTGATATGTTGCTATTAACTTTAACGATATTACAAGCAATAGTTTCATGGTGCAATGGTTTATTGTATGACACCTTGAAACGATCTCACAGTGTAAATGACCTCATACATGTTTTTAAGCTCACGGGTAAAGAAGTATCCTTGATAGAAAAGCGATCTTTGTAGAAGAAAGATTATAAGTCATATAAATTAAGATATACATGAATTTTGTCACTGCGGTGATTGATCTTTTAACTGTATTTTGATAATGGAAAAATAAAACGACTTAAAACTCTTTGGTGTCTACATGTGCTTAATAGTTAAATGAAAATTAAATTATAAAACAAAAGAGGTATACATTATAAACATTATTATTAAAAACATTAATTTCACCAGTTGATTATTATTATCATGGCTCTTTATGTCACTTGCAATCTATTCCGCTGGACTTTGAAATTGGCATGGCTTAATCTATTTTAGGCCAGGTGACTATTCTAGGAAAATAGAAGATTTGCAGTCTAAATTCAATAATAAATACTTGTTTTAGTCAACTGTCTTATTTATCTCTGTACATAATCAGTTTAAGGGTACGGAAACTCGGAAAAACAACGAAACCGTGTAGTTGTAGTACAGTGTAGTTTTAATATATTATTATTTAATTATTATGTTACATAAAGCTGTACTTATCTACAAACTACAGAATACGAATTAAATAATTAATACATTTTTTAATGATGCTAATCATTATACCTACATGTACTAATATTGTAGATTTACTTAATAACTCTATTTACTTATAGGAGTAAGATAAAACGGGAATGTTACAGGTAATCCTAGGGCTTATAATTTCGAAGGTAATCGGACTCTTTTAATATTTTCATCAACTTTTCATTTAATCTTTTCGACTAGTCCTTTCTTAAAATTATAAATGATATATCGATATCATTTATAATTTGATAGCACTTCACTCGTGAAATCGGCTATTAAGAAAGGAATTTTCTAGGTGGAACATCGGAAGGTCAGATCGTAAGTGATTTATCTCGATTTGACAATTGTTGCAATGTCGCCGGACAATATTTATGTTTTCTGTTTTATTGTATATCCATCTCTTTCTTACACCCTTTAAATCCAGGATCATGAATCCTGCTATATTTAATTTCATAGTATTTTATTTACCACAACAAAACGTTTATCTTTTAAATGATGATTCCATTCGATAAGGTTTGAAAAGTGTCGCGGTAATTACAATTATAACAAAAACAGCTAATTACTTATTATAAATTAAATTATTACTATTTCATTCGAATTAAAAAAAAAATTGTAATTCTCTTTTAGTTAATTTATTTAAACGTAATGTTTATTGTATCTCTAACATCTTTGAATTAACATTATATAGATTATAGTTAAAATTATTATATTTTCATAGAAAAAACTCGAGATCTTATGATTAATTTATTTAAAGATGAAACAAAAAAAAATACCTATCGTCACTTTTACAATAAATCGTAACACAAGTCTAGCCTGAGTATTTCAATTAGCCTGAATAGTAGTAGTAGTTTCTTCTCTTGAGCAATAGCTACAGAAAGTTCCATCTAGTGAGATGGAAGCTCAGTAACTGATCAAATAACCGTCGGAGACTGATTAACATGTGAACTAACGTTAATAAACTGAGGAGTAAGCACTAATTGCATGAGCTTAATTAATGCAATTAGTTATAGTTAGATAACAATAACGATGTAAAATAACGATAGCTCACAATGAAAATCGTATTCATAGAATCAAAATATTGAGAATAATAAGACAAACAGTACCTATTGTAGGTCCCATTCCACATTATCATCGACTTCTGTCCCAATTTTTGATAAATTTTATCTAGCGGTTTGAATTATATTGTTATAATATGAGAGTATTGATCAATCTCTCACCGAGATTTTGAAATACATGGACATTTAAATAACTGTGTTTATTAAAATCATCACTTGTCCTGTGAATTATAACAATTTTATTAATACATAAAATTGACCTAATGAATATACTAGACAAATTTTTATTTGCCTGCGCTGATACTTATCTCATAGATTTGAAACTCTCTAAAAATTAATTTAACCCTTTATGGGCCCGTGTAACTTACAGGTCACATATGAATTTATCGGCATTTTAGAAAATAATTTTAACGTATTTCATGAGATGGCGCAGAAACCTAACTCTATGACGTTACCAACACAACCAGAATTAGTGTTATTTAAACGCCAATTTTTTTTTTATTTGCATATATTGTAGGTTTATAATTTCAAATTTTTCGATCCTACACTTTTTGAATTTAACACACAAATTCGGCCCATAAAGGGTTAACTTCAGAAACGATTGCTCTTTTAAATGATTTCTTTTCAAAGAGTTCTGCAGAGTCTATACTCGACATCTCAAATCACCTCAAAGGTAACGTCGTTGACTTCCTAATAGTCTTTTAAGATTATCGATGAACTTAAATCGATAACAGCATTATAATTTCATTTCCTTTACCGCGTTCATACTCTTTTTGATCCTCATAATACTATCCACTGTAAAATAATTAAGTTTAAGATAATTTAAAACCACATACATATCTTTGTATTGTTATCAATGACAATAAGAAACTTAAGAATAAATTAAACAAGTAAATAAGAAAAAATATCTTTTTATGCTTGTTGCAATAATACAAAAAAAAATTACTCATATAGCGCTGTTTAAGGCAAAGTTTTATTGAATCTACAATCAGAATACGAGATAAAAGAGGTATAAAGCTGTGTTTAAAGTCTAGAAAAAGTTATGTATACAATCTTCTTTATTGGAAAGTCCTACAATTTGATAAAAAAATGTCATACATCCTATATTCATTTATTTCAGTGTATTTTTGTTACAATCAACTTATAAAATATTTGCCATTTTATTTTAGGTATTTAATTATATAATATATCAAGCGAACTTTTACTGTAAAAGAAGTAGCTTATTCTATAATATCTACCGGACCATGAATGTAAATGGAAGAGCTTTTAATATATACAAAATAAAAATAAGTTTTATATATTTACGTCTCATTAGTTATTATATTTTAAAAAAAATACAGTAATAGAAAAATGTGATGAAATGAATATTTGAAGCAAATAATTATCTTCTTTTTTAATTAAATAAATGCTGTAGTTCGTTATTTATATTGAGAGTTGTATTGTTTTGTTTTAATTACTGTCATATAACTATTTTTGTTCTGATGTATTAATCATCATATGTAAATATTGAACCAAGTGGTATATTATAATAATTTGCTTTTCCAATCGACTACGTGTAGGTCAGTTAATTCATTTGTGGTTGGAACAATTATTGTATTTCGTATGTATTAGCTCTGGGGCACAATTGTTCGTTCGAATACCACGATATTGTCGATAGAGCCATTAATGATGTTCACATGCTGTTGATTCAATATTTAATTAAACGTTTCATTTATTATAAACCTTTAAAAGGCTTATAATAAAAAAAAATAATAGAACCTTTGTATTATATTTAAGAAAACTCTTTAGATTAAAAATGTTTTGAAATAATATCATAGATGAAAGTAAAATCATCTTTACTTTAAATTTAAATTAAAATTCACAATTCAATGCACACAATTTATTGACTCTGTAATAATGCCTTCGGAGCGATGCATTTGATATGCATTGCATACATTGTGGTGTGTTTATTATGTCGAGACAAATACGATCGGATATTCAAAAAATTAAATAGTTAAAAAACGAATTTTTGGTCTTTTATTTTCAAGTAATAAGTAATTCAAACATAGTGTGCATTATCTCCTAGTAATGTAGGATTAAAGTAATATGAGCAATTTATTTATCTTATAAGATATATAATTCAAAGTGGTTAAATCGTTGGTTTTATTTTATTTTGCAATTATGAGAGGTTCAAGCAAGCAAGCATGTAATTTAAAAATATATTATAATCTACATACATACCGTCTCTTTTGTCTTTTCACTTATTTGACACTTATCGAGCAGAGTTTAAATTGTTGCTGTACTAGAATAACTACGATAACGATACTATAACAGTTCTCTATGAAAACAATTTAATTAGACAAAGATTCTGTGTCCAGAAAACGTTTCAAAGCAAGCGCTTATTTATATTTTAAAGACATGTGTGTAACATATACTCGTAGAGTGAGTCGAGTATCAATATATTAATGAACACCAGTTTGAATAATATTGGTCTTCATGCTCGTCGGTTCGAGTGTTATTTATTGAGTTTCGAAAGTTGTGGAGCTTTCGTCTGATGACAAACGTGGAACAACGACCATTTGAACTTGTTACAATATTCAGTCGTAAGTGGTCTTAGTGTGAGTGGGGTTTATTGTAGAGGTTACAGTTCCAACTGCTTTATAGTATTATGTCCTAGGATTGATAGAAGCATAGCATAGTATGGCATATGTCTATCATATTTTATCTAGATATGAATAAATGTAGTACATTGTGTAACTTTACACTTTATAACAAGAAGAATAAATGGAAAGTTGTTCAACATATCTTGTACCTATATTATATAGATTCCAACGCATGCGTTGTATAAATAGAGAGTACTGGCAGGAGGTACAGATTTGATAACCGACACCGATAGATATATAATCAAACAAATAGATTTCATTCCTGACAAGATAGTATCTTGGTCAGATTTGACATGAGTAATAGCTTAACTGTCTTAGCTGACCGACTGTGTAATATTATCTGTAGCCGAAACCGTTTGCTATTTCTTGATATGAACAGATCGCGGGACCTACCATAAGATAAATAATCAAATTACGTGATCTTTATATTTCATTACTTTATTTTACAACTAAAGATAATTAAATTTAGTTAGTGTAATTCGCCGGCAGTTCTTTTTAAAACTAGTCTAGACTCTTATCTAATAAATAGATATATATTTACACACAATTTTAGCAGATCTTTTTAAAATATACTATTTTATGGTACATATTTTAAATCTATCTTCTAAGATTAAGCTAGAGTTTGTAAAGTAAGAACCTAAAAATATTTATTTTAAGTTAAGCGATTATAATTCTTTAACTTGTAGAGCCTACTAAGTTCTGTAAATTTTCCTCATATAATCGTTATGTACGTTTGAAATTTTTTCTGCTTTACACTCGATTTATTAGTTGGCGGAAGATTTGAATTTAATAAAAAATTGCACCTTAAAGCTTATATCTCACAAATATCTATATATATATCTATATAATAAATAATCACTTAATTGAGAAATATATTTCAAAAACCAACCACGTTTTTAAAAAACCTTTTTAATTCGAGAAATAAAAATCCAACCCCACTATACGTGCAGAGGAGCTACCTTAAAGAATATATTCAAAATTTTAATGTACCCGTTTATCGCGTGGCTAATATGTATGTTCATGTGGAATTGTAGCTTTCTACTGCTGACAGTCTCTTAACTAGGCAGTAGACAGGCCGACAGACGGACACGAAGAAACTAACTATAAGAGTTCCGTAGTCCATTAAGAACTCTAAAAAAAAAGGAAGCCTAAAAGGAACGGTAATACAAACTAATGAACCTTTTTTCTATATATGTTTTTTCTAGTAACTCGATTTAAGAACAAAATATGATAATTATTGTCACTATCATTTTATCGACAGAGCTTATTATTAAGAATCCAAAAAATGTACATTTAAAATCATATCATGTCACGATGAAGTACTCTTTGTGATTAAAATTATACAGTATTTCATTTCAAATTCAAGTTTATTTTGACATAAAAGTAATGTAAGTAAATTCGATAAGCCGACTTATTAATTAGTTACTAATAAGAAAAAGAAAATTCGTGGCTAGCAATATGACCTGTCACCGTTAGCAGCACCCGTTCCTGAGCATAAAGTAAGGGTCAGCGATCCCCCGCTACGCCATATTTGTGGGAAGGGGGGAACCCGGTCTCTATCGCTATCGCAAGTAACGATTCCAGTAGATCTCCACTAGACTCCAGTAGACTCCAATAGAATAAACAGCATCAGAAAAATTGCATAGAGTACTAGTTAATCGATAAAATACAAATTATTCCTAGGCCATAGCATCGTTATTGTAATCCATTACACTATAATATTTTGTTTTATCAAATTCCGTTTAACGAATATTTTGAATTTATTTGGTGACAAATTTAAGGTTTTACTGGGAAATTATTGTAAAAATGTATACAATTTACCCGAACGGAATTATCTATTTTAAGGCGCCTAATAATGGGGATAGCAAAATAATATTACAAGTTATAGTTATCGAAATATCTTAAGTATATGGCCAATCTGCAGCAGTTTTTCACAGAAAGTATAAAAGTAGAATGTAAAAACGATTATAGAGAAATATAAAGAATAATACAACAGATAATTAGACATAGATATAAACTTGTATCACTACAACAAACATTGAGCAATTACTGCTCTCATGGAAGCGGGCTACAATAGAAAAATAAAAATAATTATCCTCAACAGAAAGTAATAAATGAGACTACAGTTTTATATTATGAAAATTTTATGTTTTCTTTATTATTATAAAATTATAATAAAAAGTTAAGGTAGTTAATAGACAGACAGATACTAACTGACATTTGAAGTTTCGATCTTTGGACACAAATTTGAATAAAATTAACAACAATTAAAGACTATAACTAGATAGAGTAACAAAAGGGTACATATGAGTTTGTATGACATTTCAATTCATGGTCATTTCCTCCTATTATAAATATCCAAGTTCATTAAAGTTGTCGAGTTTCCTTCTAGAAACAATAGTAACAAATAACGATAAATATTTGTAGTATTTATAGTTATTGCGGGTTTTTGCCTACAAGAAACCTATTTTTTAAGATCTTTGAGAATAACAAAAAGAGAACATTATTAGATTAACAATTGTAATGACTGGCCTGCTCAGAATGTTACAAATAAATATTGTTGACCTGAATTGACATGAGTAATGGTTTAACTGTCGAAGCGAGCGGATTGTGTAATAGAGTAAAAGTAGTGAACCGTTTTCACTAGCTATTTTTAACATCAACAACTTCTTGATTTCAATATCAGTATTGGTCTAATTAGTTGTTCTAATAGTTTATTGTAATTTATTAAAGTGCATTGAACCTACGAGTATATTGAAGAGATCTATAAATAAGTAAGGAAGTAGTTTTGCAAGTTTTAAAAATAAATATTTAAGAAATTAAAAATTTTGATCAGTCTGAAGGAGGAAAATGAAATTGTTAAAATTACATTTAGTCCAAAAAAAAGTATTGATTCCAGGTTTATTGATATGTCCATATGTAACAGGTCATGCCATAATGCTTAACCTCTGTTAGTTTCGGATTTAAAAATTAATAAACTTAATCAAAAATTTACCAATTTAGAATATACGAATAAAGAATAAAAACAGCTCAAGAAAAAAACTCGGCAGTCGGGGGAGCCCTGTCAGGAACGAAGTTTCTTACGTTTTTCTTCAACTCCGAATGTAATTCGAAATAATGATAAAATTGTACGCAAGGCGCATAATCTAAATGAACGAATTACATTAGGAAGTTTCATTAAATATTTCAGGAAAAATGAACTCAGAATACATGATTTAAATATTGTTTGTTAATTATATTATATATGTTTGCTATAATTTAAATAGTAAAAAATAGTAAACACTCAAATACTTGTACAATAAATGAATGTAAACCTTAAATACTTGTATTAAGTTATACGATTTGATGGTATATGATCGATAGAGACAGGGACACAGGGGTAAAGATAGAGAGAGAGAGAGAGAGAGAGAGAGAGCCCACCTGGCTGTTTACTCGTATGCTCGCATGCTTATTTTTGTAGTAGGCTCCATATACGCACGTACACACGCACGAATGCACGTGCATACGTCATATCTTTACGTTACGATTTCTACTACATCGCCCTACACGTAAGTCGTGTTAAGGAACTTCGTTCCAAAAATCAGCAACATGTATTTTTAGGAAACATTTATAATCAAGATCTTTGAATTATATTTTATTTATATTTTAATAGCAGTAAAATCGTTTTTGATTTATCGATATTTCCCAAAAGATATTATAATGCTACCAAAACTATTTGACAATTAAATTGTTAATTGTTGCCAATTATTTCAAATAATTAATTTGTCAAAGTACTTTAATTTCATTTGATAGATTTTCTTTTACATATAAGTTGCAGGCAACAAGTTAGTTAGTAGGAATAAACTTAATACTTTTTGTACCCATGGGTTAAGAAACACGAATATTAACTACGATTCCAAAGATAAGTCTATTTCCTTTTGCATTTTTAGGTGGTAGAGCCTAGCTGTAGCAGTTAGATACTGCAGCTCGTATTGGGCTGGCTCGACCGGGGAAGGACCATCCTCTCACAGAAGACCGGTTCATTTGGTTATGTTCCGTCGGTGAGTGAGAGAATCCGGAGGGGAATCCCCCCCCCTAGCCGCCAAACATGAAAGCGATGCCTAACAGAAAAATACCCCAGGAGGGTACCGGCTTTGATAAAGCCGGGGACCCCCTCCCCGAGCAAAATCGGGGAAATGCTTCTCGGATTCTATATCTGGGGCGGGCAAAGTATCGCCTTTTGTGTTTATTGAGGGCAAACGGCGAACCAACGCAGTGGCACCCCGACCCACTCTAAATGTGGACTTTTGTAACATCCGGGGACTTCATTCCAACTTGAACGCCGTCCACTATCATCTAGAGACGGTTCAGCCGGCCTTGTTGTTTCTTACGGAGACGCAGATATCTCAACCTAGCGACACAGCATACCTGTCATACCCTGGGTATAAACTACAACACCATTTTATACCACACGCCGGGGAATCTGTGTTCATAAGGGAGGATATCTGCTACCGTCGCCTTCAGGTTTTTAAAGGTCGGGATCTGTCTGTACTCTGTTTGAGCGTGGACATGGACGACCATGTCAGAGTCTACGCGTGCCTCTACAGGTCCCATAGTGATAATGCAGAAACGGATCAACTCTTCGGCCATGTTCAGGCGATGATTGAGGATCTGCTTTCACAGACTCCCTCCGCCGAAGTCGTAGTCCTCGGGGACTTCAATGCGCACAATGCCGATTGCTAGGGTTACGTTCCAATGACTACGCAGGGCATCTGTGTTTGACTTTGCTCTGACAAATGGTCTATCCCAATGGGTCAAGACGCTCACTCGTCTACCGGACGTGGACAGCCATATGCCCTCTTTGTTGGATCTTCTGCTGACTACACATTCCGGAAAGTACCAAGTCACTATCGAGGCTCCCTTGGGGTCCTCTGATCATTACTTGGTACGGAGTGTAGTGCCCATTGAACGCCCAGCTCGCACAAGACCTGCGACTCGATGCGTCTGGCACTACATGTCAGCGGATTGGGATGGAATGCGGTCATTTTTGCATCCTATCCCTCCCATGGGAAGGATTTGTTACCCTTCCAATGATCCTAGTGACTGCGCTGCGGCTTCTTCTTCAATCGGAAAATTGCTAGAGCAAAGTTCAAGCATGTCATCAAAATTGGGGTCAGTTGGCAAAGTACCCACCTGGCACGCGCAAGTTCTGGGTGCTTTCCAAAGCCAGTCTGGGAAACTTTTGTCAATCATCCCTACCGCCATTGCACACTGGGAACGACTCTTTGGCCCATACGGCAAAAGAGAAAGCCGATCTCTTGGGCCCTCTTTTTGCCTCAAACTCGACTTTGGATGACCAGGGGAAGACGCCGTCTATCATCCCGCGGTGTCCGAGCTTAATGCCGGAAATAGTTTTTCGGCAAAAACTCATCCGAAAAGCCCTCCTTTCCTTGGAAGTTCATAAGTCGAGTGGGCCAGATGGTATCTCTTCAGTTGTGCTACGAACATGTGCCCCTGAATTGACACCAGTGCTAACGCGTCTATTTCGGTACTCCTAACTTAAAGGCGTAGTCTCGGTCTCATGGAAGCGTGCCCTTGTCCATCCGATCCCTAAAAAAGGTGATAGCTCGGACCCAGCTAACTACAGACCTATCGCCATTACCTCTCTTCTCTCCAAAGTAGTGGAGAGTATCATCAATAAGCAGCTCCTAACCTTCCTCGAGGATCACCAGTTGGTCAATGACCGGCAATATGGCTTTCGCCATGGTCGATCGGCTGGTGATCTTCTGTTATATCTTACGCACCGTTGGGCAGCTGTTATTGAAAGCAAGGGAGTTAGGTTAGTTGAGGGTCTGGCAGTTAGTCTGGATATGGCGAAAGCCTTCGATCGTGTATGGCACAAGGGGCTTCTTTCGAAGCTACCTTCCTATGGGCTTCCCGAGAGATCATCGGCTTCCTCACTGGGCGGAGCATACAGGTCGTTCTCGACGGTTTTTGCTCGGACCCCAAGCCCGTGAACGCTGGTATACCCCAAGGCTGCGTGCTATCCCCAACTGTGTTCCTCCTGCACATCAATGATATGTTGGATATCTCCAACATACATTATTATGTGGATGACAGTACTGGGGATGCGGTATATTCCGGCCGTGCAGGTCTCTCTCGGGAAAACGTCGACGAGTGAAAGAAACTTGTGTCTTCTATAGAGACTTCCTTACGAATAGTTTCTGAGTGGGGGGAACTGAACCACGTTCAGTTTAATCCCCAGAAGACACAGGTTTGCGCGTTTACTACTAAGAAAACCCCATTTGTCGTATCACCGCTCTTCGAGAGCACTCCCCTTATTGCCTCGCCAAGTATCAGCATACTGGGTCTCGACATTTCGAGTGACTGTCGGTTTCGTGGTCATCTGGAGAGCAAGGCCAAGTTGGCCTCGATGAAATTGGGCGTGATCAATAGAGCGAGGCAGTACTTCAATTCTGGCCAAAGACTTGCGCTCTGCAAAGCGCAAGTCCGGCCCCACATGGAGTACTGTTCTCATCTCTGGTCCGGATCACCCCAATATCAGCTTCTACCATTTGACCGCGTACAACGGAGAGCCGTTCGGATTGTCGGGAACCCGGTGCTCTGTGAACGGCTGGACTCTTTGGCATTGCGTAGAGACGTTTGCATCTCTGTGCGTCTTCTACCGCATTTACCACGGGGAGTGTTCCGAAGAGCTATTCGATCTGATGCCTACCGCCGAATTCCATCACCGCACAGCGCGCCATCGCCTCCAATACCATCCCTACCACCTGGATGCGTGGCGATCCACCACTGTGCGGTTCTCAAGTACATTTTTTCCTCGTACCACTCGAATATGGAACGAACTCCCTTCGGCGGTATTTCCAGATCGGTACGACATGGGTACCTTCAGAAAAGGCGTTTACTCCCACCTTCAAGGCCGGCAACGCTCCTGTAAATCCTCGGATGTTGCAAGAGTTCATGGCGGGCGGGCGGTGGTGATCACAAATCATCTGTGACCTGCCAGCTCGTTTGCCCTCCTATTCCATAAAAAAAAAAAAAAAAAACGAACCGATAGCTCAGTTTTCAGTTACTGTATTGATGGGCTTCCAGAATTCATCCATTACAGTCTTGCTCGTGTTAATGGATTTAATATTGTATATTTTTTTAAGAGTTTTATATAACATTTTGATAATATATTTAATATAAATCATAGATTTTAATTTACATAAAAGTGTTGTAATATTAAAGATAGACGTCAGATGTATTGAGCAGATATCTTACTGTCAGGAATGCCCTCGAACAACACTTTCTCGGTAGACAAATTTTACCTGAATTTATAGCCAGACAAATAAGTACATGTTATGTGTCTTAAGATTCAAGTAATAAATTGCTATTTATTATAATAATTATTATTCAATAAGTGACAAATTTTCCCAAAATATAAAAAAATATAACAAAAGTATTTTTTTCGTTCTTGCAAAAGAAACGTGTCAAAAAGGGGTTTCTATGCCAGTCACTAATGTTCTTAATAAGTATATTCAATTGAAGGTAAAAAGTAATTCGAGTATAAATTTATATATAATAAATACAATTTGTTTCACTTAGATTTTCCAACAAGTTACGTGTTACGTGTAACAAATAACATAATAATGTCTAATTATATCATCCCAAAGCTTTCTGACACAATGTAAATTGGTTTACAGATTGTGAGTTGTTATATCTTCATATAGCAAGTAATAAAGACTATAAGTCCTCAGTTTGCTTAGGAAATGTAACTAATACTAGCAATTAATCCACCCACTGCTCTGTTTCGTTGTATCAACATAAGCTAACATTCATACCATAAGGATAACTTTAAAAATATTATTCTATATATTTCTTCTAACAGTTTATCGTATATAAACTGTTTTATTTTATTTTATTTTACAGACCAGTTTACTTCTTATAAAATACTTTAACGTAATAGTTAATAATGACTCAAAATTGAAAAAATATATCTATGCAAACTATTCCGTGACTCGATGATAATGCTTACAGAGTTCGCTGTGCGTTCGTAATGTTCATAATACGATCGTATATTGAAATGCAGTACAAAAGTTAATATTTTAGAAATACGAGTATAACGAAATTTTATTCATGTCGCTATTTTATATATGTGTGGTTAGTTTTTTTAACATTTTATTGCAGTCTTGGTGTATTGACTGTTCTTTCATTTGTGACCGATAACTTTTTCATAATATGCGTACGTGTTTTATTAGGAATAATAATACAATAAATAGTAAAAGAATACAAAATAAGATAAAATTTAGGTTATATTTGTTAAAAATAAGGATTTTGTACATTTCAATGATATTCAATATAATAGACAATTTCCATGTGTTTCCCGTGAATGTAAGATTTAAAATCAATACGAAATTATAAGCCAGCCCGTTTTTAGTATATAAATGAAAATTATTATGGTAATATTTTGGAAAGTGGAAAGATACGACAGGGGATAATTGGGATTGACTCGCATATATTAACTTTATTTCACTTCTTACAGATATTTTGATTGATATTGTTTCACAAATCCGTTTATATTTGTGTAGACTTATTGAAGCTACTGTTTGTGTTTACAACTTGGAGACTAATAAGTTAGTCTTGAAAATGTAGATGGTTCAAATTATTATTTTATCAATTAATACTACATAATTTTGTCACTATTATACGCTTTCCTTTTGCACCGCAAAGTAATGCAAAAAAGACGATCTATTACATTTAAAAATAAATAAACTTCATAACAATTATCTTGACTAAACTACAACTTTAATGGTAATTATATTAGTAAGAAATAATTCTAATATAATGATCTTCATTTTTAACTGACATTTAGAGAAGATGATGTTAAAATATTTCATCTAAGTACTTTCTGAAACTGAATAATAAAATGACATAAGAACCTAAAAGTGCCATTTTTGTATTAAATCATGACTATTATTCATTAAAGGTACAAAGTTAACTTAACCCTACTCATATCTTAGGGAATGAGATAGGTTATATTACATGTCGATATATATTATTTGTCATATATATAAGTATAAATATAGGTGGTACAAACTAGCTGTAATAACAAGAACGTAGCCAGTAATCAGCTTTGCACTACCGGGTCAAAACCACTCTGTTACAGACGGTCGGTACAAAGTAGCTAATATAGTTACATTTCGTGCGGTGTATGAGAGTGCTGGTGGTCCAAACCTCCCCCATCCTTTCTTCTGTGTGTCCTACGAGTAAACATCTATGGGCTAGGTTCGTAAACGTAATGTGGTGGATCATTTGTGAACTAATGCTATTAAAGAACATACCCATATGAAATAACACTATTTTATACATGAATAATATTAAAAATAACATAAATGTAAGGAAAATTCATCAGTAATAATATGAAGTAAGAGCTTATAAAAAATATATGTACGGTATGAAGAAGTTAATTGCAAATTGCAATATTATAGTAAAACGAAACATAGTAGCTTCCCAGCTTCAATTAATATTATGAGTGCTTACTCAAAATTAAAATTGCTAATTTAAAAATAAGTTGCTTATTCTAGTAAAGCATACATTTTATATAAAGTTATTGATTATAACTTTAAGGAACGTATTTAATATGTTGCGTTATATATTGAGAGCGTCTAATGGAATCTTATATACAGGGTGTTTTGTAGAGGGTCCGACAAACGAAGTGAGCGTATTCAGGTACCTATTTAGAGAATACAAGTTGGCCAAAAAAAATCCCTGACCTCCTATTTTTTTTTTAAGATTTTTTTGTAAATTTTTCGTTTTTCACCGAAATTGTAGCTAATCACTTAAATATCATTTCTAAAATCCATTTTAGACCGGATGTTTTCATGTAATTTTAGTCTCAAATGCATGCTTAAACCACGAAAAGCAAAATTAGACACAATCTGAAGTAAACAGCTGATATAGAGCTCATAACGTGAAAAAGTAAGTTTAAGCTTGATAGCAGTCAAAGGTCGACTAAATACTTACACATTTTATTGTTTAGATAGTCGGTAACCTTGGCCGTACCACTCCGCCTCTGCATTCTTAGAGAGACAGAGAAAAAAGAACTTATAACAATAGTTTTATACCTGCTCGTCGTATTTGGTCCCTTACTTTACGTAGCTGATACATACCTTGAATCTAAATTTTACTCAACAAGCCGAGAAGTATTGTAGCATTTTTTTATGTCGTTGTAATAAGTGATAAATGGAGAACTTTTTTAATGCATACTACCTCCAGAATCGCTAGTGGTTTTTTTTTAATCGTTGTGAAAGTTGAACTTAGATGTCAAGCTTAAACTTACTTTTTCACATTATGAGCTCTACATCAGTTGTTTACTTCAGATTGTATCTAATTTTGCTTTTCGTGTTTAAGCATGCATTTGAGACTAAAATTACATGAAAACATCCGGTCTAAAATGGATTTTAGAAATGATATTTAAGTGATTAGCTACAATTTCGGTGAAAAACGAAAAATTTACAAAAAAAATCTTAAAAAAAAAATAGGAGGTCAGGGATTTTTTTTGGCCAACTTGTATTCTCTAAATAGGTACCTGAACACGCTCACTTCGTTTGTCGGACCCTCTACAAAACACCCTGTATATATATACATATATATATATATCAATATAGTACAAAATTATTAATTAAAATAACGGAAAACAACAAATAACAATAAATGAAAATTACCAACTGTGACATCCAAAAAGGAAAAGCAGTTTAAGTTTTTGTAAGAGTATGTGTTCTGTAGTACGGGTTTTAAACAGCCGCCGGGTCATAAACAACCAGTATCAGTGCTAGCTTAACATACTATAATTAAATAAATAATGAGAATAGGACATTTAATGTTATAAGAAATGATGTTTATTAAAATATAATTAAGAATTTCAAAGGAACTTACACTTTATATTGGGGATAGTTAGGTTATAAATATGTTTAGTTTTTAAGAAAAAAGTTATTACGTGTAACTGTCACAACCTTATTTTTTGTTATTCCTTTAGAAAAATAGAATAAAGATCGTAAACTAGTCCCAACCGAAGAAAATATATTATAAGTAAATCCAAAATTTTTTCAGTAAAGTACAGTCTATAAGCAGTCTATTACATTGTCTGAACTAAATGCTGGGGAACCGGCGAAACCGTAAATTTAACTGCACTGCAGTAACCCAATTTATGTAATACTATACGGTTTATTAAACCAACTTATAATTGTCTACAAATTGTTGTAGAACATTCAAAACAACTACTTTTGTGCGTAGTATGGGAAATATAGACATCATATTATAATATATATATTCAATATTTTCTTGCTAATCTTTCTAAAAAGTTAGAGGCCAGACTCTGATAATCTATCATGTACAATAGAAGTGGTATATTACGTAATTTACTGTTGTATTTTTTAGTTTTTGTTTTTTTTACTCTCTCTAAGACCAAAGATAACTACTAACATAGACAAAAAATAAATTTTAAAATTGTTTTATTTTGCATTTCGGCACATTTAAAAATATTCTATATATAATTATAAAAATATGCATAATTTAGATTTGTGTTTTTTGTACTGCCCGTGTAATAGAACCTATTGAACTTTTCATTTACGCACTTGGCAAAAGGTAGCTTAAAAATATCTACAAATTACGTAAACTATACTTATACATAAGTACATTTAATTAGCGTCGCATGTTAATCAGATTCCAAGTGTTATTTACTGAGTTACTGAAAGTTGTTGAGCTTCAGTCTAGTAACAAAACCTGGAATAGGGAAATTTTGAACTTGTTCAAATGTTTAGTTACAACTGTTCGTACTGTAAATATAATTTATTGTTGATTTTAAAATTTCAAATATGCTTTAAAATTTGTTTTATAAATATATTACTATATTATATAATACTCACATATAAATATTTTATTTCTTCTCTGCACACTCAAATTTAATTATAAAGTTTTAATTTTTACTTATTTTGCATATATGTTATTGTAATTATTTTGAATTGTTTGATAGTATTTTCTTGGTAGAAGTTATTGTTCGTTTTAAATTTCAATTTTAATTGTTACTATTTGGTAAATGTCGTGTGGACTGCGTCATGTCTTTGTCGAACCTTATATCTCTGATCTGTCCATTTCTACTATCTTATTATTATCACTGGCAGCTCGCCTTTCAGAGTATACCAGTTACCATATTATCTAATATGTATATACAATATATTCCACCCTTTTTGTTTGAACTATCACGTCACTTTCAGCGAAGCAATATCTATGTTTGTTTCAATGGTAATTTCTGCTTACCTTCAAAGGAGATTACGTCGAATGCACATGATGCCGTCTCTAGTACGTGAATGCTTGACGCTTGTCATTATATATAGTTATTTCTTATTAATAGGTTCATTTTTTGTTACTTATGAATTTCTCTGATTAGCCTATGGTCAGACACAATAGAACACAACACACAGTCAGAATATTAAGATTCAAAGTTTAAAACGTTCTCATACGTATAAATAAGTATCCGATCGGTTGATAAGAGATAATCTATCTCGTTTATCTATTGCCCATTTGGAGAACGATAAGTCCATCTTCGGTTTAATTTTTTCTTAAAGCAATTAATTATGATTTAATTTTGAATGCAAGTTCAATACTAATCTTAGCCCCTATTACTTTTTAAAACTGTGTGTTGATTCAAGAACAAGCATTATTTATGCTTTGTAGCTCATGTATTCACAAAAAAATTGTTACATTATTGTTAATGGTCATAAAAATTTTATCTATTTTCTTAATACGCTTACACATAATATATATGAAGAAAAGCCTGGTTGCAACTGAGATCACGTAAAATACAATAAATAAAATGCGTGGAAGAAATTGTCATGTTGCATCAATCACGAAAAAAAGGATCAGATTATACTGCCGAATGATAATGGTGATGAACAAATAGGTATAATACTATAAATAAATATTTATAGAAGATTCTTTTAAACACTCTGGTACGTGTTTCAAATAATGGGCCAAGTCCTTGTAACAGTTTGATTTTAAGAATGTGTTTTTTTTAAGTTTTACTAATAAAATGGAAATATTTCTCATAAATCCGTTTAAAAATATCTTTAACTTCACTTATAAGAATGTAATTGTAAGCTTCAATGTGATACCTATAAATCAAAGTTACGAGCTTTCGATATATAATTATATTATTTAATGAACACCAGTGATGTCTAAGGAAATATTTACTTATAATCAACAGATAAATTCTCTTCGTGGTCAGCTTTAACGTGAGTAATGATTAAACTGTCAAAGCCGGCCCACTGTGTAATAAACTACAAGTGGTAAGCCACCTTCATTAGCTATTTTGTCAATATTCAAATGATTCAGTGTCAACAGCAATTTAAGCCCAATTGGTTGCCATTACTGTAATGTAATTATCAATGAGAATATAATCTGGATTTATAAAAGATACTAAGTTATAATTTATTCATAACAAAACAATTAACAAGAAAAAAAAATAAACAGATAACCTATAATATGTCAATATAAAATATAGATAAAAAATAATAATGATGTAGTGACTTTATACTAAACGTTTTTGGGAAATACATCATCTATTTTTTTAAATTGATTTATTAATAAAAGTTGCATTATGAATATGAATATCTATGAGATATGTTTCATGCAAAAAAATGTATTAAATTACTACAATTACGGTAAGCGTTTAATATTTATGTGTGTTGTTCATAAGCTTGATTAAAATGGGATTTATTTTTATATCTGTAAATTAGAAAGAATGTTAATATTTTAAAGGAAATAGTACTACTTGTTAGTTGAACGGTACTTAAAGGAAAGAAATACCTTGACGTATTTTTTACTTACGTATCGGGCTAGCAGCCACTCACATAAAACAGATATGTCTTATATTCCATAAGAAACTTAAGGTTAAGATATTTACTTAACACTAAAGACGTCATTTCTTGAAGTTCTAAAGAAAATAACAGTAAATCCATCAATTAATTTAAAAAAAAATGCGATATTCACCTTTCTTAAAATTTTTAATGAGGGTTTGCTATTGACGATTATTACTTATTTATTACTAGATAATAATTAAAGTGAATGTTTATATTGTTTTATGGATTTGTATTGGAATCACTCAAAATAATTGAAAGGTCTTTGATTAGAACTTCCATTTAGCTCGACTTAAAATTTAGTTTCATTAAATTCCTGTTCCATAGTTAGTAGTTTCATTAAATTCCTGGTAGCGTAACTTTAAAATCGATCGTAGGTCAGGAACGCAGTCACGAGCAAAATATATTCGAATGAAATGTTTGTTTAAAATCATGCACGGTCTAACAAGAGCTTATATTTTACATGTGGAGTAATGTCGGGAAATGGTTTGGAGAATACATTTTACGTGACATTTTCGATTATCGATTGACAATGACAATTATCGATTTTATGGTTTATAGTTTATAATGTGTTAAATAAACAGGTAAAAGATTAGACCATTTTTATTATATTTACAGCCTTTACTTCGATCTCACTTGTCTGTTTTTATTCTAATCCCTTTGATATGATAATATGATAATCATAATAAAAATAACGTATTGTATTTTTTTCTGCCACGGTTATTTGAATAGTTTCTTACGTTAAATAGTTAAACATTTACTTCAGAGCCCTTTATCAATAATTCGATTTGTTAAATCTCGTTATGTCATGCAACTTTTAGCACTGTTTTATTTAATTATTAGAAATTTATTATAAATATTAGTCTAAGTAAAATATTTTAACAGTACATACTCAAGATTAAATTGTTTTAATTTATTCAGAGATAAGTTGGGGCTACGGATAAACTTTTATATATTAACATTTATTCTATTGAAAAATAGTTAAATATATTTCTCATTTAATTTTACTCTGACTATAAAATCGATTCAATTACTAACTACTACTCTATGAACAAAGTCAAAGTTTACTTCTATCATAAAATCAAAGTTTTCGTCAGCTAAGTTTGACAATTACAATAAAAATAAACCTGAGTATACACTAATCCATCAAAAGCCGATGAGAAATTATCGATTATTACGTCATTTGTTCTTGCGACATTTCATCAATCATACTGTCAAGGTGTTAAACAATGGAACATCAGACGTCGGGTCAACGAATATGTGCGGAGATAACGAAAGATATTGAGACAGCCGTGAGTTAATTATAGCCTTCATCCCCGTAGCTGTGTTATATGTAACCGGTTACAGAATTACAAGGAAAGGGACCTCCTGCCGGTAAATGTGTTAAATGCAATAGGAGTAGCCTTGAAATAACGGACATCACGAGAACATCTGATTGACGAATATTATCTTTCTGATTACGATACGATTACAGCGGGAAGCGGGTTAATATTTTCTTATCTTATTATCAATATTGATTAGATTTAAATGCACTATATTACACTATTTGTACACGTTAAACGGACAAAGTAACATTCAAGATAAAAACAAGTTTAATTTTGTGAAAAAGCAGTAGTTATTTAATTATACATTCCAAATAAAATGAACGATTTCAAAGCGAGTTCTTTTGTATCTAAATGTATTTATCTAAATTTGTCCTATATATATCTAAATCTATCTCCATTTAATATATACGTCTGTAGTCAAAGTCGTCTCTGAATCAGATTAAATAATCACAAACTTATAATGATGGGGTGGTGTGAAGTGTGACGTCATTAATGTCAGGTGTAATCAATCACGCTAGTGTGACTCTAAAATATTAAACGTTAGAACTTTATATAGATATAAATGAAATAACCTAAGCTTCAAATTTTTATAGCAGCGGCAGACAAAGTATAAACATAAAAAAATCACCATATAAAAGTTAATTAATGGTGATAAAAAATGAGTGTTTTTTTTTTTTTTTTTTTTTTTTTTTTTTTTTTTTTTTTTTTTATGGAAGAGGAGGGCAAACGAGCTGGCGGGTCACAGATGACTTGTGATCACCGCCGCCCATGAACTCTTGCAACATCCGAGGATTTACAAGAGTGTTGCCGGCCTTGTAGGTAGAAGTAGACGCCTTTTTTGAAGGTACCCATGTCGTACCGATCTGGAAATACCGCCGAAGGGAGTTCGTTCCACAAGCGAGTGGAACGTGGAAAAAAAGTCCTTGAGAACCGCACAGTGGAAGATCGCCACGCATCCAGGTGGTAGGGATGGTAAAGAAGTCGATGGCGCGCTGTGCGGTGATGAAATTCGGCGGCAGGCATCAGATCGAATAGTTCTTCGGAACACTCCCCGTTGTAAATGCGGTAGAAGACGCACAAAGAAGCCACGTCTCTACGCAATGCCAAAGAGTCCAGCCGTTCGCAGAGCACCGGGTCCCCGACAATCCGAGCGGCTCTCCGTTGTACGCGGTCAAATGGTAGAAGCTGATATTGGGGTGATCCGGACCAGAGATGAGAACAGTACTCCATGTGTGGCCGGACCTGCGCCTTATAGAGCGCAAATCTTTGGCCAGGTTTGAAATACTGCCTCGCTCTATTAATCACTCCCAATTTCTTCGAGGCCAACTTGGCCTTGCTCTCCAGATGACCACGAAACTGACAATCGCTGGAAATGTCGAGACCCAGTATTCTGATACTTGGCGAGGCAATGAGGGGGGTGCTCTCGAAGAGCGGTGATACGACAAATGGGGTTTTCTTAGTGGTAAACGCGCAAACTTGTGTCTTTAGGGGATTGAACTGAACGTGGTTCAGTTCACCCCACTCAGAGACCATCCCCAAGGAAGTCTCTATAGAAGACACAAGTTTCTTTCGGCACTCGTCGACGTTTTCCCGAGACAGACCTGCACGGCCGGAATACACCGCATCCCCAGTGCTGTCATCCGCATAACAATGTATGTTGGAGATATCCAACATATCATTGATGTGCAGGAGGAACAGAGTTGGGGATAGCACGCAGCCTTGGGGTACACCAGCGTTCACGGGCTTGGGGTCCGAGCAAAAACCGTCGAGAACGACCTGTATGCTCCGCCCAGTGAGGAAGCTGGTGATCCACTTGCATAAACTCTCGGGAAGCCCATAGGAAGGTAGCTTCGAAAGAAGCCCCTTGTGCCATACACGATCGAAGGCTTTCGCCATATCCAAACTAACTGCCAGACCCTCTCCCTTGCTTTCAATAACAGCTGCCCAACGGTGTGTGAGATACAACAGAAGATCACCAGCCGATCGACCATGGCGAAAGCCATATTGCCGGTCATTGACCAACTGGTGATCCTCGAGGTAGGTTAGGAGCTGTTTATTGATAATGCTCTCCATTACTTTGGAGAGCAGAGAGGTAATGGCAATAGGTCTGTAGTTAGCTGGTTCCGAGCTATCGCCTTTTTTAGGGATCGGATGGACAAGGGCACGCTTCCATGTGACCGGGACTACGCCTTTAAGGTAGGAGTACCGAAATAGTACGCGTTAGCACTGGAGTCAACTCAGGGGCACACGTTCGTAGCACCAATGGAGAAATGCCATCCGGCCCACTCGACTTATGAACGTCCAAGGAAAATAGAGACTGCCTAATAGTTTTCTGCCGAAAAACTATTTCCGGCATTGAGCTCTGACACCGCGGGATGATAGGCGGTGTCTTCCCCTGGTCGTCCAAAGTCGAGTTGGAGGCGAAAAGAGTGCCCAAGAGATCGGCTTTCTCTTTTGCCGTGTGGGCCAGAGAGTCATTCCCCATGTGCAACGGCGGTAGGGACGGCGGGTTAAAGTTTCCCAGAGTGGCCTTTGAAAGCGCCCAAAATTTGCGCGTGCCAGGCGGGTACTTTGCCAGCTGATCCCCAATTTTGACGACATGCTTGAACTTTGCTCTAGCGATTTGCCGTTTGAAGAATCTGGAGCCACGATTATATTTCCTCTTCAGAACTCTAGAGTTCGGATCCTTAGTGACTAACGCATTGACCCAAGCTTGATAAGCCTGCCGTTTGCCAGCTGCTGCAGCCCTGACAGACGCATCAAACCAAGGCCGCGATCTGCCACCAAGTGGTACCACAGAGCTTGGTACAAATAGTTCCATGCCCTGTAGTATCACATCAGCTACAGCCGCAGCGCAGTCACTAGGATCATCGGAAGGGAAACAAATCGGCCCCCATGGGTAGGATGCAAAAAAGGACCGCATTCCATCCCAATCCGCTGACTTGTAGTGCCAAACGCGTCGAGTCGCAGGTGTTGTGCGAGCCGACCGTTGAATGGGCACTACACTCCGTACCAGACAGTGATCAGAGGAACCTAAGGGAGCCTCGACAGTGATCTGGTACTTTTCTGGATGTGTAGTCAGCAGAAGATCCAACAAAGAGGGCGTATGGCTGTCCACGTCCGGTAGACGAGTGTGCGTCTTTACCAGCTGGGACAGACCATTTGCCAGAGCAAAGTCAAACACAGATCTCCCCGCGTAGTCGGTGGCACGTGACCCTAGCCAATCGGCATGGTGCGCATTAAAGTCCCCTAGGACTACGACTTCGGCGGAGGGAGTCTGTGAAAGCAGATCGTCAATCTTCGCCTGAACATGGCCCAAGAGTTGATCCGTTTCTGCATTACCACTATGGGACCTGTAGAGGCACGCGTAGACTCTGACATGGTCGTCCATGTCCACGCGTAGCCAGAGTATAGACAGGTCCCGACCTTCAAAAACCTGAAGGCGACGGTAGCAGATATCCTCCCTTACGAACACAGATACCCCGGCGTGTGGTATAAAATGGTGTTCTAGTTTATACCCGGGGTATGACAGGTACGCTGTGTCGCTAGGTCGAGATATCTGCGTTTCCGTCAGAAACAACAAGGCCGGCTGCGCCGTCTCTAGATGATAATGGACGGCGTTCAAGTTGGAATGAAGTCCCCGGATGTTGTTTATTATAAGTAATAAAAATTGTATGTAAAATATTCTTAGTATACAAATATAAGCTTATATTTTTATTAGCTCGTGTAAACTCTGTAGTAAATAGAAAATTTTATAATGTAGTACTTACCTACGTATTAAAAGACCTTTCATTATTTTCAGTCGTAATTAGGCCGTAGGCTTATGTGTAAAGTATTTAAATTATAATACTTATAATTAAATATGTTTTACAAAAACAGTCTGTATTAATTCCACGTTCGATATATATATTTGAAATGGTGATTGTTTATATATATTGAAGATGAAGGTACGAAAATATATTAGATTTTTTGTGATTGTCAGAAACCTTTGTCTGTGATAGTTGATTGTTTTAAAATTAATATTTTAACTTATATTAATAGTAATTCCTTTCCATTTCATCGGGTTAATCATTTGTAAGAAAATAAAAATAATAAAATGTAAATTTAATGTTAATATTAATATAATTGAAATGAAATATGTCAATTGCTGCATTCAGTAAGTATTCGTAATATTATTAATGAAAATTATTGAATATTGATTGAAATTAAAATTCAATACTCTGTGTAATCGTATCACAGACTGTACCGAATAACCAAATTGATTTATTACATATCTTGTTTAATATATATAATACAGGTCATTGGTGATATCCGCTATTAGCATATACAATGACCTTTGATTGCAATATTACAAGAATAAATTATATTATGTATCTTATATTTACATATAAATTGTTTCTGTTATGTACATTTTTATGTTTCATATTAATTTAAATAATCGCTTTATAATGATTTGAAATATACTTTTTTATTTTTCTGCCTATAACAAGATCCGTTTGATGTTGATAAAAATTACGATATACTAAGAAAATGTTAGTATATACTGTTTTTCATATTTTTGGTAAAACATACTACATAGACTACATAGAGAGACTAGTAAAACTATAATATTTTGAAAAAAAAAATCTTTATTCTTAGAGAGTGTAGGCCGGTCCCACATGGCACTGATTTACACATTACGGCCGACATGAGAAAAAGCCGTCGCTCATAAAGTCGAGTTTTAAGTTGGAACCTACCAACGAATTTCGAACAAAGCGTGAGAGAAGTCGTAGCCAAAGCTAGTCGTGTTTATTATAACTTCAGCCATTGCTAAAGATTTTCGTTTTACCATGACTTTTTTCTATTTAATCTTGTCGAATATATAATTTAATTAATTCCAACAAAATTTTGTTGTAGGCCAGTATTGTTATAAGCTACTTTTCTTGAAAATTATATATTTTAGATAAACATAGAATGAAAATTTCTTCGAAACGGACAAAAAACAAATATACGACTTCTGCACTCTAACAACCGTCAATGCCTTATACCAATTAAAACTGCCGTATCTCTTATATGCCAATTAAACTACTCACTTCAATGAATTTAATTATATTTCATACGTCATAGTCTGACGGAATGACAGCTGCGTCGAAGGTCGTTGTCTCGGTACCTGGCTACTTTGTATACTTTATTTATACTTAAGAAAACCTTTTGTAGTTCATGGTTATTATATATCGTGAAAGATGTTTTTCTATGCAATACATAACTAAAACTGGTAACCCAAAATATTTTAATAATATATTTGTGCTAAATTATAATTTGCAATATTACTAATTATACAATGGTGAGACTTAACATGCGAAAATTCGCGTAAATTAGGGTGACTGGAGCTCACCCTCGGTTAAAACAATATTTAGATTTCGTGACGGTTGAGTCACGTTACAAAAGCCATTTAAGTATTTATTACACATAAATGGAACTGTGGGTTCCTCCAATAAAACAAAACTATAACAGCCAACAAATATTATTGATGTTTAGTGTAGTTATATAATTTGATTATTTTAAAAAGATGTAAGCTATGGTATGCTTAATTGGCATTATATATTGGTTAGTATTTTAAAATGAAATGACGGTTCTATTCACCATTTATGAGAAAGCTATCATGAGCCTACCAATAAGAAAATATATTTTACTTTCAAGACATTATTCGTTTAAGACAATTATTTGAAATTTAATCGGTTAAAATTTATTGAAAATCTTTACTAACCTCAATAATTGTAAGCATTAGTGATAATTACGAGAAAATCTATCCAGTTCTTTAGATTAAGTACAAACTCTTCCTTATAGTACGATTATAGTGACGAAAGATCCTAATGTGATTCTAACCACAGCCCAACCATTAAACTATCTTCCTTAATCAGGTGTTGCCATTAATAAATCAAAAACTTTGTATCCTTGTAAATATATAAGATCCTATCCGTTAAGACAACTCTTAAGAACATATATATAACAAGTTCAAAAATGGATTTGAATATTTTACCTCAGAACCCTATTATTATAATTTAATAGTTTCACTTTTATTCGCCCCTACTGCTTACATTAGGCCGTTGACGTTAAAATTATACCAAATGGTGCTAAATCAATCATAAAGTTCTCTATAAAGGCACATTTGTTTAGGTTAAATAAGAAACTGATATTGTCTTTTGTCCTTTTTTGGAAAGGTTTTAAGAGATTTTTCTTTAAAGCATTGTGTGATGATAAAAAAATGCTATACTTTATACTATAATTAAACTTTTAAAGTTTAAAAATGTGATGTATTTTTTATATTTGAAATTATATTGCAGCAAATATAAAATCTTCTGAAGGACTGATCTATATATTTTGATTTTAAAGTCTATCCCTAAATCGTTTGTATAGCGGAGACTTTTTGACAGTAAGAAAATAACCGACCATATATTATTACCTTCTTATAGAACTTCATGTTTCTATGAAAGAGTTAATATTTGAGTTAGTTGAGTTTATGTTTATAAATTGACTATGACATACGAAAGATAACACCATATCCACGATAGTATGGTCGACATGTTAGTATGTGTTCAGTATAAACTATCTTTATCGTTATACACAAACGCTTTAAAATTTTACAATTATTACATTTATGTGTGAATCACTACAAAGCCATAACACTGGTTCAGTAAACCTCAATACTTCATTACAATTAATTGTTCAGAGCGGATATTATTATAGCTTATCTCACCTTTCGTATTTTAATAACGTTGGCTTAATTTAAAAGATAAATGATGGTGAAAAAATATATATTATTGTATTTCTTTACCACAACATAGTATTATTAATATGTTCCTAGTTATATATTTATTTATATTGCTATGTTGTTTTAATATATATGCCATTAAGATAAGATGATATTTTGCAGACCCTACTTATTCGATGACCTCTATGATTGGTCGCACTCTGTTGGGTTCGGAATCCAGCTTATATTAGATATACAGTGGACGTCGATCAAATTAAATATTAACATTTTTATTAGATTTATCTCTGAGTTCAATGTCTGCAATGATTTTCAAATCTGTCATATTTTTCATGTTTGATTTTGTATGAACATTCATAAAATTTTTGCCTTATTATAATATGATAAATTTTACTTTTTAATTTTCAAAAACCCTGGGCACAACCATTAATTATTTATTAAGAATTATAAATTCAGTATGCACGCATATATTAATAAGGTTTTATGAATATATAAATTAAAACGCACAAAATCTGGTAACGTTTTTCATTAAACAGTATTTAAATATAATATTATGGGATATTCAGTTAAAAGTCTCTTCACTGGTTCTCGATTATGCAAAAAATATAAAAATATTGTTCAAATATGGCTACTAATTTTATAAAGTTTTTATACAAGACCGCTGAACTTCTGTCAACAATACTACTCAGGTCTATGGCAAATAACTTTCGGAACTGGCTTAAACTGTAATTATTAATTTTTTTTTTTTACTTCAGAAAATCTAAATGCAATAAGCATTCTCATATTGGCTTCTTTTATATTGTTATTTATAAGACATCAAATAATATTATAATAATAAATATCAAACACTTTCCTTTACATACAAATGTACTTTGTTTAGGATACTTTATGTATTTCATTTGTTTTCATAGTTAATTATATTATATTATATTATATTTAATTTTAAATAATAATAATAATAATAAAGTATCACTGAAGAATTAATATTTCATTATAGAGTATATTCTAAAAGACTTTAATTCTATAACCAATGACGTCATACCATTAAAAAATATTTGTTTATTTTATGTTTAAGAGGAATTTTGTTAATGATCTTAACAAGACTTCTGTTTATAATAATAGAAACTGTAAAAGTGAAGTATCATTTTTACTTACAGATATATATATTTATTTACAAAACAATCTTATTGAAATGTTTATTTGTTCAATCGTGATAATGATATATTATTTTAAAGGTACATCGTAGTACAAAACAGTTCAGTAATGTTTATATTTGATCAAGATATAAGTGAGAGACATCTTTTATCTCAACATCTTGTAGTCATTTCAAGCATTGTGCTGTCGATACCAACACGGCATCTTAAATCTTGTTGTATAATACTGCCATAGATAATATCCAAGTAATAATTCGAAACAATTTAAATAAAATAAACATATAATTATACATTGACATTTAGAATAATTTTGAGATAATAAATCGTAATAAGTACATTTAATTAAGTAAAACTTTTTTATTCATCCAGTTTTGTTTATTAACACTGGCCATTCTTTGGGATTGGAGTTTAAATTAATTAAAATATTTATTAATTTGCTATCCTCCATATAAATAAAATATGCGTACGTAATCCAAAGACGTCAGAATATCCAAAGCCTAATACTGCTTATAAATAAAACATTCAAGTTGTGTAATCGTATGTATGATGTACAATATGCTTTGGCATCGTCCCAGTCTGATGACTCTTATCGAGTAAATAATTTACACAATCAATACCGTTCAATAAACAGTACTTATTTTAAATCTATATAGTACACTATAAACTAAAACTATAGTTTTAGAGTTTAATTATGTTAATAAAAATATGCATCCTTGTTTTTAAGCAATAATTTCAAAACTTGCTAACTTTATAAGTTACATAGTAAATATTATGATCACCAAAACTGATCATAAATGTCGGAATAACTGCGAATACCCTATTGAGAATATTTCGGACGCTAATATGATATTCAACCTAATAGAAGGAAGCAGCATTTTAGCTTCAATGAAAAAATTATATTTATTTTAGAATCATTATTCGCTCTAGGGAATTATCCCCGGGTAGTGGAGAATTTTATAAACACAAATAACAAAAACATATAAAACAAAAATACCCAGACTCAGAACAACAATTTTATCACATAAATCTTTTCCATTTGATGGTCGACGCCATAAATATTAAACCATAAATTAATAAGTCATATCTTATACTTTTAAATTTTATATTTTATAAAAAAAATAATGCTTATAATTTGAGAAGATTTTATATACAAATTACCTAAAGAAGTGAAACCACGAATTATAATTTATAAATGAACTTTTCTCACAATAACAAACCTATAGTAACTTGTCTAGATTTTTTCAGTAGCGAAAATAGATGGGGTGAATGGAGAAGATTGGTGTGTTTCTTTATTATTTAGATTTATTTTTAAAAATCATATGTAATAGTTTATATATCAATTTAATTTGTTGCTTATACCCATCATGCAACTATAAACAGAGACATAATGTTCATAATCTTATTTCAAGATCCCTAAATTTCCTGAGGCTATTTTCAATTAGAGTGCCCAGGCTAAGCTTATGCAACATGTATCAATGTGTTCAAATTCGGGACTTTTTAATTCATAAGATTTTCTTTTACACCAGATTTTCTTTGTTGTTAGCATTATTTGCTTTATTATATTAACCAAATACATTCTATTATTTTACTAAAATAAAACGTCAAACACAATGAGGCTCAATTAAAATAAAAACGATCTTTTCTCAAAGGAATACCTATTTGTTATTTTAATTAAATGTATAATATAAAAGTTGACAGTGGCCAAATATTTTATTTGGTTTTTATGATAAGGAATGAAAAAATATATAGGTATTTTTAATTACAGGATTTTAAATTAGATTAGATTATTGTAAGTATTGGATTGGTAACTTGGTGATAATGTAACGACGAAATAATATGTAATCACTTTAAAAATGTTGCTTTTAAGATATTTGTTCTAAAATTGCAAAGTAACAGTGGCAAAGCTAGTTATAGTTTTGTAGACAAATTAAATATAACAATAAAATAAAATGAATCCTATAACTTCATTTCCAACACTCAAATAGAAAAGTAAAACTCTGAAACTAATAAATCAGAAAAATAATGTAATAAAAAAAATACAACATTATTGAGGTCAATATGGATATGGGTCACTAACCTATGAAGAGCGGCAACAGTGCACTTCGAAATGTGTTAGAAGTTATAGATACTTTTGTACTAAACATATTCATTGATTAATTTTTACTTAATATTATATTTTTTCACTATAATAACCATAAAATAACTTACATGATAAATTTATAACAATCCTGTAAAATGTAGTTCAATTTCCAACTTTTTAAAATACCCGCCATTATCAATAAAGCCATAGTTGGACCGTTCTATAATGTTATTAAGAAACTGCAAATATATGACTTTTTATTTCTATGAAATATTATTTGACTTTAAAAGATCTTTTAAATCAGTCTACCTTGAATACCTTGATTAATGCTACCTTAAATAATATTAGTGTCAAATCAGAAGTTAAACATTTCACTTATTGGTTTCTTGCACAGTACGGAATGTCCTCTGTCCCATTAGGGTATTGACGATTGCAAAGAAAATTCATTCGAAATTAATTATAATAACTATAACTATTTATTTCTGATCAGTTCGTTACATAGTTCGTAATACTTGTTAAGCTTAAATGTAAGATCTTTGGGTATGTTTTTTCCCAGGGTACAATAAGCTCCACAAGTATGTATAATGCGCCTTAGTTGTTTAGAGTACAGGAATAAGTCCAGCCTAGATGACGAAACACAAACATCCCCGGGGATTTTGTATTGCCTTTCATACGTGTCCATCATGAGAGTCCAATCAGGAGACGCGTCCAAGATGGAATATGATTTTAGTTTTGATTTTTTGGACGAACCTGCCTTTACGAACTCTACTGATATTTTGGTGGTTGTTATACCCCTCTGTGCTCTTGCTACAGAAAGTCTAACCGCTTCTCGTATGATTTTTAATACTTTATCGTGGCGACGCGAGTATTTACCTCTATTTAAAAGTATCCTACACCCTACTAGCAAGTGTTTCGCGGTTCCTACTGCCCCCCCACAGATGTTGCAAGATTTTTCGGTGGCTTTGCCCCATCTTACTAAGTTACTTTGATCTGGGAGAGAGAGGGAGAGAAATTTGGAATGCATTAAGATAAAATTTTAATAATGCTGGGGACGAATCATGAAGCAGGGTGCACCATCTTAAAGCTAGTGGAATACAAAAATCTCCAATGGTCACCCATTCATTTTGCAATTCTAGACTCATCGCGTGCAACCGGTAGTTATCGTTTTCATCTTGCTGAATATGGGATTTTGTTATTTATTGTTTCCTACTTGATCCTAGCCCTGCTTTATTTGTTTGAGCACCTATCATAACTTGTTTATAGAATTGAAGTCGTGACTCTAGCTCTGCGGCAATTTTATCTTTTGGGAGAGACTTTATAGTATCATCATTCGATTTTGAGATGATATGTCTTTTGGTCACTCTTAGGTGTTTATAGAGTTCCGATGGTTTCTTTAATTTTAACCCAAAATTATGTCGGTCTCTAAATAAGGCATAGAGTCCGCTGGATGCGCTTACCCGAGCCATGACTTCAATGTCTTTATGACGCTTGCATCTCTAACTTCAACAAAAGGGTCTTATGGATATCGTAAACGAGGAAAGGCCAACTTAAACGTGATGTTAAATAATTATCGTATATCCAAGCCTTTTTGATGTTACTTATTGGTTGATTATCTTCTTTTTTTAGATTTTACCGACCCGAAAGCATTCTCTAAGTCTATCCAACATACCGTTATTTGTCTTTCACTAACTAGTTCTGGCATCTTTAAGGCTTTCCGATGGTAATGTGGTATGTTCGAGGCATTTAGAACTGCCAGGCAAAATCCCTTTCTGGTGATTAGGCCCTAAATGTTTATTATTTATCATGAATTGCGTTATTTTTGTTTGTAAAGAAGAAGAAAATATATAATTTAACCCGCGAAAAAAAAAATTATGAAACAATTACACATCTCACTCCTAAGGAGCCTTAACGGAAACTAACAAATTAGTAATTGGCGGGACTATAGATGGAGATCTAAAATAGATTAATCAATCAATATATTTTAAGGAAATATATTTTCTTCGACTGCTTTGTATTAATGGATCAAACGTAAACCGATCTTAAGAATCAACGTTCGATTTTTTAAATTATTTCGATACTAAGACTTTTACAACTTCGTAACTACAGATTAAAGTGGCAAACAGGTAATAAATAAATTAAGTGAAGTGAATGTAATATTAAACATTAGTGTTTTTTTTTGTTTTTATTATATGCACATTTTAATTTCAGCATCACTGCCTCATAATAAAATACTGTAAGATAAAATAACTAAAATAAACAAGTCGAGCCATATTAACCTTCGTTAATTGTCTAACTTTTCTAATTGCAAAGAAGGCGGAGCTGAGTTTGACTGTGAGTGTTGAGAGATGAAGGTTCCACTGAACCTTTTATCTAAAGTTATAACCTAAGAAATTTCTTGAGTCTATCAGTTTTAACATTTCATTGTTAAAATAGTAATAGTCAAGTTAAAATTTTAACTTTTTACATTAGTAAATGTAAACTCTGTGCATTTAGTTTTCTTAGTTTTTAAGACTAATTTATTAATTTGGAACCAATGAAGGACTCGTGATAAAGCACTGTTCATTTCGTCATAATTAATTCTATCACGCTCAGTTTTAAAAAGAAGCAAGGTGTCATTAGCAAAAAGTATAATGTCACACAGACCCTCAGCTAAAAAGGGCAAGTCATTAATATAAAGTAAAAACAAAAAGGGGCCCAGAATAGATCCTTGTGGAGCAAACATCTTTAGGTGTCTTTATTGTTTTACACATATTGAATATATTAGTGAAATGATGACTGAAATTAGTAACTGGAGTTCAAAATATTAAGTCGAAATGTTGTTTGTCTTAAAATCCAATAACGAAAGGGTTATTGGCTTTTAACACAATAAATAATAGAATGCGTTACGCGTATTTATACTTTTAATATACAATGAACGTAACAATATAATTATGTTTATTTTTAAAATTAATCTAAACTCAAACAAAATCTATGCAATTTTTACCGACTCTTACCAGTTACTCTTTTCACCGTCCACTTTCTTCTCCCGACTCAAGTTACAATCCGTTTATATCATTATTTAAAATTGATAGAAATCCCATGAGATTTATTGAAATAATAATTTATATACTAAATAATATAAATACACCCTACAAAAGATTTTATAAATATCGTACAGTTGTGTTGTGTTATAATTATACCCCGAATCTCTTTTCGTATTTTTCCGTTTACTGAAATGAAAGGTATATTGTATAATAAATTATTAATAAGCTCATATCAGATTAATTTTGATAAAAACTCGTTAAGTTGATTCAACGGGTTGCGTTAACAAAATGACAAACAATAAAAGCATGTATTGAAAACGACCCACTTTTTTTTTTATATCTGAGGTAAAAAAAGGTTTGTGTTAGTAAGTGCTACTCATTAAAAAAGTATTAGTTTTAAGTATAATTAATAGTAATTTAAATAAATATATAGATATTTACTTATTAACATGCTACATAAGCCATAAACTACTCATCAATATGAGTAATATTAAGATCTTTTAGACAGGTCGTTTATTTATTTATTTATTTATTTATTTATTTATTTATTTATTTATATCTTTTCCATTTTGAATTATTATCAGTGATCACTTGTGTACGTCAAAATGGAAGTGTCAGGAGGGCCTATTTCGATACCAGATTTATCGTAATAAGCCCTTCTGTAAAAACACTGTCCAACTTAATGTTAAAGCTATGAGGGTTCCAAACGCGTCCTAGTCTGAGAAGAACCACACAACAAACTCAGGCGGATATTTTTTTTTATATTGTGATCACTGTTTGTATTTTGGAACAACTAGAACCGTCGCAATATAATGAAAAAAAAAAAAATAATAATAATAGCAAAAAAATTAATAAATAATGATAATAATAAAAAATAAAAATAGGCCTGCTACACAACCAGTCACCGCAAGCAGCACCCGTTCACGAGCATAACGCAAGAGCCAGCCATCACCCCCTTCGCACATATTTGAGGGACGAGCGCAACCCGACTCCCGACGCTACCGCAAGTAATGACTTCTAAGGAATCGGTGTGATGCAACAGGTCGATAAAACGAAATTAATCTATATACTATAGTAGGATTTTTTTATCAAATTTATTTTTATATATAATTTAAATTTATTTAATGATAAACTTAAGGCTTCATTTGGGAGCTTATTATAAAAACGTATACAATTAACCTTATAGGATTTACCTATTTTATGGAGCCTAGTGTTGGGCATAGCGAGTTTATTTTTATTTCTCGTATTAATTTTATGAAAATCACAAATTTTTTTGAACTTAGATATATTTTTATGAACGTAAATTAAATTTTCATAAATATATTGATTATAAACAGTCATTATTTTAAATTCTTTAAATTTGTTTCTTAAGGATTCTCTAGGTCTCATATTATATATTGCTCGAACAGCCCTCTTCTGCAGTGTGAATATGGTATCGATGTCGGGTGCATTACCCCATAAGAGTATACCGTAAGACATTATACTATGAAAGTAACTAAAGTAAACTAATCGAGCAGTTTCCATATTTGTCAATCGACGTATTTTTTTAACCGCGTATATAGCAGAACTAAGTCTACTTGATAAATCAAATATATGAGGACCCCATTGCAATTTTTCATCTAAGGTAATTAATGCCCAAGAAAGTAGTAGATTTGACCAAGTCCAATTCCTCATTGTTTAATTGTACATTGGTTTAAACATTTTTAACATTTGGTAAAGTAAATTTAACACATTTCGTCTTTTTTTTATTGAGCAACAAATTATTGGCGTTAAACCATTGTACAACATCTGAGAGAGCATTATTTACATTTTCAATAACAGATTGCCTTCTGCTAACTTTAAAAGTAAGAGAAGTATCATCAGCAAACAACACTATCCCATGTTTTTCCCTCACTAGGTGAGGTAAGTCATTTATGTAAATGAGGAACAAGAAAGGCCCTAAGATAGAGCCCTGTGGCACACTTATTGTTACCAAAGAACCGGGAGAACGTATTCCATTTACGTCTACTTTTTGAATATCATTAAGATATGAACTGATCAAAACTAGGGACTTATTCTTAACTCTGTTCTATTTTTTTTATAAGGATTTCGTGTTGAACGCAGTCAAACGCCTTAGATAGATCACAGAAAATGCCAAGTGCATTCGGGATCCTTCCCAGGCTTCAAATATATTGAGTAATAGCTCAACCCCAGCATCTGTTGTAGACCGACCGGCAGTGAAACCAAAGTGGTTTTTGTGCAAGAGATTGTTTTTACTGAAAAAATCAACTAGTTGATTAAGAATTATTTTTTCAAAAATCTTGCTAAATGTGGGTAAGACTGAAATTGGTCTATAATTACTAGGATCTAATGAACTGCCAGATTTAAATAATGGAGTTATTTTACTTTGTTTCATTAGATCAGGAAATATACCACATTCTAAACAATTATTAAATATCAATGCTAAGTTTAATCGGTCGGTCGATAATTTCACACGATGGCTTAGGGTCAAACAAAAGAAAAGAAAGAGGAATTAAAACTCAATGATAAGAGTACAAAAGCCCACCAAAAAAGTGAAAATTGTATTTTAACTTTAAGTAAACGCGTTGGTGACCACTTACAACACAACAAACACTGACCAGGAAGAATAAACATGTATAAAGCTCCAATAATTGTTTTTTAAAAATATTGTGAATGAATCCATCATTATAATTATAATACTTTAAGTGTAAATTATTGTATGTTTAGTATTCCTTATAATTTATGTATTTTGTGTTGTATTTTTCAAAAGGATATAACTTTTATTTTCTACATCACAAATTTTAACTCAACAAAAAATATATATTTCTTTGTGAAGAAAACACTAATTGGACCAGATGCTCGAGGGAAAAACAATGTATTTGGGCAGAGTTTGACAGTTATAAGATGCAAAAACTCTGTAAACGCAAACTTTCCTCAATTTTACTTTAAATCGGAATGTCATGCCAACATTTGCTATAATGACTTTAAATTCCAATGACTTTTGAAACTACCAAGATGTTTGAAGACACACGAAACAAAAGTTTGCGTTTGCGTTTGCGAATTACATAGGTAGTCGTTTAGATAAGAAAGAAGACAAACATTTTGGGAAAATCGGAGTAACTAATAGTAACTACTTGAAAGTTGAGGTATTTGTCTTCAAATGATAAACCCTTATAAAACATCAGATTTTGATTTACACGGTCCAAAATTGTGTGTATTTTTTTATAAGCTTTACAAAGTATACTAAATTAGCTATTTTTGTTTTAAACTTTGATGTAAATAAGGCATTAAAAATCTTTTACATCAGCAAATATTTCGATATTTAGGATATACATGAATATAAAATATTCAGTTTTACTACATTTTTGTATTTAAATTTATTCATCGTCAATATATATATTTAATCTAACAAGAAACATTGACGATGTATATATTATATTGACGATATTATATATATATATATATATATATATATATATGTGTGTGTACATATACACATCGTTATAAAAAAATTTATATATATATACATTTTTTTTTAAAGACACTTAAAATGACCCATAAGATCTATAATTTACTGGGTCTAGTTGCAGATTAAATCAAATTCGTATTGAAAATTCAGTTAAGGCCCGTCAATTTATATATTTATATATTAATAGAATTCTAAGATTGAGCGTTTTAATTATTCGTTTACAGTCAGTCTTATTTAATAAATAGTATTACACTTTACTACGTATTTTCAGAAATCATTTTATTCTGCTGAATATTTAATAATTATTTAAATGTAATTTTAAAACCCATGCATATTTTAAAATTTTCCGTTTTATACATAAAATAAAATATATACGTATGAAATGTATTATGTTTTTCATTAAACCGACTCTGGACATGTATTTAAGTATGCGATATTCATTTGAATATGGAAATGTTATGAATTCCAGTTATTAATAAATGGTAAAAATTATATTACAAATTATGGTTATAATCGACGTGAAAATAAATAAGATTCTCTACTGGATAAAAAATAAAGATATGGTTATATTTTAAGAGGTTCGTGCATCCGACTTTTTACGTTGATGTTTTGACATAAGATGAAAATAGAAAAAATAGTAATTATAATAAACAATTGATAGTTTAGCACCGGCCCGATAATATTTGTGTCACGTACATAAAAATATTAATTTGCTGTGTATAAAAATATTTAACTTCTTAACCAGCTCAGCGTTCAGAGTTCAGCCAGTGTATAATTTGTATAAATTATTTGTAACCAAAGATGTAGGTACCTTAAACAAACAAGCAAGTATCATTTATATAAAATTATTTTATTGAGTAATCATTAAATTTTTCTTAATCTTAAGACATTCTTCAAAATACTTAATGATTTTGTTGTGTGAAAAAATATACAACGGAAGTGGAACATTTGTTTTGTATTCAGTTTTTATTAACTTCTTATATTTTATTCAGTAACATTTTAGTATTATTTCCAATTGTTTAAGTTTTCATGTATAATTGTAAAGATAAAAATAATTGTAAAGATAAATAACAAAGCTTATTTAAATAAAAGGCTATGAGAGACCATTTTTAATTTAGATTATTTTGTATTCGTTCTCGTTTCTAGTTTCATTCTTAATGTATAATGTATACTCTCTCAACATTAAAGGCAATAGACATAACATTTTTTTTATCTTCCAAAAGCTTTTCAGTAAAAAATTCACGGTAACGTTTTTTGTTTTTGGTACTATTAATGCAATAACGTATAGTTAAAAAGGGTTAAGAATTGTGTTGGAATTCATTTTTTTTGTCAATGACTGTATATGGGTGTGTAGAAATATATAGCTATTCAAAAGGTGTAGTAACGTAATTGTGTAAGTCTGACTCCGAAGGTCAGGCTAAATATGACCAAAAAATAGTTTTGGATAGAATCTCGTATTTGTAGTATATGTTGCTAACATATTGATTAACTTAAATTACTTCAAAGGAAACCAAGCAAAGTACATTTTATTCTCGGAGTGTCCTTTACTCTCTCGGGCGTAACGAAAAGTAAAACTCAATAAGCTTGAAGCTGACAATGTGTGTGGATCATGATAAATAAAAACATTAAGTTTGTTGGACAAAATGGATATAGAAACCCTGTGAACTAAAGAATAAATTATTTGATTAAAATTTCTTAGATAAGTTTTTGTAACGGTTGCAGGGACCTTTTAAAATAAGTATGCATAATAAATAGATTACCTCTGTTGTTTTATTCAACCTCTATTTCGAATTACACAACTTATAAAACTGAAATTTTAACAGCGCACTAAGTATATCGAAATTAATTTACACTTTTTATTATTGAAGATAATTAGAGTTGATTATCGCCACATTCAAAAATTGTCCTAAACTAAATGTTTTATTAAATTTATTCTACTAAGACAATTAAATAATATATATAACAATAATATACTAAATATTTGCAATAATACACTAAAAGACTATATTATATGAAGAGTTAATAAATCAGGAATCAGGTTCTTGCAGAAGGTTTATTTATTTTGCTAGTAAGTTATATAATATAAATTCCAGTTCATGTTAAAAAGTGTCAAAATATCTGCTCACAAACTCTTCATCATAAAAATGTGTAAAGCTCTCAATAAATTTTGACAACCTATTGCGAATGATTTCCGATGTTATTTCAATGGTTTAATGATTTTAACATAAGTCTGACAATATACCATCTGTTATTATACCAATGAATTCGTTATCTATTATGAATATATTATATTTTATAATTTATATTGAATACATTAATTATTAAAGGACAATGGCATCTTTATATTATTTAGAGAAGAATTTTCAATCCTTAGATAAGATTTAACTCGTGCATATGTTGTCCTCACTTTCTGTGGATTCTGTTCCATTAAATGATATAGGGCTAGAGTTAAATTTGTACCTGATATTATAAACGACATGGATCAGTATTTTTCAAAATAATACAATGGCATTATGCAACCTTTAATCTTTTTGCCACAGATGATCTTTTTTTTGTCAAAAAATAGACATGAAAAATAGTAATTAAAAAAAAAGTGTAATTCATAACACAACACAATGTTTATCAAAAGGTTAAGGAATACCCATAAGGCTTATCATTTTAGAAGAGGACATCAAACATAATAAGACTCAATTAAATTGAAAACAAACTCGTCTCAAAGCAGTATCTACTTGTTGTCTTAATTAAACCTATGATTAAGATATTTCGCTAAGTGGCTTACACCGTCACATTACTTAATGCAATTTATAATATTAGAATATGAAGATTTATTCATTTTAACAATATTAAAAAACAGATATTATTTCTAAGATACTGTATGTTATATCTAGTATGAAATAAATTGTTATTTTACTTAGTATCTTGTCCACTTTGTCACAAAATTAAGTGAATTCCAATGGCAAAAACATTGAGATCGGATCATCAAATTGACTATTTATTAAAGTTGATAATATTATTAGATATCTGAACTTTTGTGAACACTTTAAAAACATAAATTAGTATATTGTATAAATTTATAAGAAGTAAGAATAAAATTATTGTAATTGTATTTGTATAGTAAATTGTGTGTTATACATTATAGACAGCGCTACTGTCACGACTGTTGATACTTATAACCGCTAAGATATATTACTTTTAAATTTGAATGGCACCTACAACATTAAATTAAATAATATACATAGACAGAAATATATATAGAAAGATACAATGTCCATAACAGACACAATATGAAAAATATACACTATAAACTTCAACCAAATTATATAAATTATCTTATCTACAGTATCGTGCTTAGAGAAGACGCTTAAATAAGAATGGCGTTGAAAATATATGGTTATCAACTATCTCCGGTAATTCGTAACTACGCTTCATGCACTAATTTAGACTAAACCTAACTAGGTTGAAACGATGTTCCAAATAACTTACTGACTGTCGCTTGAACAACTCGAAGTTATTAACTGCAAAATACATAGTGAAGTATCGTCCGATCTACCTCAGGAATAGTAAATGTTAGTCTTACAATATTATTAAGAATTAAAAATCTTTAAGCCAGAGATATTAAAATTTATTAAATTAATAAATTAATAATAATTACTTTGAAGAATATTGTAATTAGATAGATTATACCACTCTATCGTTTTCTACTTTAAAGTACACACCCTCATTACTTACACACAAATGAGATGTCGATAAATTTTCAATTCTAGTCCATCCAAACCCGAATCCTCGGATCAAATTACCAAATGAATAATGGAGTGCCTTACAAATGAACAGACGACGTATCAACTAGTATAAATGAAGGAACAGGTTAAAGATCGAAGCTAGGTTATTAATCTTGAGGTAAAGAACTCTTGTTATTGCTTTCAAATTTCAACTATTTGAGAAGATAGGTTAAAAGAAAAAAAAAAAAAATATGGTAACAAATATAATTACGTGGTAAATAAAAGGAACAAATTGATAGATGTTTGCAGCACAAATATGTTACAAATCTCTCTGTAAACAATGTAATTATTGTATGTTTTTAAATGTTTCACGTGTTTGGTTGGACACGAGAAGTGTTCTTATACTTTGATTAATTATTTTTATTATTAACTAATAGTAAAGAGTTGTTCCAAGGTAGGGAAAATAGATTTTTAGTGCCAATATTATATTTAGATTAAATTTCAAAGGATCTTACGTGATATGCTTGTACTAAAGTTGGTTTATCATCATTATCGTAATGCACACATATATAATGAACATTTTATCTTATACAAGTGAGATATACACATTTACAAACACGTTACGCACTAGCCTTTGCCAAGTAGTCTCGCTGGCGGCTTTTATTTTGATTCAGAAATATTGTTATGTTCAATTGTTACTATAAATGCTTTGAAAATTGTAATACACAAAAACTTTCTCCTGGTAGTTGTGATAATAGTAAAACCGTCAGGCAAATTGAATTTATTCTTATTGAGATTATTTAATACAAACAGAATTTTCTTTTTAAGTTAACTAAAACAAAGCTAGCTCATTTTTATTTGTAACTATATATAAACATGTTTTAACATGTTAAGCATATTAAAATTTTTAAATGCCGGATAATGCGGTTTACTAGTGGTTGCACATTCGAGTCCTGCCTGAATGACTGAATATATTTTTTATTGTAACTTGTTTGCCAATATACGATTAAAGATGATTGGTTCTCTAACATAAGGTTGCTGAGATTTTTGAATATAGTGTAACATTGCAATTACGTCGACATACATACATTGCAGATCGTCGCTTTATTATTGGAAATGAAATATTTATTTACGCAGGGAGGGCACACCTCCAATTATTGAGTGATTCTAACTTTTGTTGGAAAGTTCAACTTCAAACTTTTCATGGCACCTTTTTTTATATCTATGTATCGAAGGAATTTCAGTTTGGTCTTTAATTAGATAATGTATAATTATAATAAATAATACAAATTAGATCCGATCCGGATTGTCCGGGTAAAACATTGGTACCCACAAGCATAGTTAGGGAGTTTGATAAACCAGAGTCCCGCTAACTTCCTAATTAAAATTAATCTAATCCCGAGAAGTTAGTAACTTGTGGGAATTTTCAGTTTTTGATATGGCGGTTAAATTTACTCCATCTTTTATTAATTAAGTTTTGATTAGTTCTAAAAAACAAATTGAAGTGCAAGTATGCAGCGAAGATTACAAACATCACATATCATTTAATTAGTAGCAGAGTCTGTAACGTCGTTTCTGTAATATTGCTAGATCCTTTCATTTTACAATTATTATATTTTCATCACTAAATTATTATTATTATTATTTTAATAAAAACGGATTAACAAATACAAATTGAATTGAAGCTTACAAAAAACATAAAATGTTACTACATGTTACTTGTTAGTCTGACTTGAGTTCCATATGTTTCCTTTCCTAAAAATTTGGACTGAAATAGTGTTATTTATTTTTAAGTAACGTCTAAAGAAAGCAGTTTGTTATTCGAATTCACAAATGCTCAACTACGGCATTTTCCATTCGTCTCTCACCTTTCAAATACAATTTGAAAAGTTGTAGGAACTCAATAAATAATTATACTTTTAACCGTGAACAAATGGCTGCAGTCAATTCTCAAATCCGCGAACAAATTAGTAAGTTTCCTAACTTAGTTTTGAATTTCGAAAGTTTCTAATTGAATCTTTCATTTCTTCAAACGGTTGGGATTTAGTGCTGTTTCTGTAAATGTTTAATTTCTCTCTTATTATTTTCAAAATAAATCAAATATAATAAATACTTCATTTTCTACCATTTTCAGTAATGTTTAAAATATTATATAAATACTATTTTATAATTTAAATTTCGATAAAAGCTTTATCCTTTGCCATTTTATTGTTACGAACTACGCACATGTAAATCTTAGTCACCCTATTTCCTTAAGCTCTTTACGTTTTGTTGTAAATATGGATCTGTTGCTTTACTTTATGAAATAAAAAGCTTTTAGAATTTTTTTGATTATCAAAAAAGGGTATTTACCTGGATAAAAATATGTAGAAACCTCCGCATCTGCCTGAATTCTGACTTTTCAATTGTTACTTTATAATTTTTTTTACTAAACTAATCGATATTTTTGGTTGTTGTTTCTGATTTTATAAAAATTGCAGAAACAATTCGTATCATCAGGATAATAAAGTATGCTTTTTTAAAAATGTTATATTTTAATATCGTGCGACTTTCTTCTTATTATATCTTCGAAAAAACTCTAGCTGAAGTTAATTACAGTCCACTTTACGAAAATACTATAGGGTAAGCGTATGTTTTAGCTCTTATTTCCCAGTACTCAATTTTTTGTACACTTATGTGAAAGTCTTTTTTTGTGTAGAAGAGAGAGAATTTTTAAAGTTGAACAACACTTGTTCCAAGTGGAGTTTCAACATTAAGACACACTTTTAGGACCAAATTATTTATTGCTAGAGTAAAACCAAAAGATATTTCAGATAACACGGTCAATCTGATGACATATAACAGGTAATTTAGTCTGTTAAAAATATATCCCTAAGTACATGTACATTCCTACATGAGTAATAAAAAGAACTTTGGCTATGTGTATCCCAGTTCATCTATAATTTTTACAGTTCAGTTAAGTAAATCAAGTATATGAAAATGAATATGGAAATATATTATATTGTTGAGGCGGCGATACTACGTCTGAAAGCAATGAAGGTTGCCAAGTAAACTGAGGTGTATAGAATTTTAAACATGTATAATATATAATCTATTTGATTAATCATACAAATCTATATTTACATTATGAAATGTGTGAAATCCTGGTAATTCATATTCGAAGCCGCAACTTTGTCAACTAAGTTCTTTAATATTTCCTAAAAAGTATGTGTTATCGCTAAGACTACGAGGCAAATGTGAAATATCTTATTAACATAATATTGTAGTTTGATACATAAAAAAACAATAGTAAATTCTACTGATTATTATTTAACTTGCTATACTGCATAGATATCTTGGAGATGCTTCATTAAAAGAAACAAATAAGCAAATGGACTTAATTGAAATTATTATTTTTCTTAGTAATTAATTAGTAGAATATGATCTTTTGCACATTTTTAATAATTGTGAATAGTATACATTTCAATTATTATAAATATTAAATATAAATATCCATTAAGATGATGGATAGGACGAAGGAGTTAACAAGGAGTGGGTCTTAAAAGTTTATTTTTTATTCTATTAAGTAGTTATTGTCTTGGAAGTATAGACTTGACAATATTGATACGACGATAAAAACGTCTTTTTTATTTCTTTAACGGAGACGGTACTTTAGGTAGCACCAGCTTATATTTTATAACTTTCCATCTTTTTAAAAATTTAAAAAAGAAACAAATAAGCAAATGGATTTAATTGAAAACATTATTTTTCTTAGTAATTAATTAGTATAATATGATCTTTTGCACATTTTTAATAATTGTGAATAGTATACATTTCAAATATCATAAATATTAAATATAAATATCCATTAAGATGATGGATAGGACGAAGGAGTTAACAAGGAGTGGGTCTTAAAAGTTTATTTTTTATTCTATTAAGTAGTTATTGTCTTGGAAGTATAGACTTGACAATATTGATACGACGATAAAAAGGTCTTTGTTATTTTTTAACGGAGACGGTACTTTAGGTAGCACCAGCTTATATTTTATAACTTTCCATCTTTTTAAAACTTTAACACCATTATTTTAATTTTAGGTACCGAGAAGGAACTGAATCTCTCGTTTTCGTTTTTTAAAGTATTTACAAATATGTTAAAAATATTCTTTTGCATACTGCGCTTATAAATTATAGGACATTATGCACAATTATATGTGCATATAAAAAAGGTATCATCCTTAATGATTTCGAAAAATAATTTTTATCTACTTTAAATTAAAGAAATGCACTCACGTGTCTAGAATATTGTGTCCTGGTATACATACAACAAGGCTCAATAGAGTTTAATATTAAAAGTCGATGCGTCCAGGAAATTGCTATCACGCTTGATCTAAACCTGTCTCTCATCATAGAGCTTGTGAAAGGTATAGTACGAAAAGAGGGGATTTAGTCTCTGTGTTAAAATATTGAAGCCTAAAAAGCTCAGTTATTAAATATTTCACAGTACATTAAAAAAATTCACAACAATTTTGGTGCATATAAAAAGTTTCACAATAAATAAATAATTAATTGTTTTCACTGGTTATATAGTAACGTCCAAAAAGTGGAAAAGGTAACGTCCAGATTAGGAATAATGCAGTCTTATATAAATCAGGCTTTATTGGCATCGGGAGAGCCGTATCATTTCGTAAGATATCTATTCAGGGGATATGCCAACGGTGCGTGGTTTGAATATGGACTAGTGAAACTCCAAGATATTGTTACTATCCGCAACCACGACATTGCGAATAATAAATTCTATTCTATTGTAATAAGAAATATTTTTGCTTGAATAAAATTTAAGAACTGCATAACGTAGGATACGAATTTCACAATGTTCCGCACACTATCTGTCAGATGATATAATTAAGTGGAAATGAGTTAGCTATTTTTAAGACCAAATATTCCATTCAGTAAAGTAAGTGAGGGATTGACCAGTGATAAAAAAATAAATATATATGAATACAGATATCAAATCGAGCAATAATGAAATTAATGTTTAAAATCTCTAAAATTCAAAATCTGCAGAAGATTTTTCATGAAAAAAAAATATAATTTTAAGGAATTATTCTTCTTATTAACATAAGTAAAGTAAATGTTGAAGTTTTCTGCCGAGTACCCTAAAAAGCTTTTTAAATCAAAGTCTTTTCGTGGGTTGGGGCACTTAATAAAATGTTATATACTACCTAGTTCAAAACCAAAATTAGAAGAAATGAAATATCAATGTCGAGATATTTTGCATGTTACACTTACTCCTAAATATGGTAAGATGTGTTCGTAGCGTTTTGTTTTTTAAAATAATTTTAACTATCTTAGATTCTATGTTACAAATAGTTCAAAAAAAGTGAATGACCAAAAAGAAAAGCAAACTAGTAGTCCTTGGATAGTATATTTATTTTTAAATTATTGTGACATAACAGAAAAAAATCCATAAAAATAATTTGCTCCCAAAAATAGGATAAATAATATAATTTATTAATTTTAAACAAAAATAATGTACAGATAGTTTGTCACATTTAAGCCTATTTAAGAGTTCGTTAATATCATTGAAGCTGTCATAAAATATTCTTGTATTTTGTTTTATACCTTTAAATTTTTTATTTCTACTGCTTAATTCTAACACTTATTGGGAAAAATAAAACAATATAGTATTACAGTTGACTTTTACTTGTATTATTTATTAAGTTACTGGTATGTTTCGAATAAGACGGATGTAAAAAAGCACAATTTCTTCGGTGCATTGGTTGCGAGTTTGTAACGATATTCGTTTCTGGATAGAGAAATTGTTTCGAGAGACCTCGGATAAAGGAATTGTCTTTCGAATGTTTGAATTTCTTTTACTCGAGACTTGCAAATACTAATTTTGTACAGAAATTTTCAATATAAGCAAGAAGAAATACATTTGTAAAACATTCTCAATATTAAAATGAACAAACTTTTGTTTGAATAGTGGTCCGTCTGTCGGATTTTATTATATACAATAATAATGGTAACGAGTGGAACAAAAGAAAAAGAAAGATGAATCAGTATTCATCAATCAGTATTTGGAGTAGATATATGGTAACTAGTAATAAAATACCAAGTTATGAAATAAAATAATTTATGTCAATACTTTTGTAATTCTAATAAACTAACTCATTTTATAACTTAAAATCAAATAGACTTTTCAATTGATCGCTCAATAAATATCATCATAATCCCGGTAAGAAACCCATACTCGTAATATCAAATGGTGCGTTTGAAAAGGAATACAAATCTCGGGTTTATCGTCCGGATATTATTTTAGGTGAAGATACCTAATGTTTATCAAATTTATCTTTATTATCTAAATTTTATTTCTTCATAAAATTTTCGCACCAGGGAAACGTGCGCTGAGGTGTAATCGTGATTTTATTTTGTCTCTTTTATGTATATCTCGTAAGATTTATTTATTTTGTTTAACCATGCCATTGTATAATTCATTTTATCTTTTTTAAATGTTGTTTTATTTGTATTTATACAAATCATATTATTTATTTTGTAAATCATATGGGGATTTACAATTTTCATCCCGTGTGTAGGATTGGTTCTTTAAACATTCAAATAGTATTCTTTTTTGTATATTTTATAACGAAATTATTTATGTATTTTGGTTTTAATCATAGAATTGTTAAAAGAGATTTGTTATCTTTTCATCAAGTGATTTATTTTGATTGTCACATGGAGTTTGAACTCAAATTTATAAAAAAACTGTTACCCTTGACGCTTGTTTTCTTTAAAAACGTTAATTCACACCATATGTTTTAATTTGTTTTCTTTAATCGTTGGTACATGCATTGGATTTTTATTTGTCGTTTGAGTGTGGTGATATATTTTATATTTGTTTTTTCCTTATATTGTAAAAAATGTGACCTCAACTCCGACAATACTTAATAAAATAACATTTAGAAATAATTGAAATCCATTAATTCAACTTATATTTAAATTGATCTCGATGTAATCGGTAGTACTTAAACAAAAAAATTTCATTTACCATAAGAATATAAAAAAATAATTTTTTTTTGTTAACGTTATTCCTATGTTTTATACTTTACTTTAACATTACTTTCGCAGACGATACGGTCCTTATGTTCAGTGCTGATTCGTGGCCTGAAGTTCTAAATTACGCTCAAATGGGCTTAAATATTGTGACTCAATGGTTAAATGTAAATAAATTAACCTTAAATACTGAAAAAACTAAATTCATAACATTTACTTCTAGAACACAAGATCAGCGAATTTTAGAGCACTATGAGTTGGTAGCCCATTCTTGTCCTAATATTACAGGTATTTGCTTGTGTCCCAAAATCCAAAAGACCAATCAAATTAAATATCTGGGTATAACTGTTGACTACAAATTATCCTTTCTTCCACATATTGAATGTTTAACTTCTAGATTGCGCAAACTTATTTATTTATTTAAAAAGTTAAGTCGCGTGGCAGACCAAAATCTCATAAAGAGAATATATCTGTCTTTATACCAATCTTTAATCACTTATTGTATTACTTCATGGGGGGGTTCTTCAAAAACCAACATATTGAAATTAGAACGTGCTCAAAGATCAATTTTAAAAGTAAGCTTTTGCCTGCCCTTCAGATTCTCAACAGAAGAATTATACAAACTATGTAAAGTGCTCACAGTTAGACAACTTTTTATTTTACAAATTATTCTAAAACAACATTCCCATTTAAAATATGTCCCCACGCAAATTAAACGACACAAACAATACAAATGTCCCAGTAAAATGTTCAAATCCACCTTCTCTCATAAATTCTTTTGTTACCTCGGTCCCCTGCTTTACAACAAAATAAGTAAATCAATGATCATTTATCCTTTAACTAAACATTCGTGCAAAACTTACAATTTCTGAATGGCTACTAGGCCTAGATTATAAAACAACAGAAGACTTACTATTACCGTTGTCTTAAATCCCAAATAGTGCTAGACAACAACAATAAAATAAATATATATTTACACATACATATATAATTACTATACACACGCACACACGCACGCATACACACACACACACACACACATTATATATACAACATATTATTACTATTATATACACGCACGCGCACATAATCACAACACTATATTAATACTGCTATTTTTATTTTTCTTAGTAGCGAATCAGCATCGCTAGCAATTCTCTTTAAGCTTTGTATACTTGGGGGAAGGGCCTGGTGAACTGTCATACAGGTTTCCTAGTACTGACACCAGGCTCTCACAGTCACAATTTTACTAGTTTTAATTGCTGTTTATAAATCTACATATTTTTTTGTTATTGTGATTTGTAATCTTAAAGCACTGTGAGAGCAAATAAACTTATTATTATTATTATTATTATTATTATTATTATTATGTTTTTTGCGCGAACGATGCACATGTCAAACAGTTAATTGGTTTAAAATTTATCGCTGTCACCTCGATGGCACTGATCTATTTTTGGATATTGGTTTTAAGCTAAAAGAAATCTTACTACGTTAGATATAATAAACATTTTGCTCTGTTAATATTTTGTGAGTGCACATGTTTTTAATAACAATTTAGGTGTAGTTATTTCTCATTTATATTAATAGCTTCAAACTGATAATATTCAAATATATTCATTGTAGACTGATAGGGATTTTATGTAAAGAATATTTTCATTGATTATATTAAAACCACTATCAAAAATATTGAAGAACGAAGTAAGTCCTAAGGCGCAGGAGATTTATTTATTTTAACGTTTATTTAAAAATGTATATATTTCATTTTGTCCTTTGTTGCTATAAAAAGATTTCTACTAAAGTTTTTAATAATAAATAAATCTATAACTTTTAAAACACATGGCTCTAATTTATTATACAGAACATAAGAAAATATAAGTTGCGATCTGACAATTATATTTATATTATATTTATATATAATCCATCCCCTTTCAGGTAGTGTAATACTAACAAAGACTAGTAATAATAGCAGGTAGTATAATAAAGAATACAAAGTTCTTTACAACCTTCTTACATTTGAAAAAAGTCAATATATAATTAGCTGATTTATCTCAAATTCGTTTTGGGTGACATTTTTGTATTTTTTTCTTAATAGTATTTAAAAATGTAACACTTTCAGTTATATAAAAAGATTTCTTGTATAAAAATAATTCCTTAAAAGTGGATAGCATAATCCTAATATGCCATTAATATTATTCTCCTATAAAAACCATTACATATTCAATAAGCTCAAATGAATAAAGGGAAACGAGGTGCACGTTATCGATTTAAACTCATCGATAATCTCAAAAAGCTATTAGGAAGCCAACAAGGTTACCTTTGAGGCGAGATGATTTAAGATGTAGACGCTGCAGAATTCTTTGTGAATAAATCATTTTGCAGAGCAATCAATTCTTAAGTCGAATTCATTTTAATCAAAAAGAATCGATTCTCCACTCAGATCCAAAAGCCCGGTTGCAGTTAAACTGAATTCGAATTTCATAATATTATTTAGTTTGTTAGTTTTTGCTTCTATTTAGTTAGGTTCTGCTGTTATTAATTTGCCTGCATAATAGTTAGTTTTTATTGTGTATACGAGTATAAGTAGAACTAATAAATATTTTTAATTTAAATTATGGTATATTTTACGTAGACATAAAACAATGCACTTATGATAAGAACTACATTGTTTGAGAGTTCCAAAGTAGGTAGGACGAAGAAATGGCAATAAACTTCAAAAATATTTTTTAAACTATTATACTTATATCGGAGTCCATAATTGGGCTATTGAAATATGACTTAATTACATTTCTCAGTGAAAACAAAAATTTTATTATACTATAAGATCTTTTAACACTTATTCTATTAAATTAAAATCAAAATAAGCACTCGCTTGTGAAAACAAAAGAAACTACATTTGAAGTCCTTATTTTAGGTTTTGGGATAAAAAAGAATTTGCGCAATAATTACAACTGTCTTAACAAAGACTCGTTATAGTTTTCAATTGATCAAATATGATATTTGATACCCTCGCGGCTATAAATAAATATATAAATAATAAAACGATTTTCAAAAACTTTTTAAAAACCGTTTTATTATTTATATATTAGCTACTATTATCGTTTTATAATTTATATATAGCTACTTAGCCCACGACTTGATTTTCTGAAATGTAATAACTCTAAGCTACTCCTTGTAAGACCAGCTATCCGCCAGTGAAAGTGCTATTGAATTCGTCCAGCCGGTTCAGAAAATAGCCGGACCAAACAAACATATAGACAGATAGAGAGAAATCTTTTAAATATATTTTTTATTTATTTTATACGATTATATACTGTCTTATGCATTTTGTCAAAATCTATTAATTTGGAATGAAAAACAGACGCTTAAATTTTATCTACATGTTTCATTCAAATATCATTATCATAGTCATTACTTGAACTTGCCAATCTAGCTGATGTGTCGGTACTTCGCCTTAATGAATAGTATACTATATTTAATCGTCTTTATCGTCACGGACGGACGTATTTAAAGTAATATAAATATTCAAAAAGTGAAAAGTGATGAAGATATTTGTTTTTTTCTATTTATTGTAAATTTTAATACAGTTAACATGGTTACTTTGTCAAAGACCTTTTCGGACACAAATAAATAAAGGTATTATGTGATAGCACCTTTTTACATTATTGTTTTTTGTTTGAAAACCCATTATTTAAGTTTTTAGTCTAGTTAAATTTCATAAGCTCAAAAAAGTTTTATAAAATAGAAAAAAACTGTTCTGCATTGATATCAAAACAAAATATTAATTTAGGAAAATCATTTATAAAATAAGGAGTAAGACAACTTTTAAAATAACGTATTAACTGAGACTTCAATTCTTAATTTACATTTATATAAAATCACAAAGTTAATTTTCTTCTGTTTCAAAAAGTATATTTAAACTGAGATATGAAAATTCGAACGCCAATGTCAGATGTATCAAGCAGATATCTTACAATCGCGAAAACTCCTTAATAAACTTTTCCTGTAGGAAACTTGGTTATCCTGATACTGTAATGTTGAAGGTACGTAACTTTAAATATCAACATTCCAGGAATTAAGATATGTACCATTCAAGTATAATATAGTTAAATAAAAAAACATATAAAATATAAAAAAAATATACTATGAAAAATTCGTCTTTACAAGAAACACTCGAACTTCTGTCCTTCTCAACGTTTTGTTGACTCAGCTTTCGTATCATCACTTAAATTATTTTCTTCCCGTCTAATGCTCGAGTGAACGTGAAAGTAACTTTTATTAAAATAACAGTAGTAGTAGTATACGTAAGATGAATAAAGTGAAAATCTTTTTAATAAAATAAAGAATAACTTGAAAGAGGTTTTTGAAATCTCTTATTTTCTAAAACTTTTAAATAATGCACATTCCAATATGGAGCAAAAGAGTGAGTTTATTGATCTGAATAAATCTCATCCTGGAGTTCACTGAAAATGTTTAATGAAGATTAAAAAATAATAAATGCTGTCTTTTTTAAACAAACATCAAAAGTAGCTAAAGCTTTGCTAACTAAAGATTGTTTTCTGGTAATATTAAGTGTTGTTTTTTTAAGAAGTTAAAAAGTAAAAAAAGAATATTTTTTAATATTAAAACGATGACTATATATATCTTTGTTGTTTAAGTCGTACACTTTATAAATGCCTTTATTTGAAATGTTTATTTACAGACACAACTGAATACAATACGTCGGCTCCACACAACTCAGTGACTCGGTGATAATGCTTATAGAGCGATGTATTTGATATGCATTGCATACTTCTTCGTGTGTTTATCATGTCATGTTTGTTGTTATTATTAGATTTTATAAATATATAATCACCATAGTTTTTTTAACAATGAAAAAATGTTTAAAAATATTACAGAATTGTGTTTATTCCTTTTAGTTCTTATCATTCTCTCTGAAGTAAATGCAACCAAGTGTCATTTCAAAGAAAATATTTAAAATATTTAATGACTTTCTTCAAATAGGTAATCAGATTTAACATGAAACAAAAAGATATATCTTTAATTCATTAAAGGAAATTATTGTGAAAATATTTCGGAGTGGAAAAAGAAACAACATGGGATTTACTTGAAAAGATTAAGTTTCTTCCACTCACTTCCTTTAAATAATATTTCGGATCTTGTTATACAAATTGAATAAAGTTCCTATATATATACAAATTTCCAAAAGATCTTTTGTTGTCCTCGTGTTGTTATGTTCTCGTTAAATTTAATTATATGACAAACACAATTCAAAAAATACTAGTAAGTAGTCGCTAATTTAGTAAGAAACAAGATATTGAAATAATACTAAACGATTATTAATAATAATAAATTTAGTAAGAATCAAGATATTAATATAAAAAGGTTAATTAACAAAATTGATCTTTCCCTTTTTTAAAAAACTAATGACGATGCAGAATCTAGACACCTGCCTCATTTATTAGCAGTTTCAGGACTAAGACTTCGGCATTTAGCAAGGATAGTTCATAATAATATCAATTGTTTGTCAACTTTTAGTTAGATTATTTTACTTGTAGTAAAAAGTTATTGTGACTTTGTCTATTCTATAAAAATGTAGGATAATCTGCCAATGTCACAAAATATTTAAAACAAGAAAGAGTTTTTCCGAGTCTCCATAGAAAGAAGGAGTATTTTTTATTTTACGGGTAATTATCTCTGAAGATTTTGAAAAGGGTTATTTCTAAAGTATGTTAAGGTTTTTAGAAGATCCCTATAGAAAGGCTAAAGGAAAAATCCCCTTCAGCTAGTTATTCGCATTACCGAAATAATATTGCTATACTGGGTTTAAAATAAACAACTAGGTAATATATTATACTGTACTTATGGGAAACACAAGTCCTATTTCTTTATTTTTTTAAGCATATAATTGTATACATATAAAAGAAACTAAAACATTACTTTATATCACACGCCGAGGTATCTGTGTTCATTAAGGAGGCTGTCTCCTACTGTCACTTTCAGAATTTTGAAGGTGCGGCTAGACATAGGTGATCATGTTTGAATCAATGTGCGCCTCTACATATCCAATAGAAGTAAAGCAGAAATAGATGAACTCTTGGGTCATGTGCAAATGAAGATTAACTACCTGCTTTTACAGACTTATACATATAGGCATGGAACTATTTGTACCAGGCTCTACCCATGTTGTCGAAATTGTGGATCAGCTGGTAAGGTCACCGCTTGAAATGCGCATGTTCTCGCTCTTCTCCAAAGCTACTTTGTGAAACTATTTTCCAGCCCTAGATTTTATTGCTAACACGTCTGTTTTGGCAAAAGACGTCCCGATCTCCTGGCAATATGTTCTTTTCCATGTGATTCCTAAAAAGGTTAGCTAGTACTCGACTACCTACACCTTTACCAGTCTTTTCATTATGGTCGATCAACTGGTGATCATCTGTTATATCAAGTTGTGATCTTCTTATGCATTGTTGGGTAGACAGCAGATCGATCGTGTATGGCAAAAGGGGCTTCTTTCGAAGCTACCTTCCTATGGACTGCTCGAGAGTTTACGTGAGTGGATCACCCAGTTTTTTCATTGACAAGAGCAGTTCGTTTTCAACAGTTTTTGTACGAACCCCAAGCCCATGATTGCGAGTATACCCCAAGTCTACGTGCTACCCCTAACCCTCTTCCACTTGTACATCAATGATATTGCTATGATATGACGTTGCTATGATATTTTACGGATGACAGCACTGAGGATGCGGGATATTCCGGCCTGCAGGGCTCTCTTGCTATAATGTCAATGAATATCGAAAGACATTTGTGTCTTCTATAGAGACCTCTAAGAGTACGGTCTCAGAATGGGCGATTTGAAGCTCGTTCAGTTTAACGACTAAAATACTCCAATTGTCGTCTAGCCAAATATCAGAATACTGTTTCTTGATATTCCAAGTGACTTTATAATCCACAGTATTTTGGAGAGCAAAGTCAAATTGGTTGGTCGATAAAATTGGAAGTGATTGATAGAACGAGGCAGTATTTCATGCCTGGCTACACATGGAGTACTCATCTTAGCTCTGTTCCGGTTTATCCCAATATCAGCTTTTACCCTTTGATTACGAACAAGGGATTTTAATTCGGATTGTCAAGTACCGGATGCTCTGAGAACGACTAGACTTTTTGGCATTGCGTAGAGACGTAGCTTCATTGTGCGTCTTCTCCCTCATTTATATCGGGGAATGTCTCAAAGAGATATTTCTTGTCTTGTTGTTAATATCCAAAACTGGACAGAACGTAAGAAAAACTATTCGTACCACCAATACGTGTGGCGATCTTCTAATGTTTGGTTTTCAAGGACTTTTCTTCCAGGTACCACAAAGATGTGGAATAAACTTTCTTCGGCGATATTTCCGAATCGAAACGATATCGGGTACATTCAAAAGGGGGGCGATACGGGTACCTTCAAAAGACTTCTATTCCCTTCTCCAAGGCTGGCAACGCTCTTTACGATTTAAATTGTACAAATCCTTGTAGATCGTTCTAATATTTAAAATACCAAATCATTATTTTTTCAAAGCTTATTCGAAATGAGAAATTAATCTCTATAGCATATTTATCACAAAACTTAAATATTCCATTCTCTAAGAATAATATTACTTTCATTTTAAAATTTAGAGAGATACAATACGTCGATTCACAATTCAGTGACTCAGTAATAATGCTTACAGAGCGATGCATTTTATATGCATTACATAATCTATCGTCAGTTTAACTAAAAATATACAATTGTATAAGTTTTTAAAGTGTACAATAGTAAATCAACATGACTTAATAAACCATTATTACTTGTTGTTGCTTTCAGTGGTTATCTATTTATTTTAACTTATTTTAAAATAAAACATGTACCATTATCTATATTACAATATAATAATTATTTCTACTAAACTAAATAAGCGAATTAATTTGAATTTTATGAATACATAATGATAGGCCTGTTGAGTGCTAACCACAGAGGGATCTAACATTCGAGTCCTGTCCAGATCGATGAATTTTACGATAATTAAACAATGAAAAAATTTTCGTTTAATATTTAAATAATCTTAACATTGCTAAATATTTGTATAGATGACTTCAAATTTATATCTTTTGTTCGGTGTATAACAATTATGTAAGAAATCTTTTAGAAAGAGAAAGAGCAAAACGGCGAAAGATAATTGTATCGCCTTAAAGAGATTTATCATCTTTCACTCAGTTATTTTCAATATTACTGCGGAGCTGCTGTTATGTTGTGGAAGTACTTGGCAATCTTTTCTTGTATTGGGTTCGATTTGTTATTCTTTATTTTTCTTATAAAGAAAGTCAAGAACCGCTGTTTTAACGATAAGATTTTATGATATATTAAAAATTACTATGTATAGGTTTTAAAGTAATGCGTACATATTTGGATGGACGGACAAATATTGACAAACAACGATTAAGAAAATATGGATACTTAAAAAAAGTATTCCAATAATAAAAGTGAATAAAAGTACAGATTTTTATATTTTATCTTCATTATTAGTAAAGACTTATTGTGGCTTCAAATAGTATAATCTAGTAAGGTGTTTGAAATGTTTAACTTTATGAATAAATGAGATTAATTTCTAGTAGTATTAAAGAAGACAAAAACTATAATAATTTATTTTAAAACAGTTACTAAACTACACTTTTAACATTAACATCTTTTTGTTTTCATTATGTTAATTATTAGAAATTGATGTAGACCCATAAAAAGTGTTTAATAATAAAATATATATTATTTTATATTTTAATAAAGAATGGCCGCCATTACACTGTAACAAATGGAGCAATTATTTATATTTTAAGTAAAGTAATAACTCATAAATCATTGTATGTGCGGTAGTTTAGTACGAAGAAGTTAATTGCCTGAAATTGCAGTATTACAGTAAAACGTAAAAATAGTCAACAAAGAATGTGGTTTCCAGCTTAATTTAATACTATAAGCTCGCTGGTTCTAACAACTTTATGGTATATAATTGTATGTCCTTCATTATTAAACTAAATCTACAAAATAAACGAACATACCTTAATCTGGGAACGTTCCCTTAATCTGGGAACATTCTGATTTTAAGGACAGTAATGAAACACAACAAAAAGTATGTATATGCATGTAGCATAAACAGATTTTAAAACAATAATTATTTTAGAGAATTAATTAGAAAACATTCGAAATAGTACCTTGGTTGTACCAACAATGCCCATTCATCGTATTCCTTTAATATAATAAATATTTTAGGTCTAAACATTTATAGAAATTAATAAACACATAATATTATTCTTATCATATTTATATATTTCTTTCTATGAGCAGTTTATTACATTCTTAAACCTAAGAATGCTAAAACCGGTTAAACTACAAATTTAACTGCACTGCAGTGTCACAGTTAATTTAATATAATGGCACTTTAGTATAGCGCTATTATATTATAATCATAATCTAGAATTTTTATTCATAATGTAGTAAATAAACAAATAACCGGATTCTGACTGTTAACTATTTATGTTTTTAAAAAACTATTACTAGTTATAAAGTAAATGACGAAGACACCAATATAAATATTTTTTGTAAAATATCAAAAAGATGAAATAACGATAGAGTGACAGTGACAAAAACACAAATTTCGAGTTGAATTTTAAATTCTATATTTAAATAAATAAAAAAATCAGTTTAGAGTTTCATTCTATTATCTTGACGTAACAAAGTAAGTTGTGAAAATTATATGAATTTATATAATAAAAGTTTCATTTTTACCACCCACGTATGTACCTATTAATTAATGAATTTTTTGGGAATGTTTCATAAAATAGTCATTAAACCTGTCTTATTACACAACTTCTAGTATCAAGAACAAAACTCCAGCTACAATTGAATACACACCAGTTCGCATACCATTGCATTTCAAGCTCATCGATTTCCGAATGTTATTTACTGCGTCACTGAAAGTTGTGGATCTTCCTTCTAGAAACAAACGTGGAACAACGACCATTTAAACTCGTTACAATGTTTAGTTTTAACTGTTCGTACTGTGAATTGAATTTATAGGTGAGGTTATTTTTTTTAAGGTACTTAAAATAAAAATAACTGTAACTATGAGATTTATTTCATAAAGATATAGTTATAAGGTAAAGGTGAGAGCAGAACGCCCGATACTCCTCTCTTCCTCTTCGAATGTCCAGAGCATCCTTCTTGCTTTCCCTTTCCTTATGAGTGAGAATGTATTAGCTACGCGTAACATATACATAAGTATTTGCCTTAACATGAACCTTTTGTTCGATTGTCAGTCCATGAATCATATAAAATAAATAAGAGCGTTTTCTGCAAAATATTTTAGTAAACTTTTTTGTTCAATATAGCAGAAGAGATGAATTATCTATCTTTTATTTTATTAAGCAACAATTATAAAATATATTTACTTATTTTGATATGCATTGCATACGTCGTCGTGACTTTGTAAGGTAAAATGAGATCGGATATCTCTTTACCGTACAAAACTTTAAGCTTTAGTATCATTAACTTGGAAAGCGCATTCTTCCAAAACTTAAACGTATAATAATATTTCTTCCTTATATATATTATAAACATTTGATATGAATAATATTTTAAAACTATGAGGACTTTTACTTACAAGTAGACAATATAGAACTACCAGTGAAGAAACATTTGTTAAGAGGAAGAGAGAGAGGAGATTTGTTAAAAAAAACTCACATCTGTGATCGTAGTGTCAGTGTAAACAAGACGTTATAGTATTGTACAACATACTAATTTCCTGTCAAATTCTCTTCTAACCTTTCTGAATAGTTAATACCGAGATAGACAGTCAATTATAACTCTTGACGTCGCTGTTATAATTTGTACTTTATTCATCCTATCAGAAACTGATGCCTGGAAGCTAAAAATCCGTTTTAGATAGATAATAAGTTTACTGAGTTACAAACAAACAACTAATAAATCTTTTTAAACTTTCGGTAACTCTTACAATAATAATATATGTGAGTTAAAAATCGTTTAAAATCGACTTATGAGTTATTGATTCTTTGTAAATAAGAACGACCAGTAGATGAAAATTTTAAGTTTCAACTAAATAAAACATATTACTAGTTACATTCATTGTTGTTTTTATTTATGATTTAAAAGTTTTATGTACAGTATAATACTTAAAGACTGCGGTAAGATTAACTCTATTCTATTTACTACTAAATATCTAAATAATCTGTCATAATTACAAAGAATAATGAACTTAAATATTAAAAATCATAATACACATAAGATAATAGTCATAAAATAATGTTGTAATTATAAAAAGCCGTTACAAGACAATAGATTGAAAGAGGAAGGAATGCGGGCAACTTAATATGCAGAATTGTCTGAGACAGCAGTATTATACCAGTTTTGGTTTCTAAAAGTTAACATCTTAGTTCTAATGTAATTATTAGTATAGTAGAGCAATAACTTATAAGATATAAGGCCAAACATTAATTGAACCAAGCTTAAAAGAAGAAACATTAAAACATAAAAGTATCAATTAATTAAAGTGTAAAAATATTTAAAAGATACCACAACAATAAAAATATATCTTGTCTGATATGTTGCTATGGTAATAGCAAAAAGGTTAAAGGTATTTAACGATATTAGAAGACATAGTTTCATGGTGGAATGTTTGTTGTACGACACCTTGAAACGATCTCACAGTGTAAATGACCTCATACATGTTTTAAAGCTCACGGGTAAAGAAGTATCCTTGTTAGAAATGCGGTCTTTGTAGAAGCCAGATTATAAATCACATAAATTAAGATGTACATGAATTTGTCAATGTGGTGTTTGATCTTCTAACTCTATTTTGATAATGGAAAAATAAAACGACTAAAAGCTGTTTTCTGTCTACATGTGTTTAATAGTTAAATGAAAATTTTATTCTGAAACAAAAGACGTATTTTGTAAAACTCTTTTGTTGCAGAATATATTCGTTTTAATTTTATTATAATATATATTAATTTACGTCTCATTATTATATACGCCATTGACGTCTCATTATTATATATTAAAAAAAATACAGTATTAGAAAAATGTAATAAAATGAATATTTGAAACAAATAATTATCTTCTTTTTTAATTAAACAAATGCTGTAGTTCAATATTTATTAAGAAGGACATGGAGTCATTCAGAACCGCTTTAATGAGAATGAAATGAAACAATGGTTAAGAGTTGTATTGTTTTGTTTTAATTACTGTCATATATAACTATTTTTGTTCTGATGTACTAATTATCATATGTAAATATTGAACCAAGTGGTATATTATAATAATTTGCTTTTCCAATCGACTACGTGTAGGTCAGTTAATTCATTTGTGGTTAGAACAATTATTGTATTTCGTATGTATTAGCTCTGGGGCACAATTGTTCGTTCGAATACCACGATATTGTCGATAGAGCCATTAATTATGAAGAAAATTCTTTAGGTTATATGTTTTGAAATAATATCATAGATGGAGGTAAAATCATCTTTACTTTAAATTTAAATTAAAAGTCACAATTCAACGCACTCAATTTATTGACTCTGTAATAATTCCTTCGGAGCGACGCATTTGATATGCATTGCATACATCGTGGTGTGTTTATTATGTTGACCCGAATACGATCGCATATTGATAAACTTAAATACTTAAAAAAAGGTATTTTTCTTATTTTATTTTCAAGTAATAAGTAATTCAAACGTAGGGTATATTTTCTTCTACTAATGAAGGATTAAAGTAATAAGAGCAGTCTATTTATCTTATAAGATATATAATTAAAAGTTGTTAAATCGGTTGTTTTATGTTATTTTGCAATTATGAGAGGTTTAGTAGTAAGCATGTGATTTAAAAATATACTATAAACTACATACATACTGTCTCTTTTGTCTTTTCATATATTTGACAATTGTCGAGCAGAGTTTAATAAGGTGCTATACTGGACCAACTACGACAAAATACTTTAACAGTTGTCTATGAGAACAATTTAATAAGACAGATATTTTGTGTTAAAAAAATGTTTGAGACCAAGCTCTTATTTATATATTAAAGATATCTGTGTGCTATATATATTGTTAGAGTTAATCGAGTATCAATATATTAATGAACACCAGTTTGAATAATATTGGTCTTCATGCTTGTCGGTTCGAGTGTTATTTATTGAGTATCAGAAAGTTGTGGAGCGTCCGTCTGGTGACAAGCGTGGAATAACAACCGTTTAAACTTGTTACAATGTTCAGTCGTAAGTGGTCTTAGTGTGAGTGGGATTTATTGTAGAGGTTACAGTTCCAAATGCTTTATAGTTTTATGTCCTAGGATTGGCAGAAGCAGAGTTAATATTGAATATGTCTTTGTTCAATATGTCTTATATGTTAAATGGATCCCAACGCATGTGTTGTATAAATAGAGAGGCAGGAGGTAAAGATTTGATAACCGACACCGATAGATATATAATCAAACGAATAAATTTCATTCCTGACAAGATAGTATCTTGGTCAGATTTGACATGAATAATAGCTTAACTGTCTTAACTGACCGACTGTGTAATATTATCTGTAGCTGCCTCCGTTTGCTATTTATTGATAAGGACAGATCGCGGGACCTATCATAAGGTAAATAATCAAATTACGTAATCTTTATATTTCATTACTTTATTTTTCAACCAAAGATAATTAAATGTAGTTAGTGTAATTCGTCGGTTGTTCTTTTAATAACTAGTCTAGACTCTTATCTAATAAATATATATATTCACACTAGTACACAATTTTAGCAGATCTTTTTAAAATATACTATTTTATGGTACATAAAATAAGTCTTTCTTCTAAGATTTGGCCAGAGTTTGTAATGTAATATTTATTTTAAGTTAAGCAATTATAATTCGTTAACTTGTAAAACCTACTAAGTTCTGTAAATTTTCCTCATATAATCGTTAGGTACGTGTGAAATTTTTTCTACTTTTAAAATCGATTTATTAGTTGGCGGAAGATTTGAATTTAATAAAAAATTGCACTTTAAAGCTTATATCTCACAAATAAATCACTTTATCGAAAAATATATTTCATAAACCTACCACGTTTTTTAAAAACCTATTTAACTCGAGAAATAAAAATCCAACCCCACTATACGTGCAGAGGAGCTACCTTAAAAAACATATTCCAAATTTTAATATACCCCTTTATCGCGTGGCTAATATGTATGTGGAATGTAATATCATGTGGAATTGTGGCTTTCTACTGCTGACAGTCTCTTAACTAGGCAGTAGCCAGGCGGACGGACGGACACGAAGAAACTAACTATAAGAGTTCCGTAGTCCATTAAGAACTCTAAAAAAAAAGGAAGCCTAAAAGGAACGGTAATACAAACTATTGAACCTTTTTTCTATATATGTTTTTGCTAGTAAACCGATTTAAGAACAAAATGATAATTATTGTCACTATCATTTTATCGACTGAGATTTTTATTAAGAATCCAAAAAACGTACATTTGAAATCATATCATGTAACGATGAAGAACCCTTTGTGATTAAAATTGTACAGTAATTCATTTCAAACTCAAGTTTTAAGTTTTAAGTTCAAGCCGACTTATTGATTAGTTAATAATAAGAAAAAGAAAATTCGTGGCTAGCAATACGACCTATCACCGCAAGCAACACCCGTTCCTGATCATAAAGTAAGGGTCAGCGATCACCCCCTACGCCATATTTGTGGGAAGGGGGGAACTCGGCCCCTTTCGCTATCGCAAGTACCGAGACTCCAGAAGATCTAACGTGTGTAACAAACAGCGTCGGAAAAAAATGCATAGGTTACTAGTTAATCGATAAAATACAAATTATTCCCAGGCCATATAGCATCATTATTGTAATCCTTTTACACCATAATATTTTTTTAACAAATTTCTTCTAAAGAATATTTTAAATTTATTTAGTGACAAATTTAAGGGTTTACTAGGAAACTTATTGTAAAAATTTATACAATTAACCTGAACGGAATTACCAATTGGCTATAATATTACCAATATAGCTCCTAGTGTTGGGGATAGCAAAATAATATTGGATTTTATAGCTATCAAAATATCTTAAATATGTGGCCAATCTATACCAATATCTCACAGTAAGTATAAAAGTAGAATATAAAAAAGATTAGAGAGAAATATATATAACAATAATACAACATATCATTAAGTATAAATATAGACTTGTATTACTATAACAAACATTGAACAATTACTGCTCTCATGGAAGCGGGCTACAAAAGGAAAATAAAAATAATTATCCTCAACAGAAAGTAATAAATGAGACTACTATTTTATATTGTGAAAATTTTATGATTTCTTTATTATTATAAAATTATAATAAATTGTTAAGATCATTAATAGACAGACTACTAATAGATACTAACTAACACTTGAAGTTTCGATCTTTGGACACAAAGTGGAATAAAATTACACTTAAAAAACATTCATGTGTTTAGATTTGTCAGCTCGTCGCTTTGTGTTTATCATTACTAGCCCCTAACTGCTATAATCATTACATAGTAAAAGAGTTCATCAATGTTCAAATGACTTTTTACTTTTAAATAAGCGCTCAATTGTAATCAATTAATCAATCTTCTATTGAAGGTGTTGAAAAATTACAATATGTGCTGTAGAATAATAATTAATTTAATCACATGGCATAGCTGTTCTTGCGTCTTTAAAGTCAATAGAGAGGTAGAATCTATCTCCATTCATTCATTATATATGCAGATGTTTGGGCTATTAAGTTCACAAGCATATTTGCATATTTACTTATTAACCTTTAAATTTTATCCAAAACAATATATTGAACATTTCGATATATTTGAAAAGTTAATTGAAATATGTAATTTCAACTTACCATATTTATAAAGTTGATTACTAACTATAACTAAAGACTATAACTAGATAGATTAACAAATGGGTTATCATGAGTTTGCATAACATTCATTCATGCTCATCGGTTTCCTACTATTATAAATATCCGAGTTCATGAAAGTTGTAGATTTTCCTTATAGAAACATATAGCAAATAACGATTTAATATTTGTTATACTATTTAATAGATTTTTTAATATAAGTTATTGCGGGTAGTTGCCTGCAAGAAACCTATTTTAGGGTCTTTGAGGTTAATAAAAAGAGAACATAATTTGATTAACAATTGTAATGACTGGTCCGCTCAGAATCTCACAAATAAATATTGTTGACCTGAATTGACATGAGTAATGGTAAAACTGTCGAAGCGTGCGGATTTTGTAATAAACTAAAAGTAGTGAACCGCTCCCAGTAGCTATTTCCAACATCAACAACTTCTTGATTTCAATGTCAGTATTAGCCTAATTCTAATTTTTGAGTTTTAAAAATAAATATTAAGAAATTACAAATTTTGACCTGACTGAAGGAGGAAATTGACATTGTTAACATTACATTATTATTATTAAAAACTTATAACCTGAATAAAAATTTTTCAATTTAGAATATCCGAATGAAGGATAAGATCAGCTCAAGAAAAAAACTCGTGCAGTCTGGGGATCCCTGTCAGAAGTTTCTTACGTTTTTCTTCAACTACGAATGTATTTCGAAATGAAATCTGTAAGCAAGGCAAATAATTTAAAGGAACGAATTATATCAGGAAGTTTTATTAAATATTTTAGGAAAAATGAACTCAGAACACATGATTTAACTATTATTTGCCTATAATTTAAATAGTAAAAAATAGTAAACACTCAAATCACTTGTACAATAAATTAATGTAAATAGTAAATACTTGTACTAAGTTATACAATTTGGGTTATATGATCGAAAGAGACATAGACACAGGGGCAAAGAGAGAGAGAGCGTACCTGGCTGTTTACTCGCATGCTCGCATGCTTATTTTTGTAGTAGGCTCGATATACGCACGTACACACGCACGCAAGCACGTGCATACGTCATATCGTTACGTGACGATTTCTACTAAACCCCTCTACACGTAAGTCGTATTAAGGAACTTCGTTCCAAAAATCAGCAACATATATTTTTAGGAAATATTTATAATCAAGATCTTTGAATTATATTTTATTTATATTCATTTTAATGGCAGTGATTATTAAATTGTTTTATGTTGACAAATTTTTAAAATAATTAATTTGCCAAAGCGCTCTAATTCAATTGATCGACTTTCTCTTATATATAAATAAGTTGCACGTAACAAGTTTGTTGGTAGGAATAAACTTAATAATTTTTGTAACCATTAACTTCGATAACAAAGATACGTCTATTTTCCATTGCAATATTAGAACTTTCCAACTCTAACTCGAGGATCACTCTTAAATAATGACATTTCAAATTTGAGCAAAATATGAATACATATATAATCTACATATATGGCAGAATTCTCTTATTTACTATTAAATATAAACAATTGTTGTTAAATATATATTCCTCGAGACCAGCACTGCACTAAAAAAATGACACTCCTAACAATTTTTATTACTATTTCGACATTTTAGTATTTAATTTTTGCTAAACATTTTACTTATAAAATATCCTTAAATTTTGTAGTATACATTGAAAGAAAACTATATTTAATTGATTTAACTAATGTGAATATTCAAAGACAAGTCTAGTCATTATATTTTAATTATATAAATTAGTTTAAAATAAATCACATATAATATTTAATAGCAGGAAATGCAGGTTATATTGCAGTCTTATCTATTGTTATAAGAATCGTATAATAATGAAATCTATCTTATTCTAAGTGGATACTGTGAGTGACAATAAATATAGATTTTTTTTAAAATCAGTTTTCCGTTTTGCATTCAAAATGTATTTCGTATACATTACCTCTAGGACGCATTTATCTGAATCTTTGTTGCTCGCCCTGCAATTTATATTCAACCGATACCCCACTAACAATATTTTTCTATATACTTATATAAAATGTATAGTGTTCATCAACAAGTTTTAAAAGGACTTACTTAACAGTAACTGATGAAATCAAAACAAGTGTACAATATTCTAAGAATAAAACAACTCCTGTAAACCAATATCATTCAATATAAATATTGAACTAAAACATCAACACCACCATGACTCGAACCTTGGACAGGAGCTGGGTAGAGTTCTACAGCTTATTTTTTTTAGTTGATGAAGTTATTATAGCATAATATAAATTAAAAAATAATATATTGTCTGTAATAAATGGACGAGGAACCAGGAACAAAACAATTTGACGATATTTCAGAGTTGTATTAATTAATAAAAAAGATAATATTTTTTTTTTACCTAAGCTTTGATTACTTCCGAATGTTTAATTTAATAAGTAAATAAAGTTTTTTTAAATATGTAAAGTGTTTTGAATAATATATTATTTTGAAAATTTTATATTTATGAGCAGACATTTTGATATAAGGTGACCTGACCGGTTTTAATATTTATTTACTTAGAGTTTTATTAATAATTTTTCTATTTATTTTATTAGTCAGAAAGTGAGGAACGCTATTTCCTTCTTTAATATAGTTAAAAACTTAAACAATCCTTAAAAACATTTTATCATTTTATTTTATACATCGTTTTATTTCATATACAGAATAATAGTTTGAAAAAATTATAACATTTGTTGTGGCTTCAATTATTTTCAGCGAAAACCTTCCATTCTTTTTGTTTTGACTATAATTATAACGAAGTTGCAAATACACGAATTATGTAACAATGAGCTATACATTATACTAAATAATTCACTCAAATCACTGCAGCGGCTAAAACAGCCTGAGCTTTGTTAGCCGGTGTCTTTAATCACCCCTTGGCCACACTTGCAACTGCTTTAAATATAAAAGCAATTATCTTTTTAAAATTAATCATTTTTTTACAAGCTGATGAAATTATTAACACTCAATATTAAATAAAACAATAAATATATCATTTAAGATATTAGAAAAATAATCAATTAGTTATGATTTCAATATTGCAAGGTATTAAAGTTTTTGTCCCTACTCATTTCAATTTGTTATGCACGGCGAGTAACGACCCGATAGCAGCTTTCAGTACTGTATTAATAAGCTTCCAGAATTCGTCCATTTGAGTCTTGCTCTTGTTAATGCAATTTAACAATGTATATTTTTTTGAAAGTTTATATAACATAAATTTCTTAAACACGCCTTCACCAGCAAAATTTATTTTTTTTAAAGAAGATCTGTTACATTCGGATAATATATTAAATACAAATCATAGATTTTAATTTACATCAAAGTGTTCTGATATGAAAGCTCGATAGATGTCAGATGTATTGAGCAGATATCTTACTGTCGAGAATACACTCAAACAAAACTTTCTCGGTAGAAAATTTGACCTGAATTTATTGGCAGACAAATATGTACATGTTATGTAGCTTAAGATTCGAGTAATAAATTACTATTTATTATAATAATTGTTATTCAATAAGTGATAAATTTCCCCAAAAGTAATAAATATAACAAAAGTTTTTTTCCTTCTTGCAAAAGAAACGTTTCAAAATGGGTTTTAATACCAGTAAGTAATAAATATATTCAATTGAAGATAAAAAGTAATACGAGTTTTAAAATTTATATGTTATAAAAAATATATATATAAACAGTTTACTTTATAATTTTCCAACAAGTTACGTGTTATGTGTAATAAATAACACAATAATGTCTAATTATATCATCATAAAGCCTTCTGACACAATGTAGATTGGTTTACAGATTGTGAGGTGTTATGTCTTCATAGAGCAAGTAATAAAGACTATAAATCCTCAGCTTGCTTAGGAAATGTAACTGATACTATCAATTAAGCCACCCACCGCTCTGTTTTGTTGTATCTTACCATAAATAACTTCTAAAATATTATTTTATATATTTTTAACATATGACAATTAGAGAAACTGTTTTATTTTATTTTATGTTACAGACCAGTTTACTTCTCATAATACTTTAAGAAATAGTAAATAATGACTCAAAATTGAAAACAATGAAATCGATGCAAACTATTCCGTGACACGATGACAATGCTTACAGAGCAATGCATTCGGTATGCATTGCAGAGTTTGCTGTGCGTTCGTAATGTTCATAATGCGATCGTATATTGAAATGCAGTACAAAAGTTACGTAATATTTTAGAAATACTAGTATATCGAAATTTTAGTTTTTGTACATTTTATTGCAGCCCTGGTGTTTTGATTATTCTTACATTTGTGGCCAAAAACTTTTTCATAATATGCGTACTTGATTTGTTAAGAAATAATAATATAATAGTAAAAGGATACAAAATAAGATAAAATTTAGGTTATATTTGTTAAAAATAAGGAACCTTGTTAACTTGTTCAATGATATTTAATATAATAGACAATTTCCATGTGATTCTTGTAAGATTAAATCATATAAAATAATAATCAGCTGTTTTTAGTATATAAATGAAAATTGTTATGGTAATGTTTTGGAAAGCGAAAAGAAACGACGGGATAATTGGATTGACTCCAATAGATTAACTTTATTTCACTTCTTTCAGATATTTTGTTTGATATTGTTTCACAAATCCGTTTATATTTGTGTACACTTTTTTTTTTTTTTTTTTTTTTTATGTAAGAGGAAGGCAAACGAGCTGGCGGGTCACGGATGGACGTAATCACCGCCACCCATGAACTCCTGCAACATCCGAGGATTTACAAGAGTGTTGCCGGCCTTGTAGGTAGGAATAAACGCCTTTTTTGAAGGTACCCATGTCGTACCGATCTGGAAATACCGCCGAAGGGAGTTCGTTCCACATTCGAGTGGTACGTGGAAAAAATGTCCTTGAGAACCGCACAGTGGAGGATCGCCACGCATCCAGGTGGTAAGGATGGTATTGGAGGCAATGGCGCGCTGTGCGGTGATGAAATTCTGCGGCAGGCATCAGATCGAATAGTTCTTCGGAACACTCCCCGTTGTAAATGCGGTAGAAGACGCACAAAGAAGCCACGTCTCTACGCAATGCTAGCCGTTCGCAGAACACCGGGTCGCCGACAATTCGAACGGCTCTTCGTTGTACGCGGTCAAATGGTAGAAGCTGATATTGGGGTGATGCGGACCAGAGATGAGAACAGTACTCCATGTGTGGCCGGACCTGCGCCTTATAGAGCGCAAGTCTTTGGCCAGGTTTGAAGTACTGCCTCGCTCTATTGATCACTCCCAATTTCATCGAGGCCAACTTGGCCTTGCTCTCCAGATGACCACGAAACTGACAATCGCTCGAAATGTCGAGACCCAGTATTCTGATATTTGGCGAGGCAATGAGGGGAGTGCTCTCGAAGAGCGGTGATACGACAAATGGGGTTTTCTTAGTGGTGAACGCGCAAACCTGTGTCTTTAGGGGATTGAACTGAACGTGGTTCAGTTCACCCCACTCAGAGACCATCCCCATCTATTGAAGACACAAGTTTCTTTCGGCACTCGTCGACGTTTTCCCGAGAGAGAGAGAGACCTGCACGACCGGAATATACCGCATCCCCAGTGCTGTCATCTGCATAACAATGTATGTTGAAAATATCCAACATATCATTGATGTGCCGGAGGAACAGAGTTGGGGATAGCACGCAGCCTTGGGGTACACCAGCGTTCACGGGCTTGGGGTCCGAGCAAAAACCGTCGAGAACAACCTGTATGCTCCGCCCAGTGAGAAAACTGGTGATCCACTTGCATAAACTCTCGGGAAGCCCATAGGAAGGTAGCTTTGAAAGAAGTCCCTTGTGCCATACACGATCGAAGGCTTTGGCCATATCCAGACTAACTGCCAGACCCTCTCCCTTGCTTTCAATGACAGCTGCCCAACGGTACGTAACATATAACAGAAGATCGACCATGGCGAAAGCCGTATTGCCGGTCTTTGACCAACTGGTGATCATCGAGGTCGGTGAGGAGCTGTTTATTGATGATGCACTCCATTACTTTGGAGAGCAGAGAGGTAATGGCGATAGGTCTGTAGTTAGCTGGGTCCGAGCTATCACCCTTTTTAGAGATCGGATGAACAAGGGCACGCTTCCATGAGACTAGGACTACGCCTTTAAAGTTGGAGTACCGAAATAGACGCGTTAGCACTGGAGTCAACTCAGGGGCACACGTTCGCAATAACGGAGAAATGCCATCCGCCCCACTCGACTTACTCGTATTAACGTCCAAGGAAAATAGAGACTGCCTGATAGTTTTTTGCCGAAAAACTATTTCCGGCATTGACCTCTGACACCGTGGGATGATAGGCGGTGTCTTCCCTTGGTCGTCCAAAGTCGAGTTGGAGGCGAAAAGAGTGCCCAAGAGATCGGCTTTCTCTTTTACCGTATGCGCCAGAGAGTCATTCCCCATGTGTAACGGCGGTAGGGACGACTGGCTAAAGTTGCCCAGAGTGGCCTTTGAAAGCTCCCAAATTTTGCTCGTGCCAGGCGGGTACCTTGCCAGCTGATCCCCAATTTTGTTGACATGCTTGAACTTTGCTCTAGCGATTTGCCGTTTGAAGAATCTGGAGGCACGATTATATTTCCTCTTCAGAACTCTAGAGTTCGGATCCTTAGTGACTAACGCATTGGCCCAAGCTTGATAAGCCTGCCGTTTGCCAGCTGCTGCAGCCCTGACAGACGCATCAAACCTAGGCGGCGATCTGCCACCAAGTGGTACCACAGAGCTTGGTACAAATAGTTCCATGCCCTGTAGTATCACATCAGCTACAGCCGCAGCGCAGCCACTAGGATCATCGGAAGGGAAACAAATCGGCCCCCATGGGTAGGATGCAAAAAAGGACCGCATTCCATCCCAATCCGCTGACTTGTAGTGCCAAACGCGTCGAGTTGCAGGTGTTGTGCGAGCCGAACGTTGAATGAGCACTACACTCCGTACCAGACAATGATCAGAGGACCCTAACGGAGCCTCGACAGTGACCTGGTACTTTCCGGGATGTGTAGTCAGCAGAAGATCCAACAAAGAGCGCATATGACTGTCCACGTCCGGTAGACGAGTGTGCGTCTTGACCAATTGGGACAAATCATTTGCCATAGCAAAGTCATACACAGATCTCCCCGCGTAGTCGATGGCACTTGACCCTAACCAATCGGCATGGTGCGCATTCAAGTCCCCAAGGACTACGACTTCAGCGGAGGGAGTCTTTGAAAGCAGATCGTCAATCTTCGCCTGAACATGGCCCAAGAGTTGATCCGTTTCTGCATTACCACTATGGGACCTGTAGAGGCACGCATAGACTCTGACATGGTCTTCCATGTCCACGCGCAGCCAGAGTACAGACAGGTCCTGACCTTAAAAAACCTGAAGGCGACGGTAGCAGATATCCTCCCTTACGAACACAGATACCCCGGCGTGTGGTATAAAATGGTGTTCTAGTTTATACCCGGGGTATAAAAGGTACGCTGTGTCGCTAGGTTGAGATATCTGGGTCTCCGTCAGAAACAACAAGGCCGGCTGCGCCGTCTCTAGATGGTCTTCCCAATTTTACTCGGGGTTCCGCGGTAAAGCGGTACGGGCATCGCTTTCATGTTTGGCGGGGGGGGGGGGGGGGGGGGTGTTTGGGCTTCCGTATTCTCTCACTCACTGACGGAACATAACCAAAAAAATTTTGTTACTATGCGTCGGTCTTCTGTGAGAGGGTGGTCCTTCCCCGGTCGAGCCAGCCCAATACGAACTGCAGTCAGATAACTACAGCTACGCTCTACCACCTAGCTATTGAAGCTATTGAAGCTACTGTTTGTGTTTACAACTTGGAGACTACTAAATTCGGCTTGAAGATGTAGGTGGTTCAAATTATTTTTATATTAATTAATACTACATAATTTGTCACTATTATACACTTACCTTTTGCACCGCAAAGCAATGCAGTAATGGAATCGATTACATTTAAAAACATATAAACTCCGTAACAATTATCTTGGCTAAACTATAATTTTAATAGTAATTATATTAGTAAGAAATAATTCTAACAAAGGTCATTTTTTTAACAGACGCTTAGAGAAGATGATGTTAATATATTTAATCAAAGTTCTTTCTGAAACTGAATTATAATTTTATAAGAATCTAACAGTGTTACTTATTAAATGTACAAAGTTAACTTAACCCTACTAATTAATTAGGGAATGAGATTGGTTATATCACATATTGATATATATTATTTGTCATACATATATATAAATATAAAATATAGGTGGTTCAAACTAGCTGTAATAATAAGAACGTAGCCAGTAATCAGCCTTGCACTACCGGGTCAAAACTACTCTGTTACAGACGGTCGGTATAAAGTAGCTAATATAGTTACGTTTCGTGCGGTGTATGAGAGTGCTGGTGGTTCAATCCTTTCCTCTGTGTGTTTAGTCTTTATATTTGGCAAGGCCTACGAGTAAATATCTATGGGCTACGTAAGTATTCATTCAAAAACGTAATTAGGTGGATCATTTGCGACCTAATGCCATTAAAGTACCATATGAAATAACACTATTTTATACAAGAATAATATTAAAAATAACTTAAATGTAAGGAAAATTCAATATTAATAAAATAAAGTAATAGCTTATAAAAATTATAATTGCTATACTATCTAATTTGGAAATAGTTATCCTTAATAATAAAGCATACATTTATATAAAGTTAATGATTTAAATTTTAAGCATCGTATTTAATATGTTGCATTATAGTGTATATATATATATATATATATATATATATATATATATATATTACAAAATTGTTATTTTAAAGAACGGTAAATAAAAAATTTGAATAAATGAAAAATATCAACTGTGACATCCAAACTGGAAAATTAGTTTTTGTAAGAGTATGTCTGTAGTAGTTAGTAGTTTAAACGGCCGCCGAGTCATAAATAACCAGTATCAGTGCTAGCTTAACATATAGTATGTTTTTTAATTTTAATTTAAATTTAAATAAATAATGAGAATAGGATAGTCAATGTTATAAGAAATTATGTTTACTAAAATATAATTAAGAATTTTAGAAGAACTTCTACTATATGCTGGGGATAGTTAGGTTATACATATGTTTTTTTTTTAAAGAAAAACGTTATTACGTGTCACAACCTTATTTTTTGTTATTCCTTTAGAAAAATTGAATAAAGATCGTAAACTAGTAGAAAATATATTATAAGTAAATCCAAAATGTTTTCAGTACAGTACTTTCTATAAGCAGTCTATTACATTGTCTGAACTAAATGCTGGGGAACCGGCGAAACCGTAAATTTAACTGCACTGCAGTAACCCAATTTATGTTATATTATACGGTTTATTAAGCCAACTTATAATTGTCTGCAAATTGTTGAAGAACATTCAAAACAACTACTTTTGTGCCTAGTATGGGAAATATAGTCATCATATTATAATATATATTCAATATTTTATATATATAAAAAGTTCAAGGCCAGACTGATGTCCAATCATGTACAATAGAAGTGGCATATTAAATAATTTACTGTTGTATTTTTTTAGTTTTTATGGTTTTTTTTACTCTTTCTAAGACCAAAGATAACTACTAACGATTCAAAGAATTCTATACATACTTATGCACCTATATATTTGTATTTTCGTACTGCCAGTGTATAAGGTGTAAATTAAAAGTTCAGTAGGTTCTAGCTATAGGCTATATAAATAAATGTCTACAAACTACGAGAACTATACTTATACATAAGTACATTTGATTAGTTTGCGTAGCATGTTAATCAGATTCAGAGTGTTATTTTTCTGAGTTACTGAAAGTTGTTTAGCTTCAGTCTAGTAACAAAACCTGGAATAGGGAAAATTTGAACTTGTTAAAATGTTTAGTTACAACTGTTCGTACTGTAAATAGAATTTATTGTTGATTTTACAACTTCAAATTTGCTTTAAAGTTCGTGTTATAAAAATACCTATATATAAATATTTTATTTCTTTTCTGCACATTCAAGTCTCATTATAAAGTTTTAATACTTACTTATTTTATGTTATTGTAATTACTTTGAGTTGTTTAATACTTTTTTTTGTTAGAAGTTATTGTTCGTTTTAAATTTCAATTTTAATTGTTACTATTTGATAATTGTCGTGTGGTCATGTCTTTGTCTAACCTTATATCTCTGATCTGTCCATTTCTAATATCTTATTATTATCACTGGCAGCTCGCCTTTTAGAATACACTATTTACCATATTGTCTAATAAATACAATATATTCCACCCTTTTTGTTTGAACTATTACGTAACTTTCAGCGAAGCGATATCTATGTTTGTTTCAAAGGTAATTTCTGCTAACTTTCAAAGGAGATTACGTCGAATGCACAAGATGCCGTCTCTAGTACATGGATGATTGACGTTTGTCATTGTATATAGTTATTTTTTAATAGGTTAATTTTTTGGTTACTTGCGAATTTCTCTGATTAGTCTATGGTCAGACACAATTGACAGTCAGAATATTAAGATTCAAGGCTTAAAAAATTCTCATACATATATATAAATTTCCGATCGGTTGATTAGGAGATAATCTATCTCGTTTTTCTATCGCCCATTTGGAGAACGTTAAGTGCATCTTCGGTTTATTTTTTTTCTTAAAGCAATTAATTATGATTTAATTTTGCAAGATCAATACTAATCTTAACCTATATCACTTTTTAAAACTGTGTGTTGTGTTCAAAAACAAGCATCATTTATCCTTTGTAGCTCATATATTCACAAAATAATTATTACATTATTGTCGATGTCATAAAAATTTTATCTATTTTCTTAATACGCTTACACATTTTAGATGGTGAAGATAAGAAGATATAGATGTCGTACGTGCAAAATATGCATGGCGAAAAGCTTGGTTGCAACTGAGATCACGTAAAATACAATAGCGTGGAAGAGATTGTCATGTTGCATCAATCACAAAAAATAGGATCAGATGGTACTGAAGAATGATGATGGTGATGAACAAATAGGTATAATACAATAAATATATATTAAGAGAAGATACTTTTAAAAATTCCGGTACGTGTATCAAATACCTTGGGCGAAGTAAGGACTTAGCTCAAGGTATTTGGTACAAGGGTAACAGTTTGAATTTTAGAATGTTTTTTTTAAAGTTTTACTAATAAAAATGGAATTATTTGTCATAAATATGTTTAAAAATATCTTTAACTTCACTTATCATTATATAATTGTAAACTTGAATGTAATACCTCTAAATCAAAGTTACGAGCTATCGATATATTGATATTATTTAAAGAACACCAGGTATGTCTAAGGAAATATTTACTTATAATCAACAGATAAATTCTCTTCGTGGTCAGCTTTAACTTGAGTAATGATTAAACTGTCGAAGCCGGCCCGTTGTGTAATACACACTACTACAACAACAAGTGGTAAGCCGCCTGCATTAGCTATTTTGTCAATATTCAAATGATTCAGTGTCAACAGCAAATTACACCCAATTGGTTGCCATCACTGTAATGTAATTATCAATGAGAATATAATCTTGATTTTTAAAAGACATACCTTTATAACATAACAAAACAATTGACAAGAAAACCATTATAAATAGGCAACTTATAACTGGTTATGACATGTCAATCTAAGATATAGATAAAAAATATCAATGATATAGTGACTTTATACTAAACGTTTTTGGGAAATATATTATCCATTTTTTAAATTGATTTAATATTATACTACTTGTTAGTCGAAAGGTATTTTTTCCTTGACGTATTTTATACTTACGTATAGGGCTTGCGGACACTCGCGTAAAACAGATATCTCCAATATTCCACAAGAAACTTGAGGTTACGATACTTAATACTAAAAACTTCATTTCTCGAAGTTCTAAAGAAAGGAGCAGTAAATTCATTAATTAAATAAAATAAAAAAATGCGATATTCACCTTTCTTAAATTTTTTAATGAGGGATTGCTACTGTCGAGTATTTCTTAGTTATTACTAGATAATAATTAAAGTGAATTTTTGTATTGTTTTATGGATGTGTCTTGAAATCACTCAAAACGATTGACAGGCCTTTGATGAGAACTTCCATTTAGATCAACTTGAAGTCTTGAACTTGAAGTTAACTTTAAAATCGATCGTTAGGAACGAAGTCACAAGCAAAATATATCCGAACGAAATGTTTATTTTAAATCATACACGGTCTAATAAGAGCTGAGAATTGACATGTGGAGAAATGTCGCGAAGTGGTCTGGAGAATATATTTTACGTGACATTTTCAAAATACTTATATACCACAGTTAATTTTATCGATTTTGGGGGTTTATAGTTTATAAGGTTTTAAATAACAAATAAAACATACAACCATATTTATTATATTTACAATCCATACTTCAATCTAACTTGATATGCTGTATGATAATCATAATAAAAACAATATATTGATATTTTTTTATAACGGTTATTTGAATGGTTAAATAGTTAAACATTTACTTCAGAGCCCTTTATCAATAATTCGATTTGTTAAATCTCCTAATTTCATGCGACTACTAGTACTTTTTTATTTAATTATTAGAAATTTATTATAATTATTAGCCTTAGTTATATATTTTAATATTATATATTCAAGAATTCTTTGGCTTAATTTTTGCAAACATAAGTTGTGACTACGGATAGACTTTGATATATTAAACTTTATTCTATTGAAAAATAGTCGAAATGTTATGTTTATTTCTTAATTAATTCTCCTCTGAGTATAAAAATCGCTTCAATTACTAATTACTACTCTGTGAACATAGTCAAAGTTAACTTCTATTATAAAGTTAAAGTTTTCTACTAGCAAGTTTGACAATTACAATAAAAATAAACCAGATTATACACTAATCCATCAAAAGCCGATGAGAAATTATCGATTATTACGTCATTTGTTCTTGAGACATTTCATCAATCATACTGTCAAGGCGTTAATCAATGGAACATCAGACGTCGGATCAACGAATATGTGCGGAGATAACGAAAGATATAGACAACCGTGAGTTAATTATGGCCTTCATCCCCTTAGCTATGTTATATGTAACCAGTTACAGAATTACAAGGAAAGAGACCTCCTGCCGGTTCAATTACCGTTATATTGTATGCAATAGGAGTAGCATTGAAATAACGGAGATCACCAGAATGTCAGATTAACGAAAATTATATTCCCGATGACGATATGCTTATAACGGGAATCGGGTTAATTTTGTCTTGTTAATTATATTGATTAGATTTAAATGTACTATATTACACTATACTATACTATATATACTATATTATTCAGGTGGTTTGGGCACATCGAACGAATGAGTGATGAAAGAATGGTAAAAAAGATTTATATAGGAAAAGTGAGCGGTAAGCAGACAGGGGGAGGCCTCGAGTGACCTTCGAAAACACAGTATCTATGATACTGGAGGAAGGTTACGTAAAAAGCATGAGGACCCCCCGGAGGGCATGTATGAAGAGGTTGATGTCTGTGGCCGAGGCGAAAGAGGTATGCAGAGACCGTAGCGTTTGGCGTTCCGTCATCTCTGGCTACCCCGTAAGGGATATGGCGTGAAGCTAAATAAATAAATATAATAAAAAATAAATACACTATACACTTTAAATTGACAAAGTAACATCCAAGATAAAGACGAGTTAAATTTGTAAAATAGAAGTAGTAATTTAAATATACATTCGAAATAAAATAAAAGATTTCAAAGCGAGTTCTTTTGTATCTAAATGTATTTATCTTCATTTAATATGTTTGTAGTCAAAGTTGTCTCTGAATCAGATTAAATAATCACAAACTTATAATGATGGGGTGTTGTGAAGTGATTAATGTCAGGTGTAATCAATCACGCCAGTGTGACTCTAAAAAGCTAAACGTTAGAACTTTATATAGATATAAATTAAGTAACCTAGGCTTCAAATTTTTATAGCAGCGGCAGACAAAGTATAAACGTAAAAATTTCACCAAATAAAAGTTAATTAATGGTGATAAAAAATTACCTGGAATTTTTAATCAATGACTTACCGGAATTAATGAACCACCTGCCGATTTTTGAAGACCGAGCCACCTGCCGATTTTTGATAAGATAAGATAAAGTGCTACTAGTAAGTGATAACCATTAACATCCAGTGAACGAACTAAAGCATTAGAATTACGCAAATCTGCACCATCAACTAAAGTGCGTAAGGACCAATATTGCTTAAGTTGTCGCATCAAAAAATACGCCTGGTGGGTTTAGTTCAAATCTAATTACTAAAGCAAACATCATAAAAGTCATTTTCCTCCGCATACATCCTTTACGATATCTTTTCATTTCTATTGCCCTGGTACTTTGTAAGAATATGTCTAGCACCGCGAAGTCGTCATCAACCGCTGCTACCCCCGTTCTCCGTACAATGCATAAACACAGCGACGTCGAGACAGGGAAATGTTTATCTACCGACGGTAATATTAATATTACTGCTCGCTCCATTGACTCCCGTGTTGCCCTTACATAACTATCCTTTTGTATTATATTTTTGGTAAAACTTTTTAAATAGTTCTTAAATTTTTATAAAATTTTATTATTATAAATGAATAGCAGTGTAATTGGTAATGAACTTGAACAAATAGGCGTGTCAAAGTCTTATGTATGTTCACCGGAACAATGTAATTTATATATATACGATAATGTCACTTGTATAAAAATAATTCACGTCAATATTAGAAGCATCGGCTGCAATTTCGACAATTTTTTATTGTTATTGCACAGGATACCGATAAAGTTAGATGTTATCATACTATCAGAGTGCTGGTTAAGCAAATCTCCATACATTCCTTCCTTAGCCGGCTATGTTTCATATAAATTCTCTTTCAACCATCAAAATGATGGTGTTGTTATTTATATTAGAAATGATATTAATTTTACAGTCGAATATCCATCTTTTGATGATGCAAACTGCTTGATTTTAAAATATAATAATATATTAGCTATAATTGCGTTATATAGATCTCCGTCCTTTAGAAACATTGATAATTTCATAAATTCTTTAGATAACACCCTAAAATTACTAAGTAACTATCAAAACATTGCTGTCGTTGGAGATATCAATATTAATATCGCTATGGAGAGTACAGACTACAATTGTGATTCTTACCTAAACACTCTTATGTCTCATGCATTATTGCCAACTCATACAATGCCAACCCGAAACAACAACTGCCTGGACCACATTATTTTAAAAACTAAAAGCAATGCAACAACGCTTATTTTAAATTCACTCATCACGGATCATGCTCCTGTAATCCTCAGTTGTGACTTAAAAATAAAAACAGCTAAAATGAAACGCACATTGCAACGTATAGATGAAGCTGCATGTGTGACACATTTAAATAATACTGATTACAGTCATATATTAGCTAGTCGAAATGCTGACATCGCCGCCAATCTTTTTGTAAATATTATTAGTAATATCATCAAGAAAAATACTTTTATTGTAAAAATTCTCAACAGAAAAAGTATTTTAAAACCTTGGATTACGCCTGGCCTTTTGCGATGTATACGAAACCGAGATAAATTATTTAAAAAGTTTAAACAGAACCCTGAAAACACGACTATTAAAACTACTTACGTTAGATACAGAAATTTCTGTAACAATTTATTAAAAAGGATAAAAAAGGCTCACGAACGTAATGAATTTCAACGATTAAGCAAAAATCCAAAAGATACATGGGCACTAATCAAAAAAATTGGTAACATAACTAAGGAAACTTCTTGTAACACTGAACTTTTAACTGCATCGTCAAATCCATCTATTACAATTAACTCCATAAATAATTACTTTGCAAATATTGGAAAAAAAATAGCGTCAGGAATTATTTCTCCAGTAAGAGATCCAAGAGTTTTATTAACAACACCAACTTTGATAAATTCAATGTCACTTCTGGAAACAGACAATATCGACATTGAAAGCCTCATTCTGGGTCTCAAAAATACATCTAGCACTGGTTCTGATGGCATACCTGTTTCAATTATAAAGAGTGCTCGGTCGTCTCTTATACCTACATTTGTGCATATTTGTAATCTATGTTTTTCGACAGGCACCTTCCCTGAAATCTTTAAAACAGGTATTTTACATCCCGTATACAAAAGTGGTACGAAATAAGATTTAATTAACTATCGACCCATTACGATATTGACTACCTTATCCAAGATTTTAGAAAAACTCCTCAATAACAGATTGATAAGTCATCTTAATAAAAATAATATAATTGCAAATAATCAGTATGGATTTAGAAAGGGTAAGTCTACTGAGGATGCTGTCATGGACCTTACAAATTCTATAGCTCAAAATTTCAATACTAAACTGAAAACTATTGGTATATTTTTAGATTTAAGCAAAGCCTTCGATACCGTCTCTATTGATATTCTTCTTAAAAAACTAGAAATTATTGGTGTTAGAGGTATGGTTCATGACATATTTCAAAGTTACCTCACTGACCGAAAACAATGTACTAAAATTGGAGATACTATCAGTCAAGAAGTAACTGTTGAATTCGGTGTACCTCAGGGTAGTGTTCTCGGACCTACCTTATTTCTTATTTATATAAACGACCTTTGCAATCTGAAGTTACTGAATTGTAATATCATAACTTATGCCGATGATACAGTTTTACTTGTTCAAGGTAGTAATTGGTTTGAATGTATAAAACGTGCTGAACTAGCGCTATCTTCTGTTATGTGTTGGCTCTCCTCTAATTTTCTAACACTTAATATTGCAAAGACTAAAATATTGCCTTTTGCACATAACGCGGTGTCCCTGCCAAACTTACCTTTCACTATATCTATTCATACAAATAACTGTAACAGAAATCTAGATTGTAGTTGTTTAAAGATTACTAGTACTACCAAAATAAAGTATCTTGGAGTTAACGTTGACTATAATCTTTCGTGAAATGAACATATTATGGTAACTGCATCCAAAGTCAGAAAATTGATATATGTTTTTAAGAATCTCAGAAATTCTCTTGACTTCCCTACTCTTTAAATTGTCTATTCTGCTCTTGCTCAATCGATAATTTCTTATTGTATTCCTGTTTGGGGATGTGCTCCAAAGACTCTTTTGCTGAGCCTAGAAAGAGCACAAAGAGGATTACTAAAAGTTATTCTCTTTAAACCTGTACGCTTTCCTACTGTTGAATTATACAACCTCGCAAAGGTATTTTCGGTAAGGCAGTTATTTATTTTAAACACAGTGTTACGAAAACACTATGAAATTCCCTATAAGCCAAATGTAAATAAACGTAGAATGCAAAAAGTTTGTAGTATTAACAACAGCAGGCTAGTAGTCTCAAGGCGACAATATTGCTATTTGGCAAGTAGGTTGTACAATAGGATAAATGAATTCTTGGATATTTATCCTTGTAGAATGTTGGAATGTAAAAGACGAGTTTTGGAATGGTTAAAATGCCTAAACTATGATGATACCGAAAATATTATAAGTTTACTTATAAATCCCCCTACATGACACACACACACACATACACACACACACGCAAACACACACACACACATACACAACACACACACACACACACATACACACACGCACGCACACACGCACACACACACGCACACACACACACACACACACACACACAAACACACCTAAAGAAGCACCTTATTTTTGGATAACATGTTTTTTGTATTGTTTTTGTTTTCTGTTTCTCTTTGTTTTTATAACTACTATTATTGTTTTATTTATATTGTCTGTTCTCTGGAACAATAATTGTTTGGAGGTGGGCGTTAATGTATGCGACACAGTTTTATAACTAATGCAAGCATTTTCGATCACTGATTTCTTATGTACTATCTTTTTTGGTTCCAATAAAGATTATTATTATTATTATTATTATTATTATTAGATGACTGCTTCCCCAATTCATGGATCGGGAGGCGTGGCCCAATTGAATGGCCCGCACGTTTCCCAGACCTAACACCGCTCGATTTCTATGTCTGGGGACGTGCTAAAAAATTGGTGTATGACGTCGAAATCACAATAAAAGAAGAGTTGGTGGCAAGAATTAACGACACATTCGCAAAAATTGAAGCAGAAATGAGTCTAAACACCACAAAAGAAATACATCGTAGGTGCCGTGCGTGTATTCATAAAAGAGGGCAGCCCCTCGAATAGGATTTGAAATAAAAATAATATTGATTAATTTCTGTTGTTGTTGTTTAATTTTTGTTGGTACCTCATTTATTGAACAAGCCGATAAGTATTATAGCATTTTTTATGTCGTTGTAATAAGTGATAAACGAAGAACTTTTTTAATGCATACTACCTCTACAATCGCTAGTGGTTTTTTTTAATCATTGTGAAAGTTGAACTTAATGTATGTCAAGCATAAACTTATTTGTTCATTTTATGAGTTTTACATCAGTTAGGTAGTTCAGATTGTATCTAATTTTGCTCTTCGTGGCTTAAGCATGTATTTGAGACTAAAATTACATGAAAACATCCGGTCTAAAACGGATATTAGAAATGTTATTTAAATGATTAGGTACAATTTCGGCGAAAAATTGTCAAAAAAAATCTTTAAAAAAAATAGGAGGTCAGGGATTTTTTTTGGCCAACTTGTATTCTCTAAATAGGTACCTGAACACGCTCACTTAGTTTGTCGTACCCTCTACAAAACACCCTGTATACCGATTACCTAAAGAACTGTAACCACTAATTATAATTTATAAATGAACATTTCTCATAATAACATAATATAATATTTTAATATAATACTTTGTTTATATGTATTCAGTAGCGATTATAGATGGGGTGAATAGAGAAGATTGGTGTGTTACTTTATTATTTAGATTTATTTTTAAAAAGCCTATGTAATAATTTATTTATCATTTAAATATACCTTTTCTAACATAATGTACATAACCCTGTTTCCGAGATCCCTAAATTTTCTGACGCTATTTAGGCCTTCTTTTTAGACTAAGCTTATGCAACATGTATCAATGTGATCAAATTCGGGACTTTTTAATTCATAAGATTTTCTTTTACACCAGTTTTAAATTAGATTGGATTATTGTAAGTATTGGATTGGTAACTTGGTGATAATGTGACGACGAAATAATATGTAATCACTTTAAAAATGTTGCTTTTAAAATTTTTGTTTTAATACTACAGACTAGCATTAGCAGAGCTAGTTTGCAATAAATTAAAGAACAAATGAAATATAATAATCCTATAACTTCATTTCCTACACTTAAATAGAGAAAGTAAAACTCTCGAACTAATAAATCTGAAAAATAATAAAAAAAAATACACAACATTATTGAGGTCAATATGGATATCGGTCAACTAACCTATGAAGAGCGGCAACAGCGCACTTCGAAATGCGTTAGAAGTTATAGATACATCACTTCTTATTTAGTATTATATTTTTAACTACAGTAACCATAAAATAATTTTCATAATTAAATTTAGTACAATCCCGTAGAATGTTATGCCGTCCCGTAAAATAAAGCAATAGTTGGGCGTTCTATAATATTATTTCATAACTTCAAATAAATGGTTTAATTATTTTCAAGAAGACACAGACTTTAAAACATCTATTAAATCAATATACCTTGAAAAAATTGAATAATTCTACCTTAAATAATATTGGTGTTTAATCAGGTGTTAAACATTTCACTTAATCGTTTTCTTCCACCTAGTACGGAATGTCCTCTGTCCAATTAGTGTATTTACGATTGCAAAGAAAGTACGTTCTAAATTAATTATAATAACTGTAACACATACAAGCTACTTATACTTTAACTCGAGGGAAAAAAAAATGAAACAATTATACATCTGATCTTCAATGAGCCTTCACGAAAACTAACAAATTAGTAATTGGCGGGACTAGGGATGAAGATCTAAAATCTATTAATCAATCAATAGATTTTTAAGAAATAAAATATATATTTTCTTCGATTGCTTTGTAATAATGGATCAAACATGTAAACCGATCTTAAGAATAAAATCAATGTTTGAAATTTTTTATTAGTGCTTGAGTAGTTCCTAAAATAAGATGAACGTTGTGTTTATTATTTCATAAGTAAACAAACATTTAAAATTATAATATATAATCGACAACAATTATTTGATGATTTAATAATATCTTCTACCCTTAAACTTTAGAAAGGCTAAGACTTTTACAACTTCGTAACTACAGATTAAAATGGCAAACAGGTAATAAATAAATTAAGTGAAGTGAATATAATCGAAATATTAGTGATTTTTTCTATTTTTAATAAATGCATAATTTAGTGAATTGAATGTTATTATTATTATTTAATATAGTCAGATATAAATTGATGGTTTAAAAATATAATGAAATTGAAAGTTAAATTATGAGTCTTCAAATTCTACTATAACATGTTTTTTTAAAACATAATTACTGATTGTATGATCGTTGTACTGATTTAATTATCTATAAACACCAAAACGATGTAGTGTAGTGATAGTGACTATGATTTCATTTATTGAAATATAATAGTATTAGTAGATATAGTATCGTAACAGTATTATTACTAATACTGCTGCATTTCAATATACTGGCCACTACTACTAAGCAGTGTTCAGTTTTGCAATGGTAAACATTTTATTCCGCTCCATCCACTATCCACTAAAAACTCTTGGACGTTATAATACTGGGATCCACCGTCGTGAGCTGCGGGAGTTGAGCTGAGAGCCCTCCCATTCTTTAATGCTAACAAACTTATCATATAATATTGCTCTATAACATGCTCAGCAACTATCGGTTTAGAATCTCAATTGAAAAGAAAATCAGTTCATCATCAATAAAACTATAGCCATATATATCTGTCTTTTAAATGAATCTCAACTTTTTTTAACTTTTTTCTAAACTGAATTTTTTGTTCTGTTTTTTGCAGAACCATCTTTAGTAAAAGATCTAGCCATGTGCCAAATTCTAAAAAAAGACTTCTATAGGTTTTAAAATTACCGATGTCGTAAAACAGCAAAATGAACGGTTAAGAATGATGAATGATTTATTTAATAATAAACTTTTGATTTTAGATTTAAAACTAAGAAAAGGAAGGTCTAAGATATCTTGTGGAACTTTTCTATATATGCGTACACTCAAACCCATGAAGGATTTATAAACTTTTTGAAGACGAAAATTTCGCGTTACGAGTTTGTTTTTTTTCTCGTATTTATCGCGTGTCTGTGACTGCTTTTTATATAACTATTTAAATTTTGACGTATATTTTATTAAATATGTATTGAGAAGCGACTGTAAGAATACCTATTTCTTTAAAAACATCTCTCAGATAATCTCTAGCTTTTAATTTATAAATAGTTCGCACAGCTCTTTTTTTGTAAAATAAATATAGAATTAATTTCGGCAGAACTGTCCCATAATAAAACACCGTAAGATAAAATACTGTGAAAATAACTGAAATAAACAAGTCGAACCGTATTAACGTCCGTTAATTGTCTAACTTTTCTAGATGCAAAGACGGCGGAGCTGAGTTTGACTGCGAGTGTTGAGAGATGAAGGTTCCACTGAACCTTTTATCTAAAGTTATACCTAAGAAATTTCTTGAGTCTATCAGTTTTAATATTTCATTGTTAAAATAGTAATAGTCAAGTTAAAATTTTCACTTTTTACATTAGTAAATGTATACTCTGTGCATTTAGTTTTCTTAGCATTTAAGACTAATTTATTAATTTGGAACCAATGAAGGACTCGTGATAAAGCACTGTTCATTTCGTCGTAATTAATTCTATCACGCTCAGTTTTAAAAAGAAGCAAGGTGTCATCAGCAAAAAGTATAATGTCACACAGACCCTCAACAAAAAAGGGCAAGTCATTAATATAAAGTAAAAACAAAAAGAGGCCCAGAAGAAATCCTAGTGGAACAAACATCTTTAGGTGTCTTTATTGTTTTACACATATTGAATATATTAGTGAAATGATCACTGAAATTAGTAACTGGAGTTCAAAATATTAAGTCGAAATTTTGTTCGTCTTAAAATCCAATAACGAAAGGGTTATTGGCTTTTAAAACAATAAATAATATAATTTTAATATACAATGAACGTAACAATATAATTATGTTAAATTTTTAAATTGATATGTAGCTTTAAAAAACTCAAATTTATTTTTGCAATAATAACTTTTATTATATTTGTACAGGCAAAATAAGCGGTAAGAGAGACAGGGGGAGGCCTCGAGTGACCTTCGAAAAAACAGTATCTATGATGCTGGAGGAAGGTCACGCAAAAAGCAGGAGGACCCCCCGGAGGGCATGTATGAAGAGGTTGATGTCTGTGACCGAGGCGAAAGAGATATGCAGGGACTGTAGCGTTTGGCGCTCCGTCGTCTCTGGCTACCCCGCAAAGGATATGGCGTGAAGGTAAGTAAGTAAGTAAGTAACTATTATTATGCGAAATCTATGCAATTTTTACCGACTCTTACCAGCTACTCTTTTCACTGTCCACTTTCTTTTCCCAACTCAAGTTATAATCCGTTTATATCATTATTTAAAATTGATAGAAATCCTATGAAATTTATTGAAATAATAATTTATAATACACCCTACAAAAGATTTTATAATATAAAATCAAATTTAATATAAAATATAAAATGGTACAGTTGTGTTGTGTTATAATTATACCCAGACTCTCTTTTTGTATTTTTCCGTTCACTGAAATAAAAAGTATATTGCATAATAAATTAGTTAATAAGCTTATATCAGATTAATTTTGATAAAAACTCGATAATTTGATTGAAAGCGATGCGTTAACAAAATGTTTGTGTTAGTAAGTGCTACTCGTTAAAAAAGTATCGGTTTTAAGTATAACTAATAGTAATTTAAATAAATATATAGATATTTACTTATTAACATGCTACATAAGTCATAAGCTACTCATCAATATGAGTAATATAAAATTTTTTTAGACAGATCGTCATCATTTTACTGGATGGCTTAGGGGGAAACAAAGGAAAAGAAAGAGAAATTAAAACTCAATTATAAGTGTACAAAAGTACACCAAAAAGTCAAAATTATATTTTAACTCTAAGTAAACGCGTCGGTGACTACTTACAATACAACAAACACAGGCCAGGAAGAATAAAGCTCCAAAAATTTTTTCTAAAAAATATTTTGAATGAATTCATCAGTATAATTATAATACTTTAAGTGTAAATTATTGTGTTTAATATTCCTTATAATTTATGAATTTTGTGTTTGTATTTTTAATAAGGATACAACTTTTATTTTCTACATCATAAATTTTTACTGAATGATAATTATATATTTCTTTGGGAAGAAAACACTAATTGGACCAGATGCTCGAGGGAAAAACAATGTATTAGAGTTTGACAGTTATAAGATGCAAAAACTCTGTAAGCGCAAACTTTCCTCACTTTCACTTTAAATCGGAATGTCATGCTAACATTTGCTATAATGACTTTAAATTCCAATGACTTTTGGAACTACCAAGATATTTGAAGACACAAGAAACAAAAGTTTGCGTTTGTGTTTGCGAATTACATAGGTAGTCGTTTAGATAAGAAAGAAAACAAATATTTTGGGAAAATCGGAGTAACTAATAGTAACTACCTCTACTACTTGAAAGTTGAGGTATTTTTCTTCAAATGATTATACATTTATACAAATATCAGATTTTGATTTACACGGTCCAAAATTGTATGTAGTTTTTTTATAAACTTTACAAGGTATACTAAATTAGCAATTTTTTGTTTTAAACTTTTATATAAATAAGGAATTAAAAAATCCTTTACACCAGCAGATACTTCGATATTTAGGATATATATAAATATAAAATATTAACTTTTGCTACATTTTTTGTATTTAAATTTATTCATCGTCAATGTTTCTTGTTAGAATATATATATAAATATTTTAAAAGACACTTAAAATGACCTAAAAGATCTATAGTTTACTGGATCTGGTTGCAGATTAAATCAAATTTGTATTGAAAAGTCAGTTAAGGCTCGTCGATTTATATATTAATAGATTTCTAAGACTGAGCGTTTTTATTATTCGTTTACAGTCAGTCTTATTTAATAAATAGTATTAAACTTTACAACGTATTTTAAGAAATCAGTTTATTCTGCTGAATTATTTATTTAAATGTAATTTTAAACCCCATGCATAATTTTAATATTTTCAGTTTTATACATAAAATAAAATATATATATATTAAATGTATTAATGTTTTTCATTAAACCGACTCCGGATATGTATTTGAGTATGCGATATTCATTTCAATATGGAAATGTTATGAATTCCAGTTATTAATAAATGGTAAAAATTATACTACAATTTATGGTTATAATCGACGTGAAAAATAAATAAGATTTTTTACTGGATAAAAAATAAACATGGTGATATTTTGAGAAGTTCACGCATGCGACTTTTTACGTTGCTGTTTTAACAAAACATGAAAATAGAACAAATAGTAATAAAATTGATAGTTTAGCACCGGCTCGATAATATTTGTGTAACTTACATAAATTTTTAATGTGCAATAGATAAAAATATTTAACTCCTTAACGGTAAAGTTTTTCAAAATTATTAGCAACAAGTTATAATAAAATGGTAGTGGAACTTCAGCCAGTGTATCGTTTGTATCAATTATTTGTAACCAAAGATGATGGTTTATTAAACAAACAAGCAAGTGTTATTTATATAAAACTATTTTATTGAGTAATCAACACATAACTTTTTCTTAATCTGATGTAAAATATTCTTCAAAATACATAATAATTGTGTTGAGTGAAAAAATATGTAACTGAAATTGAACATTTATATTAAAATTAAATTTTTATTCACTTCTTTGATTTTATTCAGTAACATGTTCGTATTATTTTCCAATTGTTTAAGTTTTCATGTATGAAAAATAATTGTAAAGATATATAACAAAGCTTATTTAAATAAAAGGCTATGAGAGACCATTTTTAGTTTAGATTGTTTTGTATTCGTTCTCGTTTCTAGTTTCATTCTTAATGTATAATGTATACTCTTTCAACATTAAAGGTAATAGACATAACATCTTTTTTATCTTCTAAAAGCTTTTCAGTAAAAATTACATGGTAACGTATTTTTGTTGTTGATACTGTTAATGCAATAACGTATAGTTACAAAGGGCGGTTAAGAATTGTGTTGGAATACATTTTTTTGTCATTGACTGTAATTGACTGTGTGTGTATGTGTTTGTGAAAATTTCAGCTATTTAAATGGTGAAGTACTGTACGTAACTGTGTAAGTCTGACTCTGAAGGTCAGGCTAAATATGACCAAAAAATTGTATTGGATAGAATCTAGTATTAGTAATATATGTTGCTAACATATTGATTAACTTAAATTACTTCAAAGGAAACCAAGCAAAGCACATCTTATTCTCGGAGTGTCTTTTAGTCTCTCGGGCGTAACGAAAAGTACAACTCAATAAGCTTGAAGCTGACAATGTGTGTGGATCATGATAAATAAAAACAATAAGTTTGTTGAACAAAATGAATATAGAAACCCTGTGAATTGAAGAATAAATTATTTGATTAAAATTGCTTAGATAAGTTTTTGTAACGGTTGCAGGAACTTATTAAAAGAAATATGCATAATAAATAGATTACCTCTGTAGTTTTATTCAACTTGTATTTCGAACTACACGACTTATAAAACTGAAATTTTAACAGCGCACTTTAATTTCGATATACTTATATCGAAATTAAATTATACTTTTTATTATTATTTATTTTATTTTACCCTTTATTGTACACCATAATACAAATGGAATTAAAAAAAAGTTACAGTGACATGTATGGAAAAAAATTTGTACCGTACAAAAGGCGGACTTATCGCCTACTGGCGATCTCTTCCAGACAACCTTAGGTTTAGGAAAACTGCAAGCACTTAGGTAATGGATGGTGGTGTTATTATAATAAACATACTTACCAATAATTACACATAGATACATTTCAATAATACAAAAATATCAATATATATAATACATAACAAACATACACTAATAAATACAATATAATAAATATGATATATGTCTAATAAGCAAAGATAAATAATTATCGTGAGAAAGGTAGTATTCTTTAACAGATTTTTTTATATTTCTAAGGGTTTAGATCGTTGTTAATTTTCTGTAAAGTATGTAATGTTCAAGTATATATAAGATATTGAAAAATGTAAGATAATTTTGTATTTTCAAATAAATATAGTTTGAAAAATTCGTCTTTACAAGAAAGACTCGAACTTCTGTCCTTCTCAACGTTATGTTAATTGAGCTTTCGTATCATCACTTGGATTGAGATGTCCCAGATACATATTTGAGTTGACATTGTGTTTTTTCTATATTTATTTAAAGAATGAAGTAATTTTAACATGTTTTAAGTGCAAATAAATTTTAAGAATTATTTTCTTGCCGTCTTATGATAATTTTACTAGTTTAGTTAAAATCACTGTTATTTTACATTATCTAATGCTCGAGTGAACGTGAAAGTAACTTTTATTAAAATAATAGTAGTATATGTAAGATGAATAAAGTGAAAATCTTTTTAATAATAATAAAGAATAACTTGAAAGGGGTTTTTGAAATCTCTTATTTTCTAAAACTTTTAAGTAATGCACATTCCAATATGGAGCAAAAGAGTGAGTTTATTGATCTGAATAAATCTCATCCTGTAGTTCAATGAAAATGTTTAATGAAGATTAAAAAATAACAAATGCTGTCTTTTTAAAACACACATCAAAAGTAACTAAAACTTTGCTAACTAAAGATTGTTTTCTGGTAATATTAAGTGTTGTTTTTTTTAAAAGTTAACGAAATTTTATCTTCTATTATACGAATATAATCTTATATATGTCATTTCTACATATAAAAAGAGAATAATTTTAAATATCAAAACGATGACATTATATATCTTTGTTGTTTAAGTCGTACTTTTATTTGAAATGTTTATTTACAGACACAACTGAATACAATACGTCGGCTCCACACAACTCAGTGACTCGGTGATAATGCTTATAGAGCGATGTATTTGATATGCATTGCATATTTCTTCGTGTGTCTATTATGTCCTATTTGTTGTTATTATTAGATTTAATAAATATATAACCACCGTATTTTTTTATAACAAAGAAAAATATTTAAAAATATCAAAGAATTGTGTGTTTTCCTTTTAGTTCTTGTCATTATCTCTGAAGTAATTGTAACCAAGTGTCTTCTAAAGAAAATATTTAAAATATTAAAGGACTTTCTTCAAATAGGTAATCAGATTTAACATGAAACAAAACGATATATCTTTAATTCATTAAAGGAAATTATTGTGAAAATATTTCAGAGTGCAAAAAGAAACAGCAGGGCATTTACTTGAAAAGATTAAGTTTCTTCCACTCACTTCCTTTAGATAATATTTCGGATCTTGTTATACAAATTGAAAAAAGTTCCTATATATACAAATTCCCAAAAGATCTTTTGTTATCCTCGTGTTGTTATGTTCTCGTTAAATTTAATTATATGATGAACATAAATCAAAAAATACTAGTACAGAGTCGTTAATTTAGTAAGAAACAGGATATTGAAATAATATTAAATTATTATTAATAATGGTAGATTTAGTAAGAAAAGAGATATTAATATAAAATGGTTAATTAACATAATTTATCCTTACCTTTTTTAAAAAAACTAATGACGCTGCACAATCTAGACGCCTGCCTCATTGATTAGCAGTTTCAGAACTCAGACCGAGGTATTTATAGTTAGTAAGAGACATAATGATATCAATTGTTAGTCAACTTTTAGTCAGATTATTTTACTTTTAGTGAAAGATAAATAGCATTCGTATCTTTTTGACCATCATATAAGAATCAGATTAATTATGTATTAATATTTTTTATTATAATTTTTGGATATCCAGTATCACATAACACGTCAACAGGTAACTATAAAACGGACCTATATAAGTTCTGAAGTTTGGGGGATCTTCCCTATTTTTCAACTGTGACTTTGTACATTCCAAAAAATGTAGGATAATCTGCCAATGTCACATAGAATAATTAAAACAATTCGTACTACCGAAATAATATTGTTATACTGGGTTTGAAATAAAGAACCAGGTAATATATTTGAAAAATTACAAATTTAATAGACAAAGGTCTGTTAGTAGTCAGTCTCTTTACTATATTAGTTTCTTTTGTGTAGTCTGAATTGAACGCTAGGGAAACTCTTGAAGTAATTATCATAAACTATTATTCACTTATCTTTAACTGCCTGTCTGTCACTTATCTTTAACTGTTTAAAGTGAATAAACTAGTTAAATTATTTGAATAACTTTGTTTACCGCTTTAACACTAAACCTACCGACAATTCTTGTATACCTGTTCCTACCTCCTAATGGAAATAACTAAAAGTAAAGAGTGTAGAAAATATTATATACATATTCTAAGAATTGTCATGTAGTTTGATAACGATATTATAACGTTTGAAAATGTGTAAGTTTTACAAAAGTTTAAGAACGGTCAATTTGACCGGTACTTTTATTAACTAATATAATAAAACTGATGATAGCATATTATACTGTAATTCTCTTCATATCCAATAAAAGTAAAGCAGAAACGGGTGAACTCTTGGGTCATGTGCAAACGAAGATTGACAACCTGTTTTTTACAGACTCACATATATAGGCATGGAACTATTTGTACCAGGCTCTATCCATGTTGTCGAAATTGTGGATCAGCTGGTAAGGTCGCCCTTTGATATGCGTAAGTTCTCGCTCTTCTCCAAACCAACTTTGTGAAACTATTTTCCAGCCCGACCAACAGTGCATATAGGCAATGGCTCCTAGGCCTATGCTTTTTACTTCAAGCTCTACCCTGGGCGACCAAGGGAAGACACCTCCTACTCCATGTTCCTACGGATCCTGAACGGACGGTATTGCCCAATGCTATTTAGAAAATGTACTCCTAAATAGATTTGCTAACCCGTATGTTTTGGCAAAAGACGTACTCCCAATCTCCTGGCAATATGTTCTTTTCCATCTGATTTCTAAAATGGTGTTAGCAAGGCCTCAACTACCTACAGACCTATCACCTTTACCTGTTTTTTCATCAAGGTCGATCATCTATTATATCAAGTGATGATCTTCTTATGCATTGTTGGGCAGACAACAGTTCTTGAAGTGTGTGAAGTTATTGTGGATATGGCGAAAGCCTTCGATCGTGTATGGCATAAGGGGTTTCTTTCGAAGCTATCAGGACTTTATAATTTACAGTATTCTGGAGAGCAAGGTCAAATTGGTTGGTCTATAAAATTGGGAGTGATTGATAGAACGAGGCAGTATTTCAAGCCTGGCCACACATGGAGTACTGATCTTAACTCTGTTCCGATTTATCCCAATATCAGTTTTTACCCTTTGACTACGTAGAAGGGATTTTAATTCTGATTGTCAAATACCAGGTGCTCAGGGAAGGTTTCAAAGAGATATTTCATGTCATACCTGTTGGAAATTTTCAAAACTGGACAGCACGTAAGAAAAACCATCCGTACCATACGATCTTCTGTGCGGTTTTCAAGGACTTTTTTTCCACGAACCACAAAGATGTGGAATGAACTTTCTTCAGCGATATTTCCGGGTCGATACGATTTCTAGTACTTTTAAAAGGGGTGCGATACGGGTACCTTCAAAAGGCTTATATTCCCTTCTTCAAGAGTGTCAAAGCTCTTTACGATTTCAATTGTACAAATCCTTGTACATCATTCTCTTATTTATAATACCAAATCATTATTTTTCCAAAACTTATCCGACATGAGAAATTAATCTCAATAGCAAATTTTCTTAGAATAATATTACTTTCATTTTAAAATTTAGAGACATACAATACGTCGATGCACAATTCAGTGACTCAGTAATAATGCTTCCAGAGCGATGCATTTTATATGCATTACATAATCTATCGTCAGTTTAACTAAAAATATACAATTGTATAAGTTTTTAAAGTGTACAATAGTAAATCAACATGACTTAATAAACCATAATTACTTGTTATTGCTTTCAGTTTTCAGTTTTTGTTTTAAATTATTTTAAAATAAAACATGTAAAATTATCTATTAATATATATATTGTAATAAATATGATAGTTATTTTTACTAAATTAAATAAGCGAATTGATTTGAATTTTATGAATACATAATGATAGGCGTTTTGAGTGTTAACCACTGCTGGGTCTAACATTCGAGTCCTGTCCGGATCGATGAATTTTACGATAATTATACAATAATAAATTTTTCGTTCAAAATTTAAATAATTTTACCATTGCTAAATATTTGTATAGATGACTTCAAATTTATTCCTTTTGTTCGGTCTATAGCAATTTTGTAAGAAATATTTCAGACAGAGAAAAAGCAAAATGGCGAAAGATTATTGTATTGACTTATAGAGATTTAGCATCTTTCACTCAGTTATTTTCAATATTGCTGCGGATGTGCTGTTATGTTGTGGAATTACTTGGTATTTTTTTCTTGTATTGGGTTCGATTAAATATTTTTTATTTTTCTTATTACAATAAAGAACTCTTGTCAAGAAACAATTTTTATACTTTATGTTCATTACAATGTGTCAAGTAAAGACTTATTTTGGCTTGAAATAGTATAATCTAGTGAGGTGTTTATAATATTTAACTTTATGGTTAAGTTCTAGTAGTATTAAAGAAGACAGACACGGTAATAATTAATTTTAAAACAGTTGCTATGACTAAACTTTTAAGATTAACTTCTTTTTATATTCACCATTTTAATAAATAGATATTGAAGTAAACCAATAAAAAGTGTTTAATAATAAAATATATATTATTATATATTTTAATACAGAATGGTCGCCATTACACTGTAACAAATGGCAATTATTTATATTTTAAGTAAAGTAATAAATACCTCATAAATCATTGTGTGTGCGGTAGTTTAGTACGAAGAAGTTAATTGCCTGAAATTGCAGTATTACACTATAACGCAACATAGTCGACAAAGAATGTGGTTTCCAGCTTAATTTAATACTATAAGCTCGCTGGTTCTAACAACTTTATGGTACGTCATTTAATAATATATTATATTTAATTAATAACTAAACTTAAATCTACAAAATAAATGTACATACCTTAACCTGGGAACGTTTTGATTTTAAGGACAATAATGAAATAACAAAAATAATGTGTATAAATGCATGTAGCATATTCATAGATTTTGAGAAAAAAATATTTTAGAGTATTAATTAGAAAACCTTCGAAATAGCACCGAGGTTGTTGGAGAACGCGGAGGAATTTTGAAACAATATCTTGCGCAAGCATTTTGAACACTCTGAATGAGACGCTTGGTACATGCCAAAAGTCTAGGTCCTATCACTACATCGGCGTAATTTAGCTTTGTCAAAATAAGAGACTCACACAATATAATACGTACTTTTGTACTATATATTTTCTTATGCGATACATTATCTTTAGGCGATAGAAGCAAGCGCGAATTGTCTGCTTCACGTGATTTTTAAATCTTAGTTGTTCATCCATTAAAACTCCTAGGTTTCTACATTCGGATACGCGTTCTATCTCCATATTATGTAATTTTATGGATGGTGCTAAGTAAGACATTTTTCTTATTTGAAAAGGGCTTCCTAGTATCATATATTTTGTTTTATTAGGGTTTAAAATAAGATTATTTGAAACAGACCAATCTACAATTAATACATGTCTTAATGATGCTAAACATTATACCTACATGTACTACTATTGTAGATTTACTTAATAACTCTATTTACTTATAGGAGTAAGATAAAACGGGAATATTACAGGTAATCCTAGGGTTTATAATTTCGAAGGTAATCGGACTCTTTTAATATTTTCATCAACTTTTCATTTAATCTTTTCGACTAGTCCTTTCTTAAAATTATAAATGATATATCGATATCATTTATAATTTGCTAGCACTTGAGTCGTTTTTAAATGGGCTATTAAGAAAAGAATTTTCTAGGTGGAACATCGGAAGGTCAGATCGTAAATGATTTATCTCGATTTGACAATTGTTGCAATGTCGCCGGACAATATTTATGTTTTCTGCTTTATTGTATATCCATCTCTTTCTTACACCCTTTAAATCCAGGATCATGATTCCTGCTATATTTAATTTCATAGTATTTTATTTACCACAACAAAACGTTTATCTTTTAAATGATGATTCCATTCGATAAGGTTTGAAAAGTGACGCGGTAATTACAATTATAACAAAAACAGCTAATTACTTATTATAAATTAAATTATTACTATTTTATTCGAATTAAAAAAAATAATTGTAATTCTCTTTTAGTTAATTTATTTAAGCGTAATGTTTATTGTATCTTTAACATCTTTCAATTAACATTATATAGATTATAATTAAAATTATTATATTTTCATAGAAAAAACTCGAGATCTTATGATTAATTATATTTAAAGATGAAACAAAAAAAAATACCTATCGTCACTTTTACAATAAATCGTAGCACAAGTCTAGCCTGAGTATTTCAATTAGCCTGAATAGTAGTAGTAGTTTCTCTTCTTTAGCAATAGCTACAGAAAGTTCCATCTAGTGAGATGGAAGCTCAGCAACTGATCAAATAACAGTCGGAAACTGATTAACATGTGAACTAACGTTAAGAAAACTGAGGAGTAAGCACTAGTTGCATGAGCTTAATTAATGCAATTAGTTATAGTTAGATAACGATAACGATGTAAAATAACGATAGCTCACAATGAAAATCGTATTCATAGAATCAAAATATTGAGAATAATAAGACAAACAGTACCTATTGTAGGTCCCATTCCACATTATCATCGACTTCTGTCCCAATTTTTGTTAAATTCCATCTAGCGCTTTGAATTATATTGTTATAATATGAGAGTATGGATCAATCTTACACCGAGATTTTGAAATACATGGACATTTAAATAACTGTGTTTATTAAAATCATCACTTGTCCTGTGAATTATAACAATTTTGTTAATACATAAAATTGACCTAATGAATATACTACACAAATTTTTATTTGCCTGCGCTGATACTTATCTCATAGATTTGAAACTCTCTAAAAATTAATTTAACCCTCTATGGGCCCGTGTAAATTTCAGGTCACATATGAATTTATCGGCATTTTAGAAAATAATTTTAACGTATTTCATGAGATGGCGCAGAAACCTAACTCTATGACGTTACCAACACAACCAGAATTAGTATTATTTAAACGCCAATTTTTTTAATTTGCATATATTGGTTTATAATTTCAAATTTTTCGTTCCCACACTTTTTGAATTTAACACACGAATTCGGCCCATAAAAGGTTAACTTCAGAAACGATTTCTTTTCAAAGAGTTCTGCAGAGTCTATACTCCACATCTCAAATCACGTCACCTCAAAGGTAACGTCGTTGACTTCCTAATAGCCTTTTGAGTTTATCGATGAATTTTAATCGATAACAGCATTATAATTTGATCTCCTTTACCGGGTTCATAAACTTTTAGATCCTTACAATACTATCCGCTATAAAATAATTACGTTTAAGGTAATTTAAAACCACATACATGTCTTTGTATTGTAATCGCTTTACAACAAGAAACTTAAGAATAAATTTAACAAGTAAATAAGAAAAGTAATCTTTTTACGTTTGTTGCAATAATACAAAAAAAACTTAGTCATATAGCGCTGCATAAGGCAAAGTTTTATTGAATCTACAATCAGAATACGAGATAAAAGAGGTTTAAAGCTGTATTTAAAGTCTAGAAAAAGTTATGTATATGTTGCCGCGTTGAATATTATTGAGAAATCAAATTAATTGATTAACGTACTTATAATTATTTTAACAATCATTGTAAATGCAACTCATCAATGTCTATTTTAATAATCGATTCCACATTTGTTATTCACACATCCGGAATTGTTAATTAAGATGGCCGACGTAAGATTTAAGAAGTTGTGATTTTGACTATGTTTAATTGTTTATTAAGATGGCCGACGTAAGATTTAAGAAGTTGTGACTTTGACTGTGTTTAATTGTTTATTAAGATGGCCGACGTAGGATTTAAGAAGTTGTGATTTTGACTATGTTGAATTGTTTATTAAGATGGCCGACGTAGGATTTAAGAAGTTGTGATTTTGACTATGTTGAATTGTTTATTAAGATGGCCGACGAAGGATTTAAGAAGTTTTGATTTTGACTATGTTGAATTGATGCATTGTTAAATTTAATGTTGTTGTTTTTAAACAACTTCTTAAATAATTATTCCTTCTTTATAACATTATTTTATGAATTGTAATACTTACCGTAAGTACCGTCCGAATAACAGTTACTTAAATAGAGCGTTTGATAGTATGATGTAAAAAAGTATTGTGATTGACTAGCAACGATTCACTTGAAGAGAAGAGAATCTTTGTACAAAAAAGGGTGTTTTATGAGCAGAGCTCAGTTTACTGATAATTTTCGAGGAATACACATTGTAAGTAGAATCCATGTCAGTTTGTCTAATTTAATATAAATGTTATTTATTTAAAATAATAATATAAATGAATAACTTGTTTCATTTTGTTACTACTCTCCTACCTGTAATTATTTCACTATGATAATTGTCACTCACTTAGCTAATATACAATCATAGAACTATAGTTGGTATATCTTATTATAGTTATAGTTACAATAGAATCGATGACTACTATACGGTCAGCGATTCTACCATTTTTTTAAAAAGAATAATAATTCAATAAATTTCCGATATATACCATCTTCTTTATTGGAAAATCGTACAACTTGAGAAAATAATTTCATGTGTCCCATATTCATTCATTCATTCATTTCAGTGTATGTTTGTTACAATCAACTTGTAAAAGTATACATATAAAATATTTGCACTTTTATTTTAGATATTTAATTATGTAATATATCGAGCCACCTTTTACGATAAAAGAAGTAGCTTATTCTATAATAACTACCGAACCATAAATGTAAATGTAAGAGCCTTTTATTATATATAAAAAAAATAAGTTGTACATATTTACGTCTCATTAATTATTATATGTTTTTAAAAGTACAGTATTAGTAAAATGTGATAAAATGAATATTTGAAGCAAATAATTATCTTCTTTTTTAATTAAACAAATGCTGTAGTTCAATATTTATTAAGAAGGACAGGGAGTAATTCAGAACCGTTTTAATGAGAATGAAATTACACAATGGTTAAGAGTTGTATTGTTTTGTTTTAATTACTGTCATATATAACTATAATTGTTCTGATGTACTAATTATTATTTATAAATATTGAACCAAGTTGTATATTACAATAATTTGCTTTTCAAATCAACTACGTGTAGGTCAGTTAATTCATTTGTGGTTGGAACAATTATTGTATTTCGTATGTATTATCTCTGGGGCACAATTGCTCGTTCCAATACCACGTTATATTGTCGATAGAGCCATTAATGATGTTCACATGCTGTTGAATCAATATGTAATGTATTTAAAAATAAATGGATTATTTATTATAAACCTTTAAAGGCTTATAATAAAAAAAAATAACAGAACCCTTGTAATATACTTAAGAAAACTCTTTAGATTAAGTATGTTTTGAAATAATATCATGAAATGAGGTAAAATCATCTTTACTTTAAATTTAAATTAAAAGTTACAATTCAACGCACACAATTTATTGACTCTGTAGAAATGTCTTCGGAGCGACGCATTTGATATGCATTGCATACGTTGTGTGTGTTTATTATGTCGAGACAAATACGATCGGATATTGACAAAATTAAATACTTAAAAAAGTTATTTTTGATATTTTATTTTCAAGTAATAAGTAGTCCAAGCATAGTGAGTATTATCTCCTACAAATTTAGGATTAATAGTAACATGAGCAATATATTTATCTTATAAGATATGTGAGTCAAAGATTCAGTAGCAAGCATGTGATTTAAAAATATACCATAATCTTACCAGATATCATCTCTTTTGTCTTTTCGTATATTTGACACTTGTCGAGCAGAGTTTAAATTATTGCTATATTGGACCAACTACTATAACGATACTATAACAGTTGTCTATGAAAACAATTTAACTGGACAGACATTTTGGGTCTAGAAAACAGTGGAGAGTAAGCGCTTATTTATATTTCAAAGATATGTGTATATAACATACATATAGTTAGTGATAGTCGATTATCAATATATAAATGAACACCAATTTGAATAATATTGGTCTTCATGCTCCTCGGTTCGAGTGTTATTTATTGAGTTTCAGAAAGTTGTGGAGCTTCCGTCTGGTGACAAACGTGAAACAACGACCATTTGAACTTGTTCAATGTTCAGTCAGTTTAACAATGTTCAGTCATAAGTGATCTTAGTGTGAGTGGGGTTTATTGTAGAGGTTACAGTTTCAAATGATTTATAGTTTTATGTCCTAGGATTGGCAGAAGCTGAGTTAATATCGCATGTCTATCATATTTTATCTAGATATGAATAATTGTAGTACATTGTTTAACATTACACTTATAACAAGAAGAATAAGTGAATATTTGTTTAACATGTCTTATATATTATATGGATCCCTACGCATGCTTTGTATAAATAGAGAGTACTGGCAGGAAGTACAAATTTGATAACTGATAGATATATAATCAAACAAATAAATTTCATTCCTGACAAGATAGTATCTTGGTCAGATTTGACATGAGTAATAGCTTAACTGTCTTAGCTGACCGACTGTGTAATATTATCTGTAGCCGACTCTGTTTGCTATTTATTGATATGGACAAATCGCGGGACCTATCACAAGATAAATAATCAAATTTTATGATCTTTTTAACTAGAACCATAGCAATGAATTCGATAAGCTGACTTAATGATTAGTTAATAATAAGAAAACTAA